>CM053586.1:346304217-346376848 GCA_028646515.1 Pseudochirops corinnae | reverse complement strand
GTCCTAATTCTCCAATTTTACTTTTTAAAGCTTTGTTTTCTTCAGTGAAATTTTTTTCCAGTTTGGTTACTGTAGATTTAAATTTATCTCCTACCTCTCTAATTTCATTTTAAAAATCCCTCTTGAGATTCTCCAAGAATGCTTTTTGGGCTTGAGACCAATTCACATTTCCTTCTGTGGTCTCCAGTGTGTGTGTAGAGCCCGTGTTGCCTTCTGAGTTCTTGCTCACTATAAAATGATTTGATGGTTCTAGCCTTTGCAGTTTCCTTCTTCCCCATTGTGGTTGCCTATGTCCTGTATTTTTAGAGTGGATATCTGCTTCTGGGGTGCAGGAATATTGGGCTTCTCAGGCTGGGAGGTAAGGGTTTGGTTGTTAACTTCGTGAGCTGTGGCCTCTGAGTGTGTGGGCTGAGGCCAGGGCCAGAATTCTCAATGTTTACCCTGAGTTACCTGAGGCTCACAGAGTAACCTAGCGGGGCGGGGTGGTCTGGCTCCTTCAGGTTTCCACCTGTTTCTCTGGGCAGCCTCTCAGGCAGGATCACTGTAGCAGAAGGGTGGGGCTGTAGTTTGCTGATTGGCCAGGTCTTGTTAAAGCACACCTGGGCTTTTGTTGTTAGGGATTGCTGGCTCCACCCACCTGGGCTTAGGCTCCTTACAATCTCCTTTCCCCTTTCCTCAGTGATTCCCAAGCCTGGGGCTGTTTACACTTATGCAAGAATGTGCCTTGGATGGGGCATTTAACTCTGGATTTTTCTGGGTCAGGGAGGGGGGATCAGAGCAGCTAAATTTTATTCCTCCATCCTGACTTCTGGAAGTTTGGGTATATAATTTCAAACATCCAGGCTTCAGGATGGTAGCCCCAGGTGACCCTGCTGTGGGCCCCGCATTCTCTCCTACCCAGTTCCATTGGTCCTCTGCTCCTCAGTGAGATGACTTCAAAAGCCTCTGGCTGGGTAAATCTGCTGGCTGGGGCTTCTCAGCCTGCCACACTCCTCTCTCAGGTCCAAGCTGGTGCCACTCCTGTGTGCTCTGCATTCTCCCTGCCCCGACCTGAGTAGGCACTTTTCTGGGCTGGGAATCTGCCACTCTCCATCTCCCAATGGGTTCTGTCACTCTTAAATCCATTCAAATTTACTTTTAACTTCTAACGACAAAATTCTTGAGGGAGCTTGGAGAAGCTACTGCTTACTTTCTGCCATCTTAGCTCCGTGGGTGCAAGATCATTTTGCTGCCAGATACTAGGCTGGCTAGGTCACTTATAAGAGATTTCCATAAAGATGCTTTCCTCCAGGTGTTAATTGTTCTCTATGTGCTCCTCAGTTTCCCCTGGAGTTGGAAGGTAAAATAGAATATTCTGCATTCCAGGGCAGCACCATACTTTGCTTCATTCATTCATTAAACATTAGACTTACAGACTTGGAATGCATTTTTATAGATACTGGACGTGAGTCAACAAGTTCTTGATAGAGTCATAATACATGTAAATAGTCCACTTTTTTCATATTTTTCTTTTCATGTCTTCCTTTCTTCCTTTCTTTCTTCCTTCCTTCCTTCTTTCCTTCTTCCTTCCTTCCTTTCTTCCTTCCTTCCTTTCTTCCTCCCTTCCTTCCTTCCTTCCTTCCTTCCTTCCTTCCTTCCTTCCTTCCTTTCACAAGGCAAGCAACCAGCATTTTTTAAGCACTTTATATGTGTGTCTGGCATCATAGTAAGTTTTGGAGATCGAAATGCCATTGAAAACAATGATGGGCTCTACCCTCAAGGAGTTTACATTTAAATAGGGGAAGTCAATACAAAAAGGGAGCTGGGAAGTGTGTGTGTGTGTGTGTGTGTGTGTGTGTGTGTGTGAAGAAATACAGGATGGGAGCTTGGAACTTAAGTCAGAACCATGGCCAGGAGAGGAATAAAGATTGGCTGCCTGAGGTTTCTCTGTAAAATGGAGACTACTAGAGGAACTCACCAGTTGTAAGAGGCGGCTGTCATGCAAGTATGCCCCAGAGGAAAAAGTCTGCAGGGAAATTCAGATGTTCAGGTCAAAAAGGCCCTAGGAGTAGAGGAAGGTTCCAGGCAGAGATTGCAGCTGAGGATGGTGTTAAAGTCCAGAAAAAATGTCTTATTGATAATTTTAAAAATATCATTGTTATTTAAAAAAATCAGAATAAAGCAGTCTTATTTCCTGGTAATCCTCATGAACTTTCCTTTCTAACAAAAGAAAAACAGGATTGTTAACAGACCCAAAGCATCATGTTATCCCTGCCTGACAGCAAATGTGGCATCTGACATTCTCAGACTGTCTTTCTTTGCCTGGAGAATTAGGTTTCCTTGGTAGCTCTCAAGAATCATGACTGGTCATTGCATGATTTTGACTTCTGATGTTGGAGGTCAGCCCTTGTGTCGATTTTCCTCTGGCTTCTCATTCTTTGCTTTTTGTCAATTCAGAGAAGTTTTCTTAAGTTTCTCTGTATCCCCCATCTATGTGATTCTGGATGTTCATTAAACACCAACCTTGTACCAGGTACTGTGCTGGGTCCTGTTCAAACAGACACAAAAATAAAATAGTCCCTGCCATAGAAGACTTGATATATGGGAGGATATGCACATCTAGGAACATTTAAAACGTATGCAAAGTAAATTCAAGCGAATTTGTTTTGGAAGGGAGGCCTTGGGAGCTGAAGAATCATCATGCAGTATGATTTCATGGCATTCATAGATCACATTTTGTTCTTCCTCTCCTTAGTCAGTGAGTATCTAGTGAGATGTTTTTGTTTTGTTTTGTTTTTATTTTTTTTTTCCTATTACAAAATGCCTCAGCCCTTATTCAAAAAGTCTCATCTTCTGGTTGGCCCGAGGCTGATACATTTTTGTGGCCACAACATTCTCCCAAAGCAAAAGTTAGTGGTGAAAGGGGTGAGGATACTGATGAAATCACAGATACTTGAAATAGTTAACTGACTATTGTCTTAACACAAACCTGGAGGCCTGTGTGTATATAGATATATGGTGGGTAGAGAGGAAGACTCACAACCTGCTTCATGGTATGGTTGTGATGAAAATTCTCCTTAAACCCTTAAGAGTTATACAAAAATGGGAACTCTTTATAGTCTGTGAGCTCCATTTTAGAGAAGACTGAGGTTCTGAGAGATTTTTCTTGACTAAAGTCATAAACTTTCTTTCAGAGTTGGATGGGCCCTTCATAACTATTCCATCCAATCATATCTGAAAAACAAGCCCGCTGAAATATACCTCACAAATGGTTATCCATCCTCTGATCTTACATGTTCAAAAAGAAGAGCCCCAAGACAGCTCCAATTTTTAGGATGTCAAGCAGAACGTTGCCTCTTTTCAGTTCTCCACCCCTACCCTACCCTGCCATTGCTCCTAATTCTGTTGTCTAGGGACAAAGAGATCAAATCTAATTGCTTACTTACATACATCCACCTACCAGACCTTCAAAGACTTGAACACAGGTATCATGTGTCCTTTGCCCTGCCCCCATTTTTTTCTTCTCTGGATTAAGCCCCTTCCATTTCAAGAAATCTTCATATTGCATAAAATCAGGCTCTTCACTGTCCCGGATGCCTTCCTCTCTATGGTCTTCAGTTTTTCCCAAGTCCTTGCTAAAATCTGGCACCTTAAATGGACTGTTTTGTACATGTGGGTTGAACAAGAGAGAATAGAAAGAGTAATGCCTCTGTTGTCAGAGGACCTAGGTTCACATCCCACCTCTGACACTTACCATCTCTCACCAAGGGTTAGTCATTTAATATCCCTGGACCTCAGTTTCTTTATTTGTCAAAAGAGGAGCTTGACTAGATGTCCTTTTATCCTATGACAATTACCTCCCTATGTTTTAATGGTCTTGATGCAGCCCAAGATCATACCAGCTTTCCTACTTCAAGTTTCTTTCTGCTCAATTGTGAAACTTTGGTATCTACCTCTGTCTTTCCTTTCCTCAATATCATCTCTCTACCCCTCAAAAAAATCTGTAAAAATAAAACCAAACCTAAATTACATTGCTTGTCTTTTTTGATCCTCTTAGTAAGTTAGTTATTGGCCCTCATTAGAAAAAGGTTTCCCACCCCTGGCCTTATAGTCTAGGGCTTTTGTGAAGAGTCCTTTCAAGCCAAAGAGGGATCTGAAATTGAAAGAAAGAAAGCTGTTTATAAGCAAAAGCCCAGCCAGGAGTCAAGTGCGTGGCCCTTGATGTGGGACTTCAAGATCTGAGTGAATGAGGGTCTGACAACCCCAAAGTCAGCACTCAAAGCAGTGAAAGGCCAGCCGAAATTGGAACATAATTGGGCACCCCACAGGGAGCCCAACAAAACTCAGAAAGGATCCCTGGACTTCAATCAGGAAATGGTCACAATTCTGGAACTCAGTCTTGCAAATTTGGTCACTGGAATTCTGAGGAAAGGAGGCAGTGACTTTGTGTCCAGCTGGGGAAAAAGATTCATCACACATTCTGAGATGGAGGGAAGAAAGTAGAATGGGGTAAATCACTAAATGGGGTGGAGCTCGGACAGTGGTGTTTTCCTAGATTATAGAACACTAGAAGTTGAGAGGAGAGTATGGAAAACATCAGAGCTGTAAGGAAACTTCCTTGAATGATAGATTTCAACAATCTGGGGAAACTGATAGACCTATTCTCAGAATTATGCTTTTAAAGGCAAGAATTTTTATAAATAATTGATAAATTTATGTTAATAATTTAATTTAATAAATTAATTAAACAAATAGATAATTTCAATAAATAAGATTATGAAAGAAACCAATTATATTGAAATGAAGATATAATGGTTTTTCTCACCCAGATTCATAGACCCCCCCCCCCCCAAAAAAAAGATTAATGATGGAGCTCCCATGGATTTTGTGAGGCTAACATGAAATATTTGCCAAACACTTAATGTAGTATAGTGTAGCATGTAGTAGGCACTTAATAAATGCTTCTTTTCTACTTTCCTTAACAACAGCTGATACAGTACATGGAGAACATTAAGTCAGAAAGTCCTAGGTTTAAATGTTCCTGATTTTTACTAGATATAGGATCATGAATGAATGAATAAAAAGACATTTTTAAGGACTTGCTGTGTATCCAAATGCTGGGCTAAGCTAAGTGCTGGGAATATAAATAGAAATATTGAGGCAGTGTCTGCTTTCAAGGAGCTTATACTCTAACTTAGTACGATGCCTGGCACATACTAGGTGCTTAATAAATGTCTGTTGAATGACAGAAGAGCAGAGGGTTTTGGAGAAAGATAACGAGTTCTGCTTTGAACCCATTGAGTTTGACATTACTATGAGAAATCCAGTTCAAAATGTTTAATAGGTGATGCAGGTCTTTCAGAAGAGAGACTTGGGTTGGATCGATAGAGCTACGAATTAACCTGCATGGAGATTGTTATTTAACCTATGGGAACTGATAAGATCACCCAGGGAGATAGTTCAAAGGGGAAAAAAGACCAACCAGAAAGGTGAAGGAGGAGAATAAGGAAAGAACATTATCAGGGAAACTCTCAAGAGGGGATATCTAAGAGAAGAAAGTGACCATAGTGGTGAAGAGGGATGAACACTGAGGCAAGACAAGCATATACAGCAATAACAAGGTCATGGGAGAGCATGGTTTCAGAAAAATGATGAGACTGACAGATAACAAAAGGTTTAGATGTTACAGGAGGAGAAATGGAGGTAAAGAACATGATCCATTTTTTTCAAGGGGCTGGGACATAATTTGTTAGTGCAGGGATGACTGGATCAAGTGGGAATTCTTTGAGAAGGAGGAAGGGACAAGACATGTTTGTTGGTTACAGGGAAGGAGGCAGTACATATGGACAGATGGATGATTCAAAAGGCAGAGGTGATAGTGGGGGCGTTCTGCTAAAGATGACAGGAGGAGGTGGAATCAAAAGTACCTGTAGACAAGTTGGCTTTGCTGAAAAGGACCACCTATATATCAGAGACTAGAGCAGAGAAGGAAATAGATGAGAATGGTGTTGGTAAGTCATGAGGTGAGGAGAAGGGGACAAGAGGAAACTCTTGGCAAATTGCTTCCATAATTTTGGTGGCATATGAAACAAGAACCTTAGCTGAGAGGGAGAGGACAAGAGGCAACGTGAGGTTAATGATAAGAGGAGAGATGTTTAAAACAGCTGATGAGGTGAATGTAATAGAAAATTGATTAGTGCTGGATTGCCTTATTGCAGTGAGAGCCCAGATGAGACTAAATAAACGAAATTTGTATTGGATCCAGTTGGCACATTTCTTGACTTTCTCTAGTCCTCTTCGGTTGCACAAACAAAAGAGTGAAAGGGGCAGACGGTAGGAGGAATTGGGGATTTAAGTTTTGCAAGGTTTTAATGGAGATAGGACAAGAGGACAGAAGCATTTAAGAGTCAATAATGGTGTAGGGTTGAACTAATTCACCAAGGATTGGAGACTGGGAAGGGAGGAGAGTATAGCCAGTACTAGAGTGATAATTTGGATAAGTATTAAGGGGTGGAGGTATTGGAAGCAGTGTTAAAGATGGAGAAAAAGGTTGGGGTCATAAGGTTTTGGGAAAAATGAAATGATAAAAAGATAATTATCTAATAAAGGAATTTCACATCTGATAAGATGGAAGGGAAATATTTCTGGATTGCTCAGCTGGTAAGCATCTGAGGTTAGATTTGAACCCAGGTCTAGGGTTTAAAAACTAAATTTCTCAAGTATTAGTTGGGGAAGGCATGAATATACATCCATTTTTCAGGAAAAAGATGATCTAAGGGAGTCAATAGTGTGATATTGGAGTCAAGAGAGATAATGTAATCAGAAACTGCAATAATAGAGCTACATTGCCTTGAACAGTGGTTCTCAACCTGTGAGTTGCGACCCCTTTGGGGGTTGAATGACCCTTTCACAGGGGTCACAGGGGTCACCTAAGACCATTGGAAAACACATATTTCTGATGTCTTAGGAACCGAGACATTGCTCCTCTGTCTCCAGGCAGGTCCACCCACATGCAGATACGCCCACATACAAGTATTAAAGGGTCGCAGCATTAGGAAGATTGAGAACCACTGGTCTAGAATAAGGAGATGCCACTGCTATGTGTGACTCGTCATGGCACATCTGGAAGGCAACATTCAGTTTAGAGGTGGATGCCCCTTCTTCAGTGAGACAGCAATCAGATAGAGGTTGTCCAGAGGAGGTCAGCCACCATGCTGAAAGGCCTTGAGTTCATGATTAATCAACACATTTATCAAGGGCTGTTTTTATGTCAGGCACCATGCTATCCATTAGGAATGCAAATTTAAAAGTGAGGAGAGAACTTGTACCGTGTCCATATAAATAAAATAATTATATATAAAAATGAAGAAACCAAAGATATTTAGGCTAGAGAAGGAAAGACATAAGTGACAGATTTCAGTATTCCTCAAGTTGTCAGACAGATGACGGATAGCCTTGTTCACTTAGCCCCTTAGGACTGCTCAAGTAGCAGTGCTTAGAGGCCACAGAGAGGGAACTGTAAGCTTCATGTTAACAAAAAGAAATTCAAAAAATGACTTCCTAGCCATAAGAGCTTTTCGTGGGTGGTGGGAACTGCTGGCAGGAAGTCATGGAATCATAGAGTTAGAGGAGAATTGGGTCCAAGCACAACAGAAACGCATCACCAAGGTAACATCTCTGACATCAGCTGATCCTGCCTCTGCTTGGGCTGCCCAGACTTCTTTGAGAAAGGCTCTTCTTTTTCTTTAGGCAAAGGCTAAGTGGTCACTTCCATGGATGTCCCAGTTGAGCTTCTTTTTCAGGTATGGGTAGGACTGGATGGCTGCTGATGTTACCTCCTACTTTTGTGCCCTGTAATTCTGTAGATTCTGTAACTGATGGAGAGCTGAAGGGGATCTTATGGTATAGAGTATTGGGGCTTTGGAACAGAGAATATCAGAGCTGGCAGGGGCCTGAGAACAGGGAGCGTCAGGGCTGGCAGGGGCCTGAGAATAGGGGATGTCAGGGCTGGCAGGGGCCTGAGAACAGGGCATGTCAGAACTGGGAGGGGCCCTAGAACAGAGAGCTGGGAGGGGCCCTAGAACAGAGATGTCAGAGCTGGGAGGGGGCCTTAGAACAGGGATGTCAGAGCTGGAAGGGGGCCTTAGAACCAGGAATATTAATGATTTAGGTTGAAGATTGTGAGGCTATAACAGACCTTAAGACTTAGAGTGTCGGAGCTGGCAGAGACATTAACAATTGAGCAGCCAAAATCTCTTGTTTTACAGATAAAGAAACTGGGGGTTGAGAGATACAGTGCCCTGCCCAAAATGCAGTAGGAGGTCTGGGACCCAAACCCAGACGTGCTGACCCCCAGCCTGAGTTATTTTCTGCCACTCCTTGATACTTTCTCCTCCAATATTCTCTCTTAGTGAAGCTCTTATTGCCACCCCAGGCTGTTAAATACAAGATTTGTGCAAATTCAGACTTTAATGCATTGTAAGCAGTAAACATTTTTAAATAAGACTCAGAGCTTATGTCAGAAAAATAGATCAGAATTCTCAACATAAGTTGTACAGTTAGAACAATATTTCAGAGATTCACCAATAATTCTTCCCTGATTATAATTCAATATATACTCTTAACACATATGAAGAAGTGTGCATGTAGATGTGTCCTGGGAGCCCTCAAAGAGAGTCATCGAATGAGAAAGTTTGAGCATGGAGGAATGGATGGGTGAGAGCCCACTATGAGCTAAGCTCCTTGCTGCCTGAACCTTTGGCATATTAGGCATTTAATAAATGCTCCTTCTTGTTGATGATGGTGATCATGAGAAAGATGAGCTCCAGTGAAACCAATGAAAAAAGGAAAATAGTCTCTGTTCTCAAGCAGCTCATATGCCAGGAAAAGTAAACAGTACATAGGGGATGTTTCAGCTGCAAGTCATATGGAAAGTTCCCATGATCCTTAGGGCGAGGCAGAGCAGATGGTCATGACTCTTCTTTTATGTCATTCCCATTGATAAAACTATATGTTTCTAATAGTGAGCCATTTGATAGTGTCAAGGACTTTGATGGTGAGAATCATCATTTCTGGTCTGCTGAGGAGGGAGAGGCTGATGTGCCTGCAGAGGCAGTTGTCAGGTTTATATCCACAAGTATTTATTTCATGGATTATGGGGATAGGGTTTCCAGTTGGACTGGAGGCAGAGCCTGTGGTCTTGGAGGCATTACTGTTCCCAGAGGTCTTGGCTTTACCCAACCATTTTTGGCAATTGGTTCATAGTTAATGTTGGTGGTCCTGGGTATTATTGGGGTTGAGGTACCTGCCTTATGCCAGTATGAGTAGAATGTGTAGAGAAAGAAGAATCACAGGAGTTGGATTGAGCTTCCTAATCCTTTTCTCTCCCTCCTGGCCATCCAGACTTCTTTTAAGTGTCAACTCAAACACTGCCTTCTACCAAAAAGCCTTTCTCATCCTCCTTAGAGCTAATGCCTTCCCTCTCTTGATTATCTCCAATTTATTGGGTTTGTTTTATTGTTTATGTATAGTTATTTCCATGCTGTGAAATGTGAGAGCAGAGATTGCCTTGTACCTTGCTGCGATTCTCCAGTTTTTAGCACAGTATCCTGCACATAGTAGGGATTTCTAAATGCTTGTGGACTTCTCGTAACTGGAACTTTCTTCTCTAAATTGTCCATCAAGTTTCCTCCCACCAAAAATCTGAGTATCACTAAATATTGATGTTTAAGGTGCCCACCAGGTTTTTTTTTTCCATTGGTGGAGGGGAAGTGAGAAAGATAGAAAATAAATACTCTTTAATTAAAAGAAAATTTTAAACAAAACTACTCAAAAAAGAATATATAGCATGTCCCAGAAGTCTTAGTGCAGGCTTAAACTTCCAAAACTTTTGGGACACTTGGTATTTTCCTGTCTTCTTGATCCATTCAAAAAGTTAGTAGGTCAAATAAACTTGAAGGTGAAGCATCTGCTTCCTATCTTTTATCCCCTCAAGCACACGGTGAAGTATCTTGTATGTGGTAGTTGTCCAATATTTTGTTGAATCGATCAGCGTTGAAGAGAGTAGACTATGGAAGCGTGGGATAATGCATCAAATATATTGCCACCACAGTAAGTCTTGGTATTAAGACTGTATTTTACTTTTAAACAGCTTTAAGTGCATCACAATTAATGATGTATCTGCATGCTGTCATTTGCCTTCAGACTGGCTTTGCATAATGAATACTTCATTTGCATGAAAGATTAATGCTGTCGGTTTTAAATGAAACGACGCAAATCTGGATATTATAAAGATGCAACAAAATAGAGACTAGGCTAAAATGAAACTTTCCCAGGGAAATTATTAATAGGATTGGAGAATATTTAGATGGTTGATGAACACGGTTTACCTGAGCTCATCTCTGAAATGCTGTCCCCTGGACTTGGAGATGATCTGTTTGTGACCTCTGTGTTTTGCAAATGAGGAAGCTGCTACCCAGAGTGGGAAAGGTATTTGCTGAAGTTCCCACAGCTAGCAATCTGGAGCTGGAATGAACCTCAAAGGTCATCTGGAACAACTTCCTCATTTCACTGTTGAGGGAAACTGAGGCCAAGATGCATATACGGTTTTAGGATTATAGGATCATAGGTACAGAGCCAGGAGGGACCTCACAGGCCCAAAGAGTTAAGTTACCTAGCATTATACCATAATAGACTGAGATTTCAAAGGGCCTTTGGGCCCTCTCATTTTACAGATAAGGAAACCAAGACCCAGGGGGAGAGAAGTCATCGGCCTAGGGTTATACTGGTAGTGAGTGGTTTGAGTCCTGGCTATTATATTAACTAAATATGTGATCTCAGGCAATTTCTAGGCCTCTATTTTATAAAGGAAGATTGGCTTAGGTGATTGATAAGTGCCTCTTCCATCTCTGCTGTCCATGGAGGTGATGAAAGTAGTCAATGTGGTGTGCTGGGATGTGATGTAAATCCATAGCAAGGGGAGAGGGGGCTACCTACTGATCAGTTGTTTTTAATATAAAGGCAGAGGAGGGTTATAGCCCATTCTTTCAGAGGCATTCATTCAGACCTGCTGCAGATGAGGCTTAAGAAATTATTGGAGCAAAATATGCCGTCTGGAAAAGTGTTGTAGGTGGGGAGAATGAGGCCACTGTGAGGCTCCGTGCAAAGAGAATTGTCTATAAGCTTTGTGGTAAGGCAGGGCTGTAGATGCCAACAGACCAGGAGCACGTCACCATGAACGGGAGAGAAAAGGCAGAGCATGGAACGTCTGCCCTGATGAATATGGAAGTGTCCCTTAGGGTTGTAGGAGAAAGTGGTGGCAAAATAAAGGAGCAGAGAGGCTGGGGAGCTGAGGGGTGGAAAGCAAGAAGATGGATTTCAGGGCAGTGGGATTGGGGGAAAGGAGAAAGGAGCTGGGGTGGATCAGGACTGTAAGCAAACAGTAGGGAGAAGCCAGGAAAAGCAGAAGGGAGGGTCCTGAGCAGAAGGGCTCGCTTTGTCTGAAGTCCATGGAGCTGGAGGAGGAGAACTGGGATCGTTTGTGAGGCCAACAGAGAGAGTGACAATGACGGATGGGGGACAAATGGCTTGCGGGTCTCAGAAGGAGGATGAGGGAAAGTGAGGGAACCAAAGGGGCAAAGAGAAGGGAGAGTTCAAGGCGAAATCTGGAAGCGCTAAACAGATCCTGTACATGATAGAAAATCGCTGCTGACACAAGGAATCATCATTAATGATAATTTACGTGTTTAGCGTGTGGCGTGTGCCAGGCCTTGTGCTGAGCACTTTACAAATGTTATCTCATTGGCTCTTTGCAAGAATGCTGGGAGGGAGGTGCTGCTATTATTCCCATTGTATAGGAAAGGAAACTGAGGCCAATAGTCCAACTGAGAAGATTAGAGATGGAGCTTAGGGACTTCAGATAGAAGAGAGTCAGCAAGCGTGGTGTGAAGGATCCTGGACTTGGAGTTATCAGGAAGGGACTGCAGGGGCCATCTGGTCCTACCCTCTCATTTACAGAAGAGGAAACTGAGGCCTGGAAAGGCTACGTGTCATAAGGTCAATGGGTCATAGATCTAGAGCTTTGAGACTTCAGTGGCTGTCAGCCCAATTGCCTTATTTTATGGATACGAGAACTGAACCAAGGGGAAATTTAGGGGCATAGAATTAGAGATTTAGAGCTGGAAGGTACCTCACAGGTCACCTTATCCAGACTGAAAAAAAAATAGATTTATCCATGTACATATATGGCTCTTTGTAAATTTTGGTTATTGTAAGAATGTAAGGTCCTTGAGGGCAGGGATTTTTACAACCCTCTTATCCCCAGAAGCTCACCTGCTGCCCAGCACCAGGAAGACAATGAATACATATTCAATGATGCCAGCAGGGCTTTAAAGAAACAATTGACCAGTGAATCCCTTAATGCATTTGCCTGTCCAAGCCCCTGAACTCAGCCCACCTGCCCATCAGGGAGGCCCTGAAATCTGTGAAGATCAGATCACTAGGTGGAGTCCTCAGGGGCTGTTTTCTAAGAAACCCTTTTAACCTTTCCACCCACTCGCCCTTTCTTGTGATTACTTCTTGAGTATTAGTTCCAGATTCACCTGAGGCTGACACCTTGAGATTACAGTCCTGGCTAGCTGCCCTCACTGTCTGGGGGGCAGAGACCACTCACAATATTCCTCTCCCAAATCTATGGTGCAAAAGTTGCCGAGGTGGTACAGAAGATAGAATGCTGAATCCAGAGTCAGGAAGACCTGAGATATAAATCACCAGGTATAAATCATCTAATCTCTGCCCGCCTCAGTATTCTCATCTCTAAAATGGGGCTGATAATAGCATTTACCTCCCAGGGTTGTGACGAGGATCAAATGAGACACAGATAGCAACAACAACAGCTAACTGGCACGTAGTAGGTGCTGTATAAATGTTTATTCCCTTCCTCTTTCTTTTTGGAGGAGGGAAGGGAGGGCAATTGGGGTTAAGTGACTTGCCCAAGGTCACATGGCTAGTGTTACATGTCTGAGGTAGGATTTAAACTCAGGTCCTCCTGACTCCAAGGTGCCACCTCGCCGCCCCTCCCCTCCTCTTTCTTGGCCCCCCGTTTCTGCTTACAGTAATGGCCACTGTATCATATACAACTAAAGAATGCCTGGTGTGTGCATGTGAGTGTGCAGGTGAAGGTCCACAGTGACCTGTGAGGGGGGAAGTATATATGGAAACTCGAATCAAGAAAGAGAAAGTGTTTTCCCCCTAGTCGCGCAGCTGTGGAGGGTGAGAGGTGGAAATCTGGAGCAGCTTTAACGTTTACAAAGTACTTTTCCCAGGTAATCTAGGACCCAACGCTTGTCTCCCAACAGCCCTGTGAGGTGGGTGCTGTAACTGTCCCCGTTTCACAGATGAGTAAAGTGAGGCCGGCACAGGGTTAAGTGGCTTGTCCTAGGTGACAGCTACTAAGTGTCAGGGGTAAGATTCCTACCTGAGCAGGTCTTTCTGAATCCAAGTTCGAGGCTTTACCCAATATACCCCATTCCTCTACTTTGATTTTCACAAAAATACAGAACTCTAGAACTTTTGGCAGCCCCTCTCCCCGAAATCGTTCAGTCCATCCCCAGCCCACCCTGCCGTGGACAGTGTACAGAAATCTGAGGCATCAATCTGTGGGGGAAAAAAGTGCTGTGTCATGACACAGACCCTCCTCTTCTACCTGACCCTCTGGCAGTGAGGTGATACAGTGGATAGACCTTTGGACTGAAGCCAGGAAGGCCTGAGTTCAAATCCAGATTTAGATATTTACCAGCTGTGTGACCCTGGCCGAGTCACTTGACTTCTCTCAGACTCAGTTTCCTCATCTGTAATATAGGGATAATACTAACATCACTTCCAAGTGGTGATGTGAAGATCAAATGAGAAAATGTCTATAAAGTGCTTTGCAGACCTGAAAATGACAACTTATAACCTGTACAACCTTGGGCTAACCATTTCCCTTCTGAGCCTCAGGTTTCACGTCTGTAAGATGAGGGGGTGGTCTCTAAGGACCCTTCCAACTTTAATATTCTCTAAAGTCTCTTCCCATTAAAACATTCTGTGATTTCTATGGCATTCTAGATCTGCATTCAGAAGCCGTGTGCCTAATGCGGTTCATTGGTAACCTAGAAATACAACAATAGGTGGAATATCACAGCAATTTCCTAGGGACCATTTCTGTACATGTGAATCGTAAAACACTCATTTAAGCATTCAATTAAGAACCTACTATGTGCCAGGCGGTGCTCTATGCCGGAAGCAATGCGGACACAGTCAGTCAGCCTACACTCCGAAGAACTGATGCCAGTAGGACCCGGTTAAGAGTCTCCCTGGACTCTCAGTCAGAAGAATGGGCAAACAGTGGTGGGCTGATCTGCCTCATGCATGACGTCTGCCCTCAGAACTCCTCAGGGCTCCCTCTTGTCCCCTGAATGACATGCAAAGTCCTGCGATGTTCTCTACCTTTGGTATCTCCCTCCCCTTCCAGCTTGTTTGAAGACCACTCCCTCTGTTTTCCTGCCAGTCATTTTCTGGTTAGGTTTCAAGCTGTCCTGTATTTTCTCCCACTGTTCCTTGAGCCTGGAAGCCCCCTCCAGCCCAGCAACTGAATTCTGACCCCTCCTTTAAAGCCCAACTCAGAAGAGGAACTTGGGCCTTTATTTCACAGGAAACAAGCCAGGAGAGGTCATTTTGTCTGTGTTTCTTGTGTTGCCTTTGTAAGTGCTGCTCTTTGTGTCTGTTGTGGTTTTTAGCCAAATCATTCTCATTCTTTGAGCTCCCTTCCCTAGGTTCTGAGCTCCCTGAGGGCAGAAGCTATGGATTTCTTGAAATTTCCATCTTTTCTAGCTCAGATCAAAGGCTTTTGTATACAGCAGGTGCTTAATATATGCATGAAGTGAATTGAACTGAATTGTATTGTCAGCTAATAAAACAAGTCCTGAATAAACATATGGGCATTTATAGGGTCCTTTAAGATTTATAAAGCATTTTCTAAACACTATTGCACTCGAGCTTCATAAGAGCCCAGTGAGAGAGCCTAGGAGCTAGATTTGGAGTCAGGAACACCTGGGTTCAGATTCTGCCCTGACCCATGCTGAGCTAGGTGACCCTGGCTAAGTAATGTAACTTCTCCAAGTCCCAGGCAACTTTTTTTGGGTTATAAGCAGCCCAACATTTGCTTATCTTCATTGGTAAAGGGAGTTTCCACACAGTAAGTCTCTAAACCATTGAAATCAGAAATCCAGTTACATATGTGGAAGAGCACACACATACACATACATGTGCACATGTAGAACATGAATATGCACACATGAGCATTTATGTTCTTCTGAGGATGGTGAGACCAGTATTATTGTTCCTTTTTATAAGTGAAGAAACAGAGACCCAGAAAAGTTCAGTGACTTGGTTTGGGTCACACAGCCTATACCTTTCAAGGTGGGATGCGTAACCAGATCATCTGGAGTCCAGCATCTTATTTAGTGGCATTCTAGGAGAGACAGGGTAGCAGAGTGGGTAGAGTACTGCACTTGGGAGTCAGAAAGATAGTAGCAGTAGCAGTAGTAGTAGTAGTAATAGTAGAAGTAGTAGTAGTAGCAGTAGTAGTAGTAGTAGTAGTAGTAGCAATGGTAATAGTAGTAGTACTAGTAGTAGTAGTACTAGTAGTAGTAGTAGTAGCAGCAGCAGTAGTAGCAGCAGCAGTAGTAGTAGCAGTAGTAGTAGTAGTAGTAGTAGTAGTAGTAGTGATAGCAGCAGCAGTAGTAGTAGTAGTAGTAGTAGTCATAGTAGTAGTAGCAGAAGTAGTAGTAGCAGTAGTAGTAGTACTGGCAGTAACTAACATTTATAGACTTTGTGTGAGGCATTGTGCTAAGCAGTTTACAGATATTATCTCTTTTAATCCTCACAGCATCCCTGGGAGGGAGCTGCTTTTATTACCCCCAGTTTACAGGTAAGGGAATTGAGACAAATGAAGGTTAAGTGACTTGCTCAGGGTCACACAGCTAGTGTCTAAGGGCACATTGGAACTCAGGGCTTCCCCTCTCCACTGCTCCAAGTGAATTGGCTCTTGCAGAAATGGCATTCTTGCAAAATTAAATGGGCCAGAGCATCATTCTGAAGGATGTTCTGCCAGCTTGGCATGCAAGAAGTAAGTTTTAATCTAGACTTTAGAAAACCATAAATCTTTTAAAAGCAATAGCGTTTAGGTGGCAGTGCCTGAGGGTGTTCTACATTCCTGATTAAGAAGTCACTAACTTTTGTTCTTGGCATTTCATCTCCCGGGTACCTCCTCCACTCCACACTCTCTCCACCCGCCAGCCCCCAGCTTTGCACAGTCTGTATCCTCTGCCTAGGATCCCTGCCCCTTGAGTTGAGGATCTGTGACTTCCTACAAGGAGGCACCATCCCACAGGAAAGCTTTTCTCTTTCTGAGAGAGGCAGACAAGTTGTGCCCTGGCTAGAACGTGGCACTTGGAGGTGGGAAGACTGGAGTTAAATTCCTGCCTCACACTTGATAAATGTATGATACTGAGTTAATTGCTTACCTATTTTCAGTCTTAGTTTTTCCACCTGTAAAATGAGAATAATAATCACACCCACCTTCCTGAGTTGTTGTGATGAGCAAATGAGATAATTATTGTATGTAAATCACTTTTCCAACTTTAAAGAGCTGTATAAAAGTTTGCTATTATTTCCAAGTTAAGTTACTTGTCCAGGGTCACACAGCTCATCATGGGTCAGAAACAGAATTGGCACCCCCCTCCTAGTTTTGGATGCTTTCACTCCTCAGATTATTGTCAGGATAGGATCTTTTGTTTTGGTGACATGTTCTCTATTATAGAGAGTGGGAGTGCAGGAGCCCCTTATGGGACAGATCCCCTTACTAATATGCTCTGATTCCGAGCCAAGCCAGGTCACTCTTCCTTAGGCAGCCTTGTAGCCACTCCATCTCCCACTCATGGGCTTGCCACATTGGTGCTAACTCAGGGTGGATACCAATGGGATTTAGTTATAATTAGTGCAGTGCAGGTGGCATAGTGGATAGAGGTCCAGATTTAGAGTCAGGAAGACCTAAATGCAAATCCAGCCTCAGATGTTTACTAGCTGTGTGACCCTGGGTAAGTCACTTAATCCTGTTTGACTGAGTTTCCTCATCTGTAAAACGAATTGAAGAAGGAAATGGCAAACCTCTCCAGTATCTTTACCAAGAAAACTCGAAGTGGGGCCATGGAGAGTCAGACATGGTGCAACAATTCAATGGAAACAGCAACAACATCACAATTTATAGCTCCTTTGCTCAAGTGATTCCCCAGTCTCAGCCTCCCTGGAGGCAAGAGACTCCAGGCACGGGCAGCCACCATGCCCCATTTAGAAAAGGTTTCTCCTCTCCCCACCCCCTGTAGAATGTAAGCTCCTAGAGGGCAAGGATTATTTCATTTTTACCTTTGCATCTGTCCTCTGTCCCCAGTGCCTAGCAAAGTGTTCAGCCCTGAGAAGGAGCTTGATAAGCTGGTTGGATTATATCACTAGATGTGGCAGAACTGTCTGCTTGTTGATGCGGGTGGTGGAGCCTGTCTGGCTGCGTTCTGAATGACGGTTGCCCCTCCCATCTCTTTTCTGAGAAGGTACGAATTGAAAGAAGCTCATGGGGCAGGTTGCGATTGTGTTATGAAAAACAACGATACAATGATGTTGCTGATGTTTTCTGATTAACCAGAAAAAACTTTTAAAACACAGCTTCTTACTGAATTTTTTTACAAGTTATTAACCTATCAGGCAGACTAATCCCTTTAGGAATAGAAAAGCATGTTTTCTTTCTTTATTCCCTTCTTCCTTTCCTTCTCTCTTTTCTTCTTTCCTTCCTTCCTTCCTTTCTTCCTCTCTCTCTCTCTCTCTCTCTCTCTCTCTCTCTCTCTCTCTCCCTCTCTCTGTCTGTCTCTGTCTCCCCCCTTCCCCTTTCTCTCTCTCTCTCTCTCTCTCTCTCTCTCTCTCTCTCTCGCTCTCTCTCCCTGCTTTACTCCCTCCTTTCCTCTCTCCCTCCCTTCTTTGCATTTTCTTCCTCTTCCTCCTCCTTCTTCTCCTCTCCCCTTCCCTCCCTCCCAATGGACTAATAGAGTTCCTACACTCTACTCCTGTCTCTACAATTAATTGTATGTATACCTTTGGCCAAGTGACTCCACTTCTCTAGAAATATTTCACTGAAAGGCAAATTAAACACCACTATGTTGATTTGCTGGACTACCTTCAATAAATGATGAATGTGTTATAAAGAAATGTTTCCATTGTGGGTGTGTGTGGGGGGAGGCCTGGGGAATAAGTGTTTATGTAGCATCCACTGTGGACAAGACACCAGCTAAGTGTTGGGCATGTAAGGAGAGGCAAGACAGCCCCTGCTCTCAGGCAGGACTAATGCAAGAGACAACATGAAAACAATTATGTAGAAACAAAAGACACCCCAAATAAATTAAAGATAATCAGCAGATGAAAGGCACTTAGAATGAAGGGAAATAGAAGAAACTTTGCACAAGGTGGTAATACCACTGGGCCTTGAAGGGGGCAGAGTTGAGGAGGGAGAACATTCTGGAATCAGAATATGGAATCCTTGTGTTTGATGTGTTTGTTGGTAACTTGGCCAACTGAACAATTGATTGATCGATGTGCATATAATCTCCCCAACAGAATGTAAGCTCCTTGAGGGCAAGACATACTTCATTTTTGTCTTTGCATTTGTCTCCTAACAGAGTACCTGAACCATAGTAGATGTGTAATAAATACTCGTTGATTTTGCTGATTGCTAGGGCATCAGATGTCATGCTGTTCCATAATTAGTATGAATATTGGTTTGATCATTGAGCAAGAATAAAAGGTGGGAAGGTAAGGTAGATGACAAAAGTCTAGCAATGATATGGCCCTGGTCTCTCGGTGGATGGCTAGATGGTTAGATTTCAGAGGTCCTTTCCAAAATCTGAACTTCAGTGATTCTGGGATTTCAGAATCAGGGACAAAAAAAAGATTTTAATTTTTTTCTTTATTTATTCTTAGAATCTTGCAGTAATTTCAGGACCTGCTTTCAGTGACATGGTCCATGTGAGATTTTCATTGGAATCCTCCCTGGCTCCACTTGAAAATGGCCCTCCTCTCCCTTGAGTCCCTGATGGAATTTATATTTCTTTAATAACTAACTTCTTAAATGAATATATGAATAAACAAATAAATGACTTCTAAATTCTGGGAGGAATCATAGGATGATGGAAGGAATAGCCTTTCTCATATCTTAAGAAATGAAGGTTTCTAATTTGCTTTTCTCAGAGCAACCTTTTTTCATAGGTAGAATGAGTCACAGGTAGTGAAACTATGGGTCACAAAGGTTAAATGAGTAAATGGCAGAACCAGAACCAGAATTCAAACCTAGGTCTCCCAAAGTGTGTGATGTTTCCACACTTGGAGTACTTGGTGGCAATTTCGAGAAACAAGTCTTCATTCTACCAGTTATGGGTGATATGACCTTGGTCCCTCACTGGGCATCAGCTTGCACCATAATATGAGAGAACTGGACTAGCCAATCTCCATGTGGACTTTTAGCTCTGGCTTATTCTATGGGACAGAGTGGTCCTGCCCATATTAGGTGTCTTCAGGGACATGATATATAGTAGATGGGACATCAGACTTAGAGGCAGAAAGTCTCAAGTTCAAGGGTAGCCCCAGATACTTCTTAGTTGGATCATGGAAAACTTCAATGTCAGCTTCCTTGTCTGAAAAGGGCCATAATAACAGCCCCTCCCTCAGAGCTTGTAAGGCCCAGAAGAGACAGCGCGTGAGATGCTTTGCCACCTTTAATCCATATAAACACTACAATGTTTGTATCTTTGTCTTATTGTCTCTATGAGACTCTGAGCCCCTAGAAGGAAGGGACATTGTGTAATGGACCTTTATGTCTCCTAGCACCAGGGCTCTTCACATGATGAATGCTTAATCAGGGTGGTTTTTTAAACGAATTAATGATTGAAACTGGTCTGTTTGGGCATCCAGGATTCAATTGACCAGGAAAGGAGATGTTTATGAAGCAGTGGGTTACTGGGCCCTTTGCTGGTTGTGGAGAAGTTACAAGCTACATGATTCTGTATTCGATTTTATGTTCCTTGAGGGTTGTAATTATGTCTTATTTATTTTTAAATACCTCATTATGAATTGCCTAGGACTTTTCCCGGAGTGAATTGGAGAGGCAATTAGGTGTTGTTGTAGATGGAGCCAATGGATCTGAAATTGGAAAAGTTTGAGCTTAAATCCTGCCTGTCTGAAATCAACTAGATGTGTGATCCCAAGGCTAGTAAGTCACCTAACCTGCCTCAGTTTCCTCCTCTGCCTACTTCACAGTCTTGTTCACAGCAATCTCTGTGAAATGCTTTGCCATCCTGGCAGCTCTTCATCAAGGTTAGTTGAGAATCAGGGTGATGTTGTCTCTACAGAGCCATACTTGAAGTCTGGAGGACCTGGGTTCACATCCAGCCTTTTGGCTGTGTGAACTTGGGCAAGTCCCTTAACCTCTTACTGTCCTTAGCCAACTGTCTAAAACTATTAAATTTCAGAGATGGTAGCCATTTGTGTTGGCAGAGGGATTTCCCTGCCTGGGAGTTCCCTGCAACAAGGAAATCATAGGTCTCCTCCCTATCCCTAGAAATGTTACCTGTTCTTGTTTTTGTTTTTATTATGCATTTGTTAAAAGCCTGTAAAATTGTGTCAGGCAGCTGCTTAAGGCAAGCCCTCTCCACACATCAAAATACTCAGCTGAATACTCATCAACTACTCAGGAGTAATGTTCTGAGTTGTCAGGAAGGTGCCTTTTCCTTCTGTCCTTTGGAAAATGTCCTTCCAAGCCTGAAAGATGTAAACCAGAGAGATAGAACAGTCTATTGCAAAGTCCGGAGAACCTGAGCTTGCATCCTGTGTGCTAGAGGTGTGTATGCCCTTTGCCAAGTTATCTTTCCTCTCTAGGACTCAGTTTCCTCATCTGTTAAATGAAGAGCCCGACTAGATAACTTATAAGGTCCTTTCAAGCTCTTAAACAGTCAGCAGAGAAATACGTGACTGGAGAGACAAGCAGATGGGCCAGTCTCATAGCAAGAAGGAGGTATGGTTCATGCATGGCTGGTCCCCTGGGGGATCACTGGCATTCTTGTCATGACAGGGGATGTATGGGAAAACCCCCAGCCTTGTGGTCACCCCTCCTCCTCGCCCACCTGGAGGATTGATGAGATGACATAGACAGAAATGAAGCAGGATGAACAGGCATGGATGGCTTGTGATGTGCGTCACTGGAGGGGGACATCACCAATCAGTCCAATTGATTTATGGTCCATGCTGGATTTCATAATTAGGGGCTAAGTTCCCAGACTTAGAGAATCAGGTTGGAAGGGACTTGTGGGGACTCTAGTTAATAACCTTCTTCCTTTACAGAGGCATACATAACCTGGGACCCAGAGAACTCAGGGCGTTTGTCCAGGTCCCATGACTCCCAGTCCAACATTGTTCCCAGAGCAGCTACATGGTGCAGTGAGGAGTGCTAGAAATGGAGGCAGGGACACCTGAGTTCAAATTTGCTCTCAGACTCTTAGGAGCTGTATAACCCTGGGCAAGTCATCTAACATTTGTAAAAAGGTTTAAGAAAAACACATATCTCCCAGGACTGTTGTGAGAATGAATTAGAAAATCCTTGTAAAGTGCTTTGCAAATCCTAAATTGCTATATAAATGTTAACAATTAGTAGTAGTAGTCATATCATATTCATCATTCTAATATTGTAATTTTCATCATTACATACTGTAATAGTTCCACAACGAATGTTAAAACTGGAAATTATCGTGGGTACCATCCAGTCCACACCTGATATACTGTGATTAGTATGCAGAATAGGCACAATTGATACTTACTGAGTTTAATATTAGGGGTAGGGCTCCTTTCGGTGGAGATCTGTGGTTTCACTGATGTAAGGGGCCCCCTATGTTAATGGAGAATAGATACTCTCATCAGTGAAAATTAGACACTCTCTCCACCAAGGAAAATTTGGTAATTTGTCCACCGCTCGTGGTCGTAGAGGGTTGCTTGGAATCCTTAAAGGGTAAATGACTTCCCCAGGATGAAACAGTTAGTATAAGTGAAAGGCAGGATTTGAACTCAGGTCTCCCTGATGCCGAGTTTGGCTCTTGCCACTAATCACACTGCCTCTTGAGTTCAGTTTTGCAGATCAGGAAATAGTATTGCAGAGCAGTAGACAAAGAATGTGGTGCCTGGAAGAATGAACTTTGTGTCTTGGTTCCGCCAGTTAATGGCCCTTTGTCCTTGAGAAATTCTCTGAGAGTCTCAATTTCCTCACCTGTGTGTTGAGGGGCTTGACTTCTCCAGTTCTGAATCTGATCCTCTAAGACTGACCAAGAACACAAACGAAGTCATGGCCAGAGCTGGGTGTAAAATCCAGATCTTTATGAAGCCTCTGGTTCTACCATCAGAATGTCATAGATCTGGTCATACAAGGGACTTCAGGGCGAAACTCATGTAGTAAATAATAATAATAATAATAATTTGGTGATGATGATGGCGGGGGTGGCAGTGGTGATGATCTTGATGATAAAAGTAGCATCTATATCACACATTAAGATTTGCAAAGTGCTTTACCAACAGAATGTCATTTTAGCCCAGAAATTAAGTAACTTGGCCAAGTACCAGAAAGTCCCAGAGTCAGGATTTGAATCCAAGTGCTCTGATTCCAAATACTGCTAAATTCTGACTCAGTTCCAACAAGGGAGAAGACAAGGCAGTGGGTAGCCCTGCTTAGGGTCTGCTGTGGGATACCGTCAGTTTGACTTTTGAGGCCCCCAAATAAAGACTCTTCAATATATATTCTTAGCCTTCCTCCAAGTCACTTATCAAGTCTGTGCAGTAAAGCCAGCTTCACTCTAGTTCAGTGACTCCCCCGCCTCACTAAGCGCGTTGCTAGAAATAAGAAAGCCAACGTTAAATGTACATATGCTGTACATCTGCCTGAATTTGGCCATGGACCAGCCAAGTGTGGTGGGCCTTGCATCCCCAGGACACTGCTGTGCGTGCATGAAAGAATTGGACCGAGCAGGAGAATGCAAGCCTCTGGAGAGTAGAGACACCATAGTGTTGTTCCCTAAGACAGCTCAGTCACATCACAGTGAACAGAGCACCCAGCTTGGAGTCAGGATGACTCATCTTCCTGAGTTCAAATCTGGCCTCAGATACTTACTAGTGGTGTGACCCTGGGCAAGTCACTTCACTGTTTGCCTCAGTTTCCACATCTGTAAAATGAACTGCAGAAGGAAATGGCAAACCACTCCAGTATCTCTGCCAAGAAAACCCCAAATGGCATCACAAAGAGTCAGTTATGATAAAAAAAAAACAAGCGTAATCATTAAAACCCTGGTCTGGTAGTCCAGAGTCTGAGGTTCTGGGACTGTCACCATTTACAAGGAATATCACTTTTCAGGATAAAAATGTTCTCGTTCTCAGTTTACCTCTCTGAAAAATGGGAGGGAGGGGACAGGTCAGACAATCTCTAAGGCACCTTCCAGTTCTAACTCCTGCCATCTTAAGCATGGATACCATCTAGAGAATTTTTGACAAATAGTCATCCATCCAGCCTCTTCTTTGAAACCTCCCCACTTTGAGAAACCATTGCTAATTCAGGAAATCTGCATTCTATTCTGGAACAGCTCTGACTGCTACAGAACTTTTATTATAATGAGCCCAAGTCAACTTCTGCTGCTCAAGGTTCTGTGCATGGTATTGAAAATAAAAGACAAAATGAATAATAAAAGTGGTAATAATAATAATAATAATAGCAGCTAGAATTTATGCAGCACCCACCATGTGCCAGACACTGTCCTAAGCCCTCTGCAAACATCATCTCATTTGCCTCCACTTGTCCCACGACAATCCTGGGAGGTAGGTGCTACTATCATCCCCATTTTACAGATGAGAAAAGTAAGGTTTGTAATCATCTGAGGCCAGATATTCAGGTCTTCCCAACTCTCAGCCCAGTGCACAATCTGCTGTACCACCCAGCTGCCTCTATATGTCAGTAAGTCAACCTATAAGCATGAATTAAGTACCCATCACGTGCCACAGACTGTGTGACGTGCTGTGCTGGATCTCCAAAGTTTAGCTAACTATATTGCATAATATAATATATAGCATTTTATGTGTAAATATACATGCATATTTATAAATTATAACTATTATGTAAGTATATTACTATGTATAACTATTTAACTATAACCATCTAACTATATATAACATTATATATAAAACTATATAACTACACATATATAAAACTATATATATACACACACACACACACACACACACACACACATATATGTATATATAATTATACTTGTAGTTATATAGTCCCTGCCCTCTGGGAATTTAAAATGGAATGGGATCATAGATTTGAGTTGGAAGGGACCTCCAAGGTCTTCTAGTTCAACCCCCTCGTTTTATAGATGAAAAAGATTCTAGAGAGATTCAATGACTTGCCCAAAGTTATCCAAGTAGTACGTGGCAGAGCCAGAATGGAACCTGTGCCCTCTCCTTCCAAAGCAAGTCTCCCTTCCTCTCCCCTCTATTGTAGGACTACTAGACATTAAAACTCAGATAGCTGACCTTCCGGGTAACGTGGGATACCTCCTTAGGAGACACCAGAACCAGGCGCCAACAGAGATTGAAGTGAGAATCTCGAGATGGTCCACTGTCACTTCCTGTCGTTCTATATGTTATTTAAGTCCTTTGTAACTCATCAACTTTGAACAATCATGAACACTTCCTTATTTTTCCCCATAATGATCAGGAACACATTCCCTTCTCAGGAAACAAGAACAGATTTAGATAAAGGAAATCCCAACGGGGTCTCCTTCCTGGAAGTCTTGTGGAGACTTTTGCTCTTTCCAGGGTCATGGTTGACTTTTAATTTTTTTTTTCATTTTTTAATAAATGTACATTTCTCTTTATCTCTTATGGGAGGGAGCTCCTTCCCGAAGGGGATTGAAATCAGGCTGGGAAAATTCTCTTCATTCCTTAATAATCCCTTAAGTACCTTCTGATACGCATTTCAGAACCAGGCCTCCAACATATAATTTGTAATGAAAAAAGATGAACTTGAATTTTATAGGAGAGTAGTGATTATGTTCTTGAAGCGCGTTCCAGGGGACGCTAGTGGAGGGTTACCCAATCTCCCGGATTTATCCTGCACGTGCCGCAGTGCACAGCTGATGAGTGCTTTGCTTCCACTCCTGCTAATGGATTCAGGAAGTCATTTTCAGATGCAGAAACAGTAGATCTTATCTAATAAAAATGGTGCAGGGGCAATTTGGAAGGCAGATAGACTGGGAGCCTAAATCCTTTTCACTTTTCAATAAGGCCGATATCACATCCTTATCTAGTGTTTCACAGTTTACAAACCCTGTTCCTTGCACCTATGGACAGTAGCACCCGTCATATGTTCCCTATTGTATAAATGCCAATAGAATTTAAAACTGAGTGCAAATCAGACACTAAACGAATGGGTGACCCTGGGCAAGTCCTTCTCTGTAAAATGGGAATGATAAAAACAGCTATCTTCCAGGCTTGTTATCAAGATCACATGAGTGTGTATGTATATATATATATATATACACATACACACATATACACATATGTACACACATACACGTAAGTATGTGTGTATAGTGCTTTATAAACTTTAAACCATTACATCAATGCTTGTTTGCTGTTGTTATCACCTTTGGGGAAGAGGGTGGTTTTGGTCTTCAGTGGGCGCTGTCCTCAGTGGGAGCCCCCTGATAATGGTGAAATGACAGCTACAGCCCTATTTCATCCTTAAAATGCTGAGGTGTATTATGTATTTTTAGGTGGGGACTGTACTTCTAAATCCATTGAAGTAGGAGATTCTTAATGAGGAAAATCCCTTATATCAAGGCAGATGAGCACTTGCTTGTTCTGCAATAGATAATTGGCTAGAGATGTTCAAAGGTGAAGTCATTCACCTAGGGTTGCAGAAATGATCTGCATGTCAGAGGCAAGACTTGAACCCAGTGTTTCTTGACTCTGAAGCCAATTTTCTGTCCACTGACCATGCTGCCTCTCCCAACACACATCTGGTGATTATCTCATTTTTATGGATGAAAAACCTGTAAGCCAAGAGAGTTACAGTTACTTGCCTAAGGTGGGGAAGTAGTCTCACATACTGAGAACAGAATGGAAGTTTAAGGACAATCCTCTCATTTATAAATGGGGAAACTGAGGCTCAGAAGGATGATGTGGCTTGTTACAGTCAGATGAGTGGTAAGGACACAGTCATTAGCTGTGTGTCTATAATCTCTGGGCCTCAGTTTCCTAATATTTAAAATGGGGTCTTATGCCACCTTTGGCACCTACTTCATGTCTCCCCAGTGCTTGGCACATCAGGACCTTATCCATATTAAGCACTTTTTAAATGCTTACTGATTGATTAATTGAGCTGAGATAACAGACAAAGCTCATTGGAAGCCCCAAAGTGTTATGGCGGCTTTGCGTGTGGTTACTTTCTCTCATACGTGGTTAGGTCCTAGGGTCATATAGAATCATAAATTCAAAGTTGGAAGGGGGCCCTAAAGGCCATGTAGTCCAATCCCTTAAATTTACAGAAGAAGAAGCTAAGACCCAAAGGGTGACTCTTCATGCTTAAGCTCATCCAATTAGCAAATGGCCTAGGTAGGATTTGAATCCAGGTCCTTTTACTTCAGAGATATGAGCTGTCTCCATTACACTGCTCTTTTTTGAGAAGAGAGGATTATAACCTAGAATTGGAGTTGATCAGTGTGGGGAACTCCCAGTGTGTAACTTCCTACCACTGCCTAACCTATAATTTCACAGTTACCTGGGACATTGAGACATAAAGTAACTTGGCTGACATCACAGAACTAAAATGTGCCTGAGATAGGCCTTTAAACTCATTCTTGTGAGTGCCATGGCCCAGTGTGGGTGGGATCTTCTCTGCAACTAATTAGTGGAGAGTTCCATAGGGCACTAAGGGATTGAATAGGTTTCATAGTCAAAATGTATTAGTTGGAATTTGAACCTAGGCCTTCTTCAGTTCTGAGGCTATTTTTCTAGTCACTGCTCTCTCTTTTTATATCTGATCTCTGTGTCTGTCCACCTCTCTCATTTATATGTGATACACCACATTCAGAATTCATATATGTATATACATATATGCATATGCACATATATATTTATGCATATATATTCAGTAGGTGTACTCACACATATTCACCACATGCTCAGTAGCAAACCACCTGCTTCTTTCTCTCCAACTCAAGCCATTATTTGTTCATAACTGCTCACTTGGCTTAGCACTCCAGGGGACTACGTGTTGTTAAAATTTAATCACTGTTCAGTATCACAGAGGGTCATTCATGCTGACCAGAAAGTATGGAGGGATGGGGTGATCTGACTGGCAGTTAAGTATTTCAATCAGTCAACATTGTGATTTATTTCTTTAAGGTAGGAACACAAGGGGAAACGAGGTCATGTATTTCTTGTAACTGAAGCACGAAGCAGTGTATATATTAGTTGGAAAGGTCATCTGTGTGAGTAGAAATAGTTTTTGAGGACAGTATCATATTACTACAAGATAATCTACTGTACACACAGAGAGTGTACCTAGTCATTCTGAAAGCAAAAATGACATTTGGTAGGCGCTTCAGACAAGATAAAGAACTGTGATGGGCTTTCTTGAAGACTGGGTTTGCACGAAGCCTTTTATAGGACTTGCAGTGAAAAAGTCAGCCAGAGGTCAGACCAGATCTTATTAGATGCTTCTATTATAAACATCACTGACGGATCCTCTGTCATCAGCAAAGCCTTTCCATGTTTCCAAATATTCCAGCTACCAAGGGCAGAGTTATAATCCAATCCTTGATTGTCTGAAAAAGGGATGCCCAACACAAAGAGAGGGGACTCTGGGAACAGGTGACACTCTGGAGATAAGTTTTTTGGTGATTGGTTGGTGATTAGTCTCATTAAAAGGATCGTGGCTCCCTCACTTTATGAAGAACCAGGTGTGGAACCTCAAGGGAGAAATTGCCACCATTTGTGAATTTCTTGGAATCCTCACTAAGGTCAGGAAGTACCTTATACAGTACAAATATTTAGCATTTCCTTGAAAATCAAGGTATGAAATACATACACACACAATACACATATGTGTGTATGTATGTAGGTATAATATAAAATGTAAGAGTATAATCAAGGTATCATATATATAGGTATACATAGACATAGATTTATATATATGGATAATATACATATAATATATGTGTGTATATGTATATACACATATATATCTATATCTGTCTGTCTGTCTGTCTATCCATCTATTGATCCATCCATCTATCTATTTATCTATCCATCATCTACCTATCATTTATCCATCCATACAACTATCTGTCTGTCTGTCTATCTATCTATATATCCATCTATTTATCTATCATCTATCTATACACCTATCTTTCTTTCTTTCTTTCTTTCTTTCTTTCTTTCTTTCTTTCTTTCTTTTTTTCTTTCTTTCTGTTTGTCTGTCTATGTGATTTTCCCTTGTGGCTCTTCGTTGGAAGTGGAAGATAGATGAGCACTCATCATGTCCTTTCATTTATTCTTTATCTTGTACATTCTGATTTACATACACTTTATCTCTCTTATTGGGATGCAAGCTCCTTGAGGGCAGGGACTGTGTTTTTGCCTTTCTTTGGGTCTCATCCCTTAGGATGGTGCCTAAAAAATACTAAGTGCTTTACAGATGCCTGTAGCCTTGGAAGCAATGGTAGAATCACAGATTTTGGAGCTAGGGGGGATCTCAGAGGCCCCATGACTCGGTTGTAAGAAATAGTAAATGCAGAGACTCATGAAAAGACTCAGGATCATAGAAGTTTGAGTTGGATGGGCCCCTAAAGGAAATTTAGCCCAACACCCTCATTATACAGAGAAGTCAAGTGACATCTGCCCAAAGTAAGGAAGAGAAAGTGACCCACTTGGATTTGAACCTGCATCTCTTGATTCAAACTCCAGCTTTCTTTCCATTGTGTCATGATGTTTTCCCATGCTCCTGCTCAGGTTGGGGTTGTTTCTCCTTTGGATTTCTGTCCTTCGTCATCCTCCAGAGGAGGAAATTAGGAAAAGTGCAAAGGAGCGAAGAACTGGAGATAAAGCATTTTATGAGCGTGTCTGTTTTGGTCTGTGTCCCTGGACAAGTCACTTCTTTCTGAGTCTGTTTCCTCCTTTAAAATAAGGGAGGCCATTGGAGAGGCAGAATGGTGCCATTGAAAGTGTATGTGATTTTGGAGGTGGAGGATCTAGGTTCAAATCTGGCCTGATCAGCTATGCATGATCATGGAATCCTAGATTCAGAGCTGGAAGGTGCATTTGAGGGCAGGTTTCTCAGATGTAAGAAGTTACAGAACTGAAATCCAAACCTGGGTTCTCTAGCTCCAAATCCCAGTGACTGCCTTCTTAGCCTGCGCAAGCCCATTTATTTCTGGATCTAGGTTTTCTCACCTGAAAAATGAGATGATTGGACAGTCATTGTTTAACAACAACAACAACAACAACAATAATAATAAATAGTTAGCATTTATATAGCCCTACTATGTGCCAGGCACTTGCTAAGTGCTTTACAGTAACCAATCAATTGATCCTCACAACAACCCTGGGAAGTTGGTATTATTATTATCCCCGTTTTACATATTAAAAAAAAAAACTGAGGTAAACAGTATTGAAGTGACTTGTCCAGGGTCACACAGCTAGTAATTGTCTGAGGCAAAATTTAAGCTTAGGTCTTCCTGACTCAAGACCTGAAGCACTATCCACTCTAGCCACCGGCTGCCCCTATAAGTGGGCATTTGAATGAAGTGACTTGTCCAGGGTCACACAGCTAGTAATTGTCTGAGGCAAAATTTAAGCTTAGGTCTTCCTGACTCAAGACCTGAAGCACTATCCACTCTAGCCACCGGCTGCCCCTATAACCCTAAGACTAGGGGATCTCTGGTTTACCTCAGAGATTCCCCAAAGATCAGAATTTCTGCGACTTTTTATGAGCACTCATAAACATTGCTGGATTTTCACCATCAGTCTGATGTTTTAGTAAGGACTGATGATTTTGAGAAACAAAGATGGTGCAGTACCTCAGTGTGATGAAGTGAATGCCAGCCTGTGATTGGAATCTGAAGCTCCTGCCTTTGTCACTAAGTAGATCTGAAAGCATGAGAGGCCACTGTAATACAAGACATCAAGGTCCCAACCCAATATCCAGTGTCCTTCCATTCTGTGTTCTGATATCTCTTTCTGCTGTAACATTCTATGTTACTTGTTCAAAGGATCATACATTTAGACCAGGATGGAATCCTGGATGTCATCTAGCCCAAACGTCTCATTTTAAAGACTAGGAAACTGAGGCCTATAGAAAGTGACTTGCCCAAAGTCATGAATGACAAATTTAGGATTTGAATCCAGGCCATTTATTTGAGAATCCATTTCTCTTTCCATGGTATCACCTCCCTTATACCTCCAACAGTCTTTGCTCTAATATTCTGTGTTTAAAAACTTCTTCCTGTCGTAACCTTCCATGTTGCAATGATGCTTTCAGATCACATCCTTTATATTCCAAGCTCCCTTTCAGATCTGATGTTTTATGATTCCAACAAAGAACCTTTGCGTTGTCTAAATTTGGAACAAAGTGAGTTGCTGACAGTAAAATGAAACAAACAGTGGGGCTTGTTCCCAAATGCTGTAAAGCCTGTAAAGATGCCCAACTCTTTGGGGCACATTGATGAGATGCCCCTTTACTGATGACATTCTGATGGTTTGATCTGGGTTTCTCTCTCTAAGTGAACCCTGACTGATCTCGGTTACATCTCCTTGTACCAAATTAGCTTCCTTGAGACATTTCTACATTGCACATGGTAGAAAATCAATAATTACTTGATTATAATATGATCTAGGAAGTCCACTTTGGACCTTCACCTCATTGGGTCAGAGAATCTGGTAGATCTGATTTCCTATTCCAACCCTTACTGACTTTATGACCTTGGACAAGTCATTTACTGTCCATGAATTTGAATTTTCTGCTCTTTAAAAGGAGGAAATTGGACAAGATGGACTTAATATGTTTTTAATTCTAACCCTATGAATCTGGATGAGGTGGGGAATCACCATGTAGTAGAAAGACACACAGTTTTGACAGGTAGTCTTTCCAGTGGACTAGTGTGACCTTGACCTAGTCACACTACCTTCTCTAGATCTTTGGGGTCTTCTGGTTCCAATCTCTTTCAACTTGATGATAGTGATGAGGAATACACCATGGTATAGTGGAGTCAGGAAGATCTGAGTTCAAGTCTTGCCTCACATACATAGAGGAAAATTTAGGTGTCACAATGAATAGAGTCCAAGACTTGGAGATGTATGACCTGAGTCCAATTTCAGCCTCAGACACTTAGTGGCTGCATGATTTTGGGCAAGTAAGTCAACTTCTCTGTGTGTCAGCATCCACATCTGTGAAAAAGACATAATAATCACACTTACTTCACAGAGTTGGGAGGTTGAAACGAGTTAACATATATAGAGTACTTTGTGAACTTTAAAGCAAGATATAATCGTTAACTTTATTTCTTATTGTTGTTATTGTTACCTAACCTGGGAGAAGCTGTTTCCTCTTTAAGAATTCCTAATACCAGTAAATCAAAGGTCTAGACCAAAAAATTCTCAAAGCACCAGCATTAACTGGCATTGACAGTGCTATAAATTTAGCAGATCGGTTTATACCATTATCTCATTTGGGTTTGACAAAAGCCCTGTGAGCTAGGTGTTATTATCCCAGTTTTACAGGTGATGAAACTGAGGCTCAGAGACAAAACATTATTTAACCAGGTTTACAGAGTACATGTCAGAGACGGGAGTTGAACCTACATTTCTCCTGCCTTCAAATCCTCGTTTTGAAAAAGTGCAACCAGATGCATTGAGAGCCCTGGTAGAGAGAGTGACCCATGATCCAGTGTAAGCTAGAGTCTATTACATATATACAGAGGGAGTGGATCATGGGACGCAGGATCATTTGAGTCCCCCAGGTAACCTAGAGAAAGAGGTGTTAAGTTTGTGTTCTTTTGAGTGACTCCTTTCTCAGCTTTTAAAGGGTGTGAGACCTTGAGTGGCTGATGCCCCTGAAAGCTCCCTTCCATTCACACTTTATAAAGGAAGGATAAAGGAAAGTTCACACTTAGTCACACCTTTAAGATGTATGAAAATGCTCCCCCATCAGGTTTCTAGAATGCTAAGGCTGCTGGTCATTGGCTGCCTGAAAGATCAGCCATTCCCATGTTGGGATCTAAAAAGTCACCTCTTAACCACCCTCCTTCCCAGCCAAAATGTATTCTATCAGGAGTCAGTTCAGGGAAATTCTCCCTGTCTTACTTTCTCAGGCAGTAATTTCTAGAGTTGAAGGAAATCTATCCCTGGTTATTGAGAAAAGTGCTTTTTTTGGAAAAAGAGCCCAGGTCTTGAGAGAGAATTCCTCCTCATCATTCCCTGGTTTCATCTGCAGTCCAGTGCGGTGATGGGAGGGAATCTTTCTCTCTTCTTTTCCAATCAGCATTGGAATGAAGCATCTCACCTTGTAAGAAATCCTGAACCCAACAGTGAAAATACAGCGGAGCCCTGCAGCACTTGAGGAGTAAAGTTGCCTAGACCATGTGTGTCTTTAACATGTGTCTCCTCACCAGTATTCTCTCCGTGTGTGCCCACCCTTCCCTCTGACACTATGCATATTTGTGGGCAAGTTCCTCCCAGCTTTAACAGAGACAAGATTATGTTACTTCTCTCTCATAATGCCTTGGCTTTGAGCTTAATTGTGAACACTGACAATTGAAAGTAACTCAGTGAAGGGGACATGTAAGTTATAGTTACAGGAATGTAGATTCAGTGCCTTAAATGGGGTTTCCAAACCACAAAGTGTATGTACTGTGTGTACGTGGTCACTCACACATGAGGACACTCACAAATTGCCTGTGTGTGCACAGATGTAGACTATTGATTCTGTAGGCAGAATTTATTTGGCTGATGCTTTTTCTTTTCCAAGCTACTTTTCAAACCAACTTGGAAGAGCTTTCCTTTGGCTCTGTGATTCTCCTTAGGGTGATGGCCCTAGTCTTTTATGCAGTGCAGAAAACCTGGTCCCTAGATTTACACCCAAATGGAGCTGGCCAAAGTTAAATGCTATCTGAAAGAATTTGAAAGCCCTTTTTTCTGATTTCAGACATATAACTTAGCCTGTCACTTTTCCTGGTGGTGGCATGAATTTTAAAAGGCATGTATAAAAACATTTACAGGGTACAGTGAATTTCTAGGTCAGGACAGAGTGCTTTAGGAAGATTGCAGTGACCTTAAAAGGCTTTTCAATTCAAATCATAAATATTTTAGGGCTAGAAGGGATTCATTTATCACCTAGACCCACCCCCTCATTTTTTAGAGGCAGAAACTGATGCTCAGAGAGGGGAAGCAACTGGTCCAAGGTCACATAGGCAGAAAGGGGCAGAGATGGGAGTTGAATCCAGCTGTACATGTCTACTGCCTGGGTTATCACACTATACTATCTTCCTACATAATAACTCATCTTTAAATATTGCTTTGAAGTTGGTAAAGTACTGCCGTACATGTGACATGAGCTTCCGGACAGCCTTGTGAGGGAGTAATTACTAGTATCATCCTTCCTTTTTTACAGTAGGGGAAACTGAGTTTCAGAGTGCTGACTTTGTAGTCAGTTGAAATCTTAGCTCTTTCACTTGTTATCTGTGGGACATTTGGGCAGGTGTCCACTGTTCTTCTCTGTAAAATGAAAGGGGGTTGGACTACATAGCCCATCAGGTCTCTTTGGCTCTAATTCTGTGATAAAAGACTCCCTCAGGAGCCAATGGTGTTTGCATGTACCTTACCTAGCAGAAGATAGGAGTGCCCGTACACCTCAGCATTTACTTGTCTAAATTCTCTGAGCCACCCCACAGTGACCCCAGCATACCTGTGCTGGAAGAGAATCACAAAGGAAAGCAGCACCCACTTGTACCTTGGCAGGAGCGCCCTCTACAGCCTCCCTGATGAGTCATCATCTCATTTTTGTTGAAGGACACTGGCATCTCCTTCTTACATATGAGTGTGAATGAGGCTCAGATGGGCTAATGACCTCACCTATGGCTTGTGTATGTCAGATGTGGGATCATAGAGGAGAAGGGGACCTCGTAGTCCAACCCCCCCCCCATTTTACAAATGAGGTAACTGGGACCCAGAGAAGAGAACGGGATTGCTCAGGGTCATAAAGGTAGCAAGTGGCAGAGCTGGGACATAAACCCATGACTTTGGATTCCAGAAATGGTGCTCTTTCCATTGTACCACACTGTCTTTAATTGAATCCAGCCAAATGTGTGACTTGAAGTCTGGTCCTGTATCCATTGTGGCCGAATCTCTCTCTCTCTCTCTCTCTCTCTCTCTCTCTCTCTCTCTCTCAACCTCTCTCTCTCTCTCTCTCTCAACCTCTTTCTCCCTCTCTCCCCTTCCTTCCCTCCCTCCATTTCTCTCTCTCTCCCTCCCTCCCTCTCCTTTTCTCTCTCTCTTTTTCTCTTTCTCTTTCCCCCTCCCTCTCTCGCTCTCTCTCTCTCTGTCTCAGTCTCTCTCCCACAAAAACACCCACACACACCCACACACTCATATATGTGTCTACTGCCATATACTTTTTACACAGTTGGAGTAAGGTCTTGCATCTCTGATGTTGACAAAGGTGCTGATAATATTATCTGGAAGTCAGGACAGTTGAGTTCAATTAGTCTTTTGGGATTGAAACGCTGTAAGGAAATTGTCAAAGGTGTATGGATAAAGGGAGTGTTTGAATTTCCGATATTTGGCCAATGTGTCCAAGCTCTTGTTTTCTCAGCCTATTTGTTTTCTTATGCACATAGTGCAAGTTGAACTGGGGTCACCTTTTCCTCTGGGATTGTCAACTGCACAGAATCCCAAGAATGCCAGCACCGGAAGGGACCTTAGTAGTGAAACAGGGCATGCCCTCCTTTTATGTGTGTTTCCTTTGTTTTACAGACAAACTCAGACTCAGATTGGTTTTGTGATTGGACTAAGGTCCTACAGCCTTTTAGGATGTAATTGGGGGTCCATATTCTCCTGGATAGATTCTGATCCAACCTACCAGACACTGCTGTGGGGACCTGTTCTCATGACAGCTGCATTGATGTGTTTAACTGAGTTGATGCTTATAGACTGTTATGTGTGAAATGAAAATCACATTTCACCAATATTCCCTTTTAGCCGCCACATTCTGGAGGTGGATTGTATTTTAGTAGCTAATTAGGAATAATGAAAAAATGGAAGGCAACACATTTGTAACATGTTTGTGGGCTTGAGTTTCCCAGGCTGGGAAGCAATCTCATAATTATGGAGGGAAATCAAGTCTTTAAAGAAAACCGGCTGGTGCCAGGATGGGAGCTCAGGAGGTGGGGGAAGGAAGGATTCCTGCAGATTGTTGGGGAGAAGGAAGCCACCAGCAGGGTTTGCATGTATTTCACTTAGAGAAGATGGGACTGGAAGTAACTTTTGACCCTAAGCCCATGATGTTTACATTTCTCCAATATACCCATGTTTCAAAGGAGTCAAAGAATCTTGGAGTTGGAAGGGAATGTCTATTCCATGCCTAATCAAACACGCCTTCTGAAATGTGCCCAACAGGTATTTCAAAGATTGGAGTCAGGGAGACCAAAATTCCAATCCTATCCTTAGAAACTTACTAGCTTTGTGACCCTGAATTAGTTGTTTAACCTACATGTAACTCTATTTCTTCAACTATAAAATGAGAAGAATGAACTAAGTGGTAGTAAGGTTCTTTCGAGCTCTAATCCATGGTCCTATGAGTGTCCAGTGGGGATGGGGGCAGGACCCTACCTCCCTAGGCAGCCCATCCCACTTTTAGAGAAGTCTGACTTTTAGGAAGTTGTTCTATTGATTATCTGGATCCCAATACTGTGTCTTTTCAGCTGTCACCCGTGTGCCTAGTTCTATTCTGTGGGACCAAGAAGAAGGAGTCTATTTATTTTTGCCTTCAACTGTTTGGCATGACTATTATGTCCTTCTTAAGTTATTTCTTCTCTAAGATGAATGTTCCTCAAGTCATTTTCATGTAATATGGCCTCAGAGTCCTGCACCATCCTGATCACCTGCTTCTCTATTCCTTCCAGTCCATCAAAGGCAGAGTTCAAACCCAGATCTTCTAATGTGTGATTTTTACCAATACCAATAATGTATAGTGAGGTTAGAAAAGGAGGTTGGAACTAGGTTGTGAAGGGCAATGCCAGATGAAGAGTTTTGTATTTGATGCCAGAGGTCATAGGAGAATGTGAGAGATAATAGTTAAATTTGTGCTTTGGGAACATGACTGGCAGTTGTGTGAAGCACTGATTAATCAAGGGATGGTACTTGAGGCAAGTAGAGTTACAAATCCAATAAGGGCCCCACATACAAGTTTGTTTTTGATTGGCACAGGGCAAGGAGTTTCAGCTGGCATCTTGGTGATTAGAGGAAAAGACTAGATGTGTGATTCCATGGATATGAGCAATTCCTTGATATGAGAAAATACACTATCTAGTTCAGAAATAGCACCTTTCCTGTAAGTTCTAGTCTTAATAATTTGCTTAGACAATTGAGAGGTTATTTGGCTTATCTAGAGTCACACAGCCGATATGGGGTGGAGGTGAGAGTTGAGCCCAGGTCTATTTGGCTCTATGCTCTACCAACTCTTGGTGCTTTATTAGATGCTCAGCTACCTGCCTGTGCTTATTTTGATTGATCTGAGGATCTTGGGATGTTATGATCCTTTCAAGTAACATAGTTTTAAGTACCAAGAACCCCCTTTCTTCTGACATACAAGTAGCCATTGGGCTAAGGGTGTTACTCCCAACTCCTGCTCCTTGAGAGATCTATATGCTCTAGGTTCCTCTCCGTCTCCAGATCCCACAGAGGAGGCTAAATGGGCATAGGCTAAATGTGTATATTATAAATACCTTGGCAGTGATTGTGAACATCTGTTCAATGCATGTGTCTCCACCATAGGAATGAGGGTGCCTTGAGAGCAAGGACCATCTTATTTTTCTATATGTATCCCAAGTGCTTGGAACACATTCAGTCATTTCATTTGTGTCTCACCCTTTGGACTCATTTGGAGTTTCCTTGGCAAAGATCATGGAGTAGTTGGCCATTTCTTTCTCCAGTTCATTTAACAGATGAGGAACTGAAACAGAGTTAAGTGACTTGCCCAGGGCCACACAGCTACTAAATATCTGAGGCCAGATTTGAACTTGGAAAGATGAATATTCCTGACTTCAGGCCCAGGACTCTATCTACTGTGCCACTAAACTATCCCCATTTGGCGCTCGGTATGTGCTTAATAAAGGTGTTGTTCATCCATTCATCTGTACAGATCCAGACTTCAGTATATCTTACTAGAGCCATGGGAATTAATTGGATGAAATAATGAAAAAGGAATGAAAAACATTTATTAGGTATATGCTATGTATTGTGATTAAACCAAAACGCCTAATGCCCTGGTTGTTGCTCTTCTTACCTGATTGTTTTGCATTTATTTCGTGTAATGTATTTTTACTGCGCTTTTATATCTTTTAGTTAGTTTTTATGTCGTATTTGCTTTTGGGGTAGTTTTTTTGTTTGTTTGTTTACTCTTCTGTGAACTCATTGTTCCTCCCAATTGAATGTTTTCTTGAGGGCAAGGATTACCTAAAGTTTATCTTTTTATCCCCCAAATTTGGTGTAGAATAAGTAATTAAATATACTTATTCGATTACATTAAATGCAGGATCAAATGTAAAGTGCTTTGGAAATCTGGAAGCTATGTGAATGTCACCTATAGTTATCATCATCATAGGAACCTTAAAGACCATTCCATTCAATCATTTCAGTTTCCAGATAGGAACTCTGAGAGATCTCCCTGGATTACACATCCCCAGAGGTGGGAGTTGAACCCAGGGCTTACTGACTCCACCTCCAAAACACTCTCAACTATACCAAGTTGTTGCCATTTCTTTAGCTGTGGTCAACCATTGAGGCATATTTCTCTCTCTCTCTCTCTCTCTCTCTCTCTCTCTCTCTCTCTCTCTCTCTCTTTCTGTGTGTGTGTGTGTGTGTGTGTGTGTATGTGTGTGTGTGTATTAGTGGAGAAAATAGACCCAGGAACTAAACTGTGAAAGGGAAAAACTGCAGTGGAAAGAGGAACCATCGGCTTACAAAGCACTTTCTTACGAAATATGCCTTTGGCTATAAATAGGGGGAGATATTCAATTTTAGTCCTCCCCCACCTCCCCGCCTCTCTCCCTGAAATTAGATTTGTAGTTGGTGGGGATGAATATAGAATGTGGTGATTCTGTGTTGTCAGTACTGGCGCCTTTCTCCTCGTTCCGAACAGCTGGTGTTAAGAACAGCTGAGCTGAACGCAAATGTTGGCCAAGTCAATAGCTTCTCCTTTTCAGATGGCCTGGTTTCATGGAGCTGGTAGATTGGCCTTGATTAAGACCTACCTTGGACTGCATTGTCTCCCTCCTTAGATGGGAGGAATGTCTACATTCATATTTGTATTAATATGTATAAGCACAAGCAATATACTTTCAACAACCCTATATCAGCAAAGTAGTGATAAATCTTATGGTTCATATTTCGCAGAAAAAGAACTAAAACTCAAAGAACTTAAGTGACTTGTATAAGGTCACACAGTAAGTGTTGGGGTCAGGACCCTGCTAAGTTATGGTTCCTTATATTTGTCAATGTTTTAAGGTCTCTTCTCACTCTCACATTCAGTATTTTAAGGTGCCTTCTCTAATATTCTGTGTTCTTAGGGTACTTCCAGAAGTAACATTTTATGTTCTGAGATCTTTTCTATTCCTGATATGTTGTGTTCTAAGGCCCTTCTCATCTCTGACAGTTTCTGTTCCAAGGTCCTTCCATCCCTGACCTCTTGTATTCTAAAGTTTCTCTCAGCTCTCAGGGCCAGTACTTTAAGGTTCTTCTCAGCTCTGACATTCTTATGTTTTAAGGGCTCTGCCTTTGCTGACATTCCATCTCTTTCCATGTCTACAGAGTGCTACTGGGATGCTGATTAACTCATTGGCAAGGACATCAGTAAAAGCTATCAGTTAAGATCAGGGAAGTTTCTGGATTTCCCATTGATTTTTGGTTATTCAGCTTTATGTAACCAGACAAAACACCATTGGATAAAGATGGAGTGATGAGTCTAACATGAAGTAAGGGCTTCAAGCAGAGGCTGTGTTGTTTGTATGAGGGATTCTTGATTAGATACAGATTGGGCAAGATGGCTTCAGAGGTCACTGGAGTGCCATGGTTCTGTGAACTCTTTGCCTGAATATCCTATTTTGTGTTGTGTTTGGCACCCTGTTCTTAGGCTCTAGGACAGAACAACTTCATAAAGATGACCTAGAGGCGTATTGGTTTGAAAAGGATCAATGCCTGTCAGATTGGAAACCAGTGTGTATTTGTGCTTCAACACTTCAGAAATGGATTATCTCAATGTCTGTTGGTCTCTAGAAGGGATCTTAGAGGCCATCAAAGCCACCCCCTCCCTCATTTTATAGTAAAGAGGTGACATAACCTTTCACCCAAGGTTGCACAGCTGTTCAGTGTCTGTGGGGGGATTTGAAACTAGGCTGTCCAGATTCCAAGTCCAGTGATTTTTTTCTTACACCAAGTTGCCTCTCTCTGGATGTCATCAAACAAATGGTATATGATCTCATGGTATACATGTTGTAGGGAGTCATTACCATTGCATAGATATGCATCTACCCCTCCCTAGACTTTAGTTGATAGTTCATAAGTTAATTGTCGTCAAAAAGAGACGTCCTCTTGTGGTCAACCTGATGGTGAGGAGCCCTTTTGTCCTACTTGGACCATGGCCTTGGCTGGGAGACATGCATATCATCCCTTGGTCTATATACTCAAAGCTTTTACCAATTGCCATGAAGAACAAAACTTGTAGAGTTAGGTGTGTGGGAGACCAAAAGGAGACTACAACTTCTCAAAGACTCTCCAAGGCCTTCTATATAGTGTCGCTAACTCTTTGTTTTTATCCCATGGCATTGTGTCAGTTTTCGCTCTTACTGATGCATCACTTAGAGGTATTGGGGGAAGAAAAAAGTGAATGGAGAGGGTCATTTTTTGTTGTTGTTAAAATGGGAATGGGGGAGATAAAGGATGAGAATTCAAAATCCAGAAGCTTAACTTAAACTACAAAAAAAAAAAAAAAAGAGGATATATTGTTATGTGTTGTTATGTGTTGAAATTAGCTTTAGGAGCCTAGATCATTGACACCAACAGTTCCCATGAACATAGCACAGCCCCGTCCACCCCACATCCCTGAAAAATGGTCACACGGGAAGGATGAGGGACGACAGACTGACTACTCAAGGGCTCCTTTTTGCATCTTTGAATGTCAAGAGAAGCTAGCAAATGCTTTGGCCTTTGGGTTGGGTATTTTTGGTGGGATCTCGACAAGAGGTACCCAAGATGGTAAAGCATTGGTTGATCACAATCTTCAACTTTAGTGAGAGCTCTCAAATCAGTGATCATTGGATTGCAGATTTCATACTGGAAGGGAGTTCCATCCCCACCTCGTTTTAGAGTCCCTTCCCCACTTCATTTTACAGATGAGGAAACTTAGGCCCAGAGAAGCTAATCAGTTTGCCAGTAAGTGCCTAAAGCAGGATGTGAAGCCTGGCCTTCCTGACCCCAGTCCAGCACTCCTTACTGTGCCATGCACTGGCTTCTTTGAGTGTCCCTATTGGAAAACCCTTCACATACCTTGACTCATTCAATCCTAACAGCAGGTCTGTGTATATGTGATACCAAGTTCAAGCATCTCTATTTTACTAATGAAGAAACAGAGACTAAAATGATGAAGTGACTTTCCCTGAGATCGCAGAGTAAGAAGAGAATTGAGAACCTGGAGAAGGTCAGAGCTGGAAGGGACCCTGATGTCATCTCACTTCCTCCTTCCCCCACAAGCCCAGGGAGCTCCACAGCACATGGCAAATTAATAGCAAAGCCAATCATCTCTCAGGGTGGTTATTGGAACCTCAAAGCACTTTTTCCAACTTGAGTTGTCATGAACACTGGATATGAATGGGTAGAGCCACGTTTTCTTCTAGAGAATTACCAGTCTTACCAGTGGATGGTTATGTGTCCAGAGGATTTCTGTTTGAGTATACATTGGATCAGATGACTCTTGTGGTCCGTTTTGTTTCTGAGAGCATACAGTTGTGTAAACTGAAGAAGCATTGGGTGTTTGAATTCTACCTCTGCCACTTTTTACCTTTATATTTTTCCCTTCTTTGAGCCTTGGCACCCTCCTCTGTATAACGAAAGATTTGGGCTTGAATTACTATGGCCCCTTCTACCTCTAAGGCTATAATGCTATAAAATATTTAGTTTGTGGGAACTTTAGCCCTAAGAGGGACAATTCTAGTTGAAACTGAGAGAAAATGGAATTCACCAAATCTTATCTGTTAATAGATAAATGTTTGCTGTTCATGTCACCTATTGGAGGACTTGGGACATTTCCTCTGTAATATAAATGATATTTGTCCTACCTATAAAGATTTTTACTCTTTGATACCAGATGAGTTTTCACATTGTAGGATTCAAAAGATATTTCTTCCTTCCAGTTTTTTTTTGGAGGGTGAGTACTGGACATAAACACAGAGTCCAATTATCCTCTTTAATCAAGTAGTTTTATTTTTATTAATTGTTTCTAACTCACTGGAGTCCCTGGAGACATTTTGCATGTTTCCAAATGAAGCCAGGAATAAAAAGCCCATCAATTATCCCCACAAACGACTTTAAGTGTATTAGACATGATACATATCGGGCATGAAATGCCTAGTCATCCTGGGCTATCTATCTTGTTATGACTGATGGCTTGTGTTAGTGTTATTGACACAGGCTCACCCAGATTAGATGCTTCAGAGAGTGGTTGGAATTTCATGCATTCAGCCCAAGGCAAAGCTTTGGGATGGTCCTGGCTTTTGGAAACACGACTTGGCTTAAGGATTCCTCAGTTGGTCTCTCCATATTCGCAAGACTTCGTTCACTTTTAAAGGGGTTTCAACAGTGCTTGTTAGACATGGGCATGAGATGCTAGAGATTAGAAGGGATCTTATAACAAAATAGACTGTTGGAAGTAGAGATGGCTTACAATTTAAAATGTTAGAACATAGAATCTTAATGAATGATTAATGATAACACATTAAAAAGTTAGAATATAGAACTGGAGATATAGAAAGAGCCCTGGAATATACTGTCAGAGCTAGGGGAGACCTTGGAACATAAAATGTTAGAACTTAGAATTTTAACAAATGATTAATGAAGTGCATTAAATGCTTACCCTCTGCTAGGCACCATGCTAAAGACTGAGGACCTCAAGGAGCTTACATTCTAATGGGAGAGTACAAAGCACAAAAGGGAGCTTTTTGGTGGAGTATGGTAGTGTGTGGTGCCATAGTTTGGAAATGAATGTGATGTAGAGCACTGGCACAGGAGTCAGGAGGACCAGAGTTCAAATCTGACCTCAGACACTTAATACACTTACTAGCTGTGTCACTTTGGGCAAATCACTTAACCCCAACTGCCCTCCAAAAAAAAAAAGCAAAAAATAAATAAAATAATATTTAAAAAAAAGAATATGATGTAGAAACCTGGTTTATGGAAGATAAGGGGACCCCACTACGCCCAATCCTGGTAGTGCCCATAAACTCACAGTCAGAGGGAGGAAGGGAGCACCTGGAGATGGAATATCAGCGCCAGAGTACAGGAGGCAGAGTTTGGAAATGGCTGGGATATAGGATGTAGAATATCAGATCTGGGAGGAACCTTAGAACACAAAATGTCAGAGCTAAGTGTGACCTTAGAAAAATATCCTGCAACCCCTGGAAAAGACCTCAAGAATGGTCTCAGACAGAGGCGTCAAGCACAGGACTTTCTGTATGTCAGTCCGTGATACTACCAAGTGCAGCTGAACCAGATTAAAATGTAACTAGGAGGGGCAGCTATGTGGAGCAATGAATAGAACACCAGCCCTGGAGTCAGGAAGACCTGAGCCTAAATCCTGTCTCAGACACTTAACACACACACACACACACACACACACACACACACACACACACAAAACTAGCCATGAGACCTTGGGCAAGTCACTTAACCCCAACTACCCAACGTTCCCTGTCCAAAAAAGCAAAAAAAAAAAATGTAACTGAGAAATGTGTAATAAAATAAATAAAAATATCATAAGACACAGATACTATTACATTTTAAAGCTAAGTTGCTGTGCTGTGTGCATGGATCATAATGTACCAGTAGGGACTGGTGTCCCATATTTCTATTTGAGTTTATATTAATAGTCTAAAATCTGAGTGGATTAAGAGGAAGCTCACGGCCAGGAAGACTTGAGTTCAGGCACCGCACATGTCACATCCTGACTGTATGACCCTTGGTTAGTCAGTTCACCTCAGAATGGGGAGCCATCCTCTTGAAGATCCAGAGTTTGGGAACAAGTGCAGATCTGCATCGATATGTTGAGATTCCTCATCGAGATCTTCCTGCTTTAATGAAATCAGTAAAGGGGATGTAGAATGGGAGAACTGGGGGAAAATCAGTTCATAAAACATAGAATGATAGAGTTGAAAAGGAATTAAGACATAAGAATGTCAGAGTCAGGAAAGGATCTTCTCATCATCTAGGACAAACCCCCTGCTGGGGTACAAAGTAAACTTAGGCACAATGGAATGAGAGTAACTTACCCAAAGCTCAACAGCTAGCTCATATGGAAGATCTTCAGCTGGATCTCAGGCCTTCTCTATCCCAAGCTATTGCCTTGTCTACCTCTCAGGGAATCTCCAAGCTACTAATGAGTCCCATGAGCTCCCAAACTAGGAACTGAGAGAGAAATTTCTCTCAAAGAGTATGTTTCACAGCTGCAAAGACAGGACTCTTAGTCTACTGGAATATTGGAATATTTCCTATTGAAGTTCCCGTCACTTTGAGCCCAGGATCTGTTTGGTGAGTTGTCTACCTTATCTTGTCCTGTCTCAGTGCACTTTCTGGTCATCTCCACATCATACTGCTTCCAGGCCAGTTACCAAGTACTTGATATTAACTATTACCTGGATCTTCAAAACAAACCTACCAAGGAATGAATGAATGAATGAATGAATGAATGAAGTCAATGAATATTAACTCCTTACTATGGATTGAAATTATGTAAATTCCTAGAGATACAAAAACCAGCAAACAAGATCCCCTGTGCCCTCAAGGTACTACGTATTCTAAAAGGGGTTTTCAATATTTTGTGAGTCAACTAGCATTTCTATTATACTTCAATATTTATGTGAACCAATTACAATTTACTGAACTCCTACAATGTGCCAGGCTTGGTCCTATAGGTTCAAAGAGAAAGGCAAAACAATACTAAATTGGACTAGAATGTAGGAGGATCTTCTCCAAATCTGGCATCTCTTGTTTCCCTGAGCTGTGATATCACTTGATGGGAAAGGATCATTCAGTCAACATTTTTTCCCTGAAAGATTGAGCAATGCTTAGGGACAGCTAGGTGATACAGTGAATTGAGCATCAGCCCTGGAGTCAGGAGGACCCGAGTTCCAATCTAGCCTCAGACACTTAATACTTACTAGCTGTGTGACCTTGGGCAAGCCACTTAACCCCAATTGTCCTGCCTCCCCCCCCCTCAAAAAAATTTAAAAAAATATTAAGCAACATTTGTATGGAAAACATAGTGTGACGTACTAAAAGACAGGCAGGCCAGACAGGGCAGAATGATCTTTGTCCTCGTGAGGCTTACTGTCTAATCAAGGGACAAGACACAGATTCATAGAACCTCAGTGGCCTATCAAGTCCAACCCAAACCAAGGCAAAACCAAAGTAAACAAAAAACCCTTTACTACAGCCTTTGCAAGTAGTCATCCAACCTTGGCTGCCTCTTGACGTACCCCATTAGATTTCTGGTCAGTTCCAAAGGTGAGGGATCATCTTGGCATCAAGACTCTATTATCCTGTTTTCTTCTGCTGCCCATTTCTCCTGGTTCTGCCCACTAGGACCAAAGCATCGGTCAGTCAACAGGCATTTAGGAAGTATTTTACTTTGTGCCAAGCATTGTAAGTAGACAAGTCAGGTCTTTTTTTTTTTTTTCTGTGTGAAAATCCTTGAGGTATTTGAAGACAGTTATCTCATTCTTTCCTCGTCTATCAAGTAACAGAAGCATGAAATCCCAGATTTGGAAGCAACCTTCAGAAACCATGTGGACCCCAAAGGGTATGGCATCTACTACCATCTAAATGATTTTCCCTTTTCCGGGCCAAATTTCCCTAAATTCACAAATTTCCTCATGTGGCTGAAAGCTCAAGGTCCTTCACCACTCTGGCTACCCTCCTCTCACATTCTTTAGCTTACTAGCTGTTGCTGTTTAGATATTTCAGTCATGTCTGGCTCCCCATTACCCCATTTGGGGTTTTCTTGGCACATATACTAAAGTGGCTTGCCATTTCCTTCTCCTGCTCATTTTGTAGATGAGGAAACTGAGATAAACAGGGTTAAGTGACTTGCCCAGGGTCACATAGCTAGTAAGGATCTAAGGTTGGATTTAAACTCAGATCCTCCCAAATCCAGACCCAGCATTCTGGTCACTGCACCACCTAACTGCCCTTACTGTTCTACCAGCATCCTTCCTAAAATGTAGAAATTGAATTCAGTTCAGAATCACAGTGTTTAACAAATGTGTCAAATGCTATGGTAGACCCTAGAAATAGTAATGATAGTAATGGTTTAAATTGCTGTGGTGCTTTACGTAAGTTTATAGTATCCTCATCCCTAAGCTGGAGGGAATCTCACAAATCAGGCAGTCCAACCTATTCTTTCACACAGAGAAGAATACTGAGGCTCAGAGAGATGACATGCCTTGCCTGGGGTCATGGAGGTACTGATTGTCAGAGCTGGGATTTGAGCCTAGACCTCTGACTCCGTAGTTAGACTCTTTTCTACTGAACAATGCTCATTTGACTACTTACAGTTACTCACCTTGTAGGTCAGGGGTTCTTAACCTCAGTCTATAGACCGATGGATAAATATCAGGGGGGTCCATAAACTCACATGGGAAAAATTACATCTTTGCTTCATAAAATTGGTTTCTTTTGTAATTCTATAGTAAGTTTTTAAAAACATTCTTCTGATAAGGGTCTATAGGCTTCACTAGATTGCCAAAGAGGTCCGAGAAATGTAAAAGGTTAAGAATCTCTCCTGTAGGTGCTCTATTTATTGTCATTTTATACGTGAGGGACCTGAGATTTAGAAAAGCTAAGTAACTTAATTCAGTTCTTGAATGCTTGAGGTAGAATTTGCATTCAGGTCTTCCCGACTGCATTTCCAGCACTCCATCTTTCAAGAGCTCCTGAAGATAAGCAATGGCAAGGGATATAGAACAAGGCTGATAAGATAGAGCAGTGGTTCTCAACCTTCCTAATGCCCAACGCTTTAATACTGGTATGTGGATGTTTCTGCATGTGGGAGGGCCCGCCTGGAGACGGATAGAGAAACCGTGTCTCGGTTCCTAAGACCATCGGAAATATGTGTTTTCTGATGGTCTTAGGCTACTCCTGTGACCCTGTGAAAGGGTCATTCAACCCCCAAAGGGGTCGTGACCCACAGGTTGAGAACAGCTGAGATAGAGAAATTAGAATTGCCCTTGCATTTGAGGAACCTGCTTCATAAACCCCAGGAAACACAACATGGATATTGTATTTCCTCATAGGAGTAGACAGTTGCCTGCTCCTTGTGTGGCATGTGCCCATCCTGTTACTGAAGCTTCTCAATGCACAGACCCTGAGCCCACCTGATGCCCCCCCATCTCATTTCCATATGAGTGGATCTCAACATAGTCGCAGGGTAAAAGAAGGACCGTTCCCAAGAAAATCCTGATTTCTCAGGCCTGGTCTCTATCCCATGATGAATTGTGGGAGCCCTGATTGAAAATTCTAATCAGAGCCGTGCAGTCCTTCCGATCTCCACCAGCGACAGTTGATTCACTTCTCTTCATGCTTGCTGCCTCTTACTGCTTATGGGGCCTCTTATGCATGAGTCTATCATTAGTAGAAAAAGCATGATGGATTGTCCACAGTTCCCTCCACCCTTCAAACCTGAGAAACCCTGCTTTTTTCTGACTCTCAGGACCTGGTTGTGACATTGGCATGAATGAAAGAAGAAAGTAATGCAATATTGGATATGCTTGTGGGTTGCCACTTTCCAGAACAAAAATGATCCATGATGGGCAGCATGAGTGCATGGCCTGCTTCCCCAACCCTTGAGGCATCCCCTCCCCCAAAAGTACCCCAGCAGAGGGTGTGGAAAATCACTCATTGCAGTCAGTGGACCAACTAAGTCTGGTGAATCCAAGGGAGAGATAGACAGCACATGCTATTTTAAAACTGATGCAATGAACAATTTCCAAAATTCAACCTTGGAAAAAAAAACATAATTCGTCCCCCCAAAATCTTCAAACTATCTATTCTTTAAGGTTTTCATTTATTAACTTAATAAATATCAACAAAGGATTCAAAACCAATCAACAACAGGAAGAATTGGGATGAATCAGGTTGCTGTGTATCTGCGGTTCTTCAAGTTGCCAGTGAGTCTCTCCAGATGTGAAGAGCTCCAAATGCTTGGATAGACTTCTTATTTATTTAATCCTGTCCCCTCAGATTTGCTCCCTGGACTCCATGCCTCTATTTAATGTTCCAGCAGAGGGAAACAGTGACGATGCAAGATTGATCGGGACAATTTTCAGATGTGGATCAAAATAGAGTGAAAATATGTCACTTTTAAATAAAATGCAGCCTTTGGATGTATCATGTGGCCCCGTAATGAATGAATTTGTGGGACAGAGTTGACAGACTTGGAAGGCTGATTTTTTTTCAGAATTTGAGGCGATTCATTTTGATGATAAACCGCTGCAAAAACAATTACCAGGGGATTTTTAAATTGAACAGCAAAAGAAGCCTTTAGAAGGGTGGGTGGGTATCTTCTGTTTTTTCCAGCTGAGCTTTGGAAAAGCTGGGCTGAGAGACAGAAGGAGGTTTGGCAAGGGGCCATGGGACCCGACTCAGGGAGGGTTCATCCATGATTGGTCTCATTAATTGGATTATAGATTTGGAAAGAAATCATCAAGTACAGAGTACTTGAGCTTTCACTAGAGAGTAATCAGAGTACAGAGCTTTCATTTTGCAGATGTAGAGACTGATGCCTGGAGAAGGGTTTGTAGTGCTTCATCAATTTAGAAATAGAAGGGAAGGCCCTTTGAAGTTGAATCCCACCTCAGCATATTACAGGTGAGAGAATGGAAGTGCCCAAAGGAGAATTTACACCAATAGTTACAATTGGCAGAACTGGCATTTGGAATGTAAATACAGTAGTTTTTCTGATATCACAGTTATCATTACTGTTAGCAGTCATAATTTCCATTTGACTAGTACATTGATTGCACAAAGTGCATTCCTCAAAGCAACACTGTGAGTTACATTGTGCATGTCTTGAACATCAATGGTCACCCTTGAGGTTGACTGTCAGGGAGGTCTGTAACTACTTCTCCTGGGTTTTGAGGAACTGAGTGGCCCCATAAAGGTACAGTGACTTGGGTTGGATTCCATGTAGTCCCAATCACACTTCTGTTCAATAAAAGTCAAGCCTTGCCTTGCTCTGCTAAACACTGCATAGAGAACCTTTTTAGTAGACAGATAATTTTGCCCAGAGCCCAGGCAGACAGCCACTGGGCTGCCTGGGCAAGCTGAGCCATAACCTTTCATTAAAGCAGAATTGATTTTTATCTTAGGATTTGGTCATTAGACAATTGAAGCAATTTTTCTTCCCTGAAGGTTCCCTAAGCCAGTTGTTTCCAGCTCAGTCTCGAGGTCCATCCAGTCTAGTGGGGATCTGTTTGCACCTTCCTTATTGTTTTCTCAATATCTTCAATAATAATGGCTCGCTTCATGACTGTGAAGCACCATTGTGAATTCACATCACATGAACCTCATAAGTATACTTTCAAGAAAAAAGCATAAATGTGATTGTTCCCATTTTATGGCCGAGGAAAACTGCTGCTTAGAGATGTAAAAATTGCACAGCTAGAAAGTTGGAGGACCTGGACTAGAACCTATGCCATCCAAATCCAAGCCCAACACTATTCATCATAGCACACTCACTGCTGAATCTCAGCAATAGCTATCAAATCATCTAGGATGGTCTTAATGCCAGGCAGGTTATATATGTAAAGTTATCTCTATTTATAAGCAGCAGAAACTGAGGGTCGGAGAGACAAACATTAGTCAAGCAATCAAAAAACAGTTTTTTTTATATATAATAATTTATATTTTATTTATAAAATTTATAAAATATATAATTTATATATAAGCGGTTATTTGGGTATACATGAAAAATGGCAAAACCCTGGTCCCTGTCCTCCAGAAACTTAGTCTAATGGGGCAGATGGCATCTTGATAGACAAGTGGATATTGAGGCAATACAAAAAAGATTATACAAGATAGTTTGGGATGGGGCATGTACTGGTACTTGTGGCAAGGGGTAGACATACTAGACATGGTTTCATGGAGGTGTTTCTTGAAGGTAGAGAAGCAGTCCACATCTAAGACCTATGCACTGTCTACGCCACTGCACTCCCTCTCTTGCAAAAACCATCAAACCTTTTAAGGTGGTCTTTACATCACTCTTTCGGCTTTGGACTTCTAAAGGCCAATCATCAGAATGTCTGCTGTGCTGAGCTAAGCCAAGTAAAGAGAGATCCCTTTGAAGTCAGCTTGACCCACATTCAGCTCAGCTCCAAAGGATGGTGAGAATTGGGTCATGCTTTTCCAGTCTTCCAGTGGTTAACCATGCAGTGTGATCAAACAAACTGAAAGCATATGGCTTGCCATTATGCATATTTGTATAGATTGTAGGTCAGATCATGTTCCCCAGAGGATAACTGTGTACATAAATTCCCAGGTGGATTGGAGCTGGCCTAGGTGGTAGCTCTGAGAGTGATTGATAGGTCAAGAGCAGCAACCTGCCTCCAGTGGCAGCCACTTTGTCCTAGTTCAATTTAAAATGTTTATCCGGCACATCAGTCAGTCAGTTAACACGTTAAGCAGCCATTAGGTGTCAGGCACTGTGCTAAGCTTGGAGGGTACAAAGAAAGGCAGAACAAAAAGCCAGCTCCTGCTCTTAAGGAGCTCTCAGCCAAAATGGGATTAGACCACAATTACTGTGTACAACCAAGTAGACAGGAAGTCAACAGAGGAAGGTGAAGTCAATAAGGAGAACTTGCCAAGGTTTCTTACAGAAAATGCGACTTTAGCTGAGACTTGGAGGATGCTTGGGAAGCTGGGAGGTGGAGATGAGAAGGCATGGAGTTCCAGGCGTAGGGGAAAGCTAGGGAAAATGCCTGGAGGAGGCAGACGGGGTGTCATATGCTAGGTACAACAAGGAGACCAGTGTCAACTTTTTGAGGAAATGGAGCATGAGAAAGAATCATGATAGGATCCTGTATTTATATATTCCAGATGAAGGCCCTCAGAAGCCATTTAGAACAGCCTTCTCATTTGCATATGGGGAAAATGAGGCCCAGGGATAGAAAGCCCCTTGCTTATAGTTGTGGAGCTGGTAAGCATCAGATATAGGGTTTGAATCCAGGTCCTCTCCAAGTTATCTCTCTTCCTCATATACCACATTTCCTCCAGGCTGAAATGGGGCCATGCCCTTCTTAAGAAATTCATATACCCTCCAGGTTGGAAGGGACCTCAGAGGGCATTTAGCTCAATCCAGACCTGACCAAGATTACCCCTTGGCCATGTATCCAACAGGGATACCCTCCATCCAGATTTTGCTTGAAGACTCCACGTGGGGATGAGGCAAGGCATCCAAAGGTAACTCCCTTCCATTTATGAAGACTTTTCATTGTTAGAGTATCTTTCCTGATATCAAGCCTAAATTTGCCAGTTTTTAGGGATCTTCCATTTTTCCTCATTCTACCCTCTGGGGCCAAACAGAACAATTCTAATCCTTCTGATCTCAGTCTTTCTGATATCTAAAAATTCCCATCCCCTCAAAGTCTTCTCTTGAGACTAAATATATACAGTTCCTTCAGTCCATCCTCGTGTGATGGGAGCTTGGAGTTCTCTGCCTTCATGGTTCACCTGCTCTGGGCATTCTCTGGCTTCTCAAGGTTCTTCCTAAAATGTGGCTCCTGGAAACAAACATAGTATTGTAAAGGTTATCTGTCTGGGGCACACAAGGGTGAGATTATTTCCTCCCTCAATCTAGTCATTCTCCCTTACTCATACAAACCTACATTTGTGTATTAGAGAGAGAATCAGAAAAGTCTTAGGTAGGATTGGATTCAGGGCTATATTCGAAGTACAGGCTTCCTGCCTGGGTTATTTCCTGGAGGAAATATAAAATTCTGGGAACACGTGATTGGGAAAAAAAAGAAAGTTCCTAGATTTCATAGACTTAGAGGCTGGAAGGGGCATAAGGAGTCATTAAATCCATCTCCCTCATGCTAAATTTATGTTTATTGAGGTGCAGGGAGATGAAAAGGCAGTAACTGGCAGAACTGGGATGTGAAAATAGATTTTCCAACTCTAAAACCTGGTTACCACTGAAGCAGATATGTGATGCAAGACTTTTAGAAACTAAGGGAAACTTGACAGAGGATTGATCAGTCCAAAGACTTAGGGGTGATGTTTAGCCTGGAGAAGCAACAATGAATGGAATAGGGTACATTAAATAACTCTCATCTTCAAGTAGCTAAAAGGCTATGGTGGAGAAGGATCAAGGTGCTAAGAATGTGTCAACAGATTTGGCACCAGAAGGAAGAGCTAGGAGTGATTAGTTACAGTTGCAGAGAGCGACATTTAAGTTTCTATAAGAAGAAAATCTTCTTCCTCAAAATCAAAATTGCCTAGTAATAGGATGTGATATTCCAGCAGACAGTTAGTTTCCCATCACTAGGGGTATTCAGAGGCTGGATGACTGCTTGCCATAAATGACATTGAGTAGATTCCTGTTTAAGCTGTGGGTTTGCCAGTTTGACTAGATGACTTTTGACTGATCCCTCCCATCCCACCTTCACCACTTCTAAGCTTTTATGAGCATGTGGGGGTTCTCATTGATCCTGTCTAGGCTGATTCTTTACAGATAAGAAACCAAGTTGCGAAAGCCAGGGACTTTGGGATCATAAAAACAGGGAATTCTAAAGTTCAAATTCTGAGCAAGTGACTAAATGTAACTACTCTTAAACTGTCTGATTCTTAAACTGTCTGATTCTTGGAATCTCCAAGAAAGAATAGAACACTAGAAGCTTTGACAAGAAATCAAAGCTCCAATCTCACTCTGTAGGAAGCAGAAGGCCCCTGGCCCCTCTAGCTGCACAGGTTTTTTTTTAATAAAGTTGCCTCCCATTTACTTTGTATTCATCTTGCATATTTCTACTTATTTAAATGTTGTCTCTCCCATTAGACTATGAGCTCCTTGAGGGAAGCAACCATTTTTTGTTTTTCCTGAGCACTTAGCACATCATAGGTGCTTAATAAAGATTTTTTTTTTATCAATTGATTCTGTACTCTTCTCCATCCAATCAATTGTCAAGTCTTGTCCATTCTATCTCCATGGAGTCCCTTACACCCATCTACTTCTTTTTACTCAGATGGCCATCATCTTGTGTAGTCCCTCCTCACCTGTCTGTCATCCAGACTTCTGCAAAAGCCCAATCCTCTTGGTCTCCCTTCTTCGAGTCCTTCTCCTTTTGAGTCCATTCTCCACACAGGCGCTGTCATCATAATCTTCCCAGATCTGCTCAAGAATCTTTGGGGTCACTCTTCCCTAAAATCAAACTTCTTTGTTATTTCAAGTTCTCCCTGAACTAGATCCACCCGACCTTTATGGATGCATTCCTCATTACTGTTTTTTTTTACCCACTCTCAGTTGCAGACAAAGTAGACTACTTGTTAGTATGCACTGTCTTGCCTCCATATCTTTGTATAGGCAAATGTGTAGAGCAGATGCCCAGCATGCATTCCTTCTTCACTCTCTACCTCTCAGAATTCTTTTTTTTTTAATTTTTTTAAATTTACTTTTAGTTTACAAGATTCAGTTCCACAGTCCCTTGATTTTCAGATTTTCTCCCTTCCCTTCCGGCCCCCCCCCCCCATGGTGGCATACAATCATGTATAGAATCTCCAAATATTTTCACATTGTACAATAGTCTGTATAGAAGGTTTGTAACCAATGTACCTCTCAGAATTCTTTACTTCCTTCTAAGCTCAACTCATGTATGACTTCCTTTGGGGAGATTTTCCACATCTCCCTGGTCCTTAATTCTTCTTGCTCCATATGGCTTCTCCTGGTACAAGGTCAACTTATTGGGGGTAGGGATTACTTTTCATCTTGTCTTTGAATTCTCAGGGTCTATCTTAATAATCATTCACTTTTATATAGCATTTTAAGACTCACAAAGTTCTGTCCATATATTATTTTTATATATCTTTGAAAAGTAAATGCTATTCTTAGCTACAATTTACAAAAGAAGTAATTGTTGACTGAGAGAAATTAATGACATTTTCACATAGTTTGTGTCAGAGAAAGGATTCAAATTCTGACTCCCAGTACAATAAACTCCCCCTTATGGCGTGCTTCCATATAAAATGTGGTCAGGTCAAGCCGAAAAAAAAAAAAAAATTAAGTGTCACTATATGTCAGGCTTTAGTTAATAAAATCTGGGAAATGTGCACAACTTGGGGTCAAAAGACCTGAATTCAAATCCTATCTCTACCAATTCCTATGTCTATCACTGTGGGCAAGCCTCTTCAATTTCTGGACCTCAGCTAACTCATCTGTAAAATCAAGTAGATTTGTCAGTTCTAACTGGTGAGGTCCCTTCCAACTCTACATTTATGGACCTATCATCCTATGAAATGTGGAAGAATTACCCTTGGTGATTCAGGGCTACTAAAATGCAAGGTTTTGTTTTCATTTGTGAAATGAATCTGGTATATGAGAGAGACCCTGCCAACTTCCCATATGTTCTCAGTTTTAGCTTTACTCCTTGTGAAATTCCCTGACTTGATGCAAAAATAAATGTTTTTAAGAAATGATGGGACCTGTCTTATTCACGACTGGTTTGGTGGTCTTTTGATATTGTCTCTTGTCTTCACGGTCACAAAATAGTAAACTGTTCTCTGTGTTAATCATTTGTGTTATTTTCATTTGAAAGGGACATTTACAAGAGAGATAGATTAGAGAAACTGGGCTAACAGAAGAGAGATACTTTCTAACATTTTAAAGCCCAGTATATTTCTTTCAGGGAAACTGAATTTCTACATTTTTTTTCTCTAAAAAAAAAAAACATGGAAAGTGCTGTGTCTTCTAAGTGAATCTCTTGACCTTGGGAGGAGGCTTGGGACAAGCTCATATCCACCCACACACAGCATGCTGAGGCCTGATGTCTAGTGGCCCTGTGCCACTTTCCTGGCCACCCCCCAGGAATTCCTGACCATGAATTAAATCAGATCTTTTTTTCATGAGGGCCACATAACATAAGAATTAATAGATGGGATGGAAAATCATGACCAGAACTGAGTGTGTATGTGTGGGTGTGGTGGGGGAGGGTGTAGACTCAATTAAATTCGGAGAGAAAAGCTGGAGGCAAGGAGAGAGATGGGTGTGGGAATGTCCTCCATTTGAGAAATGGCCTCATTGCTCCTGAGCCTGGTATCTGTTGATATGAAACAACTGCCCAGAATCAAATGAACAACAGAAATTACTTGAGTGGTTCTTACTTATTTGCAATAAATAAAATCAGTTTTCAGTTGTCTAGTGAGCTGTTGCTGGGCTAGCTGCCTGATTTCCAGAAGTCAGGCATACCTCCCTGGGACTCCAGATTTCTCCTGTTAAGGAATCCTGAAATCTCCATTGCTACCCCCTCCCAGCCTTCAATCATGGCCCTATGCAATTGATCCTGGAATTTCTCCATCTCCATGTAACCACCAACATATGCCTGACTAAAGTTACCCGACTCTCTCTGTTCCAATATCTTATCCTGTTTAGAATACTAATATAGGCTGTGCAATTTAATCAATAATCATTGATTAAGGATCTTTTGCCCTTCATCAGTGAATGCCAAGTGCTCTACAGGTACTCGATTTATAAATTCAAAGAATGACATAGGCCTTCTCTCAAGGAGCTCGTATTCTATTGGGGGAGACAAAAGTATGTATGTGGGTAAGTACTAAATAAGGGGAAAGAACCTTATAGGTCATATCATAATGAGTAGGAAACTGAGTGACAGAGGATTTGAATGGCATACATGAGGGCACATGGGTAGTCAGTGACCCAGAATCCTTGTGGTTTGATTCTAATCCAGTACTTTCCCTTATGAACCACTCTTCTGTCCTAGCTGTACTATGACAATTCTGGTATCAGATGCCCTGAGTTCCACTTTTCACATTTGCCAGCTATGTGACCCAGATACTTCATCACCCTTAGATCATTTCCTTTTTTAGAAAATGAGGTAGTTGGATTGTCAGAGCTCTGGGGTCTTCATTCATTCAGCAAACATGTACTTAACACTTACTGTGTCTGAAATCACCTGCTAGAGGAAAAGTTTAGCAAAGACAGTCCCTTCCTGGTCTTGTCCAGCTCTCTGCCTCATGGAGGGATCAGAAACTCATCAAGATGATTGTAACACACCTTGGTAAATACTTGGTATTGACCTTTCTGTGTCCATTAAATGTCTCCTCTCTAGAATGGAACCTCATTGAGGTTAGGAACTGCCTTATTTTTTTTTCTTTGTATGTACAGTGCCTTGTGTTTGTGCCAGACCCCCATAAGTGTTTATGGAATTGAATTGAACATTCCGTGACAAGGACAATGGAGGAAGACTGAGTGCTACGTGAGATCTGAGGGAGGTTGGTGGGTTTCATCAGGGAAGACTCCATAGAGAAATAAACCTCCGAAGTGCAAATGGGATTACTTCCCATCTCCCTTCTACATATGACAGAACAGGTACCAAGGAACTTGCCCGGGGTCATATGGCTATTATCAGAGGTGGAACTTGACCTATGTTTTCTGACTGGGCAAAGGGAGGCAACATGTATGTTCGGTATTTGTTGGCAGCCCCCTAACTCTAACAGAAAAAATTGGTGAAAAGAGTGATTGGTGTGTGATATTGTACTAGTCACTTAACCTCTATAAGCCTCTGTTTCCTCATCCATAAAATAAAATGGTTGGATCGGTCAACCTCTGGGCTCTCTTCTAGCTTCAAATTTGTTGTCCTATGAAAGTCAACTCCTATGTCTGTGCCCTTCACTCAACATACACATTGACTTCCTTCATGCTGATAGTAATTGAGGACCTGGTACATCATGGAAAGGATGTTATCTCCTGAGTGCCTTGTGACTCTTTGAACATGATTGCTGAACACATTTTTCCCTCAGAGCATAGGTTAGGCAACTTTGAGGGAACTTTGAGATCTGAAGTCCTCTATAATGTTGTTTCAGGTAAGATGATGTCAAGCAGGAATGCAGTGAATCTTGTTTATTCTTCAAGGACAAACCAAGACAATGTGTCTTGAGGAGCTTATTGAGAAACTTCACTGATAAGGCATTTCCTGAAGAGTGAATCCCTAAATCCATCCCAGTTCCATTTTTAAAGAATGGGTAGGAATTCATCTGGCAAAAAGTAAAGCAGGAAGGCAACACAAGTACAGAAGCCAGCATAAGCAAAGGGTAGTTGCACGGTCTGCCCAGTGTAGAGAGGACAGCAATGGGTTAGAATGGAGATGAAAGTCAAAGGTTGGTAGAGAAATGATCTTAGTTTGTATGACACTTGATTGTATGGAAGCTTTCAGTGCTGGGTAGAGTAAGGGGCAGGGGTCTTGTGAAGTGTGGTTGTAAAACACTTTAAAATGCTATATAAATGCCAGTTGTTATGATTCGGGCATCCTCCAGTCATGAGGCCTCCAGGCTGGTGATGACTCTATTCCCTAAGCTTTTACTACCCTGCAGCTAAGCTCAAGTGATGTTGATGGAGAAGAGCTTGAATTTTGCTTTGCAGGTACTAGGGTCCATGCCATGTGATTGAACAAACTGGCAACATTTACTCCAAAGCAATGAGGATGCAGAGGATGCTTGATAGCTGTTTTCAGTCTTTGAAGGGTTTCACATGGAGGAGGGAATCAATTTGAAAAGATCATTAATGCAGGTTGGGAAGGTACCCCAGGCTCATTCAAGTCCACACCCCATCTTTCATAGGTGAGCAAACTGAGTAAAACAGGAAGTGAAGGGACTGGCCCAATGCCACATCATAGGAAGGATTTGAACTCAAGTCAGTTGCCTACAGAACTCGCTCTTGTTCCACTCAGCCATAGTGCAGAATAAGGAGCAGTGGGTGATAGAAGCTGAAAATAAGACTTAGAATTGATGTCAATGAAAAGTTCCCCAAAATGGGAACTTGTTCAAAAAGGGAGTGGGGGGGGGGGGAGGGCGCTACTTCCAGGATGGCAGGTTCTCCTATACTTGAGCTATTTACTTGAAGATTGGATGGCCACCGAGCATGAATATTGAAGCAAGGGATTCTTGTTCAGGCTAGGGCTCACCTGGTTTCTAAAGCTCTTTCTATATGTAAAATTCTGAGACTCCCCTTATTCTGGAATGGTCCTTGTAGCCTCCACTGATTCTGTGAGTGAGAATCTGTTTTCCCCTCCTTTGGACCCCTATATAACTTTGTTTCCCACTCTGTTTTGCACTATTTTCATTTTTGTGATGTGTCTTCTTTCTCATGCTAGCTCCCCAGATCAAATGCTACCTCAGAGGAGGAAACATTTCTAGCCAATATTATTTTCTCCAAATAATATTATATTGACTTTGTGTATGTGCATGTGCGTATACACACATATATGTGTATATCTATCTATCTATCATCTATCTATCATCTATCTATCTATCATCTATCTATCATCTATCTATCATCTATCTATCTATCTATCTACCTATCTATCTATCTATCTATCATCTATCTATCATCTATCTATCTATCTATCTATCTATCTATCTATCTATCTATCTGTCCATCCATCTTATCTGTCTGTCTGTCTGTCTGTATGTATGTGTCATATCCAATGACAGAATGAGAACTCCTTGAAGGTAGGGGCTGTTGGATTTTGTCTATTTTCCTAATGCTTAGTACAGTTCCCAGCACATAACAGGTCCTCAAAAGTGGTTGTTGATTGATTAATAGTTGTGACTTGATTGTTGTTGGAAGAGATGATATACATGGTTGCTTAGCCATAATTCTTACAAAAGCCATCCACACTTTCTACCAGGATAGGCTGGAATGACTTCTATCCCTTTATCCTACTCTGAAATACTGTGGTTCTTTAACAGATGATACCTAAAAGCCTTTTCCAGCCCAGAAATTGGGTGATTTGATTTGATTTGATCAGTGATATACATTTTAGACTGGAGACTAAGCAAAGGTTAGCTCTAGGTTGCCACCCAATTTTCTTTCTGCCTAATTGCAGTTTTTAATATCACTTATGACCATATGGAAGTGGGTTAGCTCCAAAGGCATTTCCTCATATAACACATTCATATGTGTTTGTTTTTGTATCCATTGGTTGTTCAGAATCACATGGGGATTGGAGATATGCTTGTGTGGGGTAGGACAGTGATCTGTGATGTCCTTGGTATAGAGTATGCACAGGTGAGAAAACTTCCCCTTACTGGTGCAGTAGAGTACTTTCTCTTCAAGTATCTAGTCTTACAGAGTTGCCTAGAGCACTTGCTTAGCCCAGCCAGCCAGCATGTGTCAACAGTGGGTCTGAAGTCCCGGTTTCCCTGGCTTTGAGGCCAGCTTTCTCTCTCTCTTTCTCGCGCTGCTGCTCTGCAAGGGGTGAGTTTTCTCAAAGTGGAGGGCAACACCAAAGTGGAGTGAGATCAGGAAGAAGCAGTGGCATCCACAGAGCCTTCCATGCACAATGAAGACATTGGAAGTCTGAGCTGGTTTCAGAGATGCAGATTGTAATTGGAGAGCTGCGATAACCATCTAATCTGCTCAGCTCATAAATGATTGTATGCTGTAATCAGATTGTAAATATTATGATGTTGCCATGTAATTACACAGTTATTTGTTCCTTAAACTGAACCGATGTCAATTTCCCCATGTATCTAATCTCTTTTCTACATGGGAAGAATTAAAGAATGTCAGTCCAAGAAGTGACCTTAAAGGCAGTGGGATTTCTTCTAGTACGGACCAGAGGACTGAACGAGGTGATCTGGGGAGCCCCTCATGCTCTGCCTTTACGTGTTCTTTGTTTCTATCCTAAGGGTTGGCCACCACTGACATTCCATGTTCCAAAGTGTCTCCCTGACCTGACGTTCTTTGTGCTAGCATTCTTTGTTCGAAGGTCCCTTCTGTGGCTTATGTTCTGTGAGAGACAGTGTGGTACAGTAGAATATGAGCCAACATGGACTAACATGAATTCAGCAGACCTCTTTCTCTCAGTCTTTCAATACACATTTATAAAGCACCTACTGTTTGCCAGTTACTGGGGATATAAAAAAGGCAAAATGCAGTCTTTACTTTCCAGGAGCTCCCAAGGTAAGGTCTGTCACATACTGGCCATATGACTCTAGGAAAATTACTTGAACCCTCTTTGAGGCTTGATTTTCTCTTCTATAAAATGGAGATGACACCTCACAGGTTTGGTGTGAGCAAAACACTTTGTAGATCATAAAGTGTTAAATGAAGGTGAGGAATTCCTTCTGTCCAGATATGCTGTATTCCCAAGTCTCTTATGGTTCTACTATGTCTAATGTTGTAGCACTCTTATGTCAAACATACTGTGTTTAGATGTCCCTTTTAGTTCCAAAATTATGTTCCTTTTTCAACATACTATATTTTAACATTCTCTATTATTGTAAGGCAGGTAGGTGGTTCATTCAGTGGATAGAGCCCTGAACCTGGAGTCAGGCAGACCTGACTTCTAATTCAATCCCAAACACCTACTAGCTGTGTTATCTTGGGCTAGCCACTTCAACTCTGTTTGCCTCAGTTTCCTCATCTGTAGAATGAGGATAAGAATAGCTCCTCCCTTCCAGGGGCATTGGGAGGATAGTGAGATAATACTTGTATAGTATTTTGTGCACTTTGAACTTCTATATAAATTCAGGATGGTTCTTTTATTTCCTTTCCACCACTGTGTTCAAAGTTACTGTATGATCAGCAGTCTTGAGAGATGGATGTTTCCAGCATGGGTGGCTACTGTTAAGGTTGAGAAGCATGGAATTCTTGAATAAGGTGCTGGTTGTCCAAAATGAAGGACTTCCTCCAGTTGATAAGAGAGGCTTATCATTAGGAGGAGGAGCATGACCTAGCTGGAAATAACCACCTGTCAGGATCACTCTTCAATCATCTATGATTAGGGACAGAGGAGTCAGCCAAGGCCAGTTTCCTGCTCACCTGGGCAAACACATGGGTTCCTGGTAGTGTGAGTGTCATCATCTGTGTGAATAAGGGGAAAGGGAGAGCAAAGGAAAATGCCCTCTGTGACCCTCTCAGCAATGAGAATTCAAAGAAGCACTTGTGCTGGTGGTGTTCCAACAAAGGAGCCTCCTGACAAAATGCTCGGTCTACTTCTCCATCTGTGTAGCCCACACACCAGGGAGCTCTTCCTCCTCTGACATGGGGACTAAGGAACCAACCAGAAGCCACTGGCCATTTCTTTTGGAAGGGGCCAGAGCTTTTTTCTCACTGGAAAGGGCCAGACTGTGTCCAGGTTTCTGAAAAGTACCCAAATATATTTCCCGTCTTCCTGGGGTATCCTTACTAGCCTGGATTCTGAAGGCTTCCAGCTTTGGCTTTGGCACAGCCTAGGGTGGTGCAGTGATTGCTTGCCTTGGAGTCAGATGATCCATCTGGGCCTCTTGAATATGACAGCTAGGTCATACAATGGCTACAGACCTGTTTTGAGCACCAGGAAGAGCTGGGTTCAAATGCTGCCTCTGATACTGAATGTATGACCCTGGGCAAGTCACTTAGCTGCTCTTCCTTACCTGTAGACAAGGATAATAATAACAGCTCTCTGACAAGGCTGTTGTGAGGGTCAAACAAGAGCATTTTAAAATACATTGTAAACCTTAGAATCCCACACTAATGAGATCTTTTGCACTTTACCTTTGTTTGCCTTAGTTTCTTCTGTAAAATGGGATAATAACATTTCCCTCTGGGGCTGTTATGAGGCTCAAATGACAAGGACAATAATCATGATGATGATGAAGATGATGATGGTGAGTAACATGAATTCGGCAGCCTCTGTGTGCTGGGCACTGGGCCAAGTATTTTACAATCCTCATCTCATTTGATCCTCACAAAAAACTTGCAATTCATAACATTTGTAAAGTGCTTAGTATAGTGCCTGGTGCACAGCAGGGGGTCTGCAAATATTAGCTATTATTATTCATTAATTAAAATATGAAAGCTAATTTTAAAAAACCTTCCCACTTGACTTGAAAGAGGATAGTTGGTCAGCTTCTGGGGGCCTCCATTTCCTTTGGCAGAAAATGTAGGCTTGGATTCAGTGACCTAGAGAGGGGCTCATCCATCTCAAGATCTTTCAGGCTCTGACTTCACCTTTTACACTGTGTGTCTGAGAACCCTTCCAGTGCAAACCCTTTATTTGACAGATGCAGAAACTGAGGCTCGGAGGGGTGGGGCCCCACACCTCGACTGGCACTGTTGGCCCAGGGTCCAGTCCAGTCACCAAGCCAGGCCTCCTTGCTCCCAGCCCTGTTCTCCATCCTAGGTGAAGGCTCCTTTCTTTGCTCAGACCAGCTGGCTCTGGGCCCAGATCTACAGGATGAGATGATCAAGGTTGACTGATGCCTAGGGGGACAGCTTGCTGGGAGAGCCCTCATCTGGCCTCTTCCTCCCCTGCTCGGACCCCTCTCGGCCCTGCTCGGACCCCTCCTCTGAAGCCTACACACGCTCAGGAGCGCTCTCAGGAACTTTGCCCTTACTTCATCAGCATGCACATTACTGCCTTGGAGCTCCAGCCCGGTCTGACGGACACACCCAAGCCGGCTCCTTCTGGGGCTAATTGTGTGCAATTTAGCATTCTCCCAGCACTGCCAGGCCTCCTTCAAGCCAAGTGTGAAAGTTTTTAAATTAGCTTTCACAGTTTGATTCACAGGCAGCAAATGCAAAGAGGCACCAGATTAATTTTTTCCCTACCGCGGGTTCTGACGCTCCAGCATCGCCCAAAGGCGACTGGAGTTCATTTCCCTTAACTAGGAAGGAAAATTCCTAGGCTGGGCCGTGTTCCAGGGGAGATTCTGGCTCTCGAAAAGATCAGAGTCGGGATCATGGGATCAGAGTAGGATCGCTGCAAGGCTCCTCAATGGTCTGCTGGTGCGACCCCTTCATTTCCCAAAAGAGAAAACGGGCTGGGAGAGATGGAGCGTGTCAGGTAGAGAGTGGAAGATCCAGAGTTTGAGTCTGGGCCCTCCTATTCTTCCCTCCCATTCCTAAAGGTGAAGGAACAGAGACCTAGAGAAGAGACATATAGCTTGTTTCGTCCCCAGTATCAGTGCAGTGCTCAACCGTCATGCAATTACGTTTGTTAAGCACCTACTCTGCGCTAGGCACTGTGCTAAGGGCAGAGTAGGATGATGAATAATTGAGTACCCTCTAAGTAACAAAGCTAGGATTTGACCTTAAGTCCCCTGGTTGGCAATCTTGTCAAGGCACCATGCCTCCCCTCCCCCCATTAGTGCACATGTTGGGTCACATGTTAGAGGGAGCAGCATGGGAGGCAGAAAGAGCACCAAATTTCAAGAAAGAGGGAACTGTATGGGTATTCTCAGTCTGCCACTTACAAACTGTGTCTGGGAACAAAATACTTTTCCTTTCTTTTAAGACTCAGTTTCCTCATCTGTTAAACAAGATTGAGCTTAGGGAACATACCATCCCTTCCAGATCTTTTATTGATGACAAAGGTTAATGTTTTGCCACCATCTGCCATCCATTATATAATGTCATCTTCGCTAGGTAAGATGGGTATTAGCCTCTTCTTGAAGTCGAAGTCAATGGAGGCCCATAGGTGCATGGCACTGACTGTTGGAAAGGACCTTATTCTCAGTCTAACACTCATAGTCTAATTCTCCAAGTCTAGGTCAGCTTTTGCTCCATTAGAATGTCCTCTTTGTCCACGTAGATGTTACATGGAAAATGCTACATTTTACAGGGGCCTGAAAATTGTGTCAAACAGATGTAGCATCTGTTAGGGCTTCTCATCCTTGTCCCCAGATGTTACAGTTGCTCACTGGAGAGCAGCCAGGACATACCCAAATTTGTTGCCTGGATGCAGAGGTTGGGGATGCTTATGATTTCATCTTTTATGCTCCTTTCCAACTCAGACATTCCCTGTTCTAAGGCTCCTCCCAATCCTGACATACTCTTTTCTTTTTTTCCTTATAAATTTATTTATTTTTAGTTTACAACATCCAGTTCCACAAGGTCTTGAGTTCCACACTTTCTTCTTCTCTCTCCTTCCCCTTCCTCCTCCCCCCACCCATGGAGGCATGTAGTCTGATATAGGTTCTACATGTACCTTCACATTAAAAATTAGTCAAGTTGTAAAAAGGAATTATAATCAATGGAATTAACCATGAGAAAGAAGAAACAAAACAAAATGAAAGAGAGAGCAAGTAGTTTGTTTCAATCTGCATTCAGATTCCATAATTCTTTCTCTGGATGTGGATAGCCCCTTCCATCATGAGTCCCTTGGAGTTGTCTTGTAGCCTTGCATTGCGGAGAAGAGCCCGGCCTATCAAAGTTAGTCATCATAGATACTATGTCTAACTGTACAGTGTTCTCCTGGTTCTGCTCCCCTCACTCAGCATCAGTCTGACATAGCCTTTTCTAAATTCCCTCCCAGTCCTGATATTCACTGTCCTTAGGCCCCTCCCAGGTCTAGTGTTTTCTATTCTCAGGCAGGCTCCTCCCAGCACTGACATCCTCCTTCTAAGACCCCTCTATTCCGTGTTCACATTCTCTCCTCTTTCCTAGTTTTGAAGCTCTTTGTTTTAAGGTTCCTCCGAGTTCAGTTATTCTTTGTTCTAAGAGTCTTCTGGCCCTGATGTTATGCCCTCTCCTAACACTATAAGTTCTGAGTTCCCTTCTAGCATGAACATTCTATATTTTTGGGTCCCCTAAACCCTCACAATTCATAATGGGTTGGCCCAAGCGGCCAAGTCCCAGGCAGAAAGGCTAAGATTTCAGGAGCAGTGAACAGGATTTACAAAAGAAAAGTTTGATGTTCTCTAAAGAGACAAACAGATGTTCTGCATTTGGCATGCAAACTGATCTGCATATGCATATGCAAAATTATTTCAAGGGGCTAAATAAAGGAATTATTTCCTTTTAAGAGGGAAATTTTGTAACTAGAGGATGGTAAAAGTAACTTTAAAAAAAAAGTTTGGTTTTTTTTTTTAATAAAAGATGTAATGTAGAATCATAGTCCCTGAGCTGGATGGGACCTCCTCTAATCCCAACCCAAAGAGAGAATAAAGATAGCCCTTCCAATTGATCAACTAGCTTCTACTTGATCTCGGCCTAACAGAAAACTCACTCCCTCAATAAGCAACTGGGAGAAAGGGATGGGTGGAGCAGAGAAGTAGACAGCTCCTTTGGTTAGGAAGCTTTTCTGTAGGTTATGTTGAAATTTGCCTTGGAATTTCAAGTTCTTAGTTCAGTTGTACCCTTGGAGATCAGCAGAGAAACTGAATGACTTGCCCAGATTGGCACAGTTAGTGGCAAAGTCCTGACTCCAACCCAGGTCTCCTGAACCACTTTGCATCGAGCTTTGTTCTCTGTTCAAGATAGGGACAAACGCAGCCATGGTCCAGGTCCTTCTTGCTCCAAGCATTGTGTGATAAGAGAAACAGATTATTTTGAATTGTTGGTTCTCAGTACAGACAGGAACTATAAATGTGGAGTATCAGTGTCAAGGATGGTAGCTACAGATTGTGTGTGTGTGTGTGTGTGTATGTGTGTGCATTAGATAAGATCCAAACTATTACTTGTCTCTTGTACTTACTTTTTGAGTGACCAAGAGGAAATTACTTAAACTCCCTGAGACTCCATTTCCTAATCATAAAGTAGTCATAGTAATACATCCTCTCTTTCACCCATCTGCTGGGGGAAAACGATCACTCTGCAAATCTTAAAATGCCAGAAAAATGCGAGTTGATGAAAGATAAGGCCACACTGCTCGTTAATGTCAGAACAGATATTTGACTTCAGTGAAATCATTGGCAGCTAGGTGGTTAGAGGGTTGAAGCTGGAGTCAGGAAGATCTGAGTTCAAATCCTGCTCTAGATGCTTGCAAGTTGTGTGATCTTGGGCAGAATACTTGGTCTAAGTGTGCCTAAATTTCTCCATCTGTAAACTGAGGATTTTGGACTTGGTCCCTCTGAGATAGGTCGCTTCCAGCTTTGCATTCATTATGACCATCATCATTCTCACTTGTTTATTTGACAAGTATGTGGTATGACTTATTCCGTGGGTAGCCTTGGGTAAAGCAATTCACTTCTCCAGTTCTCACTTTCCTTTTCGGGAAAATGATAGGATTTGGTTAGAATGTCCTTTCAGATATTCTCTGGTTTGAAATCCCATTTTTAGATCTTGTTCTAGGATTAATCCTATCTAGTCCCTCCCTTTCTGGGCTTCTCCCTTTGGCTTCAAGGCCCTGTAAGTTGATTTGAGAGTGCTGGGCATTTGGGGATGGTTCCTCAGCATTGAAAATTTCTCATGGAATTTTTGAATCCTGCCAGCAAACCATCCTTTTGTTATTCAATGATGGAAGTTACTCCTTTCCCAGATGGAGCCTTCTCAGAGCTCTTCATCACTATCAAATGGAGGTAGGGTGGTATTTCTATTCCTCTTCTTTCCCCAGGTCTACTAAGTAAGCCCCAAAAGCTGATGGGGTGGGGGAGAGAAAAAAAAGGGAGGAAGACAGAGAAGACAAAAAGAGGGGTCCTTTGAGATTTACTAGGACTATTGTTCTTGCTGTGATCTATGCCAAGGACCATTCCTGTTGGTACATTTTTACCAGGTCTTTTTCCTTGGATCAGCCAATGACAATGATTATTCATGCTTCCTTACAGGTGATGAAGCTTCTGCCAGGATTCCTTTGCTACCCTAGCCTAGAAGTCAGTCATTTGATAGAACCTGCTAACTTAGAGTGGTCAGTTCTGTCTCTCTTTATTTTATAGCAATGGGGTACTTTGGGAAGGCTTTCAAATCTGTTTGACCCTCTGCCACGAGCTACCTGGACAACCTGAGGGATTCTTTTTTCTGGGACTCAGTTTCCCACACTGTAAAATAGATAGGATTAAATTACTTCTGTGGTATCTTTAAGCTAGAACATTCTATATTATAATGTTCTATTTTCTAAGGCTCCCCCTGACTCTGAAATTGTCTCTTCTAAAATTCTTCCCAGCTCTGACATTCCTTGTTCTAAGATCCCTCCCATCTCTGAAATTCTCGTCTCAAGTCCCTCTAAGCTCTGACATTCCCTGTTCTAAAGTCCCTTCCAGCTCTGACACTCACTGTTCTTAGTTCTCTCTCAGTTCTAACCTTTCATGAGCCCCTGATCAGATTCCCCATACTAGAAAATATAAACTTATTACAAATGGTGCTTTAACAGAAAGAAAGGGGATTCATTTCTTAACAAATGTAGTAGAATTGGACATCTTCCCAATTGAATCCTGTGGTCTTTTTAGAGGCTATCTCTTGACAGGGCTGCTCATGTATCCTAACCATGTGTCTGTTGTTGGGACCTTTTCCTTGATTCCTCTTTGGATATCACCTTAAAATGGTTTGCACGTTTTTAAAACCTCTGCAGTTGTGGCAAATCTCAGGTTACTGAAGGCAGAGCTACTTTCAGTAATGAATGAATGAATAGCATAAACCAGACTTACTAGGTGCCAAACCTAGAGATACAAATCTAAACAAACGAAAATATATAAAGTTACATTCCAGTGTGGGAATATACTCCAAAAATTGGGCTTAAAAAGAGGATGGAGGATGATTTTGTAACGATCCAGAATCAAGGGGTCTGGAGGTCTGGTTCTGGGCAAGATGAGGCAACAGTCCCTTGTCAGACCCTGGCCAGCTCCCCAAATTTAGAATCCAAGGTTCTGGTGGGAGGGAGTAAAGGAAGATTGAAAGAATGGTCAGAGAGGAGGCATCAGGGGTTGTTGATTACTGGGAAGAAACAGCTAAAAATTATGTGTTGCTGAGTCTGGGGAATAGGCTTCTGGTGCTCAAGGTGAGGTCAAAAGATGAGGTATGTAAATAAAGTCAGGAAGCTGTACTTCTTACCAATCCTATAAATGCTATAAAAGTGAGACTCAGAGGGAAATTCAGAAACATTCAGAGCAAGAGAGAATCATTGACATTTGCATGTGTCTTTCCCTCCACCCTCCACTCTTCCATCCATGTTCATGTACAAAGGATATTCACATTGAAGGATATCATTTTTATTAAAGGATGCTCTTCAGTGGGTTCCACATTCTATTTTCTATTTGTGAAGAAAGTTGTCTTATGCCTTTGTGTCTCTGCATGGCCCTGTGTGAGACAGAGGGATTGACTTCTGCAGCTCTGTACTCTCAGAAGGCAGTCTGACTGCTTGGAAATTAATGAGGTGCTCCGATAAGTTATTTGCCTTCCCTTCACTTGCTGATGACAGATTAATGCATAGTAGTCAATGACATTTTGAAGGAAAAGCTACTTTTGATGGATCTAGGCAGCACCCATCCCTCTGCTTCTCCAAGGAGATTAAGAAAATACAAGATTTTGCCTATTAAATATAATTTCTATAATTCTAGGCTAGTTCCACACTTGATTATGGCATATATTACAATTGCATATGATTAATTTTTTCTTTAAAGTTTTGAGTTCTAAGTTCTGTCCCTCCTTTCCTCACCCCTCCCTGAGACATTAAGCAATCAGATATAGGATATACATGTGCAATTATGTAAAACATTTCCGTATTAATAATTTTGTACAGGAAGACTTGAACAAAAGAGGAAAAAGAAAGAAAAAAACTAAAAAAATAGCATACTTCAGTCTATATTCAAACAATATCAGTTCTTTCTCTGGAAGTGGCTAGCATGTTTCATCATTAGTCCTTTGGGATTTGCCTTGGATCATTGTATTGCTGAGAATAGCTAAGTCGTTCACAGTTCTTCATCAAACAATATTGCTGTTTCTTTGTACAACATTCTCTTCGTTCTGTAAACTTCACTATGCATCAGTTCATGTAAGTCTTTCAAGGTTTTTTTTTTTATGAAAGCATCCTGCTTGTCATTTCTTATAGCAGAATAATATTTCATCACAATCATATGCCATAACTTGTTCAGCCATTTCCCAGTTGATAATCATCCCATTGATTTCCAATTCTTAGCCACCATAAAAACAGCTGCTATAAATATTTATTTTTGTGCAAATAGGTCCTTTTCCTTTTGGATAGGGATGTCTTTGGGATATAGAACTAGCAGTGCTATTGCTAGATCAAAGATTATGCACAGTTTTATAGCCATTTGGACATAGTTCCAAATTGCTCTCCAGAATGGTTGGACCAGTTCACAGCTCAACCAACAGTGCATCCATGTCTCAGTTTGCCTACATCCCCTCTAACATCCAACATTCTCCTTTTTTGTCGTATTAGCCAATCTGATAGATGTGTGTGTGTGTGGGGGGGGTATCTCAGAGTTGTTTTAATTTGCATTTCTCTAATCAATAATGATTTACAGCATTTTTTCACATGGCTATAGATAGATTTGATTTCTTTGTCTGAAAACTGCCTGTTCACAGCCTTTGACCGTTATTAATTGTGGAATGGCATATTTTGTTTTTATTAATTTGGCTCAGTGCTCTATATAGTTGAGAAAGGTTTTTATGAGAGATACTTGTTACAAAATTTTCCCCAGTTTTCTGCTTTCCTTATAATTTGTTTACAATGGTTTTGTTTCTGCAAGAATTTTTTTAATGGTATATAGCCAAAATTATCTATTTTGCATTTTGTAATGCTCTCTGTATCTTCTTTTGTCCTCAAGATTCTTCCCTTACCCATAAATGTGACAGATAAACTATTCCATTCTCACTTAATTTGCTAATATTATCACCTTTTAGGTATAAATCATGTACCCATTTTGACTCTATCTTGGTAACAGTGTGAGATGTTAGTCTATACCTAGGTTTTGCCATATAGTTTTTCAGTTTCAGTTTTCCTGTAAGTTTTTGTCAAATAATGAGAATTTTTTTTCCAGAAGCTTGAGTCTTTTGATTTACCTTATACTAGATTATTATGTTCATTTACTATAAACAGAACTTGTACCTAATGTATTCCACTGATCCACCACTCTATTCTTCACCTTCTACCAGATAAATTTTTTCATAATTACCACTATATATTATAATTTGAGATCTGGTATGACTAGACAACTGTCTTTTGAAATTTTTTTTCATTGATTCCCTTGATGTCCTTGAGCTTTTGTTCTTCAAGATGAATTTTGTTATTATTTTTTCTAGCTCTGTAAAATAATTTTGATAGTTTGGTCTGGTACTGAATAAGTAAATTAATTTAGATAGAATTGCTGTTTATATTATATTGGCTCGGCCTACCCATGAATAATTAATATTTTTTCTAATTGTTTAGATTCAACATTGCCTGAAAAGTGTTTTATAGTTGTGTTTATATAGTTCCTAGTTTTGTCTTGGTAGATACACTCCTAAGTATCTTATTGTATTTTACATTGTCTACAGTTACTTTACATGGATTTTCTCTTTCTGTCTCCTGCTTTGTTGCTAATATATAGAAATGCTGATGATTTATGTGGGTTTATTTTGTATCCTGCAACTTTGCTAAAGTTGGTCATTGTTTCAAGTAGTTTTAGTTGATTCTCTAGGGATCTCTAAGTATAACATATCTGCAAAGAGTGATGGTTTTGTTTCCTCATTCCTATTCTAAATCCCTTAATTTCTTTTCCTTCTCTTTTTGCTATAGCTGATATTTCTTGTATCATATTAAATAACACAGGTGATAAAGGACATATTTCCTTCTCCCTGATTGTATTGGAAAGGCTTCTAGTTTATCCCCATTACATATCATGCTTGCTGATGGTTTTAGATAAAGATTACCTATCATTTTAAAGAAAGCTTCATTCATTCCTGTGCTAGCTAATGTCTTTTAATGGGTGCTGTATTTTCTCAAAGGCTTTTTCTGCACCTATTGAGAAAATCATATGACTTATATTGGTTTTTTTATTGATATGTTCAATTATGCTGATAGTTTTCATAATACAGAACCAACCTAGAATTCCTGGTATAAATCCCACCTGGTCATAGTATGTGATACTTGTGATATATGGCTGTAATCTCTTTGCTAGCATTTTATGAAAAATTTTTGCATCAATATTCAGTAGTAAAATTGGACTATAATTTTCTTTCTCTGTTTTGGCTCTTCCTGGCTTGGGTATCAGCACCATATTTGTGTCATAAAAGAAATTTGATAGGACTTTGCTAATTTTTTTCAATAGTTTATATAGTATTGGGATTAATTGTTTTTTAAATGTTTGGTATAATTTCCTTGTGAATCCATCTGGTCTTCAAGATTTTTTTGTTAGGAAGTTCATTGATGGTTTGTTTGATTTTTTTTCTTTTTAAAAAATTAATTTTTTTTTTAGTTTTTAACATTAATTTCCATAAGATTTTGAGTTACAATTTTTCTCTCCCCATCTTTCCCCTACCCCCACCCCAAAATAGCAAGCCTACTGAATATCCCTTCCCCCAATCTGTTCTCTCTTATATCCTCCCCTTTTACCCCCCTAACTTTCTAGTAGAGAAAGATGGGTTTCTATACCCCAGTAGGTGTATATCTTATTTCCCAGTTGCATGGAAAAATAAAAAATAATTTTTAATCATTTGTTTTTAAAACTTTGAGTTCCAGATTCTTTTCCTCTCCTCCCTCCTCACCCTCCCCCACTGGGAAGATAAGCAATTCAACACAGATTGTACATGTGAAGTTACCCAAATCATTACCATAGTAGTTATATTGTGAAAGACTAACCATATTTCCCTCCATCCTATCCTGCCCCCCACTTATTCTATTTTCTCCTTTGACCCTATCCCTTTTCAAAAATGTTTGCTTCTAACTACTCTCTCCCCCAATCTGCTCCCTCATCTGTTCTTCCCCCTTTTATCCTCTACCCCGCTATTTTCCAGTAGGGTAAGATACCCACTTCAGTGTATATGTTATTCCCTCCTTAGGCCAAATTCAATAAGGATAAGGTTGTCCCATTCCCTTTCACCTTCCTGCTCTTCCCCTCCATTGTAAGTTTTCTCTTACCTCTTTTATAAGACATAATTTACCCTAATTTATCTCTCCCTTTCTTCTTCTCCCAATAAATTCATCTTTCACCTCTTAATTTTATTTTTTAGATATCATTTCCTTCATATTCAACTCATCCTCTGTCTATGTGTACATGAACCTACAAATGCCCATACTCACATATATATTTATATACACATGCATCCTCCTATGCATACATACATATACATATATATGTATGTATGTATGTATATGTATATATTCCCTTCAGCTATCCTCATACTGAGAAAAAACTTAAGAGTTACAATTATCATTTTTCCATGTAGGAATGTAAAAATTTCAACTTTAATAAGTTCCCTATGATTTCTTTTTCTTGTTTACTTTCTCATACTTCTTGCATTTGAAAGTTAAATTTTCTGTTCAGCTCAGGTTTCTTTATTGAGAATGCTTGAAAGTCCCCTATTTCATTGAATGACCATATTTTTTCCCTGTAACATATACTCAGTTTTACTGGGTAGGTGATTCTGGGTTTCAGTCCTAGGTCCTTTGACCTCCAGAATATCATATTCCAAGCCCTTTCATCTCTTAATGTAGAAGCTGCTAAGTCTTTTGTTACCCTGATTGTGTTTTCACAATAACTCAAATTGTTTCTTCCTGACTGCTTACAGTATTCTCCTTCACCTGGGAACTCTGGAATTTGACTATGATATTCCTAGGAGTTTTCTTTTGGGGAACTTTTTCAAGAGGTGATCAGTGAATTCTTTCAATTTCTATTTTGTCCTCTGGTTCCAGAATATCAGGGCAATTTTGCTAGATAATTTTTTTTAAAAGATGGAGTCTAGACTCTTATTTTCATCATGGCTTTCAAGTAGACCAATAATTTTTAAATGATCTCTCCTGGATCTATTTTCTAGGTCAGTGGTTTTTCCAATGAGATATCTCACATTGCCTTCTATTTTTTTTTT
>CM053586.1:346286845-346303717 GCA_028646515.1 Pseudochirops corinnae | reverse complement strand
TCCACCCTGTTCCTATCCCTCTACAGAAATGTGAACATTCATCAGCCCTCCCCCCCACCCTGCCCTCCCTGCCATCACCCCACCTCTCATCCCCCTTCCCCCAACTCTTTTATGTGGCAAGATGCCCAGTTTAGAGTTTGTCATTCCTTCCCTAAGCCACTAATTTCCTAATTTAGAGGCAAGCAAACTGAGGGAAAGAGGGCTATGTGATTTTTCCAGAATCATAGTTAGTATGTAACTGGGGTTGAATTCAAACCAAAGTTTTCCTAACTCCAAATCCAATCCCCTATTCATAACACCACATATCTTGAGAGAGACTCAGGGATGGATTGTGTGAGGTCTGGTATCTTGAGTGGGGCCTTCCTGCCTGCTGATACCACAATGACTTTTTATACTGAGGACATCATATTTTATATGGTGAGGTGGAGAGCAAAACTATTATCTTTATTTACAGATGTGGAAACTGAGGCTCAGAAAGGACAAATAGTTTCCTAAAAGACAATTAAAAAAAAAAACAATCACAACAGTTGGTATTTGATTGTGTAAGTACTGTGAAGAGGTAGCATAGCATAATATTTCAAACACTGAATTAGAAATCAAAAGACTTTCAAAGGATAGGAATAGTTTTCAGAGGGAGAAATTAAAACTCTATAGTTATATGAAAAAAATACTCTAAATCACTATTGATTAGAGAGATGCAATTCAAAACAACTCTGAATTACCATGTCTATCAGAGTGGCTAACATGACAAAACAGGAAAATGATAAATGCTGGAGAGGATGTGGAAAACTTGGAACACTAATTCATTGTTGGTAGAGTTGTGAGCTGATCCAACCATTCTGGAGAACAATTTGGAACTATTCTCAAAGGGCTATAAAAATGTACATAACCTTTGGCCCAGCAATACCATTTCGAGGGCTGTATCTGAAAGGTATAATAAAAATGGGAAAAGGGTTCACGTGCGCAAAAGTATTTTTAGCAGCTCTTTTTGTGGTGGCAAGAACTGAAAATTGAGGGGATGTCCATCAATTGGAGAATGACTGAACAAGTTTTGGTATATGAATGTAATGGAATACTATTGTGCTAAAAGGTATAATGAACAAGCAGACTTCAGAAAAACCTGGAAAGACTTATATGAACTGATGCTGAGTGAAATGAGCAGAACCAGGAGAACACTTTTAGCCACAGTGTGTAATGACTGCCTTTGTTAGACTCAGCCCTTCTCAGCAATGTAAGGACCTAAAACAGTTCCAAAGGACTCGTGATGGAAAATGTCATCCACACCCAAAGAAAGAATCACAGAGTCTGACTGAAGCAGACTATTTCCTTTTGCTTTTGCTTTGTTTTCTTTCTCATAACTCCTCCTACCCATTCTAGTTCTTCTAGACAACACGACTAATGTGAAAGTATGTTGAATGAGAATGTATGTGCAGAGCCTATATTGGATTGCATGCTGTCTTGGGGAGGGAAAAGGGAATAGAGGGGGAAGAAAATTGAAAACTTAGGGAGTTGAATGTTGAAAACGAAAAATAAATAAAATAAATAAAATTTTAAAAAATTAAAAAGACAAGAAAAAAAGAAGAATAAGAGAAGGAGGAGGAGGAGGAGGTAGTTGCTGAAGGAACTGGATTCAATATCTGCCTCCTTTATTTCCCATCTATGAGACCTTGGTCCAGACATTCACCTTCTCTGGACCACAATTTACTCATCTATAAAATGAAGGGTTAGATTAGATCCCTCTAAGGTCCTTTCCAACTCTAAACCCGTGAACCTAATGAATTATGTATGTATCACACATGTATCCCTATTATGTGGTATTATTCCCAAGTCCATCACTCTTTCTAACATGTCACACTACTTCCCTTTCACTTTCTAGCTGTGTGACCTTAGATAAGTCACTTCACTCTCCTAAGCCTCAATTTCCTCTTTTTCAAGGTGAAGTTAACTTTAAACACCTAATTCACAGGGTGGTTATGGTCTAATATAAAAAATGTACAGAAATAATAAAAATAATATATGATATGTACATATTATACATAATACACACAAATAGTATATAAAATATGTATATGTACATTATATACTCTCTTTATATGTACATGTAGTATATAAGAGCACTAAAGAATTGGTGCTTTTGACTTGGGGTACTAGAGAAGACTTTTGGGAGTTCCTTGGACAGAAAGGAGATCAAATCAGTCAATACCTAAAGAAATTTATTTCGACAATTAACTGGATGATCAAATATTGAGGCTGAAGTTGAAATGCTTTGGTGACATAATAAGAAGATTGGACTCATTGGAAAAGACTCTGATGTTGGGAGAGATTGAAGGTAAAAGGAAAAGGCAAAGGGAGAAGATGAGATGGATGGATGATGTCATAGAGACAATAAGCTTGGATGCACTTTGGGAAATAGAGGAAGACAGAAGGGCCTGATGTGCTACGTACGGGCCATAACATTCTGAAGAGTTGGACACAACTGAACAATTAAACAGTAACCACATCGTTTATAAACACCTTAAAGCAGTGGTTCTCAACCTGTCTAATGCCACGACTCTTTAATACTCATATGCAGGCGTATCTGCATGTGGGCCGACCTGCCCGGAGACAGATAGAAGAGTGGTGTCTCAGTGCCTAAGACCATTGGAAATATGTGTTTTCTGATGGTCTTCGGCGGCGCCTGTGACCCCTGTCATTCAATCCCAAAGGGGTTGCAACCCACAGGTTGAGAACTGCTGCCTTAAAGGCTACATAATTGTCAGCTCTTAGTATTATCAATTTAATTGTTCATTGTTCAATTTAGGCATTGTTTAATAAATTATTTTTAAACAAATATTTTTTTTTATTGCTGTGGTTTATTCAAGCTTTCTTGAAGTATAAGCCATGTCTGCCATGGTGAAGTGCACATAATTTCTTGCCTGGAGATTGTAACAGTCTCCTCATTGCCCTACCTTCCTCTAGCCTTTCCCTACAACAAGCAGTCTTCCCCACAGCTGCCATAGTGATTTTCCCAAAGAACAGTTCTAGCCAAGTCATTCCCTTTCTCCAGAAGCTCCACTGACCCCCCTATATCTTTGAAGAGAAAAGATAATGGATGTTCTCCACCTCCAGAGAGAGAACTGACAAACTCTAAGGGCAACAGAAGTATGTTTTCACTTGCTTTGTTTTTCTTGTTTTTTTGTTTGCAACACAGCTAATATGGAAATATGCTTTGCATGACTTCACAATATAATTGATATCACATTGTTTGCCTTCTCAAAGGGTTGGAGAGGGCCTGGAGTGAAGGAGAGAATTTGGAACTCAATTTTTAAAAAAAATGAATGTTCAAACATAAATAATAAATTTTATCGTTTTGGTCCTTAGAGCTTTTCACAACCTGGCTCCAATACAGTAAGCCTTCCCAAGCTTAGGGAACATTACTTCCTGTATGCCTTGTTTCTAGCACACTAGCCTGATTTCTCTTTTTCTTATCATCCCCTCTCTGCTCTCCTGTTTTTGTCTAGGTTATCCCCCATCTCTGATATGAATTCCCTCCTCACTTCCCCCTCTTAAAGTCCCCAGCATTCATCAAAGTTAATCTCATGCCTAGACTCCTATGCAAGGCCATCCAATATTAGTACATATTTTATATTTCTATTTTTAAGTATATATTATCTTCCCCCATTAGAAGAATATAAATACCTTGAGAGTAAAGGTTATTTATTTTCTTGTCTCTGCATCCCTAGCATCTAACATATAGCAGACACTCAAGAAATAGTCATTGAATTAATGAATGACCAGGTGCTCAAGAAAAACCCAGAAAGATTGACATGAACTGATGCAAAGTGAAATTAGCAGAACCAGGAGAACATTGCACACAACAACAGCAATATGGTGTGATAAGGAAATGTGAATGATTTAGCTATTCTCAGCAATGCAATGATCCAAGACAATTCCACGGGACTAGTGACGAAGCATATATACTATGTGTCTCCAGGGAAAGAACTGATGTTGTTGGAACACAGACTGAAGATGGCTATTTTTCATTTTCTTTCTTTTTTTTCTTTTGATTCTTCTTGTACAAAATGACTAATATGAGAATATTTTACATAATTGCACATGTATAACCTTTACCTGGTTGCTTACCATCTCAGGAAGGAGGGAGGGGAAGGAAAGATAGAATTGGGAACTTAAAACTTTAAATAAAATAAAAATGTTTGGAAAAAGAAAAAAAGAATGTCTGACAAATGAAGACAGACACTTTCAGACACACACTTTCCTACCTTTCAGCTTAAAAGAATCTGCATTGCACATCACAAGGATTTCTTCTGCTTTTTCAAAGATACCAAGGGTTTCTTCCTATTGACTTGTTCAAGGAATTCACAACTTGTCACTCTCACAAAAAAATAATAACAATAAATTCCAAATTCACACAAGCTGCTGTTCTCACTTAGGTGTAAGAAAATATTTGTGAAATATTCAGCATCTCTCAGCTTGATTCCTAACGGGCAAGTTTCATACTGTTTGGTCACTTCTTTTCACCTGAAGCCTCACCAGATGGTTAAATAGAACACAATTGGCCTAATTGATTTGAGTGAACTCAATCCCCATTTAAAAATAGACTGTAGTTCAGCAAGGGCCTGACTAATAACCAGTAACATCAATTCTCTGCATGGGAGTGTGTAGGGTGTTCCATGGTGACTATCTTTCTCCAAAGCCTCCAAGTCCTTTCTAGACACTTCCTCATTAATCCCTTCACCTCTCTAGTTAGACAGAGAGAGGTTACTTGGTGTCAGCACCATAAGGGACCCAAAGCCTACGGCCTAAACAATCTCACCTTTCTTTTCCCACATACCTGCGATTTTCTTTCAGGGCTGGAGGCCAGCTGGCCTTGTCAGAATGCTAGACCTGGGAGAGAACAAGAGCCCAGAGAGTCCCTTAACAGGTTCCAGGACTGATTCTCATTCTTTTGACTTCAATTGTCTGTGATTACAAGCTCAGTGAGTTAACGGTGAGATATGGCAGTCACAAATGTGGGAGCAATCAAACTACATTAAGAGAGGGAAAGTCAGAAGACTAGGGAGGCGATAGTCATTCTGTCCTCTGCCCTAGTCAGACCTCATCTGAGGAATTGTGTTCAGCTCTGGGCATCACATATTAGGAAGGATGTTGATTAATCTGGAGAGTGTGCTGAGGAAGCCAACCAGGTTCATGCAATATGGCATCCTATAAAGGAAAAGGTGATATTTTTTCCTAAGGAGAAGAGTTAAGAAGCATGTGATAGTTCTCTCCCAGGACACGAAAGGTTGTTTTATAGATGTTCTGTTTGGTCCCAGGGGATAAAATTAGGAGCAATAAGGAAACTTGGCAAAGGGGTCGACTTAAGTTTCATGCAGAGTTCCTGGGAGTGGAAGCACTCAACAAAAATTTGTCATTGGATTGAAGAAAAAAATTTCTGCCAATTAGAGTTATCTCGACATAGTATGGACCCCTGGGAATCAGTAGGCTCCCCAATAAAGAGGTCTTCCAGGACTGGATAATCACTTGTCAGGTATGATCGGGAAGAATCTTTGTATACATATGGGTTAGACCGGATGATTTTTGTGATTTCTTCTAACAGAAATTCTGAGATATTCATTGTAAAACTATTTAACATGCTTTGTATTGTGACTGAACTGGGCCACAAGCCCAACTCAACTTACCAAATAAACTAAATTTCTGATGAATGAATAAGCAAGTGACTGAAAATGGCAGAACTGATTTGAGGCAGAGAAGGGAGGATATGCAGAGGGGTCACCAGCTCTAGAGGCTTCATAGAAAAAATGACCTAGGACGAAGTAAGTTAAAAAATTAAAAGGTGGGGATGGGGCAGGGGGGTGGTGATGTGAGTGAACTCAATCCCCATTTAAAAATAGACTGTAGTTCAGCAAGGGCCTGACTAATAACCAGTAACATCAATTCTCTGCATGGGAGTGTGTCGGGTGTTCCATGGTGACTATCTTTCTCCAAAGCCTCCAAGTCCTTTCTAGACACTTTCTAGACACTTTCTAGACACTGGATCTTTATCTCTGTTCCATTTGGAGGAAAATGCCCAGGCTAGCCCTGTGTTCATTCCTCTCTGGGCTCCACTCTTGGTCTACGGGACTTTCTCCACCAACGTGCCTAGCACAGAATTGTTATTAGTGTTTGTTCTTCATTATCAAAGAGATCCATGGCATCAGAAAGGTGATGCCATGACTTACAAGTGAATTGGATTTAACTGCAAAGTCACCAGCCTTACTTTCTCTTCTGGAGCCATCTGGGACATCTAGTACAGAGTAAAGTCCCTAATGAAGGCTTGTTGCTTTCTCTGACATCAAAAAGTATGCCAGCTCTGATATCAGAGAACTGATGTCCAAATTTAGATTTGGTAACTTACAACCTCTATGACCTTTGGGAAACTGAAATTTCCTTAAAATGAAGGGTTTGGCCTAGTTGCCCATGCAGTCCATATAGCATCTAGAACTGTAAGATTAGAACTGTGAATTACCTTCCAGCTCTAAATCTGAAATCCTGGACAAGATGCCTGAAATGCCATGCTCAAAGAAATACAAATGCCACGGCCTTACATTGGTCATCAGGCCTGCTAGAGGGGGCACAGCATTAGTCCCTCAACTTCTAGGAGGCAGACAAAAAAGGTGGCAGGTATAGGGATATGCCTCATGCAGCCCTCATGGACAGGTCATTTACCATTGATTCAGTCCATGGAGGTCAAACAGAATATGTCAGTCTCAGGAGGTAAATAAGGTCTATAGCAACTAGGGCGGGATATGAAAAGAAAGCTTACCCAGGAGCAAGATGAGGTTGTTGAGAGGACAAGATCAGGCAATGCGAAGATCAGATGAGTGAAGTGGAGATGTCTAGCCCAGAGGAAAGAAAACCCAATGAGGCAATTTCTACCATTTTTCAAGGATCTGAATGGGCTGTGGAATGGAAGAAGGACTGAGGCCAGAAATGTCAACAAGGGATATAAGTGGTAGAGTGCCAGATAGGCTTGGTTAGGGCAAAAAAGGAAACCGAAACAAAACCTTCCTGACAACTTGGAGCTTCCCAAGGGGTTAGCTCAGCCCAGGATGGGACTGAAGGCCTTCAAGTGGAGATTGAGACTGCCAATAAAGAATTTCCTTACACGCTCTTTACAAGACAATGTTTTTCCCATGTCATAGTTGAGGGAATTGTAGTCCAGAGGTCAAGGGAATGGCTCAAGTCGCCACAGCTAGGAAGTGGCAAGAAACAGGATGTGATCTCAGTCAGCTCTGAGTCCTGTTCTGGAATCATGACACCACCCATCGCTAGCAGTAAATATTACCACGCTCAACATCCATGACAGCTTTAAAAGGCCAAAGGAACCCCCAAAAGTGAGGGCCCCACAGAAGAAGGGTGTACAGAATGGAGAAGAACAGGGTCACCACCTTCATGATGTGGGGTGGCTTATGGGTCAGTCAACAAGCATCTGTTAAAGGCCTACTATGTGCCAGGCACTGTGCTGAGGCTGGGGATGCAAAAAAAGGCAAAATGACAACAACAACAACAACAACAACACAATAAGTTCCTGCCACTGAGGGCAACTGCAACATAAGGAGAGAGAATATGCGGATGACTGCATACCCACAAGCTGCCTACGGGATAAATCTGGGATAGCTTCAGAGGGAAGACACCAAGGTCAAGGAGGGTCAGTAGAGGTTCTTGTCTAGTGTGGGATTCTATCTGGGACTTGAGGGAAACCAGAGAAGCCAGGAGGTGAGGATGAGGAGGGAGAAAGTTCCAACACAGAGGACAACCCGTTGAAGTGACCCAAATCAGGAGACAGAGTGTCAGGTTCAAGAAACAAGGAATCATAGAGTATATGTGGGGGTGGGATGGGAGGAAGGCGTGTAAAACATAAGAAAGCTGGAAAAGCAGTTGGAAGGCTAGGTAAGGAAGGGCTTTGAATGCTAAAATGTTATATTTGATTCCAGAGATAATAGGAAGCCCCTGGAGTGTATTAAATACAGGCAGACATTGATGTTGTCAGACTTCCTTAAGGAAGTTCAGTTTAACAGCTAAGTGAAGGATGGATCAGAGTGGGGAGACACCTGAGGGAAGGAAACCAAGCAGAAGTTAGCAGAGGAGTGAGGGGTCGAGGGCTCAAACCAGAGTCACAGCCCTGTCAGAGGTCATGATGGAAATTCTCTTCCAATATTTAACTTGCTGTGTCGTCCCATCTCCTAACTTTCTGTTTCTGAACTCCCTTCCAGGTCAGATGACCTACATTCCACAGTCCCACCTGTCTCCATTAGAAGCTAGGTTAAAATAACTGAGGAGTCCAGTCACTCAGGAAGGGGCAGCACTCACAGTCCAAAGCAGCTTTTCACAATGAAAATCAAATGCCAATTTTAAACCCCAGATGCCGTTTAATTTTAAATGATCAATATGAGGCACGACCTCTGGTTCCCCTGACTTCTCCTTCATTATTTGCTCTTCACATCAGGAATAACAACAAAAAAACAGCTGGAAAGAAACATGTTACTTCTAATAGTGACAAAAAAAATAGATTCCCCCTACCAGAAAGCCCTTGGTATTATTCCTCTGGGCGAGTCATGCCTGCGTCAAAGCTGGAGAAAAGCACTTTCACATGCTTTCCAACCGGGCTACAATTCCTCCAAGGCCCAATTTTCTTGCTTATTGAAATGCCACCCCCTCCTCTCTTGCCTCCAATAGAAACCAAACTTTCTTAGAAGGAGCATGCAATATGCATGCTAAAGAACACAGCACTTCTGAAGTCTTTTATGGCTCTAGAAAAGAAGGCCACGGTCCAGATCCAATTCCACAACATTTGGGATTGGAGAGTGATGTTTCTGGCAAGCATGTCCCCAGGGATATAAAGGCTGACCTCTAGGAAGTGAAACCAAGGGCAAGTCATGGCTCTCTCTGGGCCTCATTGTCCCTCTCTGTAAAGTGAGGCAGTTAGGAGAGGTCATCTCCAATGGAGAGTTCCCATGAGGCTTTAAAATTCAATTCAATGACATTCTAGATTCTGAGTCACTCCCTCCTCAGTTCTAGCATTTTATATTTTAACATTCTCTGCCTTAAGGTCCCTCCTAGCTCTTACATCCTTCCCATAAGGTCCCTTTCAGCTCTAACATTCTATATGTTAAGTTCCTTTCCAATGCTAATACTCAATGTTCTGGGGACCCTCCCAGATCCAACATTCTATTGTCTATTAAAAAACTGCATGACCTAGGTAGACTTGATGTCTACTTCTGAAAAGGATGACAATGGTGCAGGGGACAGAGTGCTGGCTCTGAAATCAGGAAGGCTCATCCTCCCCAGTTCAGATTTGGTCTCAGACATTTACTGGCCAGTGTGACCCTGGGCAAGTCACTTCACCCTGTTTACCTCAGTTTCCTCATCTGTAAAGTGAGCTGGAGAAGGAAATGTAAAGAACTGCAGTATCTTTGCCAAGAACAACCCCAAGTGGAGTCATGAATAGCTGGACACACCTAAAACAACGATTAAACAATGCCCATGGAGTCCAACTCACAGGGTGTTTAGGAAGCAAAGGGTAACCCCTAAGACCTAAGTCTTGGTGTGACTTTAAATTTTGCCACTGTATGATAAGGACTTATATCCCTGACCCATAAGAGATATCTATGATAGGTGAACTGAATTAGTGTCTACTGTTCTTTACGGTATTCTAATAGTCTATTTTTTAAAATCACTCTGAAGATCTAGGCGTTGTTTACAAACACTGACATCCTAAGTTCTATGATCTAACATTCTGTGTTCTAAGGTCCTTTCCAATCTACTTTCTACCATTCTATGTTCCAAGACATCTCTTGGGTCTGATAGTCTATGTTCTAAGAGCCCTTTTGAACTCACATTCAACGTCTGTAGGCTCCTTCTAGCTGTTCTAAGGTGCCTCCAAGCTCTTACATTCTCCTGTAAAATTTACCTCAAAAAGAAGCTGACTTTCCCAGGAAAAAAAACCCTCCAAATTTAGAATCTAAAATCAAACAAAACCCAACAACCCGCGGAAATTAATTTCAAGCATTCTCTTAGTAGATAATGATAAGAAACAAAGTTATGTTACCCACCTAGGGAAGCAGACAAACAGTCTTTGACAGCCAGCAAAGCCCGGGCACTTCTCATGAGTGGGGAGAGGCCTTACAGAGACGGAAGGACAAAGTACACAGCTGGGATCATAGTTATGTCTGGAATGTGCACCCTCCTTACCATCAGCTTCCCAGAATCACCAGCTGGCTTCAGAGAGCAACTCAGGTGCTACCTCCTGCATGAGGCCGCTTCTTAATCTTTTCTGTTGCCTGTGTGTTCTCTTCCTCTCCCCCCTCTTTATTTCTTTCTCTCTCTCTCTCTCTCCCTCTCTCTCTCTCTCTCTCTCTCTCTCTCTCTTTCTTCATTCTTTCCTTCTCAGTCTCTCACATTCTTTCTCTCTTCTCTTCTCTCAGTTTCTTCTTCTGTCTCGCACACTCTCTTCCCTCCCTATCTTTCCTCAGTTTCCTATCGAACATATGATAGCATGTCCAACTCCATTTTAAACTCATCCATTTACATCCCCTCAGGTCAGCAAGGCAGCCAGGGAGAGGTACAGTTAAATGCCACAAACCCTGTTGGGGAGGCACCTTCATCTTCTCACACTTCTGTGTTCCAGCTTATACCTCTGAGCTGTCACTCTAGGCTCCTGCTCTGGGACTCTAGGCTTCTGACTGGTGAGAACACATTACATATAGCCTGAAGGCCAACCCTGACCCTAACCCAGCATGCTCTTTATGTCCAACAAGCAGAGCTTTCCTTATGCTGGCCCCTCTCCTACTCTTGCCTTGAGAAGAGCAGTCAAAGCAACACTACTGGAAACACCCCCTCTCCCTGGCCACCCCTCCTTTGTCTGTTAGAATAGAAGTATCCTGAGGGCATGGAATAGCTCACTTTTCGATTTGTATCCCCCCAGCTTAGCACAGTGTGATGCTAAGCACATAGTGGCACATATTAGATCCTTAATACATACTTGTTGATAATTGTTGTGAAGGTTCACTGAAGTGCAGTCCAGTGGGAGCTAGATTTGGAGTCAGAACTCATCGGTTCAGATCCTGCCTCGGTTACTTACTATCTCTGCAATCTTGGACAAGTGACATAATTTCTCTAAACCTCAGTTTCCTCCTCTGTAAAATGAGAGGCCTGGCCTAGATGACCCCAAAGGCCCTTTCCAGATCTAGGAATGTCTACAAACATGGGGTGAACCTTTAATCACCATACTGTGATAGTATGTGCTACGAGCCATTATCATTATATTAAAGGGACTAAGTGTCACTCCCCAGCTGGGACTGGAAGAGCAGTTCACCAAAGTAGTCCCTTCTCCATTTAATCACCCTTGATTAAGTGCTAAGGTGTATAAGAGGTTCTATTAGGTTGGTGCTGGCAAACACACAAAGAGGAAGACTGAATGCTTATCTTTGCGCAACATAATTGAAATAGACTTAGTGTCCCAGCCAAGATATCTGGAGCATCTACCGCATGCGATTCAATACACAAACCACTGGAAAAGCATCCTCCTCAGCAGGCCTGTGAACAGGGAGAGGACACTGTAACAGCAGGCCAGCCCAGGCTGCTTTACAGTTCCTGTACCTTGCTCCCAGTCAGGAGGAGGCAGTTTAGTTAATGAGGTGACTTTTAGACTTTGGGTCTGGTTGGCCCCTGGCTAGAACAGCATGCATCAGACTCTGCCAAGAGAAATCCTCTCCAGGCAAAGTTCACTGCCTGCTCCAGGCCTTTGGATGCCCTCTGATCTTCAGCTAAAATGAAGAGTCGCCACGTTTATTTAAGAATCACATGATCTCCAGAGCTGGGAAAGGACCTCAGAGACCACTGTCTGACATGAACCTGAACAAGAATCATGTGATTAGCATGCCAAGTGATTGGCTAGCCTCTGCTAGGACACCTCTAGGGATGGGGAACTGCCCCCTCCATGCAGCCCCTTCTGCTGAGGGCCAATACTCCCTGGGAGGAAGGTTCTTGTTCTTGTTTTTGTTTTTCCCTACAAGCCCATCACACTGATTTGTAATCAGGAATACCCAGCCTCTTATCTCGCTTCTAGCACCAGCTATGTTAATATACCCAAATCACTTAACCTTTCCATGAGCCTCAGTTACTTATCTAGAAACAGATAATACCTGTAAATAATGCCTGTTACCCCTCCCCCCAGGCTCATTGAGCCCCAATCAGATAACATTAAGTTCTTTGCAAACATTGGGGGGGGGCGGAGCAAGGGAGTTCTAGAGCCATGATTTCCCTGGCACAAGCAGGAATTATTTCATTTTTGTCTTTAGGTCCTTTGTCTTTGCCAGCCCCTAGCAAAGTGTCTGGCACCTGACAGGCATTTAATAAATACCTGGTAATTGATCATAGGGAACTCCTGGTTTGCAACTTCCTTTCACCCATGAGGGTCACAACTGCTCTGTAATTTACAGGCTCAGCCCATTGTTGAGGCAATGGAGATTAGGTGAGTTAAGCATTGTCATAATTACTGTGCATAAGCCAGGGCTTATAAACCCTGGCCTTCCTGATGCAAGGCTGGTACCACCTTTCTTAAGCATGATATAAATGTAAGGTATTATTAATACATTATTGTGGTACTTAAAATGTCACTGTAAGCCCCAGGAGGCTTGACCCGTCTATTGTTTAACCTCTGGTGGTTCTCCAGCACCAAGCACATAATAAATGTATGGCCAATGGTGTCAAATTACTCTGGTCGCATGTCGCAAGTCCTTCCTTTATGATGTAGGGAGCTGTCTCTCTCAATGGCTTTGCAACTTTAAATATCTTAGAGCTTAAGTTACTGGGTCAGGGTCACACAGCCAGAATGTGTCAGAGATGGGTTTTCAGTCTCCCCTTTCTCTGCCTCCCGGCTTCCCTGAATTTCTTCAAATCCCAATTCAGGTCCCTCTTTCTATAATAGTCATCCAACAAGTATTGTTTAAATACTTCATTTTCCAGGTGCTGGGCAAAGACCACAGATGAAACAATGCATTCCTTAGGGGGCTTATATATCTGCTCCTCTCACTATCTAACATTTACAAATGGCATAGCTATTTAGAATAGACATTATCTCATGTGAGCCTTAAAACAACCTTGGAGGTAGGTGCTGTGAAACTGAGTCACAGGTTAAGTGACTTATCCAGAGTGACACAGCTAGAAAGCATCCATGGTGCTTTGTTGCATTCTGCTAGCTCCTGCAATGTCATCTAAATATTATCAATCTACATATTTGCAAGGGCTAAGGGCGTATCTGGCACAGAGTAAATACCAGCCACTATCGCTATTTCCATCCTCATTGTCAGTTTTGACAAGGGGCTTCTTCAAGACCCACCTCCTATAAATCGTGGGTCATAGCACCTCATGCCTTGAATACAAAACATCAGCGAATCACCCCTCAGTCTGGAGCCAAATTTCCCCAAGTTTCTCGATTGCTGAACTAGATGGTGGCCAGCCAATCAGAGCCAGAGCCCTGGCCCTCTTTCACTTGTTCCTTTGCTTGCTTATTAGCTGGCACTTCCTGGAGACTGCTTCAGCATCTACATTCCAGCGGAAGCAGAAGGCTTCTGCTGAGCTGCCCCACTCTATTTAACAAGGCCAGCAACAGACCGCTTGAGCTCCATTGCACTCACTGCTTGGGAGGCCAGCACCAGCATTATGTGTCTGTTCCATGTTTGCAAGGGGCACCTCAGCCTAAAGCTGGCTCTGGGCACTCCAGGCCTCATTATCGCGGAGCAGATGGAGCATTCAAATGAAAGCTGCCCTACTCGAGTTGGGGAGGGGGGCGGTGTTTGCAAGAATGGAATGATTAAGCTCAGAGTTGTTTTAATTGTTGCAGGCTAAGGGCCTTTGGAGACAAGAAAAGGCAGGGCTTAAGGGATTTCAACAGGAGAGTCTTATTCTTGAACATGCAAACAAGAATTATTGGGGGAGGGATCCTCTACAGAGATAAAGATTCCACTATCACAGCTTAATAAAGTGACTCAGTGCAGAGTTCAGCACCTGAAATCTCACCATGGATGCTTTCTATCTGTGTGACCCTGGACAAGTCATTTAACCTGTGACTCAGTTTCCTTATCTGTAAGATGATAAAATAACAGTACCTACCTCCAAGGTTGTTTTAAGACTCGTATGAGATGATATAAATTCTAAAAAGCTGTGTAATTTGTAAATGATACATGGTGATAGTGGCAGATATATAAGCTCTCTAAGGAATACATTGTTTCATCTGTGGTCTTTGCCCAGCGCCTGGCAAATGAAGCATATAAACAATGTTTTTAGCTGACTGATTGTTGTAGAAGGAGGGATATGAATTGGGATTTGAAGAAATTCAGGGAAGCCAGGAGGCAGAAATGAGGAGGGAAAAGTTCCAGTTCACAGGGACAGGCAGGCAGATGGAGTGTCTTGCTGGAGAAACTGAATTACTAATACTAGGTGGTAGAGACTGTGATAGAAGACATCTTTTTTTTTGGGGGGGGGAATGGCAGGAAAATTGCGTTTAAGTGACTTGACCAAGGTCACACAGCTAGCATTAAGTGTCTGGGGTCAGATGAACTCAGGTCCTCCTGACCCCAGTGCTGGTACTCTATTCACTGTGCCACCTAGCTGCCCCTAGAAGACATCTTTTTGAGTTCCTATGGCCAAACCAACAAGACAATCAATGAGCATTTATTAAGTGCCTACTGTGTGCCTGATGCCTACTATGTGCCTGGTACTGTGCAAAGTGCTAAAGGCCCAGAGACATACATGAAGCAGTCCTCATTCTTAAGGCTAGGATGAGCTTGTTAGTTGGAACCATGGTCTTCTCACATAGAACGTAAGCTACTGGAGGAGGGGCTGTTTTATCTTTGTTCTTGTATCCTTTGCATCTATCAGAGCCTGTAACAAAGTAAGTGTTCATAAATACTTGTTGAGTGACAGAAGGCATTCATGGAGGCTAATCAATGGACCCCAAACATTACCAAACCTATCTAGCATACTTACACTTTCATTAGGTCTGCCTGAATTTGTGTTTCATGGGCAAAGTCTCTGGGTCACACCCATACTCTGATAAGACATCAAAGCAGAATTTTAATTGATCTATTAATCAAATTTGATTAAGCAACTCTGAGTTGCTAGGCACTGTGCCAGGTGTTTGGGGCACAAAGACAAAAACCAAAGTTGTTTCTACCCTCAAGGAACTAACAGCTCCTTGTGACATGTTACTGTTGAAGAAACTCGAGTCTCAGGTTAAGTACCATCATTTACTAGTGGAGGAATGATGCTAGCTATGAAAACACAAACCTCCGTGGTGTGATAAAGATGAGTATTTCCTTCACTGAGCCCTACCCCACACCCTCCATACATTAATTTTTCTTTAATGAGTTGCTATTGCTGAAAAAGTGTGTCCTCTGGAAGTCAGTCTCCAATTAGTTAGGCCAGTCATTGGGTAATACACATTGGATTTATTGCTAGGACCACATAATATATTTCCAGAGTGGAAGGCCTCACCAGTGCTCATGCTTTCCTTAAAGCACGTAGCCATGAAGAACTAGGGTCACCTCCTCACCTCAAATAACAGAATCACAATGATGATAATGGAGTCATAGAATTTCAGAACTTCACAGTTAGAAACGACCTCAGGACTTACCCAGTCGAACTCATAACTAAACAGACTATCTCATAAAACATCTCCAACAAGTGGCTTGAGATCTTGCTGGACATATACTAGTTTAGGTACTTATTCAACCCTACTTTCCTTAAGACCTCCTATGATGTGGAACTTACTACCAATCCCCCTTTTTTAGGAGAGTAGCTCTAAATATTAGGAAGATGGTGGTGATAACAAACATGATGTGTGACAAGTGATGACATGATATAATAGAAAAGGCCTTGGACTGGGAGTGTCACTAATTTTCCATGTGATTTTGGGCCAGTAATTTCATCCCACTAGACTTTATAATACAAAAATTTTGGATTGGCTGACCCCAAAGGTCCCTCCAGGTACAGATCTATGATCCTTTATAGCTGTGATGAACCTAAAAACATTTGTCATTTCATCAACAATTTTGTCAACGGACATTTATTAAGTACCTACTATATGCAGACTGGGGTTACAAAGAAAGAGAAAAAAATAATCCCCGCTCTCAAGGAGTTCACAGTCTAATGGGTGAGACAACATGCAAATGACTGCATACAAATTAAATTGGAAATAATCAGCATAGGGAAGGCATGAGTATTAAAGAGGGCAGGAAAGGCCTCTGGTAGAAGGAGGGATTTGAGTTGAGTGAAGGAAGTGAGAGAAGCCAGGAGTGAGAGACTTGAAGTTTACAGAGGCAGCCAGTGAAAATGCTTGGATTGACATGGAAGAATGTCCTGCAAGAAGGCCAGTGTTAGGCACTGCGGTTGGGAGATCCATCCTGCCCTACCGAAAAGTGACATAGAAGAGAATAGACTGGGGGAGGGGGGACACACTGGGATGGCTGTTTTGGGGCGGTGGGTGGGAGAAAGAGGAGGAGAAAATATGTAACTCAAAATCTTGTGGAAATGAATGATGCAAACTATAATAAAATTTAAAAAAAAAATTAAAAAAAAAAAAGAAGGCCAGTGTTGTTGGACTGAAGAGTAGATGGGGGTGAGGGAAGAATCAGAACATTGAATACATTTCTTCTTCTTTCTTCTTTCTTTTTCCTCCTCCTCATTCTTCTTCTCCTTCTTCCTCTTCTTCCTCTTCTTCTTCCTCTTCTTCTTCTTCTCCTTTTTCCTCTTCTTCTCCTTCTTCCTCTTCTTCTTCTTCTCCTTCTTCCTCTTCTTCTTCTTCTCCTTTTTCCTCTTCTTCTTCTTCCTCTT
>CM053586.1:346190856-346286345 GCA_028646515.1 Pseudochirops corinnae | reverse complement strand
GGGGGACACACTGGGATGGCTGTTTTGGGGCGGTGGGTGGGGGAAAGAGGGGGAGAAAATATGTAACTCGAAATCTTGTGGAAATGAATGATGCAAACTAAAATAAAATTTAAAAAAAGAAAAAAAAAAGAAAAAAAATAAATTAGGAAATTAGACTCTATAGGCTTGAAGTTCCATGCTGGCGCAGAACCCATGCTTCTCTGATGTCTATGTGGTCTTCTCCCCTACCACTTCTCCATAGAAATCTTCTTCTCCTGCCAGGCTAATACTCTCTTGGCTTTCTAAGCAGACGTTGACCTGTCTCACCTCTGACCCTTTGCTAGTTGGGTCTACTCCTTCCTCTCTCCCCTTCCTAGCAAATCTTTCAGTTTTAGGGTCAAATAGCTCCTTCTCTGTGAAACTTTCTCACATCTCACCTCTTAGTTCCTCAATTAAGTTCTTAAATCAGGATGATCTTTATTTTTCCTTGAGTTCTCTTTGGAATTAATTTTTTTTCTTGAATTCTACATTCAAAATTGTATTTAAGGCTTCATGTTGTAGTATTATCTCTCCAATTTGATTCTAAGGTGCCTGGGAGCAGAGACTATAATGACCAGTGTATGGCTTAATAAAAAGAGATAATAAGATTCACACACTTTGCCTAATGGGGTGGTTGTGAGAATGGTACTTAGCTTATCTTAAAGTCCTCTGAAAATCCACTGGTTAAGCAACAACCTACTCTGAGGTCATAGGCTCTGTGCTAGACGTTAGGAGACACCTAGACACCTAATGGGGCACAGGACTGGGAGTCAGGAAGTCCTGGGTTTGAATCCTGCCTCAGACACCTGCTGCCTCACTGATCTTGGCCAGGGCACAACACCTGCTCAGTCTCAGTCCTCAAATGAGGACAGTGGAGACACCTTTGTCCCAGGGTGTTTGAGAGGATCAAATATGATAACATGTAAAGAGGTTTGCAAAGGATAAAGCACTACATACATGTTACTGATGATTAGACTTTATTAAACACATTATTTCAAATAAGTTGTTCCTATGAAAGACTCTTAGGGCCCTGCTTCTCTAAGGTGCCCTTTGTCCTTGGGAACCTGGAGACAGACTGACCACCCCCTTCACTGTCCCTGAAAGCTGCCTGACTAAATGCCTCTTCCTATTAGAATGTAAGCTACCTGAGAACAGGAATTATATTTTTCAATTGTATCCCCAGCACTTAGCACCATGTGCATAGAAAATGCTTAAGATATTGACTTTTCATTCATTCATTTACTCAATAACTCTTGGAAAAGACTCTGATGTTAGGAAAGATTGAAGTCAACAAGAAAGTGGAGGATAAGATAGAGAGATAGTGTCATGGAAACAATCAACACGATCTTCCCCAGGTTTTGGGATGTGGTGGAGGATTGAAAAGTGTGGTGCACCATGATCCATGGGCTCGCCAAGAGTCAGACACTGCTGAGTGACAGAACAGCAACATTCCTTCATCCGTTCATTCATTCATGTGTGTCTCTGGCCTCCATTCTAAACACTCCCACCATAAACTTCCATCCTTCCAATCTTAGCCACCTCATTTGTAGACACATGCCCTTGACTTCCAAAGGGAAGGAGGCAGTCACAGCAGTTCACTCCAGACAGATTTTTTTCCTAGGCGAGAGAAGAGAAGGTGAACTAAACTCCAAGTACAGTGCCTTATCTGTGTTATCATTATCACTGGTGCATAGATGCTCCATCAGGGTCATAATTGTGGAAATTGGATGGGTTCATGAGGGAAGCATGTTTCTTTTTATGAAGGAAGTCAGAAGTATGTCTGCCTCACATACTGCGATAATTGAGATGGGACTCTATTTTCACTATCAAATTATGACCAACATAAAGGAGGATGAGGAGGGGTTCCTTTAAAAAAAAAACACACAAGGGTGATAAAATTCTACATTGGGAATAAGACTGGTTTGAGTTAGGGCTGCTCAGAGGAAATAGGAAACCAATAAGATTCTTGCTGGAAGCCCTTCCTGAGTTGGGAGAGTATGTTCTTCTTAACTGTTCCCAAAATTAGCAGAGACCAGAGAAGCCATGGTGAGGAACAAAAGCCTGACTGCTTGTCTGAGTCATTGGGAAAGCTGCCTAACAAAGCTCTAAATGATTGATGTCCTTAAAGTGGAGGCAGGACTAAAGGAGTCAGAAGGGGCCAGCCGGGTGAGAAGAGATCCAGCCGGGTGAGAAGAAATCCAGCCGGGTGAGAAGAGATCCAGCTTAGGAGGCAAAAGACCCAGCTTCTTGTGCTGGCTACAATCTATGACCTCAGCCAAAACCTCTCTGAGGCTCATCTGTAGAATGGCATATTATAATCTGCATGATTAAAATGATTGAAAGGATCAAGTGAGGGGCCATGTGTGAGGCTGTAAAGTATCCTGGAACCTGAGTCAGGGGAGAATTTGGATGATAGGATTGGAAGGTAGAAAGCCCACCAGCTAGAGATGCTTCCAGGTCCACAGTCTCATTTTACATATAAGGAGAAAGTAACCTCTGTGAGAGATTCTCTGGGTCCACAGTTTACAGATGAGGCAATTGGTGCCTAGAAGGGAGGAATCTTACCAGAATTACACAGGGAGTAAAGAAAACTTGGATTTTGACTCATGTCTTCTGATCGCAAGGCTTGAGCTCTTTCTGCTGGGACTTGGGAATTCTGGTTGTGTGATGTGGTGTTTACTGATGTTACAATCAATTAACCAATACTAGCGGCCTTCCCTCTGATTTTATTCCCAGTTTATCCTCCCTATATATCTGCCTTGTATGTAATTGTTCACATGTTGTCTCCTCCATTAGAACTAACAATTTAAGCAGAAAGGAGGAGACAATATGTACACACACAAATACACACATACTCACGCATACGCACGTGCACACACACACACACACACACACACATACACTCTTTTCCCCCCAGAATCTATTTATTTTTCATTTTCAATATTCATTTCCACAAGATTTTGAGCTCCAAATTTGCTCCCCGTCTCTTCCCTACCCCTCACCCCAAGATGGCAAGTACACTGAATACCCCTTCCCAGTCTGCCCTCTCTTACATCCCCATCCTATCCCATTCATTTCCCCTTCCCCCTTCCCCCTTACTTTCTTGTAGGGCAAGATGGATTTCTACACCCCATTGCCTCTATATCTTATTTCCCAGTTGCATGTAACAACAATTTTTTAACATTTGTTTTTAAAACTTTGATTTCTAGATTCTTTCCTTTCTTCCCTCCTCACCCACCCCCACTGGGAAGACAAGCAATTCAATACAGATTATACACATGTAGTTACACAAAACTAGTAGTCATAGTAGTCATATTGAGAAAGACTAGCTATATTTCCCTCCATCCTATCCCGCCCCCTATTTGTTCTGTTTTCTACTTTGACTCTGGCCCTTTTCAAAAGTGTTTGCTTCTAGCTACCCTCCCCCCCCAACCTGCCCTCCCTTCTATCATCCGCCCTCTTATCCCCTTCCCCCCTACTTTCCTATAGGGTAAGATACCCAATTATGTTATTCCCTCCTTAAGCCAAATTCAGTGAGATTAAAGTTGATTTGTTCCCTTTCACCTCCCTGCTCTTCCCCTCCTTTGGAATAACTTTTTCTTGCCTCTTTAATGACACACACACACATACACACAGACACTTAAACTCTGTGTATATGTACATGTTTGTGTCTGTGTTGCAGTGAATGGAATCTCAGATAAATATCTTGACAGCTTCACCCGCCAATTTCACTGAGAATACAAAGACAATATTTACTCTTTGCCTCCAAATGGCATTCCATTATCTTCAGGAAAAACCACATAGAAGTGAGGAATTGTGCCCAAACAAATGTATATAAATGGTGAATTGAACAGTATGTGTACACACACATACAGGCATATGCACATACGGGCACATATACACATACACACGTAATCTACATGTTAACATGTAGTCATGTATATGCACAGGTATGTGTTTACTTATCTGTACTATATACATATGTGCATGGCTCTGTGTGTGTGTGCATGCATACTACATGAACTGAATGCCAGGTAGTTGGGACGAAAGGGCCCTAGCAGTTGGTGGGGATAGATGGATAACAATGATTACAGCTACTTTATATTGCTCTTATTACATTAAGTACTTTATGATTATTATCTCATTTAATCCTTACAACAACCATGGGAATAGCTGGTATCCTTTTCCGTACTCTACAGATAAAGAAAATAAGGTAAACTCAGTTTCAAAGGTTAAATGACTTTCCCTAGGTCACACAGCCCAGTAAGTGTCTGAGAGCAGATTGGAACTCAGGTCCTCCTGTCTCTCTGGCAAGCACTCTATCCTCTGCCCATACTCCCCTCCAGCTGCCCTTGTCCTTGAGAAAGTTTTATAAAATTGTCTTAGGGTTGTAAAAACCAAGTAGAAACAAGACTGACACAGGCCTATGATCACCTGGCTTGTAAGTGGCTTCTTCTGTCTGGGCCTCAGTTTCTTCATCTGTTAAATGAAGGAGATCTTACGTTTACTCACTTCCTTTCAGACTTGTTATGAGAAGAGTATTTTGGAAAACAAAATATCATCAAAATGTGAATTACTATTATGTGAAGGGCTTTTTAAACCATGGAGGGCTGTAGACATGTAAGTTATCATTACTGTAACTGGCAAACTACTGTTCAACTCACCGTTTACAGATGTTTGGACACAATTTCTCACTTCTACGCGGTTAACTTTGAAGATAATGAAATGCCACTTGGAGGAGGAGAGTAAGTAATGCCTGTATATTCCCAGGGAAATCAGCGGGGGAAGCTGCCAAATAAGGCATTTGTTTATTTGAGATTCCATTCACTGGGAGAGCCTCATTAAACCCCTGCCTTTCCTTCCTGTGGCTCCCAAAGGAGTCCCTGACACCGAGGATTACTCAAACACATTCCGGAAGGTGCACAGACCAGAGAGAACAAGGTGCTAATGCCCCAGCACAGGGGCAACCCTGATTTCACTGTTCTCACTATTCTCAACCAATCAATTGATCAGCAAACATTTATTCAGCACCTACTATGTGACTGGAAGAGGCAGCAGGACATAATAGATTGAGAGCTTTCAGACGGCCTGGGCTCATTTCCTACTTCTGATGCTCTTTGGCTGCATGACTTTGACCAGGTGATTTAAACTCTCAGTGCCCTGGGACAGTTTCCTAAAATCCATTGTTTCGGAACCCATTTGTAGGGGGAGTTTCCTCTTCGGAAGGTCCCTATGCCCATAGAATCACAGGCCAGTCCTTAGCCCTATCCATGTGCTGTGATGAGCCATGATGAGCACACCAGGAAATGGGAAACAGTCCCTGACCTCAAGGGATTTATGCTCCGTGAGGGAGATACTTTGTTCATATAAGTAAATGCAAAAAGGGGTAGTTTAGAAAGGGAAGGACACTGGCCCCTGGAAGTATCTAGAAGGGCTATGGAATGAACAATTTCATCTTACAGCATCATGGCACTAAGGTATTCAAAGTAGCTTTGTGCCCTCAGGAAAATCTCTTTACTTACACAATCCTCAGTATCCTCATCTGTAAAATGGACATGAGTAACTTCTCAACCCGTATCATGGCATTGTTGTGAGCATTCATCAAGGTATCACTGGGAAGTATAATACTAAAATCTTATAGAAACTTCAGGGAACTTTGATTTCGTTGTTTTTTTACTTGTTTTTTTGAGAGGCTACATGGTGTGGTAATTAGAGAGAAAAAATTGCTCTCGGGACTAGCTGTTGCCATTCACTCCTTTTTGCCTCAATTTGCTGACCTGTAAAATAGGTAGATGGATTCAATGGCCTCTAAGAACCCTTCTGGTTCTCTCAATGCCCCTGGCCATTCTCTAAAATCTTGTTTGGATACAAAGGGCAGAAATCTCGCACCAGGCTGACTGATAGCTCTCACAGGAAGCCCGGTTTTCATATACCCCCATTTTCTGTAAAGAAAAAAAATACCCCATCCTCGTCCTTTGCACCATTTGATGCAGACATCTGAGCCCCATGTCAATTATTATAGTATGTGGGATATATGTATGTGTGATATTTTTTTTTTATAAAAAAGTATGCGAGTACTATTTTTCATGATACCCCAATAAAGAGGCTTCTACGTTGGAAACTCCCCACACCAGGGTATCACAGGTCCAGATTTGCTCCCTTCCACAATTTTTTGTTTTTGTACAAGGAGTGCATATAAGGGATTTGTTGTTGATCAGTCACATCTGACTCTTCATGACTCTATTTGAAGTTTTCTTAGCAAAGATACTGGGAGAGGGAGAAGGAGAAATGTTAGTGACATTTCAGATCTTCCTCCCCATTAATAGGCCTCATATGGAACCCATTCACAGAAGCTTGCTTAGGGGAGGCTTGCTTGCAGGAAGGCTTTCACACCTTTGCTATTTTCTAATTAGGCACTAAGAAAAGAGGGTTGTGATGCCTTCTTGCTCTGAGAAGTGTGTGTGTGTGTGTGTGTGTGTGTGTGTGTATTATATATATAATGTCTCCTGAGTTAGCATTTTGTTTTGTGGGCTTACTTATGAGAATGATAGTGTTATTCCCCTGTCGAGAGTTTGAGTCACCTTATGTTCAGAGCTCCTGTTATTGCTCAGAGGTAAAGGCTCTCCCAATCCAGTGATGTATGTAAAGTGGATAGTTGATTCAGACTGTCAGAGCCCTGTCTGTTGGGCTTTGTTTCTCTGCTTGTATTTCTTTGTATTTTCTCTAAAGTTCAGGGTGCTGACTTTTCCCTTGAACTAGTGAATATAATTTAAAAGATTGTTGATCCCTTAAATATCTATCTTTCTTGGTAAAGCAGATCTAACAACCTGTGCTAGCAGTCATCCTGGAGAGAGAGAGAGAGAGAGAGAGAGAGAGAGAGAGAGAGAGAAGAGAGAGAGATGGGTGGGGGGGAGAGAGAGGAAAGAGGAGGAGGAAGAGAAAAAGAAAGGTTATGATGTACATTGGTGAATGAGTTTCCTGTGATGAAATCCCAAGTCTTTGATGTAAAACAAAAAAAATAAGAGATGACCCAGGAAAGGATGGGGTTGATTCAGACATGGCTTTTCTTGTTTGTGCTAAACTTCCCTCCTGTGTCTGGAGACAAAAAGGATCGCTGCAATGGAATATCATAGAGCTATAAACATTTAGCGAAACAGTGTGATCCGTTACTAAATAGAATGTTGGTAAGGAAACCCAATCACTATCTAAGAAATTCCTGTAGTATCGCTAAGCCCAGCTTACAACTTTTGGTGTATTTGGTTTGATTAAAGTAGCACATCTCATTCCCACCCCATTATCTTGGAACTTGATGAATATCAGAATAACAACAAGATTCTACATTTGTCTGGAGTTCCCTTTCGATTTTTCAAAGGGCTTCCTTGGAGATGGTGCTTGGGAACGGGATGGCGCTGGATTTGGAATCTTGCGATCTGAGTTCAAGTTCTAACTTTCACATTGACTAGATTTGTTGCTTTGAGGCTTTTATTTAAATTCTTTGGGCCTCTATTTTTTTGTGCTTTTTTTTTTTTCTTTTTGGAGGGGGGGAAGGCAGGGCAATTGAGGTTAAGTGACTTGCCCAAGGTCACATGGCTGGTAAGTGTTAAGTGTCTGAGGCTGGATTTGAACTCAGGTACTCCTGACCCCAGGGCCAGGGCTCTATTCATGTGGCCACCTATCTGCCCCTTTTGTTTTTAATTTATCAAGTGAGTAGCCCAGACTGCATAATCTTTGTCTGTTACTGGGAGGATGGTATGCAGCTAGGCCTTGGGATATCCCTGGTAGTGATTTGCACGATGTGTAGGATTTTACCCTGAGATGCTCTCTAGACTTGGAGCTTTGGTGAATCTAGTAAAACTTTAAATAGAGCAAAATGATCAAAAGATTTTTACCTTTTCTGTAACTGTACCATCATTTCCAATGTATGGAGAGTTAGTATTTAGCTGTAGTAGTTAAGGAAGCTGTTGCTAGAAGCTCTAGGAATGACCACAACTGTATTGCCTATGAATGTCATCTTGACGTGTGACATTATGGCTCTTGGTTCTATCATGTTCATTTGTGTCTAAGAAGCCATTGGTTCTCCAGTGGAATTTCTGAGGTCTGTATTCAAGTTCAGCTCTTTGGTTTGTAGATTCCTCAAGTGTTTCCTCAACTTTCCTGCCTTTTGATTGTGTTGTGATGTTTCTTGTTGTCTCCCTGTATATTTAGCCTCTATCTTTGCTCTTCTATGCTTTCTTAGGATTTTCCACTCTGTTTGTTCAAGGGAGCGTGCAAAATACATTCATGACACCTCTTCATTTGATCTTTGGGACAAAGCCTTTGAGGGGAGGCTTTGAGAGAAGTAACTTTCAGTCCAGTGACATGTAAACTTCCATCGACCCAGTCATGAGCCTTTGGTTACTTTGGCCCAAGATGACTGTAGGACTTTGGGTGCCTTGTTAAACCATTGCCAGGCACTGGAACCCACAATGCTTTTGTCATGAGAATTTCTTTTCTTTCTTTTCCTTTAAAAAAAATCACATTCCCTGCATTTTATACACATGAACTTGAATATTTGAACCCAAGTGTAGGATTTGACATTTATTCCTATAATTCCATTTCATTAGCTTTAGTCCAACATTCCAACCTGTTGAGGTCATCTTTGTTCTCAGTACTGTCATCTGGTATTTTAACTGTCTTTGTCATCTGCTTGTCATCTGTGGGGGGGGAGGGGCAGGGTTATAGAGAAAAACAGAGACAGAGACATTTGGAGACAGACAAGGAGAGAGAGAGAGACAGAGAGAGAGATTTTTGAGACACAGAGTAATGAGGAAAGAGATGCTGATACAGAATCAGAGAGAACAGAGAGAGAGAGAGAGACAGAGAGAGAGAAACAGAGATAAAGACAAAAACACAGAGACAAGCAGAGAGAGATAAAGAGAAGCAGAGACATTGAGATAGAAAAATGGAGTCAGAAAGAGACACAGAGCGGGGGGAAGAGATAAAACAGATAGAGACAAAAGCAGAGATAAACATAAGGAAAAGAGAGAGAGAAAAACAAATAGAGAAACACAGAGAGAGACAGAGACAAACAGACAGAGAGGGGAAAGAGGAGAGAGGAGAGGGAAGAGAAAGTGGGGAAGAAAAGCATGATAATAAATGACTGAGTGGAAGGAATTCTGGATCTGGAGGGGAAAAGACTTAATATAAGACCCAGCTCAGTCCCTGGAGTTGACCATGTCCAAGTCACTTCTCTTTCTTCTATTTCTTCCTCCCAAAATAATGGATTAGACTAAATGTGGAGACTCTAAGCCTTTTTCTCCTTCCTGTTCTCTTTTGCTAGTCTGAAGGAGCCCAGGGACTGTTTCTCAGTATCATGTCTTTAAATGCATCAAATAAAACATATCTAATTACAGGGGGGATTATATGTGGAAAGAAACTTATCAAATTTAAAAACAACAAGTTTAGGACCTTGTGGTCACGAACCTTCCCACTAAAGGATTTCTGAGGTGCCTTTTAGCCACATTTTATGATATTATGTGTTTGTATTTGTGTGCCTGGGCGTGTGTGTGTGTGTATGTGTGTGTGTGTGTGTGTGTGTGTGTGTGTGTGTGTGTGTGTGTGCTTCTGTTCCCCAGCTTTGTGTTCCTCTTTCCTCCTGGTTTATCGTTGGGTTTTAAATTTGGTTCTTTGCAAGCCAAGGCCTCCCCATTGCTCAGCCTTCATCCCAGACAGCCAGTGTCTGTAGTGTACATCTCAATGTGAAGAGCTCATTATAAAAACCTGACACACTTCAGGAATATTAAATTACCAGAGATTGCACGGCACCAAGAAACATTATTGAAGCTTTTCAAAATTCGGGCAGAGTCTGAATTTCTCTGATAGAATTTCACAGCTTCTTCTTCAAGGAGTGGGGAGAGAAAAGATGATTTTAATTGTCATATTCCAAGTTGAGGTGGACTTGATTCTCCCTAATTGCAAATAAATGTATTTCTTAAATAATCTGAGGTTTCTTCTCAGACTTGGCCCAGGCATCTTGACTTCTTAAGAAATCAAGAAGAGACTGTAGTCTAGGTAATGGCATTATCTTTCCAAGCTCCCTTGCCTTGTTTCCCTCTTTATTAGGGGCCAAGGAGAATTCGCTGTACACGTATACATATGTACATACACCTATGTGTATGTGTTATGTCCTTACTCCTGAAATGCATAAGCCATTTTTGAGACTCTTCAATAGAAATACTTTTATATAGAATTGAGGGGGGTAAGTACTTCAGAGAGGTGACTTAAATGCATCAATGACAGCATAGTGAGGAAGGAAGGGAAGAAGGGAGGGAGAAAGGAATGAACAAATGATCAAACAAGGGAAGGAAGGAAAGGAGGAAAGAAGGTTGGTTATATTAAGTGCCTAATACACTGCAGGCACCATGCTAAACCCTTAACAAACATCGTCTCATTTGATCTTCACTACAACCCTGGGAGGTAGGTACTGGTATTATCCTAATTTTAATCAATCAGTTAAACACTTATTTGGCCCCTAATTTGTGCCAGGCACTGTGCTAAGCTCTGAGAATATAAAAAAAAGGCAAAAGACAGTCCCTGCCCCCAAGGAGCTTATGATCTAATGGGGGAGATACCACAGAAACATACATACATACATACATACATATATACACACACACACACACACACACACACATACATACACACACACACAACAAGCTACATGCAGAATAAATTGTTGGTAATTAACAGAGGGAAGGCAGTAGAATGGAGCGAGGTTGGGGGAAGGTACCTTCTTTTCATTCTCTCTTTCTCTTCTTAATCCTGTTGCCAAGTTCTCAGGTCTATACAAGTATAATCATATTCATGGCAGCTATCAGCGTTCAATACATTTACCTTTAAATTTATGTTTAGGTCCATTTAAGCTCTCAGTGGCATAACCATCAGCCTCCGTGTTGCTCAGGCACACTCTGGCCCCCAGCTTCTTTTCCTTGCCTTCCTGCCTTGCCCTGCTGGGGCTGCCCATCCTCTCTGGAAGCTGGCAGGCCAAGGGCCCTGACACGGTAGAGAGAAAACTAGAACCTGGGTGGAGAGAGGGAGGGAGGCAGATGGGGGGTGGGCACAGAATGCTGTCGTGGGGCAGTGGAGTTGGGTCCAATCCCAGCTCTGCCATTTGTGGTCCTCTTATAGCAGGCTGCATACCGAGTAGCCTCAGACTTCTGTTTCCTCGTCTCTAAGGAGGGATTCCAAACTCACTCCGTCATCTGTGATGCTGGAAACTGGCTTGGATTCTGGCTCCAGTTGCTTCCTCCTTGTGTGACCACGGTCAAGGCACGCAACTTCTCTCAGCCTCAGTTTCCTCTTCTGTAGTACAGCCCTCAGAGGGTAATCTTGAAGAATCTGCTTGGAATGAGATTCATTCTTTTCATACAATACAGATTCAGGAGCTCTTATGGCTATAGGGATTACAGATGGTCACAGAGGACTTGGGGTTACAAGTATGACTTTTGGCCCATATGGGCAGTTCAGAGGCAGCTAGGAGTGTAAACACTGTAACTGGAATCAGGAGACTTGGTTTTGAATGCTGGCTTCAAGGCTGTCAGGTCACTTCTTGGTGGCTTCATCTGTGAAATGGGCATTTAACTTTCACTAACTACTTCTGAGAGCTGGTGTGGGGGAAATACTTGGCAGACTTTAAACTCCTACCTAACTGTGAGTTATTGTTATGATCCTACCTCTGAACTCCTACAACTAACAGTGATTGTTTTTTTTTCACTTTCTCCATGCACTGTTATGGATAAGTTTCCCAAAAGCAATATTCAACTAATAAATTCTAGTCTGTGTTTATGTGTATTTATTCCTCAGTCCTCTCCTCTTCTCTCTTGCTTTGCTCCTCTCTCTCTCTCTGTCTCTCTCTCTCTTTGTCTCTCTCTCTCTTCCTCTTTCTCTCTCTCTCTCTCTTTTTCCCTCTCTCCCTCTCTCTCTGTCTCTGTCTCTCTCTCCCTCCCCCCTCTCTCTCATTTCATTTTCTTCTATCTTTCCCTTCCTGTCTTCCTTCCCTCCTCCTCTTTCTTTCCACATCCCTTCCCCCCGCCCATCTTTGTGCCTCTCCTTCCCTCCAGCTCTCTAAAGCTATCTAATCTTTACTCTTCTGTCTTGGTTATTCCTTCTCCTTTCTCTCTATCCCTGTCTCTTTCTTTTCCCTTTCTCTTCTCTTTTTTCTTCCCTCTCTTATTCTTATTCCTCCCCACCTCTCCTTCTCCCTCCCTCTTTCTCTTCCCACTTTCTCCCTCCTCTTGCTCTCTACTTCATTTTCCAGCCTTCCCATATACCTAGAACCACAATATTTCCTCCCAAACTGACACCAAAAATTGGTTTGCCGGAAAGTTTTATATAGCTCACATTTGTCACCCAACTTTCAAAACCCAATTGCATGTCATTTCCACAGCTCCTTGAGCTCCACCAATGAAGGAAAGGCCACGGATCACTTCTCAGTAGCCCTTCTTGACTACCACGACACTGATCTAGCTTATCTGATGAATGCCCTCCCTTTAGAAAAGGTCTCCATGATTCTGTTCTAGAGTCATTCTTGGCATGTAATTTGGTGTCATCACCAGACAAACAAAGGAAGTTAGAATTAACAAACTGGAAAAGAAACCATCAGACTCCCAACACCATCTTGCCCAACCTCATACCTAAGACTTTGATCTCGCTCTGGCCTTTCCCATGTTGAGTTTACTGAAAGATACTAGCAGCTCTTGTCTTGTATAACCCCTACCTATTACCTTAAGAATTATAGTTGGAAAGAATGAAGCTTCCTTTACCAATGGCTTGTTTTCTCTTCTCCCTGATTTGCTTCCACTACCTGACCATTAAGATCACAATGTTTGTTTTATATTTCAGCACTCGAGTGGAGTGAGTGAGATGTGCTGTCAGTGGGCATAGTATCTGAAGGGAGAAGCCGTTCTCTGGGAGAGGAATTCTCAATGAGCCTGCCCAAGACACTGGATCTGTGTGAAGAGGACTAAGGATATAATAGGATGTCAACGGAGACAGACCTGCAAGTGGCTGTTAAATCCAGCACCAAGAGAGACTCCAGAAAGAAAGGTGGGAGAATCTGCATCCTTTCCCTTGCTGCCTAAATGAGCTTTGCCAGGTTGGGAGATGACAGGCTATTTAGGAATAGATAAACTTCTAAGTGAGGCTGGAGGAGGGAGCATTCTGATTGGGTCTATTGTTGAGTCTCCAGCAATGACCTACAGTATGACATCATTTGGGCTGTTGGTTTAAGGGAGGGAGGCTGACTTTAGTCCTCTGCCCCAGCAAAGGCTGTGGCCAGGCTGAATCCCCCTGATGGAGTGGGCTATCATTTCTGATTTGTTAATGGGCTTTGCTAAAATGCTGAGTCTTCCTACGAGAGTCTTCTTTCCCTTCAGTCTTTATACTGCGTTCCTCTTTCCAAATTGTAGTTGAAGACTATGGCAGCATGCCTTGGTGAGTGGGAGGGAAGAAAATGAGACTAAGGAAAGGGTAGCTCTCATGGGAGAATGGGACTATGGATGGGGGTAGATGTGTTAATTTGTCACACACAGAAACACATGCACACACACTTACACATATATGAAAGGCATCAGCACCAGGAAGATAGAAGTTTGAGTCTTGCCTCTGATAATATACTGACTGTGTAAACCTGAGCAAGTCACAACCTTTCTACTAATACCCTTAGGAGCTCTTTAAAAGTGTAAATTACAGATAAAATCCCAAGCTATGTTAGTGGATCAAGCTTCCTTACCTGGTCATTCCTTATATCAGTGCAATTACATGTCTCTTCCCATTTCTGTTCTTCACCCTCTACCTTCTACACCTTTATTCCCTATCCTCTACCCCTATCCTTCATTTCTGTACACATTGATGGTTATACATTTGCATCATTTCGATGTAGACACAGTGACAAACATACAGCTTCTCTTTCCACTAATGCAAATTTAAATCCAAACCATGATAAAATGTTCTCTCTCATAAGGTTCATGTGCCTTCATAATATAATGTGCACCCCATAAATACATATTGATCTTCATATATATCAGAGGCAACATGGAATACTGAATAGAGCTGGTCTTGGAGACAGGAAACCTTGGCTTTAGATCCCACCTTGGATGTATATTTTCTATATGACCTTTCTCAAGTCACTTCTTCCTCAGAATCTCATTTTCCTGAGAGAATAATTATATAATTGTGTGTGTGTAAATATATATAAGTAGGGAGGAATAACTCTTGATTTCACTTGCAAAGGGAGCTCCTAGTGTAGAAATTCCTTCCACCAATGAAAATCAGTAACTGTTCTGAAACTTACGATCTTAGAGAGTAGCCTAGAACATTGGGATGTTATCTGTCTTGCCCAGGTAACCAATCTAAAACATAATGATTACAGACTTGTGTGGAGAGTAGAGTGATGGGTGCAGAATCAGTGATATCATTGTTAAAGTCTTCCTCTGCCATGTACTGATTGTGTGACTCTGGGCAAGTCATTCAACTTTTATGTACCTCAAGCAAGTCCTCAGACTTTATCTTCTAGAGAAGTCAAAGACAGATAGGCAGAGATCCATACTGGAGGCTGGGGGGAGGAGCGGAGTGCCTGTACTGAAAGTTCTCTTGCTCACAAAATCACAGATTTGTCATGAATTTGCAAATGGTACTCTGCCCAGGAGTAATATAGGCATCATATCTAGGCCTCCTGTGCTTTTGCAGGGAACCCGTGCTTAATCCTTTTAAGCAAGAAAAGAAGACTAAATTTATCACAATAATGTCATGTACTGAAATCCTACAGGGAAGGAATTTGCAGGCAGGTGGGCTTTTAAGCTTTTCTGCTGTCTAAGGGAATGGGGACTTTGAGGAACTTGACTTGCTTCTCTCAACAAAATGCTCATCTAAATCAAAGCCCAATCCCGGAAAACCTTTAACCAGTTAAAATTATGGGTCAGATGCAGTATCAGTGAAATTGTATCTGGAAGCATGGATGGGGTAGGAGGGAAGGCATTGTGCTGTAGTTCAACTAACCCAGTATCACAGAATCATAGACTTATGAATGGACTTTAGAGGCCATCAAACCCAACCTTTTCACTTCACAGATGAGGATGCTGAGGCGACTTGCCAAGGACATCAATCCTAATGTCTAAGACAGGATTTGAACTTGCATCTTTCTGACTCAAACAAATTTCAATACTTTTTTTTTTTTAGTTTGAATTATAACAAATGGGAAAAACCGTGAGAAAGAAAAAAAAGCAGAATAAAACAAAAAAAAAAGAAAATGGTCTGCTTCATTCTAGATTCCGACTCCATGGTTCTTTCTCTGGATGTGAATGGCATTTCCCATCGTGTTTTTTGGTATTGTTTTAGGTCCTTGCATTTCTGAGAAGAGCTAAGCCTATCAAAATCAGTCCTCATACACTGTGTCTGTTACTGTATATAATATTCTCCTGGTTCTGCTCACTTCACTCAGCATCAGTTCATGTAAGTCTTCCCAGGTTTTTCTGAAGTCTGTCTGTTCATAATTTCTTATAGCACAATAGTATTCCATCACATTCACATACCACAACTTGTTTAGCCATTCCCCAATTGAAGGGCATCCCCTTGATTTTCAGTTCTTGGCCACCACAAAACGTAAATATTTTTGTACATGTGGGTCCTTTTTCCAAGTCCTCTCCTTTTGCAGATTAGGCTCCCAAGGTTCGAAGATGCTAAGTTACTTCCTCCCTGGCGATACAGATAGCCTGGGGTAGAGCTGGGAGTAAATATGAAGACACTGGAAAGATGGGAAAGCTGCAAGTTGTCAGGTGATCCCATGGCATTGACTTCCTTGCTGTTTGCTACACAAAACCCTCCATCTCCAGTCTCCAGGCATTGCCCTGGAATGTTCTCCCTCCTCGTTTCAGCCTCCTGGCTTCCTCTGAGGCCCAGGCACTTTCCACCCTCTGCAGGAAGCAAGAAGCCTTTGCCTGATTCCCTTAAAGTATTCCTTCCGATAATGATCTCCAGTTTATCTTGGTTTTGTTCTTGTTTGGATAAAACTATTTCCTTGTTTTCTTCCCAGTGAGAGTGTGAGTTTCTTCAGGGCGGGGACTGTTCTTCCACTTTTCTTGGTATCCACACTCAATGACATATACAATAAGCACTTAATAAATGTTGAGAGAAAGAAGAGAGATGGAGAGAGAGGGAGAGAGAGGGAGATAATGAGAGACAGAGACAGAGAGAGAGAAGGAGGGAGAGAGAGAGGGAGGGAGAGAGAGAGAGAGAGAGAGAGAGAGAGAGAGAGAGAGAGACACTGAGAGACAGAGACAGAGAGAGGGAGGGAGAGAGAGAGAGAGACAATGAGAGACAGAGACAGAGAGAGACAGAGACAGAGAGACAGAGAGACAGAGACAGAGAGACAGAGAGAGAGACAGAGACAGAGAAACAGAGACAGAGACAGAGAGAGAGAGAGAGACAGAGAGAGGGAGGGAGGGAGAGAGAGAGAGACAGAGACAGAGACAGAGACAGAGAGACAGAGAGAGAGAGGGAGGGAGGGAGAGAGACAGAGACAGAGAGAGACAGAGACAGAGACAGAGAAGTGAAAACAGACATGGAGCTGGCTGTTGGGGATTTAGGAATGGATTCTGTTGAATCCATCTGATTCTTCACTGATATTAAGACTATTCAGTTCAATAAATATTCGTGAAGGTCTGGTCCCACTCTGTTATTGGGCATGTTTCTGACTCAGAGATTACGGTTGTCCTCTTGGAGGCTGAACCCACATGACCCCAAATTGAAACTGAATCTTCAGGGCCTTTTTCTAGATTGAAGTTTTTCTTTTCCAAACTTTGAAATAGCCTTAGGGCCTAGGTTTTGTTAACTAAAAATAGCGTCCCCAATATGATATTGGAGACCCTCTATTAACAAAAGAAGAGATTTTTGACAAGAATTTTATTAATTTCCCTTGCTTTGCTGAGCCTCAGAGGGCAGAACTGGCAGCAGGGGGTGGAAGTTGCATGGAGAAATATGTAGGGTCCATGTTAAGAAATAATTCCTAGTGATTAGAACTATCTGAAAGTGAAACAGGCTTCCTGGAGAGATGAGAGGAGGTCCACTCCTTCCTTAGAGGGCTTCAAGCAGAGACTGGAGATGTGGAAGGGAGAGGATGATTTTGGTTGGTTAGTTGGACTAAATTGCCTCTGGGATCTTTTCCATGGCTGAGGTTCTGGGAGTCTGTGAAACAGTCCTGGAGAAAGCCTTCCATTTTCCCAATCCCTTTTCTTTGTTTCCCTGTCTCCTTTCCTCCCTCCCTCCCTCCCTCCCTGGCCCATCTCTCTGTCTCTCCTCTCTCTGTCTCTCTCTGTCTCTCTCTCTCTCTCTCTCTCCTCTCTCTCTCTGTCTCTGTCTCTCTCTGTCTCTCTCTCTCTCTGTCTCTCTCTCTCTCTCTCACTCTTTTTCTCTCTCCTTCTCTCTCTTTCTCTCTCCTCTCTCTCTGTCTCTGTCTCTCTGTCTCTGTCTCTCTGTCTCTCTCTCACTCTTTCTCTCCCTCTCTGTCTGTCTCTCTCCTCTCTGTCTCTGTCTCTGTCTCTCTCTCTGTCTCTCTCTCTCTCTGTCTCTCTCTCTGTCTCTCTGTCTCTCTGTCTCTCTCTCTGTCTCTCTGTCTCTCTGTCTCTCTCTCTCTCTCTCTCTGTCTCTCTGTCTCTCTCTCTCTCTCTCCTCCTTCTCCTCCCCAAACCTGTTGAAAACAAGCAGGGATGCTTCACATCAAAGTTAACCGTAAGCACATTTCACAGGAGAATGAGTTTCCTGACAGGCCGTGTATAAACTTTAACCAGTATACTCGCTGTTCAAATAAGAGATGGATGAAGTCAGAAATAAAGTCATTTCCTTCATTTATTTTTTATTGGATTGTGTCACAACATGTGCATTCCCCCAGATGGGGCTGATTCCAGAAGTGGGATTTGATGGATGATTGGAAACAAGCGTGTACTTTTCAGGTTCATTACCTGTCATGAGGAAATCTGTGCCAGTGACTCCTGGGCAGCAGCAAGAGGAGGTCGAAGCAAGGTTCACTGGCCTGAGCACTGAGAGGCCTGGGTGCTAAGAGGTCAGGGCGCTAGCTGTGGACCCTTGGGCAAGTCACTAGATGTCATAAGCCTCAGCTTTCCTGTCTATAAAATTGGAAAAACAATCTCTAATCTGAACCTCACTGTGACTGGTCAAGATATTTCAGTTTAACCTGTATTTTTAAAGCATCTATTCTGTTTCAGGCATCGAGCAAGACACTAGAGGTTCACAAAGAAAAAACAGTCCCTACCCTCAAAGGGGCTTACATTCTACTGAAGGAAAACAAAATATTTATACTAGATAAAAAACAGTCTGGGAATGAGTAAATACAGTATCTTCATTTTGGTTGTTCAGTTGTTTCTCATGTCTAACTCTTCAGTGACCCCATTTGAGGTTTTCTTTTAGGGATACTGGAGTAGTTTGCCATTACTTTCCCCAATTCATTTTACAGACAAGGAAACTGAAGTCAATGGGGTTAAGTGACTTGCCCAGGGTCACACCATTAATCAGTGTCTGAAGCCAGATTTGAACTCAGACAGATGAGTCTTCCTGACTTTATCCGCTGCTCAGAGGGCCATTGATTTAGAGGTAAAGGGAACTTTAGAAGTCAATGTCCTCATTTTACAAAGAGGGAAACCCAGAGAGGTTAAGTGACCCCCCTCAGGTGACACAGGTGGTAAATAGGAGAGTAGAGAAGGGAAGGGGAGTGAATAAGCCTCCCATACGTCAGGCTAAGCGCTCCACAGATATGACCTCATTTAACCCTTACAATCCTGGGAGGGAGGTGCTGCTACTTTACCCATTTTATAACTGAGGAAACTGAGGCAGAATGAGGTTAAGTTGACTTTCCCAGGGTCACATGGCTTGTGAGCATCTAAGAGGCAGTTTTCAAACTCAGGTCTCCCTGATTCAAAGTCCAGCTCTGATAGCATTTTCTTTTTATGTTTTAAAGGGTCCTAGAACATGACCATCGGGGTGCAGGGCATTGTTTTCTCTTGACCCTGCTGCCTGATAGGATCCTACATGTGTTATCTCTTACTGACTTGGTCCCTGTCCCTCGCTTTCCCACCTTGACCCCGAGAGGCTCTGATGCCTCAAGCCTTCATCTACTTGGGAAGGTGAAGGGCCCACTTGCATCAAGGCCATCTGTTTTTTCTGACTAACAGCCTCGTTTATTGTGGGGAAGACACGTTTTCCCTGCTTCTTTGAAAAAGTTTAGCCAAGATGTCCTTGGTAAATAAATGCTTCATGCTCTATGTAGCAAATCCTGTTAAGTGCTTCCTAGATGGCTTGTCAGAGGGAGTGAAGGCCTCAGAAGGGCATCCCTGGGGGGAAAAAGATGCTGAGGGTGAGGCCGGGATACGGGCGATGGACCAACATTCCATCCAATGAGCAGAAATATCGGCACCGACCTACTCTGGACCAGGCCTTGGAGGGGGGGAACAAAGATGAAGAATGATAGCTGTGCTTCTCCATTTGTTCAACAAACATTTAATTCTGTGTTTTCACATGTAAAATTTGGGAGTGCTGCAAAGTTCTCTCTAAGGTTCTAACTCCAATATTGTTTTCTCACACTCCAAATTCTAAGATCCCATTCAGTTCCCAAATTCTCATATTCCCTGTTCATTCTTTTTCTAGACTGTTTCCCTACATTGTTCTCTTCTCATTCTCTCCTCTCTTTCTCTTTCTCTCTCTCTCTGTCTCTCTTTCTCTATGTCTCTCTGTCTCTCTCTCTCCCTTTCTCTTTCCCCCCTTTCTCTCTCTCTCTCTCTCTCTCTCTCTCTCTCTCTCTCTCTCCCTTTCTCTCTCTCTCTCTCTCTCTCTGTCTCTCTCCCTTTCTCTCTGTCTCTTCCCCTTTCTCTCTCTCTCCCCTCTGTCTCTCTCTCTCTCTCTCCCTTTCTCTCTCTCTCCCCCCCTTTCTCTCTCTCTCCCCTCTGTCTCTCTCTCTCTCTCCCTCTCTCCCTCCTTCTCTCCTCTCTCTCTCTTTTCGTCTCTCTGTGTGTCTCTCCCCTCTGTCTCTCTCTCTATCTCTCTGTCTCTCTGTTTCTCTCCCTTTCTCTCTCTCTCTCTCTCTCTCTTTCTCTCCCTCTCTCTCCCTCTCTCTCTCTCTCTCTCTCTCTCTCTCTCTCTCTCTCTCTCTCCCCCCCCTTTCTCTCTCTCTGTCTCTCTCTTTCTCTCTTTCTCCATCTCTGCCTCTCTCTGTCTCTCCTTCTGCAGTTCATTATCATTTCTATACCAATGACTCCCAGGTTTTTATATCCAGCCCCAGCGGCCTCAGCTTCTTCAATCCCATATCTCTCCACCTAGAATGAAAACTCTTTGTAATTAGATACAGTTTTGTTTTTGTATCACCAGTGCATAGTTCAGAAATAATGGGCACTTAATAAGTTATAGTGCATTAATTGGCTGATTGATTATGTTCTAAGGCCCCTTCCAGCTGTGAGGCACCTAAGTGGTGCCACGGATATAAGTCTGAACTTGGCGTCAGGAGACAAGTTGTGTGATCCTGAGCCAGTCACTTAACCCTTCTTAGCCTCAGTTTTCTTATCTGAAAAATGGGCAATAATGATAATACCTACTTTTCAAGCTTGTGAGAATCTAACATATATAAAGAGAAGCTAACATACATAAAGCATGTTGCGAACTTTCAAGTAATGAATAACTTCTGCCATTATTAAATATTCCCATTCCTTTTGTATTATTGTTCTTCAAAGTAAGACTTGGAGTCTAGAAGATATGAATTCAAATCTAGACACAGGCACTTGCTTGCTGTGTGACCTTGGGCAAGTCATGTAACTTTTCTTAGCCTCAGTTGCCTTGTTTATAAAATGGGGATAATAACACCTATCACAGGGCTTTTGAAAGGATCAAATAAGATAACAGACAAAGCTTAAAGCCCTCTGTAAATGTATAAATTATTACATTTATTATGTGTTTATTTATGTAAGTACATTTTGATGGAATGCAGGCCCCTTGAGGGTAGGGTCTGTTTAATTTTTTCCCCTTTTTTTTGGAGGGGGGAAGGCAGGGCAGTTGGAGTTAAGGGACTTGCCCAAGGTCACAGGGCCAATATGTGTTGTGTCTGATGTCGAATTTGAACTCAGGTCCTCCTGACTCCAGGGCCGGTGCTCTGTTCACTGTGTCACCTAGCACCTGGGGTCTGTTCAGTTTTCAGTCTGTGTACTTCCAGGCCAGGGATGGGCGTTCCAAATAGAATATCCTTAGGACACATGGAGTGACTGATGGAATCTTAGCCAGAAAGGTATCTTTCCTGAGGTCATGAGTTGTAGGGGTGCTGGAGATCTCTATTTGAGTTCTAGCCTTTATTAATCAACTTGGTGACTGTGAGAAAACCAACCACCTCCTCTTGGTTTTGGTTATTCATCAGTAAAATGCCCGAGTTAGCCTGGCTAATCCCTTAGAATCTGTTCCAATTCTAAAATTCTGACATTCTATGAACTGCAAAGGAGAAATATTTAACCTGGAGAAAAGAAGACTTAGGGGAGATTTAATTCAGTTCAACACACATCTCTGGTGTTTAGGTTCTACCTTTGAATATTTAAAGGGTCGTCATCTCAAAAAAAGAACGATTAGACTTAATCTATTTGGCACCAGAGAAGAGAACTAGAACTCCTGGGCTGTTGTCGACTGCTGCTGTTGCTTGTCCTCCCTTCTCAAAGAGGACCATGCAAGTGAATTGAATGTAAGTGTAGAGTCACCAGCCTCACATTCTCCTCCAGAGCCATATGGGTCCAGTGGCCAGAAATAGATCAGGACGACTTGGGATGAACCTGGATGGATGCAGTGGGAGACCTTGGGTGGAAACGTTTAAAAGAAGGCCAATCTAGAAAAAGAAAGAGCTTCTAAAAAATTCAGCTTAGTTCAATTCATCAGGCACTTATAATGAATGAAAAATAATTTAATTAGCACGTACTATGTGCCATGAACTGTGCTAGGTATTAGAATGCAAAAGTAAAGATAGTAGTAGTCCCTGTCCTCAAGGTGCTTACATTTTACTGGAAGGAATATGTACAGTCGATTAATAAACTACTTATTCTGTGAGGATGTAAAGGAAAAGATAAACAAGGTCCCTGCTCTTGAGGAGCATATATTCTAATGGGAGGGACACCATGGAAAAGATGTCTTGTGTCCAATATTCGTACAGGGTAAATGGAAGGTTATATATCAAGATAAGAATAAGGGTTATCCTCACATGGAAATGACTATTTTTGGAGGGGAGCATCGAACACTCCTGGAGGAATTTGGGTAGAATCGAGGGGAGCCGACTAGTGTAAGGACATTGTTGGGGAGATCCATCCATTGCATGCAGTTTGGCCAAGCCGACTGCTAAGGTCTCTCAGAATTCTGACACACCAAGTTTCTAAAGTCACTGGGCCAGGCTTGCTCAGTCTCAGGCAGAGTGGAGTTTGGTTCATAGGCCCAACCGTAAATCCTCAAGCAAAGAGATGTGGGGTTACTTTCTTCAGGAGTCACATTTATTAGGGAAAACAGGCAGGCCGGCAGTGTTTGGGGCAGATTTATACCCGGGCCCTGTCACAGCTGGGGGAGAGAACTCACCCAGCTAATGGGCCTCTTCTGTCTCTAGCTGTGATTTGCAAGCTGGAAAACTCCAAAATCAAGGATTTTAATTACGTTAATACATAAATTTCCCCTTCGTTGATAGGGGAGGCTCTTCTTGGGGAGACAAGGCAGTTATCTATGGTAAAACTGACCATCAGATTTTATTATGCAGGCCTAATAGAGACCTCATCCCTTTCTGTGAGTATGTGATCTTTAATTTATTAAAGAATACTTCACTCAGCAGGGTCATTTTCAGTGAGAATTTTCATTTTAAGTTTAAATGGTGACATAAATGTTGGGAGGAAATGATACACGTGATTTTTTTTTTTTGATAGTTGCACGTATAAGCCCTGTCTGGGGACTCCGAGATGTTCAGAGCAGCAATTATAAGAAGGATTTTGCCTTCTCCTCTTTAACTGCTGTTCAGTAAGCTACTTATCTTTTCCAGATGTGTGCCTGGGAACATCTGGGCATGTAATTTACCATCCTATAGGGCATGTTTTGACATTTTGATGGATGTATCTGAGATCTCATTGCCATGGGGACTCCTTTCGTTCATTTGGCTCCAATATGGCAAACATTTATTAAGTGCCTGCTGAGTACTGCTAGGCCTTGAGGATTCAGAGATGAAATGGAAACCATTTCCTGCCCTCAGGGAGCTTGTATTCCCCTGGGGGAAGTAGGAGAAGGTGAATCCAACCCCTACACAAATAAATAAAGTATTAGGAGAATTAAAGTAGGGATAGACTGCCCTTGTACCACCTTCTTGCTATCAGTGTATAATTCTTGATTATGTCTTTCATGAATCCCCCATAGAACACCTCCCCAAAGCCTATGTAGAACCAGGAGCATGGGCCTGGGAGCTGGAAGACGGCTCTTAGACCAACCCATACTTGAAAGGAATCCTAGTTGTAATATATTTGACTAATAATAGAATGGAACAGGCCTCTGCTTGAAGTACTCCAAGGATGGAGCACTGAACTTGGAATCAGAAAGACCTGGGTTCAAATTTCACCTCAAATGCTTATTGGCTTTGCAGTCCTGAATGAGTCACTTTGTTTTCTAGGCTTCAGCTCCCTCATCTGTCAAATGAATGGGTTTAGTTTGGTGGCTTCTAAAGGTCTTTCTAGTTCTAAATCTATGACCCACTCACCTCTCAAGTCAGTTCATTCCACTTTTGGAAAGATCTAATTGATAGGAAGAGCAGTGAGGTGACTCAGTGGATAGAGTGCTGGGCCTGGAGTCAGGAAGACCTAAATGCAAATCCAGCCTCAGACACTTATACTAGCTGTGTAAACCTGGGCAAGTCACTTCACCCTGTTTGACTCAGTTTCCTTATCTGTAAAATGAACTGGAGAAGGAAATGGCAAACCACTGCAGGATCTCTGCCAAGAAAACCCCAAATGGGGTCATGGAGAGTTGGATATGATGGACATGATTGAACATCAACACAAAATTGCTAGAAAGGTTTTGTTTTGTTTTGTTTTGTTTTCCTTGAGGACAAGCCTAAAAGTGCTTCTTTTCCGCTTTCACCTGTTATTCATAGGTTTGCCCTCTGGGGCCAAATAGCATCTAACAAATGCTTCTCGCACATGATTCCCTTTGATATTTAAAGCAAAATAAAAACTACAGGATCCAAACACAGCCTGACCCTCGTGATCATCCCGTGCCTTCTGGGAAACCTCCAGCATAGTACAGAGGATGCTGGATTCGGAATCCAGAAGAGCTTCATTTCATATCCCACCTCCAGACCTGAATCCCTGGTCTCACTGATCTCAGACTTTACGCCTGTAGCCTCATTTGCCTCATCTATAAAAGGAGGAGATTGGATACAATGGCCTCTACGGCCCCCCCATGAACCCTTGCGCCAAACACATGACCCTATAATCCTTGGATGAGTAGAAACCAACTGCTTTCCAAGGCTGCTCTCTCCATGTTTGAACAGCTCCAATTCTGGAGGGATTTTTCCTCACTTTCCCCTTCAATGGAACTCCTGCCCATTGTTGCTAAGCCTGCTTTATCGGACCCTCTAGTAAGTCTAATCTCTCTTCAGAAAGTTCTTTAAGTGCCTGAAGACAGTGATCATATCCTTTCCCTTCCACACACCACCCCACGTTCCTTTTTTTTCCCTCCAAGATAAACATGCTCAGTTGCTTTATCTCATTATTCAATGGCATAAACTCAGGGTCCTTCACCCTCCTGGTTACCCTCCTCTTGACGCTCCCCAGATTATGAATTTTCTTTCTAAAAGTCAATTTCCCACAAGTGCATCATTTCTAATGATTGAAGGAAGATGTTCCCTAAAATGTCCAAAAAAACCTCCAAAACTCTAGGTAAGTTAGGCTAAAAGAAGAAAGTGAATGTGGATGAGAAGGGAATGTGGAATGAGGAGAGATTAGTTCTTGGAGGCTTTGATGCCCCCTGATATCACCAGTAGAGGTATCCCTCTGACAGCCCTCCAGGCTACCTCATTTTCTGGGACTCTTGTCTCTCTCTTCCTATAGATTCTCTGGAGGAAGGGCTCTTCCTAGAAATCCATAGATACTGTGTGACTTTCATCAGAACACATGGTGTAGGGGTAGGGAAGGGGATGTATGCTGGTTGTCTTGTTGTCAAGGAAAGTGGCTTTTAAAGACAGTGCCACTATGCTATCACAGAGAGGCAATGTCATGTAATGACAGATGCACTAGACAGAATTAAGAGAAATTTGGTTTTATCTTCTGTATCCTTACATTTTCTGGTCATGGCTGTCCCAGAGAGGAATGGGTCATCTTGGGAGATACCAGGCTTCTTCTTCCTTCTAGAGGTCTTCAGGCAGAGCCTAGTTGATCGTTGTTAACATGTGTAGTAGAGGGGAAATCTGGTCAGGGATGGAAGACATCATTTATACATGGGAGTATCAGGGGAGATTTCCTGGAGTGAGCATTAGAGCTGGATGGACATCAAAAGTAAGGAAAGGGTTAAAACATGCTGATTTTGGGGGTAGGGAGAGGAAAAAGATTCTGGGCATGGAGAACAGAGGATTCAGAAAGGGCAGGGCATGTTCTGGGAATAGTGATACCCCAACAGGATTGGGACATAGAATGTATGAAGTTTTTGGTTTTGTAATTCTCTATATTCAGGACCAAATGAGTGAAATCAAATGTAAGTCTCTAAGGATCTGGAGGAGAGCTCCCTGAGGCCTGGGTGAGAGGCGAGCCAGAGCCTGGACACAGAAGGAAGGGAAAGACACATCAGGAGAAGGAGGAGAGCAGAAAGAGTGCCCCAATTGTGCCCAGAGAACAATGAATCAACCATGCCACAGAGGGACATCTGTGAATGATAGGAGATGCAAGAGAGAGTAATATTGGGTCCAGAGTGTGGCAGGCCTCAAATGATGGACCAAGAAGTTTAGACTTCATTCTGAGTGAGCAATTGTTATCGTTATGACAGCTTATGTTTCTACTATGCTTTAGCTTTAGCTCTATACCCTGTGAGGTATAAATTAAAAGTGTCGTTTATTTTTTTTTTAATTCACATTTTACAGATGAGCAAACAAATTTAGAAAAGTGATTAGACTTGTCTGGGATTATGTAGCTAGGAAATGTTGGAATCAGAATTTGAACCCTGGTTTTGATCTTTGCTTTTGTTTTTTGACTCATTCTCAAGTCCATCCTTTGGTCCCCAAACAGGAGATCATTTTAGACTGTTGAGCATTCATTTGTTAAAAAAAAAAGTTACTGATTGCTCACCATGTATAAGACCTTATGCTGGTCCTAGCATAAGATTGAATAGGATGTAAGTCCTAAATCATGAAGTCTACATAGTCCAGTAGGGAACAGGGTGGTGTGATGTGTCCTAAGCAATAACATATAAAATCCTATAGGGCAGTGGTTCTCAACCTTCCTAATGCCGGAACCCTTTAATACTAGTATGTGGGCGTATCTGCATATGGGCAGACCTGCCTGGAGACAGAGGAGTGATGTCTCGGTTCCTAAGACCATTGGAAATATGTGTTTTCTGATGGTCTTAGGCCACCCCTGTGACCCCTGTGAAAGGATCATTCAACCCCAAAGGGGTTGCAACCCACAGGTTGAGAACTGCTGCTGTAGAGCAGGGGTTGTTTCACTTTGGGTCTCGTGGGGCCATTGTCTGACATATAGTAGACTCTTATATACTTTGTTGATTGAAGATATGCAATCCAAATATTCCAGAGTTTTAGAGGAAAGACTATTTTGTTCATTCATTCATTGTTTTTTTTTTCCCTTTCTTCCATTCATTCAACAAACAGTTTTTAAGCTCCCACTACTGTGTTCAGAGCCCAGTGCTTGGGAGAGATGGTAACCCATGACCCCTGCCTTCCAGAATTCACACCCTAGGTAAAGGATGGGTACAAATGCAAATTATTGCAGTATTCAATATTATATGATGAACATTCCAGAAAGGCCCCTACGAGGTGTTCTGCGAGTCCCAAAATAATGATTATGGAAGCCAGGAAGGTGGGTGAACTCAAAGCAGAAAGAGAAGAACATGAATGACAGGCTGTTGGGAGCCCTGACACCTGGAAGGAAGAGGGACCCCAGAAGAAGAAGCATTGTGTGGTTAGTGGGATGACAGCAGATGTTTTCTACTTCAAGTTGCTTGACAGATTAGTAGAAGGAATGCTGGGTCCCTGAGTTCTTGCCCCAACTCTAAATTTACCCATTATCTTGGGAAAAGCATTTAATTAACCCTTTGGCCTTAGCATCGGGAAAACCTGCATTTAAACACTCTGCTTAGATTTCCTTTTGTCAGTTATGATGAAGTGGGGATTCCTTTGGTGGGTGGGTTGTACTAAATGGCTGTGCAGGGTCCCTCTGACTCTGTGGCATTCTTGTGACAGTTGCTAGCTCAGTGACCATGGGCGTCATCACTTACCCTCCCTGAGTTTCTGAATCTGGAACACAGAGTTGGAAGACCTTGTCTAGTTGTGGTAACACTCAAAAGAGTTGTTTGTAAGATGCTTTCTGAACTTTAAAGTGTTATTTACATGGCATTTATTATTGTAATTTGCATCATTTATAAGATTAATAACTCTCCAGATCTGAGACAGAAAAGAAAGCTGCTCTCTCATCTGGCCAAGGATCTCTTAATGGCCAACTCTAATGACCTTGTCTTAGCATTCAGCCTTCTTGACCTCTCTCCAGGGTTTTCCACTGCTGACCATCTTTTTCTCCTGGAGACTCTTCCTTCTGTGTTTTCATGACACTGCTAGCTGCTGGTTCTCCTTCTGCTCATCTGACCACTCCTTCTCAGTCTCCTTTGCTGATCCATCACTGACCTGAGGCCGTTTTTGTGGTTGTACTTTAGGGGTCTATCGTGGACCTTTTCCTGCTTTCTCTTTATGCCAGGGCTTGGCAGCAGTCAGTCCCACTGCCTGTTTTTTCGTCCCTAAGCTAAAAATGGATTTTATGTTTTTAAATACAGGTTATGCAAAAACAGGGGGCAGACTGTATTTGGCCCATAAGCTGCAGTTTGCCATCCCCTGCCGTGTGCCATGTTGTTTGATGATCTCATTAGCTCCCATAGATTCAATTACCATCTCACACAAGTGTTGCTCAGATCTATTTATCCAACTCTAGTCTCTTCTGTAAGCTTTGGCCCCAAAGTGATGACTTTCTACCATGCCTTGCCATCTAAATGTCTTGTGGGTACCTCGAATCCAGCACAATCAAAAGAGAACTCGGTCACCCAGGATCACAACCTCAATGCCATCTTTGACTCTACGTATGCCATCAATTTCCAAATCTGGTCACTTCCATCTCCATAATGTCTCTTGTGTGTGTTTCCCACTTGCCATTCATGTAACCACCATGCCAGTTCAGGCCCTCACCACCTCTCACTTGGATTATTGTAATAACTCTAATTAGGCTCTTTTCCTCATGCCTTGCCTCATTTCTGTCCATCCTACAAACACTTGCCAAAGTACTTTTCTTAAAGTATCCATCTGATTATAGCATCCACCCCTGCTCAATGAATTCTAGTGTCACCCTCTTATCTCTAGGCTCAAATACAGAGTCATTCTAGGCATTTAAACCTTTAACCTGGTTCTACCTTTCTAATCTTCTCTAGAAGACTTTCCCCCCCCTCTTTTGGACTCTACATCCTAATACTATTGGCCTATTCGCTTTTATACACACACACACACACACACACACACACACACACAAAGACTCACATACACACAGTTATTCATGTGATAGAACTTCATAAAGAATATACATGGCACCATTTCTCCTTCTTCATCTTGGGGATAGACTTGGGTTAGTGAGCTTCTTCCAGTTGGTAGAGGGGAATGTGGTGAGTGTTCTCTGTGGCAGAACTTGGACTCCAGTCCATAAACTTGCTTCTACAATTGGAGAGAGTCACACCAAATGATGAATAGCAGCCCCACATCTTATCATGTAATTCAGGATGATGTACGGGGCTGTTGGAAACCGCGTTTGACGAATGTGCCCAGGAAAGGGAATTATCTCCAACAATGAAAAATGTTCTTATTATAGGATCCTCAAAAAGATCAGGACCCCTATCATTGGGAAAATGATCAGCGCTGCATCTCCTTATTAATAGTGATGTGGCGATGCGTGCTAACGGCCTTGGGAGCTGGGTGGGAGTAGTGATGGATAGATGGGTGTACAGGAAGCAGGCTGAAATTATGAGCGGTAGCTTGATTGTGGATAGCTCCAGGAAAGTTTACAACTTGCTAATAAAATGAGAGTCCATGTTATAGCTCCATCAGCCAGCACCCAACAGCCTTTCATAAGACTGAATTGTAGTTATGCCTGTTAGGCTGTGACGACAGGTTATGGGGAGAGAAACTGGATTAAATGTACCTTAATCGTCCAGGTCGTTTCCATGGCTCTGCTGTGAACAGAGAATCTCAAGGCTGAAAATGTTAGAAGGAGAGTTTTGGGTCCTGGTGATTGCCCTTACCTTAGTTTTGTCCTGGCTAACTCCACCAATACCATCCTTATTGGGAACTTCTTTTCCCTTTGACAGAAATCAGAATTTCCAAATTGGGAAAGGACCTTAGAATTCACTTGGTCCACTCTAACATCAAGAAAAGTATTCTCTGCCATACCTGACATTCACTCTGTATTCACTGATTCTCAGTGATGAGGACTCATTATCTACTATGATTTGATCCTCACCATGACCCTGTGAGGTGATTCTTAGAAATATCATTATCCCCTGTTTATAGAGGAGGAAACTATGACTATATAGACTAAGTGCTTTGCTTATAGTGGTCCAGCCATCATGCGTAAGTCATGATATGAACTCAAGGCTTCTATCTGTAAGCCCATTTCTCTTAAGTCAGGGGCCTTCCTGTATTTTCACGGCCTAATTAATTCACATCCCTCAGCCTGTCCCAGCTGGGCAAGCTCAGTTTCTGTACATGGTTCTCACAATGTCTGGAGCCCAGCCCTTTCTTTGTGGTTTCTATCATGCTCAGGACCCTCTCTCCAAACCCATAGGATCTTGCTGACACCATAGTACTTGGCTGAGTCTAAGCATTGCCTCTATTACCACCTTTTGATCTTGGCTGAAGACTAAGGATTCCGATGTTCTGCCATTGGACTCTCCCAACTGAATGTTTCTCCTCCATAGCCTTGCACCCCTTGCTCCAGAAAACCCTTCAATGCCCTTTTGCTCATCACGCGGCTTGAATCTCTCTTAAGCATATATCAGGAATTCTTGGCTTTGTAGTTGTTTGTGTCATACAGTATTTGTTTAATAAGTGTTGGTTGAATTGCTATGTGACTGTGAGACAAGGAAGAAATGGGGAAGTCAACTGCAATAGTGGCCAGAGAGCTGAGTTTGAAGACAGAAAGATCTGAGTTCCAATATCGCTTAGAAATGTATTAGCTTCATGGCTCTTGGCAAATGACCCAACCTCTCTGATTCTTACTTTTCTCATGTGTGATCCTGCACACATCACACCCCATCTGTGACTCAGTTTCCTCATTTGTAAAATAAAGAGATTGAGCTCAGTGGTCCTTAAAGTTCCTTCTAGCTCCTGTGAACCTGTGAAATAACAATGAGAATCTCTTAGGACATGGTGGGTTCAAGCAGGCTGTAAATCAATGAGGAGCTTGGAAGAACAGTGGTAGAAGCCATCACCATAGAAATGTGTGCAAGGAAGAAGGATCAGAAAGTATGTATGTGGATGTGCCAGGTTCTGGGCTGCCCTAGCAACAGCCCATCATGCAGTGGGGGTGAGGGTGACAGGTGGACATGGGCCTTCTCCACAGGGGCCTTTGCTGTGCCCAAGAGAAATCGAGAAAGGTTCTAGCATGTTGAATGGACTTCCTGCCATGGACTTCTGAGAGGACATGGATGAGAGTCATCCAGAATGGGCAGGTGTGAATGGAATGGGTGGTGTCTGGATCAGCAAACAGAATGTTCAAATGTGGGAGATCCCAAAGTCACTGGCATTGTAGAGCAGGAAGGCCCTGCAGCCAGCAGCTCAAGATCTTAGGAGTGTGGAGTACTCTGTATTACCTCCCATTCAGAAACATACTTGTGCCACCTTAGACAGTACCACACCATGGTGGGGAGAAAGCCAGCTTCTGAGTCAAGGCAGGGCTCTGACCCTTCCTAACTGCAACACTTCACTGGTGACTTCTACTCTCTGGACCCCATCTTCATTACATTACAACAGAAACGAGCATATTGCTTATATTGGGGTGGGGGCCCTATGACCTGGAGGCCACATGTGGCCCTCTAGGTCCTCACGTGCAGCCCTTTGACTGAATCCAAACTTTACGGAACAAATCCCCTAAATAAAAGGATTTGTTCTGTAAAACTTGGATTCAGTCTAAAGGCTGCACCCAAGTCATACGCAGCCTCAAGGCCACAGGTTCCAACTTCTGGGCCTTATACTTTCTACCTCATGGCCCCCTTCAAACTAATGAGCACATAGTACCTACTATGTATATGGCACTGGGCATGGTCCTGTCCTCAAGGAGCTTATATTTTAATGTTAAATATTTACTTCCTTTTGTTGTACGAACCTGAGATTCCTTCAGTAGAGGGATGCAGAAATCCACTGATGCAGCCTGGCTGCTGGTCTGTAAGTTATAGATATCACATATTTCCTAGGACACTGAGTAGTTAATCACCTGCCTGTAGCACACAGCTAGTCCGAGTCAGCCATTTAGTAAGCCTTGATTAAACACTTACTGTGTTCCAGGTTCCACAGTGAGGCACTAACATGGTCTCTGCCATCAAGTAGCTCATGATCTGAAGGGGAGACAAGGAGCTCAGTCCTATAGGATACATACAGAGTACAAGCTCTCATTATCATTTTCTCTCACTCCTCTCTTCCTTCCTTCTATTTCTCTCCTCTCTCTCCTCCCTCCCTCTCTCCTCCTCATCTCTCTCTCTCTCTCTCTCTCTCTCTCTCTCTCTCTCTCTCTCTCTCTTTGTCTCTATGTCTCTGTCTCTGTCTTTCTCTCTCTTCCCCCTGTCTCTCTCCCCTCTCTCTTTCTCCCCCCCTCTTTCTTTCTCTCTCTTCTCCCTCTCTCTCTCCCCTCTCTCTCCCCCCTTTCTCTCTCTGTCTCCCTTCTCTCTCTTTCTTTCTTTCTCCCCTCGTCTCTTCTCTCTCTCTCCCTCCTTCTCTCTCTCCATCCTTCTCTCTCTCCCCATCTCTTCTCTCTCTCTCCCTCCATCTACCTTTCTTGCTTTCACTCTTTTTCTCTCTTGCTCTCTCACTTGTTCTCATTCTCTCACTCTCTTGCTCTCACTGTCATCCTCTCTCTCTCTTTGTCTCCCTCATACAAGATATAAACACAACAGATAGAAGGTAATCTCAGAGAGGAGTGACTACACCAGATATGCCTCCTACAGAATGTAGGATTTGGAGTGAAGGAAGGTCCAGGAGATCCAGAGGAAAAAGGGAGGAGGGAGAGCACTGTAGGCATTGAAATCAGTCAGTGTAAATGCTCTAGGTCAGAAGTAGGAATAATGCATCCCTCCTCTTCTTGATTCAATTAACTAGCACCTTGTAAGTACCTACTCTGTATGTGGTGCTGAGAATACTTCTGGCCTCAAGGAGTTTCCATTCTAATATTAGATCATTTTGTATATGTGGTCTATTTTCTTCTCTGTACACGACCATCTACCTCTTGATCATAAGAACTGCCATTTCCATATGGTTTGTAAAGTATTTTATGTCAATTAATCGATCAACAAACGCTATGAAGCACTGAACTCTTTGCCTGGCAATGAGCTAAAGTATCCCATTGAATGCTCACAATGAGTCCAGGAACTAGTATAGCCATGTTGGAGATGGGAGAGGTGAAATGAGTCAGCCAGAGCTAATGAATGTCAGAGGCAGAGTTTGAACCAAAGTCTTCCTGACACCAACCCCAACCCTCTATCTCTTACAGCCCACTTCTTGGCTGGGAGATCCACCACATATGCTGAGAAGTTATAATGCAAGCGTTCTGTCACCCTTAAGACGCTATCGCAATGTGAGGTATAATTAAGCCTGGCTCTTGGAGGACACTTCAGGCCCATCACCCAAAGAAAGAAGCATGTTTCTCTCTGCTAATGGCTGCCTCAGAGCCTGAGTGCTATTTTTGCAGCTGGAGTCTTTTAACCTCAGCTTATTGACTTGATATCTGGTCCCCTGTGCTGTGATTTCTTGGTTCATCTGTTTTAATGTGCTGAAAAGTAAACACTGAACACTGTTTAGTGCCCTCTTGGTGACTTTGGGGTGGGGGTTGGGTGAGATGGAGGCCAATCCTCCAGCCCTGCTCCTCTGAAGAAGTCAACTTGGAAACCACGGAGAATATATTTTCCCGGTATCTCTCATCAAGTGATTAGTGCAACTCTTTAGTTCTGGTACTCTCCCCGATTCCTGGTAGATTTATTTTCCCCTCTTAGAATTCTCCTGCCGCTCTCTCTGTCTGAGAGGCTGGAGATGCCATTTAAACATGGCTTATTAGGATTCCATTATTTGTCTCCAGTATACAGTCAGCGGAATCAAGAAAGCAGGCAGTGTTTTTAAATTGCAAATTTAAATGACAATTTATAGGGTAGGTCTGCTGGAAATTCTCTAACCTATGCATCTATCATTGTTGGTGTATGGATATATTTTATGCTGGCTCTCTTGCTCCCTCTTTTTTTCTTCTTCTTGAGAACACAACAAATGCATCCACTGGGGAAAGTCAAGATTACCTGCTGTTTAACAAGCATGGCTGGAGCATCTTGGAGCTGGGAATTCAGAAGGTGCAGGTTTGAGCGCCAACTCTGTTGCTAATCTGTGGGGCCTCTAGCAAGTTATTTCTTGGTTCTGTGATCCAAGTTCATGGCATCATAGATTTAAACATTCCTGTAAGGTTGGTAAAGGCCTTTGCCAACAATTCTCCCTTCCCTTCCTTTCCCTTCTCTTCCCTTCCCTTGCCTTCCCTTGCCTTCCCTGGCCTTCCCTGGCCTTCCCTGGCCTTCCCTGGCCTTCCCTGGCCTTCCCTGGCCTTTCCTCCCCTCCCCTCTCTCCCCTCTCTTCCTCTCACCTCCCCTCCCTCTCTTCCTCTCTCCCTCTTTGTCTGTTGTCCACCTCCTGTCTCCTCCTTCTCTTTCTCTCCTCTTATCCCCTCCTTCTCACCCTACTCGATCCTCTTTCATAGTCGTGTGTGTGTGGTTTATTTCCTTTCTTAACTGTAAGCTCATTGAAGGCAGAACTAAGTCACTTTGCTATGAGCCTCAGCACCCAATCCGTGGTGGACCCTTCATGGTTGCTTGTTGGATTGAGTTACATTAAATTACATAAAGATCGTAGTTTGAACGGGCACATTTACAATATGCCCTACCCACCGTTATATAATGAGGTTTTCTCACGTAACCTCAATTCGAAGGGAACATCTCCATCATTTCTCCCCTGTTTATAGTAGGTGTGTAATGCACTTATCATTTAAGTGCCAGTTGTGTGGGAACAGCTGGTTACTTTGCTGTTAGTACCCTGCTTTTCAAACAGTGTGTAAGGAAGAACTCATGACTGCCACAGTGATGGTTGATTGGTTGTTGTCCTTCACTCTTTGTTTTGTTTTGCTTTTTGGAGGGGAGAGGAAAGGGCAATTGGGGTTAAGTGAGTTGCCCAAGGTCACACAGCTAGCTAAGTGTTAAGTGTCTGAGGCTAGATTTGAACTCAGGTCCTTCTGACTCCAGGGCCAGTGCTCTATTCACTGCACCACCTAGCTGCCCCATGTCCTTCACTCTTGAAGAGGACCAAAATGGCATCACTATGTTGGGGTCAAGGTACAGTATGTCCAACTGTGGCTGATCAGACTAATATGAGCTAGGAATGCTCTACCACAGAGCCCAGACAGGTAGGTCCATGTGAACATTTCGAGTGGGAATGTCTCCAAATTTGCCCATCTCACATTTCTTTAGAGCTACCACAATTCCTCTTGGCTCTTAGGACGAACAAGGGAAGGAAGGAAAGAATAGGCACTTTTTAAGAAAGAGGAGGAGGTCTTGTAGTTTATTGGGTAGAGTGCTAGTCTCAATATTAGGAAGGAACATGTTCAAATCCTATCTCTAGAATATACTGGCTGTGTGACCCTGGGGCAGTCATTTCAGTTCTCAGTACCCCAGGCAACTCGTTAAAACTGTAAGTTGCAAAGCAATCACCAACTTCCGTTAAAAGAGGGAGTTTCTTCCCTGGAAGGTTATAACACCAATTAGGTTATAGGTCTTTATTAATCCTTTACTCTCTCTCCCCATCCCCCCAAAAAATGTATAAGGCATTGTGCTGAGCACTGAGAATACAGATATTAAAGAGTGACAGACTCAATTCCTTCCCTCAAGGTACTTAGGTTCTAATATGGGAGAGAAGGTATCTAGAGGAATGGTGGCTAGGAATGGGCCCTTTAGTCCAGGATGTCCTGGGGATAGTGAGTGAACCAGAAGGCAGTTATTGTCACTGTGATGAAATTACTTTTCTGAGAACAAGAGGTGGAAAGTGTTGGGTTTGGTCATGAAAGGCGGCAGAGCAATAGTTCTGGGTGACAGAGGGGATGGAGGATCAGAAAGACGGAAGTTCACATCTGGCCTCCAACATTTACTGACTATACATGCTAACCCTGTTTACCTCAGTTTCCTCATCTGTAAAGTGGGGTTATTGTGAGTGTCAAATAAGATAATCATTATAAGCACCTAGTGCAGTGCCCAGCACATAAAAATACCATATAAATGTTAGGCATTATTATCATTGTTGTTATTAAAGAGGTTTCACCAGATTTTACCGAGATCTCGAAGAAATGAAGCACTGAGGGCCCTCCCTCCTTCCTGTCAATTCCTGCCCATCCATGAAGTCAGAGACCAAGCTGGGAGGGACCTTTGAATAAAAATATTTGTTTCTAGACATTACATTTCAAGCAGAACATTTATCGTTGGGACATTATTTAGAGGGAGGGTACACAGCTTGGCAAAGGAACTGGAAGTCAAACGTTATTCATAATAACTGAGGGAGATGATCATGTGTAGCCTGGAGAGTGATAGAATTATTGGGCCCGTGACAGCATTTGTCAAATATGTGACGGGCTGTTGTGTGGGAGAGGGATGTGATTTACTCTACTTGGCCCCATAGCCCAGGACTAAAATTAATGAGTAGAAATTTCTGAGACAAATTTTGGTTTAGTACAGGGAACAAACGTCCTTCTACTGGGAGCTGTGCATCGGTCATGGGAGTTATTGGGTTCAACGTCACTGGAGGTCTTCCAACAGAGGCTCAATGACCATGTCTGGTAGGATGTGAAGATTTTTGTTCAAGTGTGGGATGGAACGTGTGTCAATGGAGGCAGGATAGTATGGTAGAAGGAGCATTGGTTTGAGACTCAGATGACCTGACTTTTTTGTACCTCATTTGTGTGATGTTAAGTAAGTTGCTTGACTTCTTTAGGACTCAGATTCCTCATCTGAAAAATAACAAGTTTGACTACATGACTACTAAGGCCCCTTTTGGCTCTACAGTAATGATTCTGTGATGGTCTATTATGTTCTTTCCAACTCTGGGATTCTGTGGTCTGTGTATGGTAGGAAAGATATGACGTTGGGATACAGAATGCTAGCTGTGGCAAGGAGTGGCAGAGTATACAATATTCAAGGTGAATTGGACCTTAGCAAACAGAAGGTCATCAGGTGAAGATGGCTTAGAATAAAGAATGCTAGAACATGGAATGTCAGAGATGGGAAAATGAATAAATCCAGCTTCCTCATTTACAGGGGTGAGGAGAAAGGCCGAATGAGGAGAAGTGACTCACTGCTGGCAACAGAGTAAGTGAATGGATGAGCTGGGCCTCTAGTCCTGGCCCCTTCATCTCCCTAACTGGAACTCATACTAAGGTTTAGGATAAAGAGTACTTTGGAACGCCCTAGTATCCAAGAATTTCATGGGTCAGAAGGTCAAGTATGGAGACCACCTTCACATGATCCCATGGAAAGATGAGACTGAAGTTTATCAGATTGACAGCTGCCTGTCCTAGGGAAGGGAGACTTCCCTCTGTATCTTGTAAGGCCTTTTCCATATTCCAGAGCCAGCCATAAATCAGGGAAGAAGAAAATGCAGGAATTTTACCCAAAGCTTGAAGTTATGAAGTTTTAAAAATAATCCTGTGTCACCCTTGTTTATCAATTAAACTCTGTATGTGTGTGTATGCGCGTGTGTGCATGGGTGTGTGTGTGTGTGTGTGTGTGTGTGTGTGTGTGTGTGTGAGAGAGAGAGAGAGAAAGAGAGAGAGAGAGAGAAAGAAAGAAAGAGAGAGAGAGAGAGAGAGAGAGAGAGAGAGAGAAGCATAGGCAGAGAGGCAGACAGACAGACAGACCCAGTCTGCTTATCTTGGAGAAGAAAAGACTTGGGGCATGATAGCTATCTTTAAGTATTTCAAGGGCTGTCATTTGGAAGAGGGATTAGGTTTGCTCTGCTTGGCCCCAGAGGCCAGTACTATTAGCCAGGAGTAGAGATTTCAGAGAGACAAATTTAGGTTTGATGTGAGGAACAAAGCAATTATGGGAGCTGTCCAGAAGTTGAACGGGAGATAGTGGGTTTCCTATCAGTAGAGGCCTTTCAGCAGAGGCTCAAGGATTACGTAGGTAGGATGCAGGGAGAATTCTTCCTCAGGTATGGATTGGACTAGGTGGCAGCTAAAATCCTTTCTAATCCTGAGAAGTATTCTTTCTAAAGAGATCTTCCTTTCCAAGGCATTTTCTCAAAAATTCCCCAGGGTATTTTATCCCCTTCCTCTTCCTTTCCTGTTTTCAATAAGAATGAGATAAGGAGTGTTGAATATCCCAACAATCTTTCTTGTACCTCCCTGTTCCCCCTCCCCCAGTGGTCCATAGATAATTTACAACAGTGTCTCTGTGCCATGAGCTGAAAAAGATTCATTCCAACATGATGCTAATTAATGTTGAAGTAACTGATTCTCTCACCATATGGGCCAGTTAGCCCACCAATTATCACAAAGATTTAATCCTTTAGAGATGGGATATGGTAAGAGAGAAGAGAGCAATGGAGAAAAGGTATTTGGGACATCCATTTTTTTGTATTCAATTTATTTCCGACAACAATCTCCCTCACCCCTGCCCATTCCAGGTTAAGTTTTCAAATAAAGTCTTTGAAGAAAGGAGTTGGAAAAAAAAAAAATCCTGACAATTGGAATTCTCTAGGGATGGAAAAGGCTGCCATGGGAGGAATTGTTCACCCCCTCCCTATGACGGTCTTTACCCAAAGACTGGGTGACACATCAGTGTCAGCTATGGTAAGGAGGGCATCCCTGTTCAGGTGCAGTTTGATCAGATGCCCTCTGAGACTCTTCTCAACTCTGAGATTCAGGGCGTCGGATTCGAATTCTCATTCCCTCAGTTGCCATTCCTATCTTTTTGATTTTGGGCATTCAATGTACCTGTTGAATTCTGTTTTCTTATCCACAAAATGGAGAGGATGATAAATATGCCACCTCCCTTGTGATCCTCCTTCCTTTTCTCTCCTCACTTCTTTGAGGAGCTGGGGGAATGTGGTTATGGAACTTTATATCTGACAGATTTTTATATGTTGGGTAATTTTGCTGACCTGAGCTTTACTTTTTCTTTTGTTGTTGTTATAAGGGATCACTTTCTGGGAGCAGGAGAGGGGACAAGACATGTTGGAAAATATATATAATGTAAAAAAGTCATGAACATTTGCTTAAATAAGAATTATATCCTCTCTCACAAAGGTGTTAGAGAAGAGTCTCAGCAAATTGTAAAGCTTGCTACAAGTATGGCTGCCCCCTGTTGCCAGGTATACTGTGGTGGGGAACACATGCCTGATATTTATTTGATGTGAAATATTTTTTGCATGTGGAAACTGCCTTTGCAACTCATTGGTAACATATCTTTGGATTTTTACTGGGATACTGAGTGGTTGCCTAGATTCCCTGTGGTCAGATGGCTATTACAGGCCAGAGGCAAGATTTGAACTCATATCTCTTTGGCTATAATTTCAGCTTTCTCTCAATAACATCATTATCATTTTCATTTTTTTATTAATTGGAGCAATGGGTAATAGATCCAAAAGGAAAAGGGGCCAGAGAGGGCACCTAGCATAACCTCTGCATTTTACAGATAAAGCAATTAAGCCCTAGGGAGGCTAAATTACTTCCCTGAGGATGTAGAAGTGGTTAGTGATAGAAGCACTATTTGAACCCTTGGACTCTGGCTCCAAATCCATTTTTTAAAAGAATTGTGTGACATTTTTAATGCATCTTGGTTCAAATTAAAATGAACCAAGTGTCCCTCTGCATAATGGGATGGATGCTGTTTGGAATGGACATGGGGATGTCATGGCTGGCCCATGGTACCATTGGATAAAGAATATGGAATGGACCCAAACTTTTCCAACTTAGCATATCATTAGCATGCTTTAAGATTTGAAACAAGCTTATATGGATGCACTCCTTGTGTTATCTCTGCAAAGCCTTTGAAGCTTGGGTAATGAAGAATCTGCTGAATCTCTCCACTCATGAGCCATCTGGTACCCAGCGCATTAGTGCCAATTAGCCTCCTAAAGATGAAAACTTTGGGGGACTTAATGAGATCAGTTGGCACCTGTTCATTCATTCATTCAAAAGGCATTTATTAAGTGACTACAGTGTACAACACCTTGTATAGTGTACAACAAGGCCTCAGGCCTTGCACAGAATTTTCCTAACTGCATCCTCTTATGTACTCACCTCTTAAGACATTCACTAGGGATGATTTTTAGTCTTCTACAAACCACCACCCCACTGCTAGTCACTCTTTGGTATGTATGCCGGTTATTCACATCCACCCTTCAATATGGTACCCCAAGCTGAGGGGCAACATGGAGTGTGTTCAAGTCCCAGTCTGGCCATTGCCTTGCTCAATGAGCTTAGGCAAATGCCTTCATCTTTCTAGCCTCAGTTTCCTCATCTGTAAAATCATGGGGTTAGATTAGAGTCCATCAATAAAATGTTGCTGATTTAGTCTGACCCGTTGACCTCAGGGGTCCTTTCTGCCTCTTGGGCCTCACAAGGTTATTGTGAGACTCAAATGAGATGATATTTGTAAAGCTCTTAGCACAGTCCCTGGCACCTAGGGGGTGCTATTTAAATGTTATCACCCTCCCCCACCTCTTCCCTATGTTGGGATGCTCTACCGCCTGAAGCCAGATGGTGGCTAGAAGTCTGGACCTGGTCAGCGTAGGTGGTGATGACGGTGATCTTAATAAAAGTAACACTAACAGTAAAGGTAGTTGATGGTGTTTTCAGGCCTGAGAAACACTTTACACAGCTTCCTATTCCTGTCTCAGATACTTCTAAATGAAGATGAAATTCTTAAAGGATTGGGAATTGCCCTGGAACTGCAGGGGCTACTGAGAAATATTGAGAATTTCACTATTGAGAAAACAGGAATTCGTATTGTACATGATAGATCAATAGCTATACGGGATATCAGCATCCATCTACCTAAACCCCCACCTTTTACAGCTGAGGAAACTGAGGCCAGAGAGACAAGTGGCTTCCTGCAGGGCGCACAGCTCTGAGTGCCTCACCATCAGACTGACACCAATTCTTTGGCTTTTTCTTCTGCTCCATGTGCCGTGAGGCAAATAGCCATGCCTTTCTGGGCAAACCTTGAGCTTCCTCACATGCATAATGTGATGATAATAAAACCTACAGCCTTAATAATAATTAACCCCATAGTGACAGTAATAGGTAGCATCTACGTAGCGCTTGAAGGTTTCAAAGTCACTTTACAGGTATTGTCTCGTTTGATCCTCACAACAGCCCAGGTAAGAGAATGTTCTTATGATCCCTGCTTTACAGATGAGGAAACTGAGGCAGATTGAGGGTGGGTCACTTGGTGACCCACACACAAACTCGTGTCAGAGGATGAATTTGAACTCATGACCCGAGGCCCAGTATTCTAACTGTTGTGCTGCCCCGCTGCTTATCCCGGGGCTGATGTCAGTTCTGAAAGTGCTTTGCAAACTTTAGTTAGCAATGGAGATGGGAGCTGATGTCATTAGGAAAGCTAAACCTTGTGCCGTTGGCTTTTGGCACTGACTCATGCTGAATGGCCAGTAGAACCCCAGGATCTTTTTCCTAGAAGTCCTGTGGTCCAACATCTCTCTGCATGCTTTGACTTTGTTCTTCATCATCCCCAGGACAAGTGAGGCATCAGTATCATTCACATAATATAGCCAGTAGTTCTTGATTGAAGCAACATGTGTAGTGGATAAAGAGCCAGTTTCAAAGCAGTGAGGTTAGGGGTCCAAGTGCCTTTGATGCAACACTGACTGTGTGATCTTGGGCAAGTCCCTCCCCTCTTAATGACCCAGGCATCTCTTTAAGGACTTAAATTGAAGAGAAGGCATTGATTGGCTTTAAGAGAAGGGATTTCCTCATCTGAGAGTTCCCTCTGCCAATGAAATCACAGGGCTCTCAGTTCCTATCCTTGTCCCCTAATAATTGTAGAACCAGCTACTTCACACTTTATAAGGTTATTTTGAAAGTGCTGTGGTACATACAAGCTGTTCTCTCTCTTTAAAAAAAAAATCATTTTTCTGCTGGGTTTTACAACTTAAATGAAGAAAGGGCTTTGCTGACAGCCTCTGGGCCCAATCTCCAGCCCTCACTCCACTGGACAACTTCTTCTTTTAACCAGACCTACATAATCCCCACAGTCAAACATTATCCTTGCATCTTGACCTAAAAACCTTAATCCTTTGAGCTTGCTTCAGACTGAAGAAATGATTGTATGTCACAAATGATTGGGAGAGGATTATCCCAACTACAAATGGAGGCCAGGGCTCCCTCTCCCCTCCCCCTATTGGCCAATCTCTTCCTGACACAAAATCCACAATACCATCCTTGGTCCCAGAAGATGCTCCTGGAAAGTGGTGGGGGGCAGTCTTGAGACCAAGACTGGAGGATGTGAATGATTATGGGGGCTGCATTGGGAGGACATATTTCATGATCAAAGGAATGTGGGATTAAAACTTCAGTTAGCAAGCATTTATTAAGCACTTGATGTCTGCCAGATCCTATGCTAAGCACTGGAGATTCGAAGAAATCATAAAAAGAGTTTGGCAGCACCCGAAGCATCATATAAGTAACAAGATGGCTCTATCTAGAAATGTGAGGAGAAAGACAGCCTGATTCTTTGGTCTGTTTGGTAAGTGGGGAAAGGACGAAAAATGGATAACATTTCTACAGCTGTTTGGGGCTTAAAATCAGTTGCATATCTGTGATTTCATTTGATTCCATCTCCCACCACCATGCCTTTGCCTAGGCTGTACTTCATGCTGGGATTACACTCTCTGACATATTGCCTTATTGCCACCTCTTAGAGTTCCTAGTGGATTTCAAAGTTCAGCTCATGGGCTTTTTCCTCCATTTTGATCTGCTTGATGATAAGTTTTCTCTGTCTCTGTCTCTCTTCCTCTCTCTCTCTCTCTGTCTGTCTCTCTGTCTCTCTGTCTCTCTCTCTCTGTCTCTCTGTCTCCCTCTGTCTCTGTCTCTCTGTCTCTCTCTCTGTCTTTGTCTCTCTCTCTCTCTGTCTATCTCTCTGTCTATCTCTCTGTCTCTCTCTCCCTTTTTCTCTCTCTGTCTCTCTGTCTCTGTCTCTCTATCTCTGTCTCTATCTCTCTGTCTCTCTCTTTCTCTCCCACTGTCTCAAAGGATCAGGTGTTTGTAGTCAGCAATTCTCATGTTTTACCCTATCCCTCCGTGGAATGCAGGTGTTTGTGTCCCCAGCAGCTACCAGTCAGTCAATGAACCAGCGTTTATTAAGTCCCTACTGTGTGCCAGACACTGCTAAGTGGTAAGGATACAAAGATAGATATAAAACAGGCTTTGTCCTCAAGAGGGTTACAGTCTGAGGGAGCAGTTAATATATGCAAGGTACAGACCAGAGACACTGGTGTGAATCTCAGAGGAAAGGCACTAGGTGGAGGGTGATGAGGGGAGACTTCCTGCAGAATTTGGGATGAGGCTCGAAGGAATACAGAAGGCAGAGATGAGGAGGGAGGCTGTTCTAGGCATTAGGAACAGCCAGAGACAATGTTTCCTCAAGGAACCCCAAGAAGGTGTATAATTGGCTCATGGAGGGGAATACAGTTTAAGAAGCCTGGAGGAGGTCAGGTCATGGAGAGCTTTAAAAGCCAGAGGATTTGTACTTGATCCTGGAGGTGATAGGGAGCCATGGAAGGTGACTCAGATATCCTAACTCCCTTTTTCCTACTTATTACACGGGGCTTTGATTTAGTCAGTACTTATTAGTGGGGGGGGGGCGGGGTGTGGTTGGGTGTAGAGGTGGGTTGATATTCACAGGCAGAAAGATGACCAGTGCAATGATGTCAGATGGGGAAATGGAGAGCTATGCATGGAGATTAGCAGGTAGGCTAATTCAATTGGCACATAAGGATATAATGGGGGATAATCAGAAATCAGTTCACAAAATTAGGTTGGAGCTAGACTGTGAAGGGCTTTAAAAGCCAGTCAACAGATAGAAGAGTTTGTGACTTACCTTAGACCCATGAGGGAGACATTTAGGCTTCTTAGTCAGAGAGAAATGATGTGGCCAGGTCTAGACTATAGGAATGTCAGTATGGTAGCTAGAGTATGGCATGGATTGGACAAGGGAGAGATTTGAGGGAGTGCGCCCATGCAGAAGGCACTTTCAATGAGGCAGACAAGAGAGGATAAATGCCTGAATAGGGTGCTGGCTCTGTGGAAGGTGATGTAGGAATAGATGCCAGATACATCATTCAAGACAAGATGGAGAAGTTATGGGAATGGATTGACTATGGAGAGTGAGGGAGAGGAGAGGAGTCACCTATATCTCCAGGTTGGAACTTGGGTGACTGGAAGAATATTTATGCCCTTGACAGAAATAAGGGAGTTGGGAGGAGGGATGAGTTTAGGGGGAAAGAGAATGAGTTTCATTTTGAACATGTTGAGTTTGACATCCAGATAGAAAGGCTTAGCAGGCAATTCGTGATGTTGGCCTGGAGGTCAGGGATGACAGAAGGCCTGGGAGTTGGATGTGGTTGTTAACCACCAAGAGCCCAAACATTATCTATAACAAGACAACTTCCTGGATATTCCCATTCTGAAGTTATCTCAGAGGGTCCATCAGGTCCTTGTGTCTGCTTGTACTCTTTCCATCACCTTCCTTCCCTGGGACTGATTGTCCTAGAGCAAGAGACTTTCAAGATTATTAATGGTGCCAATTTCATGCTAGTTAAGAGCTTGTATTGTGACTATTGCAAGAGCTGGTTTTCAGAGAAACTGGTGGGCTAGCCCGGCCTCTGCTCTGGAGTTGGGGAATTGCCAGGTTTCATTAGTCACACTTGCTAAGAGTGGCAAACCTCTTGTGGTCTTGTAAAACATAGGGAAAATCTCAATGTGTAAATATTTATGGATTAGGAATCACATATTAAATATTTACTTCAACCTCTTGGAATTAAAAACTTAATAAACTCCTAATGGTGGGAACTTTTGATGCCTGGAGAAGGAAGCAGACACAGTCCAAAGGATGTATGCTGACACTGATGGTATTTTTAAAACTTATTACCTAATACCTAATAATAATGATGATAATGAAAATATTAGAGAAGAATGCAGTAACAGTAACAGGAAACAGTAACATAGAGAGAACAATTGCACACAATCCCATGGACCTATCATCAATTCATAAAATTTTGAAAATATCATTTTTATAGATGTCACAGTACAAAATCCTAATAATCTCTGATGAAAAGGTCTCTGCATATGGAGAACCAGAGGAAGACGTCAAAACTCCCAGGGAGTCAGATTTGAAAATATATAAACATTTTTAGAAAACTTCTTTTTTTAATATTGTAGGATCTACAGATACTCATAATTCTTGCCCCCAGAATGGAAACATCTCTTGTTGAAAAAGGAAAAAAAAAACTAATATTCTTGGGCTTCTAAAAAGGATGTATAAGATTTTAGCTCTAGAACTAGTAGGGACATCGAAGGCCAGCTGGGTCTAACCTCATTTATAGCTGAGACCCAGAGAGGATCGGTGATTTACCCAAAGTCACATACATAGCTAAGTGTCAAGAGTTGGAATTTAAACCCAGATCCTCTCATCCGTGGCCTTTCTGTTGAACAACTAAGAAATGGCTGAGGTGATTTGGAGCCTCCATCTTCTGCCATCTCTCTGTGTTGTCTCCAAGTGTGGCCACGTCCTTTCAGTCATTTTGAAGCAACCTCAAATGGTTCCTAAAACCCAACAAGGAGAGGAATTTCTAGAGGATGTGGCTTTGATTTCTGGGAGAGTCAGGGTTTGCACCTCTATTCATCTTCTACCTTCTTGGAGACCTTTGCTTCATGTTAAGTTAATTTAAAAAGTCCCTGAGACTTGTATTCTGTAGGTTCACAGGAGAAGCAGAGTGGGATGGTGGAGGGACTAGGATTTGGGGCCCAGCTGGGAAGCCAGCAAGTTGACCTTGGGTGAGGAAATGGAAGAGAGAAAGGAAAAAGAAATTCTTTTTAATAAATAAGAATAGTCAAGTATAACAAATTCCCTCATATGTAAGGATGTATGTATACCCACATATACATATATGTGCACACATGTACATACATGTGTGTATATACCTGTCCATGTACATGTGTGTTATAAGTATATATGTGTGTGTACATATCTCAGTTAGGTTTTTCAGCACAGTGGATAGAGTGCCAAGCCTTGAGTTAGGAAGACCTGAGTTCAAATTCAGCCTCAGACACTTCCTAACTGTACAACCCCATGTAAGTTATGTCTGTTTGCCTTGATTTCCTCATCTGTAAAATGAGTTGGAGAAGAAAATGGTAAGCCATTCCAATATTTCTGCCAAGAGAACCCCAAATGGGGTCACAGAGAGTCAGGCACAACAGAAAACAACAGAACAACACTCATTCTTGTGTGTATTATCTATGTACATATGTTTTATGTATGACATGGATGGTTATTGTACTGCTTGTTCATAGCTTTCAAAATTATTTGTGTAATTGTTCCCCTGGTTCTACTCACTTCATCTTACATGATTTTATAAAAGTCTTCAAAATTATTCAAATTTTAATATTGATATTACAATATAAATTATATCTAGCCTTTATGATTATCCAACTGTGACAGGACCTCCAAGGTCATCTATTCTAGTCTCTCTCCCAATAGTGAATCCTCAGTTTCCTCATATGTAAAATGAAGGACATTGAACTAGATGGTCTCTGAGGTGGCTTCTAATTTCAGACCTATAATGCTAAGAATTTGTTTAAAATTGACATAGACTGTCTGAGTTGGAAGAGACTTCTGAGGCCATCTATTCCACAATTTCCTGGGTGCCTTCCCCAACAAGGGGTCATCCAGCTTCATCTTGAGAACCTACAGTGAGAGGCAGCCCATTCCATTTTTGGACAACTCCCATTGAGAGGGAGATTTACTTTCCATTTATCTCTTTCTTCGACATCCTGGGCAAATGGTTGTCCCTTTTTCCTTGAATACACAGGGAGACAGGCGACTTGTTATCTATTAAACCACTCATTTCACTTTTGGACCACTCTCGTTACTAGAAATGCCTTCATGGTACTGAAGAATGGCCAACCACATTTATAGATGCCTCTCAGATTTGTACAGGTAGGATCTCACTTAACATGTTGGATTGGATGGATTCTCACAGTTAGTTTGCAAGATGGTAGCTAATTGTTCCCATTTTACAGATGGTAAAACAGCCTGAGTCACTTGCCCAAGGCCACATAACTAGTGTCTGAGGATGGCTAGGAATTCTGGTTGTTCTGATCCAAGTCTAATGGCTTCCCATTAATAATGATTGCGTGTCTATGTTGTACTTTACAGTTTGTGTGATTTTCCATAACTTATCTCATTTGGTCTTCACAACAACCTAGTGCTTTTAGTTCTATTTTTGCAGATGAGGAAACTGAGCCTGAGGGAGACTAAAGGCTTGCTCTGGACCAGAGACAGGAAGTATCTGGGGCAGGACTCAAGCTCAAGTCTTATTGTTTTGAAGTCTTGGCTCTATTATACTGCATTCCTTGCTCAAATTTGCCTTCCGACTTACTATTATTTTTTCCTTGGGGTCAATCAGAATAAATCTCATTTCCTTCCTCTTAACAGTCCACTAAGTCCTGGAACACAACTATCCTGTCTCCCAGTAAATATTGTCTTCTCCCAGTTAAAAGACCCCATTTCCTTCTTCCAATGTTCAGGTGCCAAGGGATTCCAGACCCTAAAGAGCTCTGGTTGCTTCTGTTTGGCCATGTTCACTTAAACCCTGACTCTCCTGAACAACAGCATTCAGACCTGAATGTAGAAGTTCATAGTGGGTCTTACTAGGAGAGAGAAGTTAGTCTACTCTCTCACCCAACCCATTGTGGAGATGAGGAGACTGTGACTCAGAGCAGGAACGTAACTTTCAGCATACAAACACCAAAACTCTGCCTCAGTCCTGGTCCTCTGCCTCAGTTTCCCTTTTTCTGTGGTCCGGTCCTTGTCGGTTGTTTGGCATCTCCTGTCATTTCCTTCTCAGGGGCCTGGACCAGAACCCTCCAAAGAGGACATGGGTCATGCCCATCACCATTCCCAGGCCCATCTCTCATAGTGATTGCTACACTGCTGTTTCAATAATTCATAGAAAAATTGAATGAAATTACTATGCGAGGAAATTTCAGGCCTGACTCTGCTAGGAAAAGAGGGATCTGTGTTCCTGATAGCGAGCATCTGAGCCATTCTTCTCTGTGGTTGTAAGATTGGAGGGCTCCTTTTAGTGGTATGAGATTGAGGAAATCATTAATCTCTGACAGTTGTATAGATATAATTAAAGATAGATGAATATAAAAATACCTGCAAACTCAAATTACTTCCTGGAGCTGGGGGGAGGGGATGGGGGGGAGGATGATGGTGGGAGGAGGCTTCTATTTATAAAGTTGGATGCAGACACAGTTGGCTACATAGTCAGATCGGGGCAGGCCTGTCACTCAGGGAAACTGACAGGCCCATAAATAGATTTTTTAGGCTTCTATATAGGGAGACACAACCCACAGGTCTGCAGCTAAGAACAAGGAACCTTGTTCTGCCCAATGAGATCTGGGCTATCCCCAGAAAAGAGTGGAGAGAAGAAAGAAGAAGGAAGGAAGGAAGGAAGGAAGGAAGGAAGGAAGGAAGGAAGAAGGAAGGGAGGGAGAAATATGGATAGATGGATGGGTAGATAGACAGACAGACAGACAGACACAGATAGATAGATGATAGGTAGGTAGATAGTTAGATAGTTTTTCATGTGATGGCCACTGAAAAGCATTGTGGCTACACTGAAGGCAAGCTCTCCAAGAAGACTCTTCTGGGAGATGACCATCCAGCTGGAAAGGGAAGAGAAGCAGGAGGCTGGGGAGCAGGAGGAGGAGCAGCCCCAGGAGAGCTGGGAAGCTTGGCTGGAATACTCCCTGAAGCAGCACTGGAGAAGGCAGTCACAGGCAGGGTGACAAGCTGGAGGAGGGGAAGGTGCCTAGGGAGAGACTGAAGCATCTTTGAGGGGATGATTCTGGGCCAGGAGCCAAGTCTGGATGACCTGGAGCAATCACTCCTCCTAGTCCAGGAGAAGGCCCTCCTGTCTGCTCTGTCTTCTGGTTGCTTGAACCAGGGTGGAGATCCAAGTTTCAGAGAGTTAGCCAGAGTGGGCGATTCACCTCCCCAGAGAAGAGATGAGAAGCTATAGTCCCCTCCTATGCAGAGGAAAGAACTCTAGGTGTGGGTCATTATATGATTTTTTTTTTTCCTTAAAAAAATCTTTTGGGGCAGCTAGGTAGCACAGTGAATGGAGCACCAGCTCTGGAGTCAGGAGGACCTCAGTTCAAATCCTTCCTCAGACACTTGACACTTACTAGCTGTGTGACCTTGGGCAAATAACTTAACTCCAATTGCATTGCCTTCCCCCCCTCAAAAAAAAAAATCCTTCTTAAAAGGATGACTCAAATTTTTTAAAAAGTGCTGACTCATTAAATAGAAAAGGAATATATTTAGAAATGAAAATGATTGAAAAATAAGATTTTTTAAATTATCGAAAGAAATAGTCTACAAAATATAGAATTGGAGGTAAATGCCTTGAGTTTGAATCCCTGCTCCTCTATGTGAGAGCTGTGGGACCTGGGATGTGTCCCTTAACCTTGTGCCTCAGTTCCTATTCTATAAAAATGAGAGCATTAAACTACATTGCAGATTCCAGACCTGTTCTGTGTAATGGATTCCTTTGATAGTCTGAGGAAGCCTAAAGACCCCTTATCAGAATAATATTTTAAATGCATCAAATAAAACATATACAATTACAGAGGATACCAATTGCATAGGAATATGCTTATGTGTATGTGTGTGTATATATATATATATATATATATATATATAAAATGATCTCTGCTGTTTTCTCTAGTAAGATTGTCTAAGGATTATAAGATCATATATAGGAAGGGACTTTAGATGGCTTTAGTCCAGAATTCCCATTTTACAGATGAGCAGATGGAGCCCTGGAGGATTTGAACCGAGGTCTTGCTAACTCTACACCTGTCCTCTCTCTCTACCGCTCCAGTTGGCTGCATCTTCCTATGGCTCCATCACCTAGGATGGAATTCTGGTTCCTTCACTTATAAGCAGCACCTCTGCCAACTCCCCTCAGTGGTTAGTACACTTTCCCCCACCTGCCCCAATGACCATGTCATCGTTGTGAATATTGTCCAAGTGAAGAGGGTGGGAAGGAACTGGGCTGAAGTCCTACCCAGTTCTGACTCTCAGACCCTGTGACCGTGGGTGAATTACTTCATCTCTCCATGTTCCCATGTACTACCCCAAGAGTTTATAAATTTGAGAACAATTGCTTATCTGCAGAATTGGAATTTGGGGTGCGATAGGGACTCATTCCAGGCATTAGGGATCTTATCTAATCAGCTGCTGATCCCAGTGGGGAACAGGCTGAGCAGACATCAAACCTCATGATCATGGGAGTCCTCAATAAGCACATTTTAAAGGGGTCACTACCCTGGAAGCCACATGTGACCTGTGAAGACACAAGGGCCATTAAAATATTTGTGTCATTTGTGGGGGGAAAATAAACCTCTTTATCTATAAAACAAAAAGGTTAGGTTTTATGATACTTGAGGTCCTTCTTGCTCCAAATCCAAAGTTTAGTCTTCCAGGTTGTTAATGTAGAGTTGAAAACTGCCCTTTGTCCCTGAAGAGACTAACAGTCACTTCACGGTCACGTGAAGACAGCAGCCCATTCTTCCCAAGGAGGCCCAGGAACCAGTGCCCCTCATTTGGCAGGTGAAGGGAATGAAGCGACCCTGCTGAGGGATAGTGGCAGGATTCAAACTCCTAGCCATGTTCCCTTGGGTCTCACCCATCACTAAGCACACAGGACTAGCTGAGGCGTCTGCACCAGTGGCTGGCAAGACAGAATCACCTAGTTTCCTTTCACTCATATTTAGCTCACTGTCTTAATTGGGGCAGTAAACAAGCCAGAATGTTTCTAGTGGCGTGCCCGGGAACTAGTGATGTGTACATTTGTGTATGTGAGTACGCACAGAAGCAAACAACCCAACGCTTCTGGTGGTCCGCCCGGGTGCTGGCACCTTCTGTGAGAGGGCCATCCCATCCTCTGTGTGCTGTGTGTGCCTCGCATGTGTGTCTGTGTGTCTATATGCATATATATGCACTACAAGGCAATGCATGCATACTGAACGAATGCATTTCATTTATATATATATAAATGAAATGTACAAGATTATCATGGAAGGCACCTGGGTACACCACCAGGAGTATTGTATTGTTACACGCACACATATGCATGCCTGTACACACATACTCATGCACATGTATGTGTTCACATGTCCATATCTATATAGCATGTATGTGTGAAACATATAAGACATTCCAAGATAACCCTATCATAGACAGAACTAGGTGCACTGCATTGTTCATTTCATATATACACACATCTATTCATATATGAAATGATGTAGTGACATGTTTCATGCATATACGGAAAATACAAGACACATACAAGATGGCTCTCTAAAACACATGTGTATGTGTGTGTGTGTGTGTATATACATACACGTGTATGTGTGATATTGTATCCCCTGAGGGACGTAACCTCCTGGGGCACAAGAAGCCTTTCTCTTCTGCCTTGGCCCAGTGGCCAGCATGGAGCGAGAGGGCCCTGAAGGTGGACCGTGGGGACCCTTTGTTTCTCCTTGTATCACCAGTGAACACTTGGCTCAGTGCTGGACACACAGGCAGCACCTAACCAGTAGCTGCCGATTGACCTCTCACCACTGTGTGATGACTGACTGACTGATGCACCTTCTGCTCCCTCACCAGGACAGATGCTGAATTGTGGCACAGACATTGTCGAGATCAGATATGCACAAAGCTCTGTGTTTTATGCAGGAATGCATCCTGGGGCGTCCTGGGGAGGAAGCAGATGAGCCCAGATGACAAGTGCCCTGGGAGGACAGGGTTGGGGGATTCTCCAGGAGGCTCCGAGGTGAAACGGAAATGGGGCTCCCAGCCTGGGGATTCTGAGATCTGACCTCCCCAAATGTGAGTCCTCAGTCTCCCAGCAGGCCCTGTCAAAGGCAATGCAAATGAGCTCCTTAGATATGCAAATGACTTCCCTCTGAAGAACCCCAGCTTTGAGCTGAAAGGATGTGTGACTAAAACCTACTGCTGGAAAAGAAAGGAGAAGGGGGATTTGCCAGAAAATTAGCCTTGGGGGAGAAACTTGGTGGCCTCCCCCTGGGGGGCAGGGCGGGGGCCCTCAGGGACAGGCCCAGGCTTCCCACAATCCTTCTGAGGAGGGCTTTGTTTCCAGGCACGGGGGGCCCAGGAGGAATGGGAGGCCGCAGCAGAAGGAGGGGTGGGCGGCATGGGCCACAGTGAGTCACGGCTAGAATGCACAGGCATGAGAAAGTAAAGTTAGATAAAACAATGAACCCATGTTTTCTCACTGCCTGGGATGTGAGTGCAAGAAGGCCAGTGTGTTTGTCTTACATTGCTGCCCCCCCCCCCCCACACACACGCACACGCACACACACGCACATGCACACATGCACACACACACACACCTACATACACATATGAATGCACACACACATGCACATGAACACACGCACACACCACACACCTACATGCACATATGTACACACATACGCACATGAACACACATAAAACCACACTCACACAACATACATACCTACATACACATATGTACACACATGTGCACAAACACACATAAAAACACACACGCACACACATACTCCCAATTTTAGACTTAATTCCAAGCATGATAATAATAAAAACAAGAAATATCAGTTTTTAATGCACTGAATAAAACATAGACAATTCAAAGGAAACCAATTACACAGAAATATCCTTATCAAAATATATACAATTTTTAAAAAATCTCCCAGCATTAAGAATCCCTGACCATCTCTCCTATTCTCTCTGGCGGAGTGTTCATGGAGGGTTAGATCCTATACAGGAAGGGACCGAGTAACGGAGCTGCCTTTCAGAGTGCCCGCCATTTCTCATTCCATCCTCACAACAACCCTGGAAGGCAGATGCTGTTATTCTCATTTCACAGAGGTGGAGCCTAAAATAAGTTGAGGTTAAGTGACTCGCCCAGGGTCACAAAGTAAGTATCTGAGGCAGGATTGGAACTTGGGTCTTTCTGCCATTTCTATGGGAACAGTGCTAGCCATTATACCCATTTCACAGAGTAGGAAATGGAGGCTGAGATGAAGCCTAAGTGACTTTCTTAAGGTCATACACCTAGTAAGTACCTGAGGCAGGATCTGAACTCAGGTCACCCATACTCAGCATTCTTTCCACTTACTTGCTCTTCGTGGAATTCTGTGGAGTTACTGTTGTTATTATTGTAATGGAGGAGAGATGAAAAGAGCTGGGTTCAAATTCAGCCTCTGGCACATGCTCCCTCTGTGACCCTGGGCAAGTGCCCACATTTATCTAGACCTTCCATTTTAAATAGGAATGATCAGTAGTGGATAGAGCCCAGGCCTCAAATCAGGAGGATCTGTGTTCAAATCTGGCTTCAGACTAGCTGTGTGACCCTGGGCAAGTCATTTAATTCTGCCTCAGTTTCCTCATCTATAAAAGGAGCTAGAGAAGGAAATGGCAAACCCCTCCATTATCTCTGCCAGAAAACCGCCAATGGGACCACAAAGAGTCGAAGGACTGAAATGAGTGAACAAGAAAAATTTGGTGCCATGTGCTTTAAATGTGAAAGCCCCTATAGTATTATGAGCAGCCTCCCAGGGATGGTGTAAGGACAGGGCCTGGCAAAGTATAAACTGCAATAAGAACGGGATCCCCCAGGGCGAGTGGACTCCACCAGGAGGCCGGAACAAGCGGGCAGTGCCAGCTCCTGTAGCTGCTGCTTTCTTTATCTTGTCCTCCTTGCTCTCCGAGAGTGTGGCAGCTGCCAGCCTTCTTCACTGTTCCCCTCTCCTTACCCAGGTGTTTGAGGCCTTTCCTGGCCCATGGCTAGTGCCTTCTCCCACAGACCACAGAAGGTACATGGTGGCTTGCACATTGTCTCCCCATCAGAACATCCCCAGCCTGAGAGCAGGGCCTGGCCCGTGCTTGCCACCGTACCTGGCACATAGTAAACAGTAAACTCTCGCTGATCTCCTGTTGGCCAATCGATCTGCATTGGCATAGGGAATTTTCTCACCAGAAGTTCCCTACATTGCTGGAAAGGACAGGTGTGAACCAAAACAGGACCAACAGAAAACCACAACAACCTATAAAAACAATGGTCCTAAGCGATTCTTAAGATCTCTTCTCTGGGTCCCCCACATGCTCTAAGCCAGTGGTTCTCAACCTTCCTAATGCCGTGATCCTTTAATACAGTTCCTCATGTTGTGGTGACCCCCAACCATAAAATTATTTTCGTTGCTACTTCATAACTGTAATTTTGCTACTGTTATGAATCGTAATGTAAATATCTGATATGCAGGATGTATTTAAATTGAACATAATCCACAAGTTGAGAACTGCTGCCTAAGCAATAAGCACTTATTGAGCGCCTACTGTATTCCAGGCTCTGCACGAACACAGGGAATATAAAGATACTTTTTCTTTTTGGTGGCATTCCAGTGGATACAAAGCACTGCCCCCAGACAAGTCAGGAGCACGAATCATTGACCCATTTTACAGAGGAGGAAACTGACAATGAGAGATTAAGTCACCTGATTTGGACCACATAAGTTAGAACCAGAATTGAACTTGTTTCCAAATCCTAAACTATCCCCAGTGTATACCCCTGCCTCTTACATCAGTGTGTGTGCTGTTGAATTGGTTTTAGGGGTACAGATGAGGTTTCTCAATAATGTTGAACCAAATTCTTCTAAAAACAAGTCCTTGTGAGGTTGGTAACAAATGAAAGGACCAGTTTCTTACATCAGTGAAAGGGAATCTTAGGATAGCAAATTACCATAGGGATCATATAGTCCCAAGCATTTTTCAGGAGGGGAAACCAAATCCCGGAGAAATACAGTGAGCTTTCCATGGTTGATTGGAACCAACACCAGAAGTATGCTCTTCTGCCCACCCCACACCCACCCTTGGTTTGCACATCAGAGATGCGGATGGTGTCCATTTGGAGACAAATATAATTCCGCGCCTTTGCGGGTGGCCTCCGCCAGCACGCGGGTCTCCTGCCTTGAAGTTCCGACTGTCAGAATCGCGGCTTTGATAGCTCCGCTCCTTGCGCCGCTCACCTCCCACCTTCCCATGCTGGGATATTTATAGCTGATGTGACACATCCAGGTTTACGGATGACTTTAGAACTGGAGACAGAGCAAATAATGAGGAACCATTTAAGCAGATTCAGAAGGATTTGGATCATTTGCGTAATTGGGCGAGGAGATGGGAAGCACAGTTCAAAGTACAAAAATGTCGAATAATTACTGTGGAAGCGAGGCACACAGCTTGTGGATTAGGGAGAAGGAGCCCCCAGAAGCCGATCCTGCCATCTTCCAGCAGCCGGGGACAGGCAGGGCCACCGGAGTGAAGGACACAGGGCCAGGCTGTCAGGCCCACATGAGGTCGTCCCTCCCGGCTGGTTCCCACATCACCATTTCCTTCCTCCCCCTCCGTTCTCTCTACTTCTCCTATTTTGTCACCAGTTTGTGGAGGAATCAAGTCATGGTGATGGATGGGACCTAAGAGGTCCCCTAATTAGCCCACCACACCACCTAAAGCAGGGATCCCCTCTTTTACTTCCCCAGCCTCCACATGACATTTTGGAGGTGCATGTTTCCAAAAGAACTCACTCCATTGTTTTTCCCCCTTGAATTGTCCCAAAACAGTAGATTTTGGTGGCATCTAGAGATCACTCAAAGGAGAAGGAAAGTGAAGAATATTGGCAACGATCCTTGATTCAAAGCTGTGTGTGCCCTTGTTCACTTCTGCCATATTGAAATCAGGAGAATGGGATCCCAATTCTAATTCTAACTCCAGCTATCTGACCTTGGACAAGTCACCCAGTCTCTCTTGGTCTCAATTTTTTCTGAAAATAATTCTTCCCTTTTCTCCCTCCCAGAGATTTTGGGAGGGGGTGTCTTGTTCATCTTACAGGGTAATGTATGAGTGTGTGTGTGTGTGTGTGTGTGTGTGTGTGTGTGTGAAATTCTTTTCATCCAAACCCAATCCCATTCCGTAGAATCTTTCAGGTACCTATTAGGTCTAAGTTTTCTGATCACACTGAAGTTCCTGCTGTAGCTGGTAGGCCAGAGGATCATAGATCTGTGGGTGACCTTGGAGGTCCACTTATCTGCTCCTCTGATTTACTACATTGAGAAACTGAGGGCTAGACAGAGTTAAGCGGCTTACTTAAAATCACATAGGTAGTAGCAGAGTTGGGATTTGAACCCAGACCTTCTGAATCCATCAGTCACTCCACTGTGCTGTATCCCCTCCAGATTCCTGGTTACTGCTTTCTTTCCATCAATAGCCCAGAGAAGCAGATGACTAAGAATAATAGCAATAATGATGTTTGCAATGAATGTAAAAAGAATAGTAATGGGAGTTTTGTGGCCCTCCGAGGATCGCAAAGTATTCAGGCTTCATTTTATTTGACAAGTACTATCACGATCCCAGTTTTATAGTTGCAAAAAGTGAACATCAGACGTTGAGGGCTCTGCTATAGGGACCCACACGCTAGTGAATGTCTGGGATGGGGCACAGGCCCAGGTTTTCATGAGTCCAGATCCCAGGTTCTACGGGACCCTGTGCCCAACCCCCCTGGGTGAGCACTGGGGATCTGGGTTTGAGTCCTGACCCTGTGCTCACTTCCATTGGGACCCTCCTCAAGACACATGGCCCCTGGCCCTCGCCTTGGCCTGGCCAGTGTCTGAGGTCTGCTCCTGTCCAGTCTAACCCTGGCAGCCCCTCCCTGCCCCCAGCAGAGGCACCTGCCCCCCTCCCCCCAGGGCCCAGGCACTTGCCTGTCAGGGTCCCCCCCCTCCATTTGTCTGGATTGTTTTTCCCGAGCAGGCGGAGTTTCAATCAGCAGCTGCCTTCAGTTGCTAATTTGTGTGTTCTGATTGCACCTCCAGTTTTTCAGCATCGTTTAAGGAGAGACTGAGGTGGAAAGAATGATTCGGGAACAAAAAGTAATTAAACTTAATAAGTCTTTTGAGATTAGCCATTAATTTAGTTTTGAAATGTAAAATTGCTTTTACCGTAATAAGGGATAATAATATCACGCCGGGGTAATATGCAGGATGGGAAATAACGCACTGATAACACCAGACAGGGGGCGATAACATGTGTGCTTTGTCCTCCTCCTCCCATGGGAGATAAGCATTTCACATAATCGCCAAAAGTTAGAACTGGGAAGGAGCTTAGAACAGGGGATGTCAGAGCTGGGAGGAGCCTGAGAACAGGGAATGTCAGGGCTGGGAGGGAGCTTAGAACAGGGGATGTCAGAGCTGGGAGGAGCCTGAGAACAGGGAATGTGGGGGAGAGGGAAGAGGGGGACTTAGCTATTGTCTAGCCTAAGCACTTCATTTTACATAGAAGGAAACTTAGTCAAAGAGGGGGACAGCACATTTTCTGAAAGTTCACACGGCAATCTTGTAGCAGAACCAGGATTCGAACATCATCCCCTTAGACTCTTAAGTCACAGATTTCCATCTTCTCCAGCCCCTTCGTGTTACATGTTCTCATGTTATAAGAGAAAGGCTCATGCAGATTAACTTGCTTGCCCACAGTCACCAGGACAGAAAGCTTCAGAGATGAACTTCACGCCAGTGAAGACTTTGACCCCAGAGCCAGCTGACCATTGCCCCTAATCGTGTTTGAGAGGATGTCTGGGGATGCTGTGATAAGCACTATTCTGAGATAAACCAGAGAGCATCCACCCCTTCTGTCATGGCTCTGACTTCACTCTCTTTATGAATTATAGAACACTATATTTAAATTGGGAAGGGACCTTGGGAGTCATTGAGTATCAGCCGCTCATTTTACAAATGATAAAACAGAGGCTGGCAAAGAAGTGACTTGCCCACAGTGACCCAATACATAGTAGAGCTGGAATCTGAACTCGGGTCTTCTGCACTAGACCCAATCCCTTGGAGCTGCACCGCCACATTTTTGCCTCCAAATGCTATAAGTGTGGACTTTTCTTGGGTAGCCACAGAAAGCCAGCCAGTCTTTAGGGGAGAAGGTGTTCTTTGGCATGTCCTCATCTCAAAGAAAAGTCGCCGCTTTCCTGTTTTTGTACCGAGATCCTGGTTAGGTCCTGGTGGCTTCTAACACAATTAAGAAGATTCCTGTTCACCAAATTTTATTTCTTTAAAGATGCCTTTGCTAAGAGCTCAGTTTTGTGTGTGCTCTTATGATGCTCTGTGGAGAATGAAGTCCTCTTCCGTCCTGAACCCCCACCTTCTTTTCTAATCCAGCTTTTAGCAGTTCATTAGTGCTTAGAGCATCCCCCCACCCTAGGCTGGCCTTCATCCTTCTCTTTGGAGGCTGATGGGGGTACCTCACGCATGCGCAGAGGTCCCCCTTGATAAGAACAAGCAACCCCAGACCACTGGAATCTCCTGACTTGGAAGCCATTAGCAAGGCGGGTGATTTCATTATTCAATCCCTTCAAATAATCCCAGGACTGCTTTCAGGGACATGGCTGCCTCAGCAAATACTGAACCGACCAAGTCCCCAGGTACTCCAGGAAGGGAGAAAATGCCATAAATTAATTCTGGAATTAAATAATTCTCCGGTGTTTTTAATGTCCCATGCATAAATTGGCAATTTTCTAGAGAGATCAAAAAAAATGATAAAGGCTTTTTTTCTCTTTTTCCTGGTAACAACTGCTGAGGCAGCTACAGGGATGAAAGAAGTGTTTTATCCTTAACAAATGTCCTATCAGTTAAGAAACTCGGGAAAGGTGCCCGAAACATGTGTGCGCCTTCTCTCTCCCACTCCCATCATTCCCCTCTCGCAGGTCTGAGCAATTACTTTCTCACCAAGCCTATGGGCTCCGGAAGGGACAGCCACAGCTTTTCCAAGGGAGCCATTATAGGCCTTAAATCCCTTGATCAAAACAAGGACATCAGAAACATACACTTGTGAGGAGGGACGGGGTCAAAGGAGAGAATAGAACAAATGGCGGTGGGACACTGTCATGGAAGTGTTTGGCATGACTGCACATGTATAACCTATATTACATTGCTTGCCTTCTCAATGAGGCTGAGTGGGGAGGGAAGAAGGGAGAAAACTCAAAGTTTTAAAAATAAATGTTAAAAATTGTTTTTACGTGATATATAGGCAATGGGGTATAGAAATATGTCTTACCCAGCAGGAAAATAGAAGGGAAGGGCATACGAGGGGGGGTGATTAGAAGGGAGGACAGATTTGAGGAAGGGGTAATCAGAATGCATGCTGTCTTGGGGTGGGGGGAGAGGAGAGATGGGGAGAAAATCTGGAACTCAAAATCTTGTGGAAGCGAATGTCAAAAACTAAAAATAAATTAATAAAGAAAAAAGAACACAAAAGTAAGAGCATTAACTTTTAGACTTCCCTTTGGAGATTATTGGGTCCATAGTGAAACCAGCATCTCTTTGAATGTGAGGACCTCACTGAATCCCTGTACTGAGGCCATCTCTGTCCATAGTTGACTTTACTCTTTGTCCCTTTGGCCCAGCTGCTATGTATTGTACCACACACACACACACACACACACACACACACACACACACACACACACTACCCTTCCCCTGAATTTGGGAGGAGAGGAAAGAGTATGTGAGAGCAGAATGTTACAATTGGGAGGGACCTTAGAACATGGAATGTTAGGGAAGAAGGATCTCAGTACATAGACTGTTAGAGGTTATTAGAAGACAGACTTACACTTAGAAAAGAGCCATAGACAAAAGGATGGTCATATTTCTATTAATATGACTAGAAGGAAATAGGGCTGAAAATGATCTGTTCCAAACCACTCATTTTACATAGAAGAAAACTGGAGCCCTGAAAGGTAGAGAAGCTGTTGAGGTCCCAGAGGCCAAGGCCGGGCCTGGGCCCAAGTCTTCCTCTTCTTTGTGCGGGGTTCTTTCCATTAGGCCATGTTTCACGGCAACCTAGAGAAGCAATTAATCTCTCACTTTGTAATGGAAGCCAACAGGAGAATTGAGGCTGGGTTCCTACTCCTTGAACCGCAAATAGCTCTGATGATTAGTGAGCCTTGGTGATTTCTCTACTTTAATATAGGAAGGGCAGAAGATATCTTTACACTGGATATAAATGGAATTTCCCCCTATTATTAAATTCTCACTTTTAAGTTATAAGAGACTTTTCTTTTAAGTCCTTGACTCACTAATAGCGAATTTTAAATGGCTCTGACTTATCTGAGCAGATTAAAGGGGAAAGAAAGGCAGGCTGAGAAGTTGAACTTTTCATCTTGCCCTGTAATGCTGTTCAGCAGCAAAGGCATTTGTGTTCAGGGATGAGCCTACAGAACCCTTCTTCCTGAAGGTTATCGTCCTAAAATACATTGCTTGTCCTTGGCCTCCACCTATATAGCGGGTCTTGAAAACTCTCCTAATAGCAATAATTATAGCTCTCAGTTCTCTGTTATTGTATAAAGGGCTGCATGTACCTTGTCTCCTTTGAGCCTTAAAACTTCCCTGTGAGGTTAAACTATGTAGATACATGTCCACTGAGGAAACCAAGACTTGGAGAAGTTTAAATTCATAAAGCTACTAGATGTGTAGGGGTGTGTGGGGAGTGAGGGGGTGGTCTAGGACTTAGAGTCAGAGGTGTTTTAGGTCCAAGGCCTATTGATGTAGTGCTGAAGAGACCACAACCATCTGGTCCAACCCCCTTATCCAATACATTTGGAAATTGAGGCCCAGGGAGGCTTAGCTAGATGAACCATGAGTATAGTGTTGGATTCAGAGAGACTGGCCTTCAAATCCTGCCTCAGACTCCAAGTTGCTTTATGTACCTGGTCAAGTCACTTAATGTTTCTCAGACTCAGTGTTCTCATATATGAAATGGAATTGATAAGGGCACTATCTTCATAGATCTGTTTTTCAGATCAAATGAAATTTACATGAACCCCTTGAAAATCTTAAAGCCTGTATAAATGCTAGCAGTGATGATGATGGTGATGATATTATGCTAAGTGACCTTCCCAAAAGGCAGATTTATATCTCCTCCAACCCTCTCATTGTACAATTGGGTAAACTGAGGCTCATAGAGGACAAGTGATCTGCAACACTCAGCAGGCAATGTGCACATTCTAGCACAACACACAGACACAGACACACACAGACATACACACAGACACGCAGACACACACACACACACACACACATTTTACTGAAGAGGAAACATAGATGCAGAAAGAGCAAGTGGTATGTTCTCTCTCTTTCCTTTTAAGTTGCTAGTAAGGAGTTACTCCTCCGTGGAGACTGAATAAGATGTACAGATGGAGCCTGTAGACAGTTATTAAATGTCGCCTTTGTGCCTAGCATTGGGTGCTAATCCCTGGAGATTCAAAGGAAAAGGAAAAGCAGATTCTGCCCTCAAGGAACAGGCATAGCAGGGTTCTCTTTCCTCCTTACCCTTCAGTTGAGGGAGTTTTCTGCTTCTTTTCCCCCCAACCATTGTTGTCATTCAGTCATTTGGGGGGCATGTTTGACTCTTTGTCACCTCATTTGGGGTTTTCTTGGAGTGCTTTGCCATATCCTTCTCTTGCTCATTTTACAGATGAGGAAACTGAGGGAAACAGGGTGAAGTGACTTGTCCAGGGTCACACAGCTAGTAAGATGCTGAGGTCAGATTTGAACTCAGGAAGATTAGTCTTCCTGACCTCAGACCTGGCACTCTGATACCTAGATGCCCCAAGGCATCACAAATAATCGCAGAATGAGTTGTGTGTTTTTACAGATTTAGGGACTCAGTAAGAATGATTCTCTTTCCATGTTTGCCAGTTCAGGTTCAATTGGAAGATTCTCTTGTGCTTTCCTTGTGAAATGCAGGCAGTAAAAGCCAAAGATCGGAAAATAAAGTGGCACAGGGCCCCAAGAATATACCCAATGATGGCTCTTTTCCTTTGCTCAAGAGGGCACTTACACTGAAGATTTGATGTGGCCACGGTCATTGACCCATATGGAACTCGAATGTTTTTTTAACCCCCTGCAGAAGGATTCTGCTGTGCCGATCTGTGAGACTTTTTAAGTGCTCGTCCTAAAGAGGAGGCATCAGACCGGGGAGGCATTGTGGGGAGCAGAAGACTTCTTCTCTGATTATCCGAAGAGTACTTGTGATAACCATTGCTGAAACCTCATTCTCCTATCTCTCTTTGTGACAACAACCCTGCTTGCTAGCCACTCAGCAAACTATCTTTGGCTTTGGTTTGTTTCCTGTGTTTTTTTTTTCTCAATCACAAGAGCTTTTACTTAATACAAAAGCAAAACAAACAAAAGAACAGAATTACCCCCGTCCTTACCAGCAGTTGAAAACTCCAGGGGGCTTTTATTCGTCTGTGCTGAATCACTTTGATGAGGTTCAGATGCCTTCCTCATCTCACACTTTAGATATTGCTCACCTGTCCTGAGAACATGGAAGTTTGTGGCCTTGCACCTTCATTAGATGAGAAGCCATTTTGACCAAAGAAATCAGCTTCACATCAATTCTGCTACATTTTCACGATTTACACTTCCATCCGATTAGTTCCTTGTCCCTCTGGACCCATTATGTTTCCTTGAATGCTGATCAACTTCCTCCCGTCCAGTTGCTCCATTTTCCTTCCAAAATCAGTTGAAAAATTTCGAATCTCTATTGGCTGGTGAGTAATCAGTGGCTTGATAGGAAGCAGAGCTTAGATTTTTATTAATAGTTAATTGTTAGTATATTGTCAAAATGACACTTGAATGATAATTACAGACTGAAATTCTATAACCCTTTGTAATTGGCAAATAATTCTCACACCCAGTATCTAGTCTGGTCCTTATGGCCACTCTGAGGTTGATAGTGCAAACATTATTGCCATCCTTTCTCAAATTAACAAGCTAAAGTTGAAAAATGGACTTGAGCCAAGGTTGGGCAGCTAATAAATGGAAGCGGGGGCACTCAAACCCAAAGCTGCCAACAAGTATCAGGGTACTTAAGGGCAGAACTTTGGAAGAGGCAGATTTGATAGAAGAAAACCTCTTAACAGTGAGTTATGCCAGCTGGGAATGAGCAGCCTAGAGAGGCAGTGGGTTCACCCTCACTGGAAGTCAGGTGACCTGTGTGTAAGAGTAAGCTTCTCTAACTAAACCTGTTCAGAACTGAGCCCATTGTCCCCTCTCTAAACGCCCTTCCCCTCTTTCAAACTCCCCTCTCACTGTTGAGGGCATAACAAGCCTGCCCATCCCCAGGCTTACCACCTCAGTACCATCCTTGACTCTCCTTTCGCACTCATCCCATATATTTGGTTTGTTGCCCAATCTTGGCATTTCTACCTTCCGCTCTCTATCCCTCATGTCTTTCTGATAAAGTTAGATGATGAGATGGAAGCTGAGGGGAGGATGTGCGAGTTGGCCAGGTCCCATAGGAAGAGGGAAATAGTTCTAGGGAAAGAATCATCAAAAATAAAATAACACCCTGTGCTCTGTAATGAGAACCTGAGCCAACCCAGATCTCTATGGTTAAGGAAAAATCACAGCTTCTTCATAATTCACTGTTTGACAATGTAATTGTGGTGGTCTGCTAACTCCCTGTTTCATTATTCTCAGGAATGACATTAACTGTGAGCTCCCAAATCAATATGGTCTGAAAATTATCACTGCAGGGTAGCAAGGAGCTTTGACAAATCACACTGTTGTCCCCCCCCCCCCCCCCAAGGGATATAAGGGAAGCTGTATGTGTATCTTTAGTGGAGCACACAGAGGAAAGAAGACCGCCTTGGAATCAGATGACCTGAGTTCAAATTCTGTCTCTATGACTCACTATTCATGTGACCTAGAAGCAAATCACTTAATCTCTCTGTCCTCAGTTTCCTAATCCTTACATGAAGTAGAACCCATTAGAATATGAGTTCCTCGAAGGGAGCGAGACTTTCACCTTTGTCTTTGGCTCTCTAACACAGAGATAGGATTTAGTAAATGCTTGACTGTTGGTTGGGAAATGGCTAAGCAAATCACACAGCACATGGCAATTATGATGAATACAGAGAATTATAGGAAGAATTATGGGAACCATCAAAAACTGATACAACATGGATGATCTTGAGCAAGTCTCTTGACCCATGAGCCTTCCCACCCTAGAAGACACTTGATCCTTGCAGACTCTTCCTCTGATTCGGTCAGTCCTTCCCAGAATGGCCATTTAAAGGAATGTGACCAGGCCAGCCATATTCACTCCTCCATTCTTTTCAGTCTCCTTTCTTGACTCTCTGGACTCCTTTTTTCACCAGCCACATCATGTACCACACCCCCCCTCCCTACCTTCAGCCTCCTCTTATTTCTTTTCTTGCCCTGTTAGAATGGAAATTCCTTGGAGGAAAGGGCTGCTGCCTTCATCTTCTTGCACTATATTCCCAGCATTTTTCACAGTGTCTGGCATATTGTAACTGCCTAATAAATGCTCATAGACTTACCTTGACTCTCTGGACCTCAGTTTCTCCATTTTGAAAACGAGACAGTTCAGCTAGATTTGGAAATTTAGGATGTAAATTGGCAGCAACCCTACTATTTATTCACAGTCAGTTACTTAGCAGTAGAGGCATGTTTTAGTGAATGTTCCAGCTATCTCAATGCTCTTTTTTTTAACAAGTACATTTATTTTTAAGAGATGCTTATTAATATTACCAACAAAATAATTCACATTTTATGAATGAATGGATTCAAAACTATTGAAATGCTTATTGTGAACAAAGCATTGTTGTTGGTTTTTTTAATGGCTCAATTTCAATTTCCTCAGAAAAATTACAATGGAGATTTTTGCTGTACAATGGAGAAATTTGCTGTACAATATTGTACAGCCAAGGAAACTAAGGCTAATGTGAGTCAGGTGACTTCCTTAGAGTCAGACTTCTAGTAAGGTCAGTGCTTGAATCTGAGCTGGGTTTCCTAACTCCGAAAACACAGAGCTTTCCACTATAGTACTGAGAGGTAGAATTTGTATGGAAACCCAAGGCGTGATGGCGTTACTGCTCTCTACTCCTGAGAGACAGGGAGGTGGCAAAGTCATAGAGTACTATTGTTGGATTCCAGAAGACCTGAGTTCAAATCCTGCCTCTGACATTTACTAACAATGAGCAAGTCGCAACCTAGAGAACTCTTATGTTATGACCTTGTGTGTTGACATTTCTTCATTGTGCCCAATGGAGACACATGGGTTCATCAAATCCTAGATTTAGAGCTGGAAGGGACCTAGGAGGCTGTTGAGTTCAATCTCTTCATTTTATAATTGAGGAAACTAAGTCACAGAGAGGTGAATCCATTTGTCCAGGGTCTTGTGGCTAATGTCTGAGGTGCAATTTGTACTTGGGTCTTCCAGACTACAAGCTCATTGTTCTGTCTACACTGCTAAATTTTTATCTGCTGATTTTATTTTTTGTGTTTATGCGTGTGATTGTCTTCTCCCAGAAGCATGCAATCCCAGCCTTGGAAGGCACCTCAGAAAGTCATTTGCTATAACCTTTCCCTGTAGAAAAATCCCTAAAAATAAGATTAACAGCTACAATGATAACTCCTATTTGCATAATTCTGGATGATTTTCCAAGTGCTCAGCACACATTATTTCAATTGATGGTCAGCATTCTGAGAAAGTGGTCACTCATCCCTTTTTTGCTTGGAGACATCTAGCAAGTGTCTGGAGACATGTCTTTAAGCAGCCCCTTGAATTTTTAGACACTTCTCATTGCTAGATTTTTTTTTTCTTTCCATCAAAATGAAATCCTCCTCCCTTTATTCTCTACCAATTTCCACTGGATCTGCCCTCGGCAAGAACAAATCTAATCCCTTCTCCATATGACAGTTCTTCATACCCTTGAAAACAACTTTCTCATCCCCTTTGATCCTTCTCTTCTCCAGGCTAAATTCTCAGTTCCTTCAACTAATATGGCACAGACTCAACACCCTTCATCATCCTGCCTGCCCTTCTCTGGACACTCCCCAACTGAACAATGTCCTACTTGATCCATGGTGCACAGAACTATGTATGATATTCCAGATGAGGTGTGTCCAGTCCAGAGGGCAGACCATCAGCTTCCTCGTCCTGGAGATTAAATCTCTCTTCATATAACATAAATTCAAATTCACTTTTTTCCACTGCTGTATATACCTTTATTGACTCAAAGATGTGAAACTCCTTCAGATCAAGTTTTCTGTGGTTTCTTTTTTAATCAACAAACACTATATGCAAGGCATTAGAGGAGGGTAGGGAGCGGAGCTGTGATTTCATTGGGATAGAGATCTCTCAGATGAGAAACCTCCCCTTGCTAATTAGGAAAACCTTGCCCTACTTTATAATTTAGCCCCCTAGAACACTGAGAATGCAAAGTTCTCATTCACAGTCAAATAGCCAGCACCTGTCAGAAGTGGGATTTGAACCCAGGTCTGCCTGGGTTTCATGTTTACTTGTGCTGAGTCTGGGAAGGAAAAGAGCCTCAGTCCTCTTGAGCTTAAACTCTATTGGGGAAGGTGAGCAGCAAGCACCTACTTATGTCTCTTGGCATTAGCACAAGCCTCTGCATTCATATGGGCAGTTTTTGTTTACACTAAGACTTTTGAGACACCCCCTGCTTTTTAACATCAATGAATGGGTACATGGACATGTAAAGGAGGCCTAGTACTCTTGCCCATCCCTTGGGGTCACTTTCAGTATTTTCAATGATTCCTGACTTTAATGTTTGGACTCTGTGCTTTCTGGGTGAGTACTTTTTTGGGTAAGTTATGTCCTTTCTTTACTGCCAGAATATCAGTGGTTGGAGTCTGGTGGAGAGGTACATGCCGTCCCCTTTTCAACCAGCGCCTTTGAAACCCTTGCTTCCTAGAGATGGTGAATGGATGATATCTTGCAAGGGAAAAGAAAAAATACTGCTTATATCCAGGAAAATCCAGTTGTGTTTCATTTAAGTGCATTTTAAAATGTTCTGGGGAGGGAGGGAAACCTCTGACCTTTTACCAATTAGAAAAAGGTTGGAAAGGAGCTGGGGGTCCTCCACGACGGGTTAATGGATCAGCATAGGATTTGATGAAGACCAGAATTTTTACAGCTACTATTGACTCCAAAGGGTAAACAGTAGTGTTGGAGAAACTTCACGTTATAATTAGAGCTGTATAAATTTGAGCTTTCAGGTTTACAGTGTTCTTTATTTACATGGTGTCCCAGAAATCTTAGGTTATGAAAGCTTCAATCTGCACTAGGAGTTCTTGGACACACCGTCCGTTATGTAATAATGACAGTGATGATAACAGCTAATATTTATATAGGGCCTACTGTGTTCAAGGAACTCTAAGAGTTTACAATTATCATCTCATTTGATCCTGACCTGAGAAGGAGGTGATGTCATTATCCCTATTTTTACAGATGAGGAAACTGAGGCAAACAGGGATTTGTTGGCATGCCCAGGTTCACAGGGTATTTGTATGAGGCAGGATTTGAACTCAGGGCTTCCTGACTCCAGACCCAGTGCTCTATAAACTGCACACCCCAGCCCAGCTGCCTTCCTAACAAAGGCTGTGAAATGTGAACTATAGGGATCATTCATCTTTGTTTTACAGATAAGAATACTGAAGCTGACAGAGATTCAGTAACTTGCCTGTGGCCACATAGCTAATGTGCCAGAGGTGCGATTCACACCCAGGTCTCTCTGAGTCTGTTCACAGCCATCCCTCCCTACCTTTCTCAAGCTGGAACCATGCTCCCCATGCTCCCCTCTGTCTCTCCACTCGCCACCCCGCTCCGCCAGAGGCATCTAATGTTCGCTGTAGCTACTAAGGGCTTCCCTGGACAATAACCTTCCCTCTACTCTCTATGTTTTATGTAGCTGGATGTTTGCATGTTGTTTCCTGAATTGGATTGTGATGGCTTGGAGGGCAAGGAGTTATTTCTGCATTATCTTGGAATCTCCAACACCTAACACAGTCCTTGGCACATAGTAACTGTCTAAGAAATGCTTGTTGATGGATGAAGATGTGCTTTGATAAATGCATTCAGTTGTCCCTAGGAGACCCTCTCATTTTCCTGTAGCTCTGATAATTAGGAAGTTGGCTTTAGAACAACCTGTGATTTCTTTCCCACTACCATCTCACAATTGTTGCTAGGCTAATGCCTCTTTGCTATGAGTCCAATGCAGAGACCCATCCTGTCCCTCTGTTAAGTCTTCTCTTCTCCAGGATAACAAATCCCCAGTTCCTTCGCCTCAGCCCTGACAGCCCTTTAGGTCCTCTTTTAGGGCTCAGACCAGAACACGGGGCTTCAGATGTGGTCTGACTAGGCCAGAAAAGGGAGTAGCTAATTCCCCTCCCCCTAGTCTGGACTCCAGAGATCATCCAAGCCCCTGGAGCTCAGGACAGAAGAGAATTCCAGAAGCTCAGAAAGACCCAGTCTCTCTCCAGCCTTCTTGCTGACTAATCACTCCATGTGCTGATGAGGGGACCTTTGAGCTCAGCCTGTTAACCCAGCTGCTGAGCTCCTGGGCCTCAAAGCAAGTTAATCATAGTAAGAATAATATAGGTCAGTTGATAATGGAGAAGCCTGGGCTTCTCATTAGACAGATGTTCTTAACAGGCCCTGCATGTGATGCTAATAAAGTGGGCCATCATTCCCACCCAGATTGAAGCTAGGTGGGATGTACTCAGTGGGTCGAGTGCATAGCATTCAGGCACACTAGTGCTGTGAAGATTCAAACCTGAACCATCAAACAGCCATCTGACTTCACCAATGTAACCACACGCAGGCTGGTCATGGGGTATTGGGAGCTGAAGGCCCAGGTCCCGGCTCTGAGTTCTAATTCTGCCACTTAATAATTGTTTGACCTTAACAAGTCACCCTATCCATATAAGTGTCACAGATTTTCTTTCTGTGAATAAATCACATCACCTCCCCTGACCTCAGTTTCCTCCTCTGTAAAATGAAGGGGTTTAGACTAGGTGAATTCCAAGGTTTCCTTCCAGCTCTGAATCTACAATCCTGTGATGCTATGATCTCTCTGTGTCCCAGTTTCCACATCTATAAAATGAAGGCATTGGACTTCATGACCACTTTATAAAATCAATTCCAAATCTGTGAGTTAAATGACTGATTGTGTCGAGTGCTGGGGTGAGCCAGGAGATTCATTTCAGTTCAGCAGGTATCAGTGAAGTACCTACTATGAACCTGGGAGGAAAAGGAATGAGCATTTTATGTAGCACCTACTGTGTGCCCGCCATTGAGCTAAAGGTTTTTGTTTTGTTTGTTTTTTTCCAAATATTATCTCATTTAACGCTCACCACATTCTTGGGAAGTAGGTGCTGTCATTATGCCCATTTTAAAGGTCAGGAAATTGAGGCTGAGGCTAAGGGACTTACAGTGGCAGCTTGCTGGTTTGGGAGTTAAAGCAGCCTCGATTCTGGGCTCTGCTGTTTACCACTTACGTGCTCATCTGGTCTCTCCACCTTTTTCTCTTTGTTCCCATGGGCTCCAGCCTGGTTCAGGTCGATCTTTTACCTGCACTATTAAGGCAAAGATCTAATTGCTTTCTCCATTTTCATTCTCCCCCTCTTCCACCTGACCTTTCCCAGAGCTGTCAAAATCATCCTCCTAAAGCACAGGTCTGATTATGTCACTGCTCTGAACAACCCTACTCCACCCCCCAACCCCCCATGGCTCCCTATTGTCTCCGGAGTAAAATGCAGAGTCCTCTTCCTGACATTTAAGATGTTCTCATTCTCTGACCAAGTTTGAACCAACCTCTCCAGTCTTATTTCACATTATTTCCCTTTTTATTCACTGTCTTCCAGTCAAACTGGAGTCCTGGCTATTTCCTGACATCCTCTACCTGGCACAGTTGCCCCTCAATCCCAGAATGCCTTCTGTCCTCATCTCCACCTCCCAGAGTTCTTACCTTCCTTCAAGACTCAACAGAGGCAACATCTTCTCTGTGAATCTTTTCCTTGTCCCCTGTCACATGTGCCTTTTCCTACCTCAGTTTACTTTACTGACTTGCCAACGCACAAATTGTGTTCTACTGTGTCTCCATGAGTCCAAGGAGTTTCACTTTTACTTATACTTCCAGCTTCTACCATTGTGCCTAGAAACCACTTAATACAGGTTTTTTGAATTAATTTAATTGATTTGAATTATGAGAAAGAGAAGAAGAAATTTCTCTGTCTTCCAATGAAAAACTCAGCCATGCAAGTTGGAAAGCAGCATGAACCCAGAGTTCTGGCAGCCTAGCCCAGGCAAAGAGTACAGGATTTGGGGATGTACTCCCTTGGTTCCATTTGGGCTTTCTCGCTTAGTGGGAAAGTATTACCTTGGGCCAGTCACAGTCCCTCTGGCGCTCAGTTTCCTTGCCTGAGGAATGAAGGAGTTGGACCATGTGGTGCCTACCATCCCTTCCAGCTCCAAGTCTGTGAAATCTGATGATTTCTGAGCTCATTTTACCATGATAAAATGATGGTGCCTGAGCTGATGAGTCAGCTTCTCATCCCCCGGCTCGCCCACTCCCAGGTGGAGTCCTGGGTGTCCTGGATTCCTTTGAGGCTTTCTCGGGGGAGTTTGCCCTCCCCTGACAAGTGTGAAGTTAAAGTGAGTTCTCTTAGCTGCCAGCACTTTCCTAGGAGCAGCCAAGCAGAGACCTTACCCTTGGGGCAGTGACTCTGGAGAGCCAGGTTTAGAAAGAGGGGTTTCATTCAGGTCTAGCTTCCAGCTCACAGGCTTGTCACTCAATGTTTGCCTTCTTACAGGAGAAATGGGAGTCTTTTTACTATTTTAAGATCCTTCCTTACTCCTGATATTCCACACAATGCAAATATGAGCAGAAGAGATGGGGAAAGCCTGGAGGCAAGAGGTGGAGGTGGCTGAAGGTCTCCAGAAGGATTAGTTTTAAGCAGACAAGATTTTTTCTGGACAATTTCATGTTAATATCAATGGCATCTAAAAACAAAAAAAAAATGTGCCTTGCCACCTTTAGCTTCTACTTATGTGGGCTGTCTTTTAAATTAGCTCCTGCTGTTTTCAATCTGACTGAGGGTGAAGCTACCTAGGAATGCCAAAAAGTAGCTAAGTCCCATGATGCTCAGCCTTGGGAAATAGAACTAAGTTTTTCAGTGCTTGAACAATAAAAACCCACAGCTTCTTCCCAAGTCTTCCTCGAGACAACTGTAGTAAAAACATTCATGTGATAAAGACTTAGTAAGAACCTAACCTACTATTTGCCATGCACAGTTTAAGATACTAGTAAAGTGAAAACATCAAGGAAACAATCCCTGCCCTCAAGCAGCTGACTTCCTAGTATATGCACAATGAATACAAGCTAACTGAGTCAAGAATGCTGAATTTGGGGGCCACAGCATAGATTTAATGTTGAAAGTGATTCATTGATTTAGAGTTGGGAGGGACCTTCCAATCCTACCCTTACCCTCATCTTACAGATAAGGACCAGTAAAGAGACTTGCTTAAGGTCACACAAATGAGGTGATAGAATGAGGTTTTGAATCTAGAACCTCAGCTCTAAATGCAGCATTTTCTCTTGTGTCTTGCTGCCTCCCATGGTACCCCCTTCATTTTACAGAAGAGGGAAACTGAGGCCTAGAAGAAGAACCCATTTGGCCAAGGGCATGATGGAAGCAAAGAGCAAAGCTGAGATTCAAACCCAGGGTCTCTGGTGGCTAACCCAGACCTCTTCTCATGACACCATGCTAGTCCTCTTGGCTTTTGATTGAAATCCTGATTCTATCAACAATCTCAAACTTACATAACTTGGGTGAATCGTGCCCCACCCACCCTACTCTGGGTCTCGGTTTCCTTCCTTTGTCAAATGATGGCCTTGAATTGGATGACCTTTCAGTTATAATTTCTACAGTCATATATACATGTATATATATATATATATATATATATATATACACACATACACACATACATATATGCATATATGTATGTGTATATACATATATGTATGTGTATGTATATATATGTATACACACACACACAAACACATATATCCCTACTTTTAGGCTAGGTGCCACATCAGAGCCTGTGGTGGGAGGAGAAGCATCCCTGTCTATCACCTTATCCAGATCCACCTTGGCCCTCAGACCCTCTGCCTCTCGGTGCTTTCTCTTCCCAGCTCCCTTCCCTCTTTCCTTGCTGGAGCTACCTCCCAGTTCAAATGATCTTAGGCTTACAATTTTACCTGACATTTGTATAACCCTCTAATTTTACAAAGAGCTCTGAGTATATCAGCTGATTTGTGCCTCATTGACACCCCTTTTGAAGTTTCCCTTGGTATGGGAAACTAAGAGAGATCAAATGACTTGCCCTGGGTCACACAGCTAGTTAAATATCAGAGGTGGAATTTGAACACAGAGCTTCATGACATCAAGTCCCTTCTGTCACTCTGGTCTGATGCTTTTACTTATCTCTTTATGTTTAGAAAATCATATAGAAATTTAGAGCTAGAAAGACAGCTTGGAGTTCGTCCAGCCCCAACCTCTCATTTTACAGATAAGGAAACTGAGGCCCAAAGGATTTAAGTGTCTTGGTTCAGGTCACTGTCAGAAAGATTCAGCCAGAACTAAGCTCCCTATTTACTCAGTAACTGAAATCTATGAGGTGGCAGATGCCTGCCCTCATCTTATCGTTTGGACTTGGCACATTCCTTCACTATAAAGAAACAGGTTGCTTTCAGAAGAGCACCAGCAACAATGACAAAGGAAGCCTATCCAATAAGTCCCCCCACCCCCAAACTAGAGAAGCACCATCACCTCCTCGGTTCCGGCAGTGAGGACTGGATTCGAGAACAAAGTTCACATTACAACTGAGATTGGTCAAAGAAGTCAGACCTGCCAACTGTCCAAGAAGTCTGTACTCATATTCAATGAAGAAAAATGGGTGCAAATTGCAAAGAAAGAAATCTAGTTTTGATGTCAGGGGTTAAAAAAAAAAAACAAATTTCTTAACAATGAGATGTCTGAAATTTGAACAGACAGCCTCAGGAGGTAAGAGCGGGTCCCCACCTTTACTGGAGGACTTTGATCAAAGGCTTGGATACATAATGAAAGGGATAGACTCTTCGGCCTCTGATATTCAACTGATCGACAAGCTACATAAGCATTGTGTTAAGTACTGGGGATTAGTTCAGTCATTTCAGTCATGTCTGATTCTCCATGACCCCATTTGGGGTTTTCTTGGCAGAGATACTAGAGTGGTTTGCCATTTTCTTTTCCAATTCATTTTACAGATGAGGAAACTGAGTCAAACAGGGTGACATGACTTACCCTAGGTCACACAGCTAATAAGTGTCTGAAGCCACATTTGAACTCACGAAGATGAATCTTTCTGACTCCAGGCCCAGCGTTCTATCCCCTGCACCCCATAATCTGCCCCCAATCATTATTGATAAACAAAGAATAAGCTGTGTATTTTTGCAGATTTTGGGGCTCAATAAAAATGATTCCCTTTCCAAGTCTATAGTGTTAAAAGGCAGCTTAAATAGATGGGAGTCATATCGAATAGGGCTTAAAGGTTAGGTTGAGAAAAGGTTGTGAAGAGCTTTCAATGCCAAATGGAAGATTTTGTATTTGATCTCAGAGGAAATAGGGAGTCACTGGAGTTCATTGAGCAAAGGAGTGAAATAGGCCAACTTGTGCTTTAGAGAAATCATGGTTGTGTGGAGGGTTAATTGGAGTGGGAGAGCCTTAAAGCAGTAAGCAGCCTATGACACAGTAACTCAGGTGAGATGGGGATTTAATTTCAGTGTCAAGAAAAAAGGAGAAATAAATGACCGCACAGCAAGGTGCCTTATAATGCTGAGAGTGAATGATGCTGGGATTCTCCGAAGTGTTGACTGAGGCCAGGTCAGCAGGTGAGTTGTGTCTGCAATGAACATGAGAAATACAGATGCTCAGATGACTTCCCATAGGGGTTCTGATTTTTATAATGCCTTCCCATGTCCTCATTTCCCAAACAGACCCATCAGGCTTGGGAGTTGTTGGAGGGTGCCGAGATTCAACCAAGGTTCTGAAGGTGGCCAGGATTCTCAGCAACTTGGCATTTATGCTGCTCATGCCATTAGATTCTTAGTGATCCTTCTTTTAAAACAAGGGGAGCCAAGTCGATGAGATGTTGGCCCCCTGGCAATCATTCCATAGAAAACTATTTCTACTGGGACATATAAAACAACCTCTTTATTCCAAACAATGAAAGAACTTGGCAGGGGTGGCAAATCTGACATAGAGAATTTCAGTTCGTTTTATGAATTTCTGCAGGAATGCCTTAATTTTTAATGGTCCTAGTTTTTCATTCTGCAGCACTGTCTTTGGGTGCCCCATAAATATGCTAGGTTTCTTTGTTGCCTTTAAAGTCAAATTCCCTTCTTCTAAGCTCTGACCCCTTGGTAGTGTTGGGGGTGGAGGGGTGGGGGGGTGAGAAGAGATATCTGGCTTCCAGCTTATACCTCTCCAATGTTGAAAACAGAACTGTGGGTTATAAAAATACGTGTGTGCCACCCCACACAACTCCAGGGTAGCAGTTAGCTGGCTCCTACTGGGTAATCCAGCCAAGCACTGAATGAGCGTTAAAGAGCTCAATTTGGTGTTGCTAGAGGAAACCATATATAATGAGAAGGAAGCTGTCTTAGGTGGTTATTGAGTTCAGAACTGAAATATAGAGGGCCACGCACCATCAATGTATTTTTCATGCATTAAGCTGAAGAAATGTATGCTTCAATAAACAGGTCTTGATTACAAGCACCAAATAAGGAAAGCAAATCCTAGGCATTAACTCAGACAATAACCAGCCCTTCACTGATTTTCCTGTTGATGACTAGGGAAGCTGATTTGGGGCAGATGTGAGACGGACCTGGTTTCAGACACATGCCAATGGGTAAGCATTCTTTTTGCCTAAGTGACCCCAAATGGATGTGATAAAAATATAAGACTTCAGAAAAGATGCAAGATCTAATTGGTTTTGTTTGGGTTTTAAGCAAAAGCTGTATTCAGGGAAGCATCATTGGCTGGGTCACTTGTGATAAAAGAGTCTCTCCCCTGCCCCCAACTCAGTGCAAAAAAATTATTCCAATATTTTTTATATCCCAGTCATTAGCCTCCACACAGGCCATTACTAGACAGACTATTCCTAGATGGCCTAGAATAATCTGTGGATGAGGTCCTGAGATGATGCCATGAATCTCTCTTCATAGAAAAACACAATCTCAGGGTTCCAGAAACCTCAGAAGCATCCCTCCTAACCACACCTTCTTTTTATATAATTTCTGACAAGTAGAGGCAGGAGGCTGGCTGCATGGAGTAGTAGCCAAACAGAAGATTTTATATTTGATCCCAGAGGAAATGGGGAGTCCCTGAAGTTCACTGAGAAAAGGAGTGAAATAGGCCAACTTGTACTTTAGAGAAATCATCGTTGTGTGTATGGAGAATTGGAGTGGGAGAGTCTTGAGACAGGCAAAATAATTCAGGTGAGACAGAGATTTAGTTTCAGAGTCAAGAAAAAAAAAAACAACAAAGGAAACTTCGTAACATCCCTGCAAAAAGACTGTTCAGGAAATCAGGAAGATCTGAATTCAGTCGCTCCTCAGGCACCTCCTAGCCATGTGACCTTACCTCCTTTTTTCAGTTTCCTGATCTGTAAAATTGGAGGTTAGTCTTACTTGTCTCTAAGATGCCTTCAGACTTTAAATCTCACGATCCTTTGATCATCCAGGTGTGGGTTGAGGAGCTCAGGTAGAACAAACCCAGTGAGGCAGGGGCAGCCCACTCTGTGCTTTGAGGTCATTCTCATGGTCAGGAAATTTGTCAAGATGTCAAAGCTAGGATTAGCTTATTCCACCCTCTGCCTGTTCCTTCTAGTACCCTCCACTGGGGCCAAATAGAGTAAGTGTAACCTATTTTTCCCCAGAATGGAGGCATATTTCCTACTCATGCTAATGTGTGATGGAGAGTTATACAGTCAACAGTGTTTGAAATTGTTGTATATTCTGCCTCTTGGTTCATGGTTACCAACCCATCCCTTGATATGGTGCCTTCTCAAGTTCTTCTGAGGCTGAGTGCCTGTCGTCTGCCATCTTCACCCACTGCTGCTGGGCTACTAGGAGAATGTGACTAATTAAGTTTGTAAGCTCTGCTACTAAGGAGCGGGGCTGAGAAGGTTCTCATTAATAGTGTGATGAAATGCATGTCTCTTCTGTGCCTACACACCCAGAGACAGGGATGCATTCTGGACACTGGTGATTTCAAGGAAAAGGAACAGACGCCAAGTGACAACGACCTGCTGTCAATTCCTAAACAAAGAGGGCAGGCTTCCAAATTTTCTGTGACCAACTCAGCCCATGTGGTTCTTACAGAGTCTGTCATGGACAGGAGAGTGACTGCCGCCATAGCTGAAAGTACTTCTGTAACCCAGTCAATTCAGTGGCATCTAGCAAGCTTCTATTAAATATTCACTGTATGCCAGGCACTGTTCTAGATGCTAGAGCAAAGATAAAATAGGAAACATAGTCCTTGCCTTCAGACAGCTTACACTCACTAGAGGCAGAAAATGGGCTGGGAGGAGAGAGAAATGGGTAAGGTGCATTCAGAGTAATCCAAAATAATTAGCAATGGTAAACAGTAAGGTTGGGAAGCAAAGGGAGGAAGGCGTGCAGGTCAGGAGAGGAGAGGTCTGGGGTAGGAGGGGGCACCCAGGCACCCACACCATGTTCTGAAGGAAGCCAAGGCTTCCACGATGCAGAGGTGAAGATAACGTCTGTCTCAGGAAGGACCCCTTTGGGCAAAAGGCACGAAACAGAGTGGTGGAGGGAGTGCTTTGTACCAGTGTAATGACACTGTAGGACTAGCTTTTTATAGTTCAGGTACTTTCCAGCTCCGGAATGTTAGAATTCTGTGAATGTAAAAGAAATAAGAGAAGTCCTTAAGCCTCCTTTGATGATATCAACTAGAGGGGGCAGAACTCTAGCTTTCTCTTCTTCTTGTCCACATCCCGTTCTTGTCACCTCCTCTCCACTCCCAGTGAAATAATGTCATTAGTCACACCTGAAGAATGGCATTTGCTTGTCACTTGGCTTTTGAAATAAGAGGATTTAGACATGGTCCTCCTTGGTCTCTGGACATCTTTTAATTTAGTTTAGAGAAATCAGCTGGAGACTGCCCAGGTCATAAGGCAGAAGTAAGGAAAGATTATGTAATATAGAAGGATAAGATTGTAGATTTGCAAGGTAGTTAGAGGTTCTCTCATTCATCTCCTTCATTTTACATAGGAAGAAACCAAGGCTCAAAGAGATTGTAGGTTGCCCACGGTGGCAAGGATGAGATTTGAATTGAAGTCCCCATGATTAAGTTTCACTGTTCCATATCATCTTCATCATCATCATCATCACCATCACCATCACTACCATCACCACCATCACCACCATCACCACCATCACCATGAACACTACTACTACCACTAATACTACTAATACTACTACTACTACTACTACTACTACTACTACTACCACTACCACTACTATACCACTACCACTACCACTATTTACTACTATTTCTATTACTACTACATTTATATGCATTTGCAAGGTGTTAATCAACAGTGACTGGAGTGGAACCCAAATCTTTGGATGTTGTTAATGTTTCTTTCAATATAGCATGTGCATAGATCAGTAGTAGAACTGTAGAGGACAATAGCAGAGAATGTAATTAAGGGATTGTTGAAAAGATGAAATGATGTAAGATATGCAAAGCTTTTCAAACTTTATTATACCATTGATAGCTTATGTTATTATCTAGACCAATCTCCTCATCTTGAAGATGAGATAATCTATTCTGCTGAAATCATTTTGCAGTTGAGGAAACTGAGGCCAGTGGAGGCCGAGTGACTAGCTAGCCCAAAGGCACATACGTAATGCTTAATGAATACAATATGCTACCTCAGGGTCCCCAACCCCAAATCCATGAATTTTTACAGTATTTGGTGCTTTCTTGTTTTCTACATAATGTACAGGAGAAGACTTTTTTGGTCTCCCTGTAGAGGATATATTTGCCATGGGATGCTGCTACCGCTGCTGCTGCTAGAAAAGCCCAACATGGTGTTAGTATGTTCATCCCAGCTTGAATTTCTAAGAACAGCATTCCAATAAAGGTCAGGTGATCCATGGCTTTCCTATGCGTGCCTGTGTGGGACCATTAGAACCATAGGGTTCTGAGGTTGTGAATGAAAGTTTACAGGGCATTGAGTATAGTCACTGGACCCATAGCTTTCCTCACTGGCTTGATCCAGTCTGTGCTTGATCATCACCAATGGCAGGAAGTTCACCCTCTCTTTGGGCAGCTTCATTTTTGGACAGCTCCTACCTGTTGGATCACTCTTTTTTATATTGAGCCAAAATATACTTCAGTTTTTTGTGCTCAGTATCTAGTTCTACTATCAAAACACAATCAAAACTCCTCAGTATGATAAAACATGATCAGAGAAATGCATCAGGAAGATTATACTATGGTCTAGTTAGATCATAGCAGGGGGTGACTGGAGACTGGGAGGCCTGGTAAGAGTTAGCTTCCTTTGGTTGTAAAGCCCTAGGCTACACGTGCCATTCCAGCCCACCTACTTAAGCCTTGCTTTTTGTTCAAGAGGAATCACAGGATATTAGAGCTGGATGGGGTCCAGAGGCTACTGAGTCCAACCTGTGCCTGAATAAGAATCTCCTGTCTACAACATCCCTGATAAGTGAGCCTCCAGCCTCGGCTTTAAGACTTGTAATGAGGGAGAACCCATTACCTTCCAAGAAAGCTGTCCTCCACTTTGGGATAGGCCCAGTTTTTAGGAAAATTTTCTTTGTGTCAAGCCTAAATCTTCCTCTTTGGAACTTTCAGTATTGCTCTTGGTTTTTCCCTTTGGGGTCAAAGTAAAACTGCTCCTTCCTTTTGAGAGAATTTCAATAACCGAAGACACCTGTCATTTCACCCCCAAATCATTTGGTTTCCAGCCCTCCCTAGTTCCTTTGACTGATCTTTCTATCATTTTAATTCAAGATCTTTTTACCATATGGCTTCCCTTTCCTTGGATATTTTTCCATTTATCAATGCCCTTCATCAGATGAACGTAGTGCTCCAGATATCAGCCAAAGCCAGGTAAAGCAGGACTATAAACCCTCTATCCTTTGCCTATTTCAATATAACCTATGATTGGATTAGCATTCGTGGCTGCCATCACCACATAAAATGTCAGGACATGGAATGACTTTCCCAGGGTGAGAGGTCAGTCACTTTATTTGTTGCCTAACACCAAAGACCATATGAATGGCATTCACTTCTATTAAGGGTCTGTTTCTAGTAGGTTTTCTAGATTTCATTTAGGGTTTTAGATCAGGAAGAAACCTTTGAATGTACACTGGGAGAATTAGAAAAGACCACAGAACACAAAATGTAAGATTTTGGAGGGACCTTTTACATATGTGTGTGTATATATGTAGGTACGTATGTTTATATGTATGCACATATACGTGTATATATACATACACACATACATTCATACATACGTGCATATGCTTATGTATAAATGTACACATATATGCATATGCATATATATACACATATACATATATATTGTTTGGACTTGAAGGAAAATAATACAGTTATTAGAACATGGACTGTCAGAGTTGGAAAGAATCATAGAATAAATGTTAGAACACAGATTTTCAGAACTGGAATCTTAGCACATAGAACATTAGGCCCAGAATGGACCGTAGAATAAACATAGTGTCAGAACATGGACTAGTCACATTGGGAAGGGTCCTTAGAGTATAGACTGTCAGAGCTTGGAGGGATTTTAGTACAGACAATGTCAGAGATAGAAGAACCATGGAGATAGACTGGCCAACCCACTCATTGCAGATAGGGAAGATGATGTCGAGGCTGGGATAGTCTTGCCCAAGGTGACATAACAAGTTACTGTCAGAGCTGAGATCTAAATACTGGACGGTAGAATTTGTATTTGGTCCTAGAAACAAGAGGGAATTGCTGAAGCTTTTTGAATGAGTGACTGACTTGGGCAGATCTATGATTTAGATTTATATGTCCACACTTTGGTAGCGGTGTGGAGAATGAATTGGAATGGGAAGAGAGTGGAACCAGTGAGACCCTTTAGAAGGCTATCACATGCATCTGGGCCTGAACTGTGCTGCTGGCGACTTTGTGAAGGGACAGATGCTATGTTTTCTTCTAACAGTCTCTAATCTGAGGTTCCATCTACTTCTGGTTTTTTTGTTTGTTTGTTTTTGAGTTTTTGGTTTTTTTTTTTTTTTTGCTTTTTGGAGGACAGTTGGGGTTAAGTGACTTGCCCAAGGTCACACAGCTAGTTTGTGTGTGTGTGTGTGTGTGTGTGTGTGTGTGTGTGTGTTAAGAGTCTGAGGCCGGATTTGAACTCAGGTCCTCCTGACTCCAGGGCCAGTTCTCTATTCACTGAGCCACCCAGCCGCCCTGGTTCCATCTATTTCTAATACTCCAGAGGCATCATCATCATCATCACTGTAATAGTGATAATAGCTCCACTTTTCTATTACATTTTAAGGCTGACAAAGTTCATTCCTCAAACAATCCTAGGATTTATTAGTCAGTGTAAACCTGATGGTCCCCTTTTTACCAGTAAGAAAAATGGGTTATCAAAGAGAAGAAGTGACTTGTCCAACAAGATCACGTAGCCAGCTGCCAAAACGGTCCACCCTCCATTGTTTTCCTCAAATATTTATTGAGCGTCCTCTATGTGCGCGGCCCTGGGGCAGCCCTGAGCGCATCCCACAATCAGAATCCTTAATCTCGGGGAGCCCTCCCCTGGGCTCGAGCACCACCTTCTTCTGCAGAAGGCCTCCCCTGGATCCTCCACTCCCAGGGCTTTCGCCCCCAAGGCACCTTTCATTAAATCTTCACTGTCTCCTCCAGTTGAATGTAAACTCCTTAAGGAGAAGGGCTGGGTTTTGGTTTTGCTTTTTCTGTTCATTTTTGTTTTTTCTTTGCATTCCTAGCACTGAGCAGTAGCTGGTTCATACCAAGAGATAGAGATTTCATCGATATTGCAAATTCTTAGACTAGAAAACACCCTCTTCTAATGCAGGTTGGCACCTTCTCTATAACTTAAAATTTAGAGCAAGAGTTCTTAACGTGTGTGCTCTGACACTTTTAACTGCCCAGTAATGATGGACAAGAGCTAGGGTTTATATAGAGCTTTAAGGTTTGCAAATTGCTTTAGAAATATGATCTCATTTTCTCCTCACAATGGCCGGGGAGGTATTGTATTCCCCATTTTACAGATGAGGAAAATGAGGTTGACAGAGGTCTAAGTTATTTGCTCTGGGTCACGCCCATAGTAAGTATCTGAGGAAGGATTTGAACTCAGGAATTACTGACTCCAGGCCCATCTACTTTACCACCCAGCTTCCTGGTGAGCCTTGTTAGGTCCCTTTTCAGAATAAGATTTTAAATGCATAAAATTAAATATATAGGATTGAAAAGGAAACATATTAAAGCTATTTACATATGTATGTGTGTATATATATGTGTGTATAGATATACATATATACACACATACACATACATATACATACATATATGTATACACACATATATGTATGTATGTGTGTGTGTACACATATATATATACATTTTAATGTTAACAAACCTTAAGGACCTGTATTTCCGGAGTCCTTAGCCCCTCTCTCCAATGCCTGAACACTGAGATTAGGTGATATACACAGGTTTACACAGTCAGTGTGTGACAGAGGTAGGATATGAACCCAGAGCTTCCTGACTTTGAGATCTAATCTCCCTCCACTATGCCCTGCTGACTCTCGGCCCGTAGTAATTGCTTATTTGATTTAGTCAGACTATCAAACTATCTCTGGATGGTTTGGATAGTCATGGATAGTCATCTCCTATGACCTTACCTGAAACCAAGACATTTCCTCTGTCTACTAGAAGAGCCACATCATGAAGCAATGTGATCCAGTGGAGAAAGACCTGAACCTGGAGTCACAGGAGGTGTCATACCTTCCCCTCTGCCCCATAGGACCTTGGGAAAGTCTCTTCTTCTCCCTCCTCCTTTAGTCTAATTTCTCTTCCTTCTCTGGAGCTATGATTTTAAGAATTTTACTCATCCTGTTCCCAGGAATGCCATATTCCCTCTAATTCTGAGGGAGTCAGGTAGCACAGAAGATAGAGCAATGGACTTGGAGTAAGGAAGATTGAGTTCAGATCCAGCCTCAGACGCTAGCTGTGTGACCCCAACTAAGTCCGTTGTCTGCTCTGGGCCTCAACTTCCTAACATGGAACAAAAGGATAATAGGACTTAACTCCCAGGGTTGCTGAGAATATTGAATGATATGATATTATTTAATATTAAATTACATTTTCCTCCCTCCCTCCCTCCCTCCCTTCCTTCCTGCCTTCCCCCCCTCCTCCTTTCCTGTGTTCAAACATTTAACAAAAGTGGGACTGAAGTGTAAAACATGTATCTAAATGGACTCTAATCTTTGGGGCTGCTCAAAACTCTTGCTTCTTTCCCTGTTAAAGCACAAGACAGGCATTGCATATGTCAAAGAGATCATGACTTTAATTGTCCCTTTAATGGCAAAAGGTACCTTACCTCCCAAACCTCTAGTGAGTTGTATTCTTTACCATTCAGGCAAAGCAGTTTTCTTATCTCCAGTCCTTCCAATATCCGTCTTTGCTGCATGTTGGAGTAGTATAATAGGGAGTTTAATAGGGAGGCATTGAGAGACAGGGGTGCTTGTCAAGAACTTTGATTTGATTGAGATCATAAAGATTTTCCTTCCTTTCTCCCTCCCTTCTTTTTCTCTCTCCCTTTCCTCTCTCTCTCCTTTCTTGCCTTCATTTTCTTTCTTTCTTTCCACTGATCTTACTCTTAAAGGGATCGGTCTTCATTCCATCATATACAACTGAAGGCGGGCATTGGGAGAACCAAGTACCTAGTGCATATAGACCATTGTCCTAGGCATTGGGGAGGCTGATTATTTGCATACATGGCCCCTTTGATCATGGATCCCCCAGGCAATGGGTGGATAAAATGTGTGCAAAAGACCCTAAGATAAAAGAAACTAACAGATATATTTAAATACATGATGCTCCAGAAGACTTTCTGTAGTTTCAAGCTTTTTAAAACTACATTAAGGCTTTTGAAACACCCTAAATATACACATATTGTATACAAATAGATGGATAGACATACAGAGTACTAGATGACAACAGACAGATTGATAGGTAGGTAACGATAGATTGTGGAGATTGAGCATTCTATTAATTAACATTCTATGTTCTAAGGTCCCTTCAAGCTCTATAATTCCATGTCCTGACATTTTATGGCTTAATGAGCATAAAATGTCAGAGCTGTGAGGAGCCTTAGAACAGGGGATATCAAAACTGGGAGGGGCCTTAGAACAAGGAATGTCAGAGCTGTGAGGGGCCTTAGAACAGGAAATGTTCTCTTGGAGACATCTCTGCTCTCTAACATCCCATGATCTAAGTCCTTCGAGGTCTGGCAGAATATATTCTAATGCCCTATTCAGATCTAGTCTATTTTCTTAAGGACCTGAAGAGCTGTTTCCTAAGGTTATAGAATCTCAGATTTTTAGGGGACCTTCAAGGCCATCCCATTGTTCTCTGTGCCACCATGGCATCCTATCTAAACCGTCATCCACTCTTTGCCTAAAGACTACACTAAGGGGGCATCTTCCGACCCCCGAGGCAGGCCTGGGTTCCCTTCGGGGAGAGCTTTGATGTTGGGCAAGTTTTCCTTACACCAAACCTAAATCTGCCTGTCCCCAATTTCTAACCATTGTTCTCTGGTACTGCCTTCTGTGGATAGGTAAAATAAATGTATTCCTTCTTATGTGTGACAGTCCTTCAAAATATTTGAAAACAGCAACCATGTCCTCCCTAATTTTGTGCCTTTCAGAGGTAATTATCCTCAATTACTTTGTTCCTTGCATGGCACCTTCTCTCGTCCTCTCAATGCGATGCGAACTCTCTTCTCAATGCTCTCCATGTTGTCCAGAGTTTTCCTAAATTCTAGTACCTTTCCTGCTATAACATTCTTTGTTCCTGGCCCCTTGCAGCCCTGACATCCCTTGTTCTAAGGCCCTTCCCAGTTTTGACATTCCTTGTTTTAAGGACCCTTCCAACTCTGACATTCCCTGCTCCTTACCAGTTTTGACATTCCTTGTTCTAAGGCCCCTCACAGCTCTGACATTCTATGCTCATTAAGCCACAAAATGTGAAAGTATTTTAGAGCATAGAATGTCAGGACAGGGAATCGTAGAGCTTGAAGGGACCTTGCAACATAGAGTGTTAAAAATGGTGGGGGTTTCAAACACAAAATGGTAGAAGCAAGAACAGTCGAGAAGCCACCCCCATTCCTGATATGCCTAGGTCTCCCCTTTTGTTTTACAAGTGTGGGGATTGTGTTGGAGAGGCAGAGGGATGTTCTCTGCTCTCAGGTCCCTGCTAACATTTGGAAGCTTGAGAATAATCCAGTTCTCCAGATTCTGAGACTGACTGAATGGGCATCGTAAGGTGACAGTAAGTGGCCAGTAAAGTCTCAGTCTATAAACTGTTAGGGAGGGAAAGGAGAGGAGAGAGGAGGCGATATTTACTCGCAGTAATCGCCATGTTCCCATTAGACAGTGAAGTGACCTAGTAAGAAAGGTTACAAAATCATTATTAGAGATTGTCAAAGCTGACTAGACACTGGATTAATGGAGATTTTGTAGATTTCTATAAATAGCACTCAAAAGCAAAATCCAGGGATGAACCGAAAGCGTCCTTTCTAGCCCTGGAGTCGGCTTCTTGACGAAGGTCTTTGCTTATCTAGACTAATGAAGATTGCAAACCTTGGGAGATTAATATAAAAGTGAATGTGTCAAGGCTAATTTTCTTTTTTTGGATGGAGGGCAAGGATTTCTTAGAATATTTCAGTAATAAAAACAGACAATTTATTCTAATGAAGTCTTTCTGGGAACTGAGGCAGCAGCCAATGCCGGGTTTCTTCCAGAGATCTTACAGGAGCCCTTTCATCAGATTTTTCTTTTAATAAGTTTTATTGATGCCTTCAAGTTTTACTTCAAAGTAATTTTTGGTCACTCCCTTCCTACCCACGCTCTAGCATTAACATTCCCTTTTTAACATAGAAGAACAACAAAGTGATGTTGGACACCACATACGACATATTGTTAGTGTTATTCTTCAGTCATAGCCAACTCTTCATGACCCCATTTGGGGTTTTCTTGGCAGAGATATTGGAGTGGTTTGCTATTTCCTTTTTCAGCTACTTTCATAGGTGAGGAAACTGAGGCAAGCAGAGTTGCCTAGGGTCAGAAAGCCAGATTTGAAAGAGTCTTCCTGGCTCTAGGTGGAACATTCTATCCCCTATAACACCTCGCTGCCCACGCCCATGTCCATGCCCTCCATTCTATTAAAAAAAAAAAAAAGAATGTTTTATAATAACAATATGGCACTTTTAGCTTTGCCAGGTATTCTCTATCTTATATCTCCTTTGCTTCTCTTAACAACCCTAGAAAGCAGATAGATTAGATACTCCAGGAATTCCAGCTGGATTCTGGTTCATTCTGGTTCATTCTGGATTCCAGGAAAGCTGTCTGGTCCAATGTCCTCACGTTATATACCGATCAGGAAAGTGAGGCACAGTGAGGTTAAGGGACTTCCCCAAGGTCACTCAGATGGTAAATTGTAAAAGCTGGATTCTCTCAGGTCCTCTGACTCCAAGTTCTTTCCCTGGCACCATTTTGTAGTTGACAAAACAGGAACATAATTGTGAGGAGACTGATCAGGGGCTACCCAACTAGGAACTATGAGAGCCCCTGGTTTGAGACTCATCTTGTCAGATTTCCTTCTTCCAACATTCTATCATATAAGATCGTCTACTGTGCTCTGGTTCTGTGGTTCCTTGATTCTGCAATGAGGAAACCATGGGAAAGACTTTGGTAAATGGGTGCCAATGCAGGGTCTGCTCCTCATGGTGCAACGGCTCCCCTGAAGAGTTTGTCACTTGGTGTTGCCAATGGGATGCTTTTGGTGGCTGAGCGGCTACAGCTGCTGACAGAGAAGCTGCCTCACCCAAGGGCTGGAGCTCAATCCTGCATTCTCCATTGACTCCTCTGAACTCTCAATCTGAGTTAAAGGAACATTTTGCTCAACTGTCACTCAGTTTCACTTTTGTGAAAAAATGTTAAAGCTGGATCCGCCCTGGAGGTGACAGTCCCAGCCTGATGTTGTCACTCCAGTGCCATCATGTTGAATTCTGTCACAGCGCAAGATCTGTATGAAAGGTGCCCAGGTGCGAATGCCTGCTCTCACTTCCCTGGCATCAATTCCGGATTAGAATGTCACCATCAAATATTTAGAAAAGCAGATGATGAAGATTGACAGTTTTGCCTTTGGTGGGATGGAACTCCAACATATGATTCACATCCCTAGATACAGGCAAGTGAAAATGGCCTGAAATTGGCTTGATTGTTGCTGTTTGATATTTTGATCAGAAATTAGACACACCTACTGAAAAATTGAGAGCGAACCATTTTGCCTTTCTCTCAAAACTCAATGAGTTTGATTACAGGTACATGTTTGTTTGTTTCTTTTAAAATTACATTTGCAGTTAAGATTCTGATTTCAGTTTAAGCATTTCAGAGAAAGTTGAGCTGGAATGTTTGGGGCAGAATTGGCCATAGCAGATAGAATACTAGTTAGAAGCTCTCTTAGAATGTGCGTAGTCAGGGCTGGGAGTGACTGTAGAGTAGAGAAGATGGGAGGTGGGAAAGGTCTTAGAACTCAGGACTGGGGCAGGGCTTAGAACAGGGAATATTAGACCTGGCAGGACTTTTAGAACAAAGAATGCAGTGAGTGAGTGAGTTTTAGAACTTAATATTTCATAGCTTCATCCTCCAGTGGGTCATAGAACTGTTAGCACTAGAAAGGGGGAATCAAATTTAGTGCCCTCATTTCAGAGATGAAGACTACGGGATCTAGAGATGGCAAATAAACTGTCAGCTGGTTAGTAGCAGCAGATGAAACTGTTGGACTTGGTATCAGAAGGACTCGAGTTCAAATCCTGCCTCAGACTACCTTCCTGACTTGAAGTAAGTCACCTGACAGACATCCCTCATCCTTGATTTCCCCGCCGTAAAATGGAGGTGATAGTCGAGCCTGTCTCAGAGGGGGGCCAGTATCCCCACGACTTGACATGCTGAGTACTTTGCAAACCTTAAAGTGCCATACAATGGTTATTCTCATTGTTATTACTCCTGAGCATTTACAATCAATTAGTGACTAACTCGATCCCTGTTTCTGTCTCCCCACTCTTTACTCTTTCCATTAAACCCCTAAGCCTTATTCATCTCTGAGTTTTGAAGTTTTTCCGGCCATGTGCCTTCCTTGGTCAGCTGCAGGCCGCCTTCAAACAGCAAGCTGCTGAGGAAAGACTTTGGTCTAAGACCACAGAGTCCGAGGGCAGTTGATGTTGTGAACTCAGCATTAGGCATTTCTGTTTGGCCTGCTTTTCCAAAAGCACGTTTATTCAGTAAAAAGAAGCCAATGCTGAAAAGCAGATTGAGGTCAGATAGAGCTGCTCGGTGCCGACTGTCAGATCTGCTCAGCCCTTTGATGGGAGATGTGGAGCTGTATTATGGGGTCATCTCTTGGCTGGCCCAACAGGGCAGGGAGGGGGATTGAACCTGGCCACAGAAGCAGCCATCCGCCTTTCCCCTTGATTGAGTACAAGATGTGGCTGCCAGCAAGCACCAGAGAAGACTGAGCAGAGGGGGATTTTCAGTCAGAGATACAGACACACTCTGGAATGTATGGGGAAACACAATCCAATGAACCTTTTGTAATGTGCTTAAGCAGTGATTGACAGTGCCCTCTCTGTTAAGGAAGGAAGACATAAGGAAGCTTGTGGCTGGGCATTTCCTCCTCCCCCTCCAACCACTCCTGTGCAGTTTTTGCTTCATAAATGGTAGAGGACTTTGCCCATTAATAGAAGAGATAAGGCATGTATTTCGAGAAAGCAATCCAAATTAAAGTGGGGTTATAAAGTACTTTGTATTCAGATGTGATGACTACTCTTGTGAGCCTTACTCTACAGATGAGGAAACTGAGGCACAGATTGGTTAAAAAATGTGTTTAGGGTGTCTGGAATAGGATTTTAACTTGGGTGTTCCTGACTAAATCTAGGACTCTATTCATTATATCCCCTAGCTGCTTTCTCCTCGGACTTTGTTAATCAAAGCTATACAATTACGGTCAGTACTTCACGGTCTGTTGGCCTGCTCAGATATTAGTAATCCATTCTGTAGTGCTAAGGACTAAGCAGTCAGGGGAGACCTACCTAGGTATTTATCGCCATTTATCCCAACTCTGCTATGGCACAGGACTGCCCAGCTTTGAAGAAGAAGGCATTGTGTTCTATGAGCAAAGTAGAACTGCAGTAGCTCAAAAGAAACATGAGATGTGCAAATTTGGAGACATCTTCACTCCAGATATTCATCTGAACTAATTATGCCTGACCTGTGGTAGAGCTTTCTGCACTTGGATTGGTCTGATACCTTGACCCTGACATAGGGATGTCATTTTGGTTCCCTTCGAGAGTAATGACCTTGGGAAAATCTCTTCCCTTATGTGGACTTGAGTTTCCTGCATTCTAAAACATAGGGTTGAATTAAATGACCACCCCTCCAGCTCAGAATCTAAATTTTGGTCTTTCTGTTCCAGCACAATTACTGAAGAGGACATAAGTACTTTCCCAGTGTATAATGAAAACTTCTTGAAAAATGTGCATCCTTTTTCATTAACATTCAATCAAATAAATGCTTACAGAAAAGAATAAAGTGAATTGGTTGTGGAAGGGTAGCATTTTTTTAAATGAGCCAGCCACAAATTTTGTTTCCAAATTTAGACATGCTAATTCTTCCATGCCTCAATAATTTTGTCTGTGCTGTGGGACTATTTGGAGAGGTTGTCCATATTAATGAAATTAAGTTTGCAACGTTGCTTCACTCCCCCTGCTGAAAGATGCTTCATAAGCCAAAATACTGTTTATTTTTTTAAATCAAAAGTTTAATAAAAAAAAAAAGTCTCATCTCTCTAAGGAAATTCTGTTATTGCTACACTATCCTTTTGGGAAATTTGAAAAGAGATGTGCATTTATCAATTCATGCTAATTCTGGGTGGCTGAAATAGCCAATAATTGATGATGCCATGTTGCTGTAGAAAGCCCCCAAGGTTTTCAAAACAGATGCGTTATTTCAGGTGATCAGGGCATCTCCTTTCCTGCCTCACCCAGCAGCCATTAAGAGTAGCATGGGGAAGATTTTCCCACATGCTTTATTACAGGCAATCATAGAACAAGTCAACAAGTGGACTGAAAAATGCAGCTATAAGAATGAAACACACAAAGACAATCCCTTGCCTCCCTTGCTTAGCCATCTCATCGTGTTCACGTTAATGGCCTCAGAAGTGCGGGTTTTAATTCCCAGCCAAGCTGTGTGATTTTCCCCTTGCTGATAAGATAGCAGCAAAAATCATTCCCCTCATCTACCGGTCTATTCGTTGATGACTCTTTTAGATAATAGTTTTGCGGGCTTGTATCATAGCCCAGAGCACTCACATCTCTAACTGCCCACTATAGGCAGGACTATCTTCACCATCCTCTCACCAGTAGCAAATGCTTGTGATAATAGCCTACCCTCCAAGGGCTCTTGAGAGGAAAACACCTTGTTGAGCTCAAAATGCTATATACTATATAAATAGAAGTGGCTACTATTATTGTTTTATTTTTACTAAAAAAACATTACCTGACGTCTTGGGTTCTGTCTCAGTCATGCCCTTCTGTATACCTGAAAAGTGCCCCTTCGTCCCATCTACACCTACCAAAATCAGAACTTCACGGTATAGTTAGGAGGGTGGTGGTAACTTTTAAGTTTCCTGCATTCAGGAAACTCTTTTAAGTTTCATGTGCATTATTGATATATTCTCTACCACTTTTTTATAGCTAGATGATCAACAAAACATTACATTAATCCCCGATTTGGAGCATTCACTGATGTTCATACTGAAAATTCATTCATGGGCCCCTAAGAGGCCACAGGAGTTTTATATATCTGTGTATCACGGAAAGAGTTCTAGAATTAGAGCCAAAAGACCCAATTTTCTTTCTTCTTAGCTTTGTGGTAATGAACACAAGCTTTCTGAGCCTCCGTTTCCTTATCTATGAAATGGCAACAATAATGCCTTTTCTACCTACCTCATAGGGTTGTAATCCCAGAGGATTCGATACTGTTCTGTTTTCTAAAGAGATATACAAATGTCTGCAATTATTAGATGCATTTTTGCTTACTGAATTAGGAGACTATGTGTAATAGCTAAAAGGGGTTTGGGATTTGAGTGAGAGCACCTCTGAATTCTGACAACTAATGACTGCCTGTGTGACCTTGAACAAATTATTTAACTGGTTGGGGACTCATTTTCCTCATCTGTAAAATGAGTTTTACAAGATGGTTTCAAAGGTTCCTTCTGGCTTAAAGTCTATGAACTGAATTGAAGCTCAGTTGCTTTGGCTCTAACTCATAAACTCAGGGAATCTTGTCTATCCCTGAAGACTCTATTTGAAAACTTTAACTCTCCCTAGTGTGTTTGGTAGGAAATCATCTTGTTTTCCATGTGTACTTTGTGTACACAGTACTTTGTCTTTCTGCTACAGACTTCCCATGATTTCTTTTGTATCATGGTTATTGAGAAATATGCCCCCAATCCCCTAGAAGACTAAACTTCAGAGGGGCAGAAATGATTTGTTACTTAACTCTGGGCACTCTCCAGAAGTCTATCAGAAGATGTAAAGAGCAGAGCAAAGGGTGGGCTTTACTAAGGTCCTAAGCCTTGGGGAATGTGCTTTCCTCAGGGCTTTGTCTACTGGACTGTCCCTCAGAATGCCCAGGCAAGCCATGTCTCTTTTGTAATGCATCCTCTAGAACCATGGCTTGCTATGAAGCATTGGAGGGATTCTCACCCTCAGCTTCTAGAACTCCTTTCTACTCTATCCAGCTCTGCTTTAAGTGAGGATGAAATCACAGATAGATCATTTCACTTTTTTATGACTCACCATTTTCTTCTGTCATATCCCCAGGGCCTCCAGCGAGTTGATGGTCTGTCATAGAGTTAGTTCTCGCTGTCACTATGGGAGCTACTTTCCCCACAGCTCCATTCATAAAAGATAGGGAGTGTTGGCTGGAACCTCCCTAGCCAATGACTTGTGCTCTTATCAAATTCTCATCTTCTCTTGGGCCTGGATTTGTTTGTTTGGCACTGGTGACCTGCCAATTAGTGGTAGTGACCCTCTCTGAGCCCCACTCACTCTGTTATCATTGTTGCTAAGTGTTGATGATCTTCAGACTCAGATCTGAGTTCTATGTATTGCCAAGTAACCTTGGGCAAGTCATTTGAACTTCCACAAATCTAACTGTTTCCTCTTCTATGAAATGAAGATAATGACAGGTAAGCTGGTTAATTAACATCTTTGAAACTTCCTTTAGATGACCTATAAAGTTCCTTTCAGCTCTGTTGCTATAATGACTAAAGTTCTTCTTGGCTCTAAAGAACAAGCAATTTACATGTTAAATTGAAGTGAATTAAATCTCAAGGCAAAGGGTGTTGGATACTGAGTCAGGCATCATAGGTTTGAATTCTGTCTCTGCCCCACCTAGGTGAGCTTAGGAATGTCACTTGAACTCCATAAACTATCATAGCTTCCTCATCTGTAAAATGCACAGTCTGGATTCCCTGGCCTCTGAGAGCCCTTCTAGCTATAAGTTATTGGCTGTTTAACTTATCTGACCTTGGGAAAGTCAATTAATCAACCAGCCCATTAGCATTTGTTAAACACCTACCACATACCAGGTGCTGTGATGGGCTCTGGGGGTACAAATACAATGGGTGAAGTAATTGCTACTGCTGAGGGAATATACGTATTAACGAAGACAGTAACGTGGATACACACACACACACACACACACATACATATATATAAATAAAAAGAATAAATAAAAATAGTCACAAAGTAGCTGGATATAAGGCAGTTTCAGAGAGAGGCCCTAGAAGATGAGGGATCGGAAAAGGTGTCATGTAGATGGTGATGCTTGAGTTTCATCTTGGGGAAGAGTGGGCTTCCATGCTGCAGAGCTGACGAAGGATGGGTCCTTCCAAGGACCGGTCTATCATCTATGGCCTCCATTTACATATCTATAAGATGAGGAGTTTGGACTAAGTAGTTCTGAGGGACCCCTCCAGGTCTAAAACTTCTGCCCAATGATCATCTTTTTAGCTGGAAGACCATGTTCTGATAGGGATTCCTTCTGGGGTATGGGTTGTGTTAGATGGCTGCTATGGTCCCTCACAAATCTCAGTAGAAAGACTGCTGGATGCAAAGTTGACTGACCTGAGTTCAAATCATGATTCTGTTCTCTTGTATCTATGTGGCCTTGGACAAATCATTTCCTTCATCTGGGAGCCCATCACTCATCTGTAAAATGATGGCATTGTGCTGGATGAGCTCGTGATGCTAGGATTCTATGAAGCGTTTCTTTCAGTCAGTGCCTAGCTCACTCCATCGAGGCTGGCATTTCTTTGGTTAAATACACACTGTACGTGTTTCTCTTTCTCCCCAGTGAATACAGGTAAAACAATCCTAGTTAGTTTTGGCCTCTCTTTGCATTTCAATGATTACCCCAGTCTAGCTGCCAAAACCCTGCTATGCTATTAAGGCAGGCAGCCTATTCACACAATCGATTCTCATCAAAAATTCTGAAAATAAATAAAATAAAAAGATTTGGGGCCCAGTTTTCAAAGAGATTCAGGTTGCCCTCTTGAGTGTTTCCTTTCCTCTTGTTTTTGTTTCTATTGTTTGGCTTTTTTTTCCATATTTTTTTTCTCCTTTGAAAGATGAATTTTTTTCCCCTTTTTTTGCACCTGCAGCCCTATAAGGCATCTCCCTCCCAGCTCCAGTTGCCTTGTTCTGGGAAAGGAGCAGGATTCCCTTTAAAATTCAGCTCAGAACCATAGTATTGAAATATTGAAAGAGGGGTGGGGTGGAGAGCCAGTGGAAAGTAATGATAGAAGTATGGGGTGAGATAATTACCACCTCGTGGCTCATTCAGAAGTCCCTCCGCCAGGCAGCCATCCACATTCAGGCCTCTCAGCCGAGATGGGAAGGTCGCTCCTGAAATGGGATCAGGCCAGATCAGGTGCTGGTCAATGCTGGCTACATCTGCCGGTTGTGAAGTTGGTTTCAAGTATGTGTATCTCTTCTGATAGCTGGCTAAAACACAATAATTGGGTACGTCAGTTCCCTTCTTGGGGAGGATGTCTCAGCTTCCCCATAAAAGAAGTGCATAATGGATAAAATAATTCATCTGGATTCAGGGAGATCAGAATTTGAATTCAGCCTTAGCACTAACTGACTAGGTGATTCTGGGCCAGTGACTTCTGCCAGCCTCAGTTTCCTCAATTGGTATAGGATTGCCTCCAGGAAGGCAATACATGTAAAGTGCTTTGCATTTGAACTCCCCCAAACTGCAATATTGCCATTTAATCATGAGAAGCAGCAAATCTGAGTCAGACGGGGATCAGAAGCCCTGAGCCCAGTTTGGATTCAACCATTATCTGACACTTTAACTTGGAAAAGTGACATCATTTCCCTTTGACCTGACTTTCCTTCTTTGTAAAATTAGGAGGTTGGATTAGATAACATTAACAAAAATAATTCACTTTTTATAGCACCTTAAGGTTTACAAAGCACTGTCTTTCCGCAGAGCAGTCAGGTGGTGAAGTGGATAGAGCACCAGGCCTGCAGTCAGGAAGATTTCTGAGTTCAAATAAGCCTCAGGCATATTTATTAGTTGTGTGTCCCTGGGCAAGTCACTTCCCCCTGCTTGCCTCAGTTTCCCCACCTGTAAAATGAGCTGGAGAAGGAAATGGCAAACCAATCCAGTATCTCTGCCCAAAAAAACCCAAATGGGGCCATGAAGAGTCGGACTGGACTAAACATTGATGACATCTCATCTGTAAAATGATGCATTTGGAATATTAGAGCTGAAAGGGATGTTTGGGGTCATTTTATAGATGAGAAAACTGAGATCCAAGGAGGTATATTTGACTTGCTCAGTCATACAGCTAGTAAGTGGTTGTGGCATGATTTGAATTCAGGTCTTCCCGGACTTTTGTATTTCCAGTCCACCACCATGATTGGACTTTAGGTTCCAATCAGCTTTACCTTCCATGTGGGTAGCTGCTTGGTTGTTCTCTAGCCAGGTGACATTGAGAGAAAAGAGTGACTTGAAAATTTTGAAGAACCTTGTCTGACAGACAGTGACACTCTCCTTTGGGATAGCCGCCATTGCTGGAGGTTGATTTCCACCATCGCCCTCCCTGGGGTCCTACAGATTTCCATTCCACACACTGCTGTTGAGGCTGGCAGGCCAGCCCATTGCCACTTCCTTCTCTACCCTCTAAGCCAAAGTGACAAAATCCTCCTTTTCTCCAGATGTGCACGATCTGGGGGCAGACTTTGAATAGAGTTGCATGTGTCTCCTTGTATTTCACGTGGAGCTGTCATTGTTAAACTCCCCATTATAGACTCTTTAAAATGTCTATTAGTTAATGTAGAAGCTTTTCATAACCTTTTTTTCATGTCAGTGCTCAGAACCTTGTACTTTATGGATGGAGGGGAGTTTTAACAAAGCTCATGTTACATCTTCATTGGATGCCATTTTAAAGAGAAGACTTTCCACAATGGAACAAAGGATTTCTTACCAGCAGCCCTTAGTTTTCTCTTGTGAAGCTGGGGAATAGGAGAAGGAAGGGAGGGAACCTATAGGAGAGGACTTTGACAAATGTGAGAAGCAGGAGTTATTAGGTAGGGGACAGAATCGCTGTGAAAATCTGTGATGCTTAAAAAACTTGTCAAGCTCTTTCGGCTCTATTGTAGCTACAAATTAAGTAATTCACGATCCTCCTGTGCCAAAGGAGGAGAAGGTCCCTGGCCACCATCTCTCTGGGACTTTCTGGAAGATATCCCTGCATTAGGTCAGAGCTTTGACTAGCTGCCCTCTAAGGCTGAGGGATGGAAGATTTGGAAGAGACTTTAGCGGCCATCTTGTCTTTACAAATGAGGAAACTTAGGACCAGAGAGGTTCAGTGATTTGTTCAAGGTCACACAGATAGTAAGCATCAGACGTGATATTTGAACTCAGGTCATTTGACTCTAGAGTCAATCCTCTGTTTACGGTACTTTGAAGTCAAACCTCATCTCTTTCGCTTTAGACTCTGAAGCTACAGAATTTCAACTAGGAAGGAAAGCTGAGGACACCTGGGACAACAGGTGGCTGAACAAAAATTCCCAGTCATTTCAGTTGTAGCCAGACTAATGTGATTACTGTTCCTCCTATGTGATAATTCTACCACCACATCATGTTGTCTTTACTCAGGATAGTCTGT
>CM053586.1:346149081-346190756 GCA_028646515.1 Pseudochirops corinnae | reverse complement strand
CTGTCTCTCTCTGTCTCTCTGTCTCTCTCTGTCCTTCTTTCTCTCTCTCTCTTTCCTCTTTCCCTCCCTCCTTCCCTCTCTCCCTCTCTCCTTTCTCTCCCCCTCCAACCCATTAAGAAGTTGAGAAATGTGATATCAGTTATACAAGTGAAATAAGGTAAAACATATTTCCATATTATTCATGTTGTGATAAAAAAGCAGAAAAAATAAAGAAAGTAGAAAAAAAAACTTATGCTTCCAAGTGCTCTCAGATGCCATCAGTGCTTTCTCTGGAGCTGTATAGCATTTTTCTTCATAAGTCCTCTGAAACTGACTTGGATCATCATATTACCCAATAGCTAAGTCATTCACAGCTAATCTTTGTACAATATTGTTGTTACTGTGTACAGCGTTTTTCCAGTTCTGCTCACTTCACTTAATATCAGGTCATATAACTCTAACCGGGTTTTCTAAAACTATCCTGCTCATCACTTCTTACAGCATAATAGTATTCCATCATAATCATATACTACTACTTGTTCAGCCATTCCCTCAATTTCCAATCTTTGACACTACGAAAAGAGCTGCTGTGACTGTTTTTGTGCATATAGGTCCTTTTCCTTTTTCTTTGACTTCTTTGCGGTACAGACTTAGAAGTGGTATTGCTGGGTCGAATGTATGCAGTCTTGTGGCCCTTTGGACGTAGTTCCAAATTGTTCTGCAGAATGGTTGGGTCAGTTCACAACTGCATCATTAGTGCCCCAGTGTTCCCACATCCCCTCCCATTTCAGTCATTCTCTTTGTCTGTAGTATTAGCCAGTATGACAGGTGTGAGGTGGTCCCATATGACTAGAGACAGCTTTGATTTCTTCATCTAAAAGCTACCTGTTGATACTCTTTGACCAGTTACCAACTGGAGAATGATTCATATTGATTCAATTATTCATATATTTGAGAATTATGCCCTTTATCAAAGAAACTTGCTGTACATTTTCTCCTGGTTTCCTTCTTTCTTACTAATCTTGGCTGCATTGTTTTGTTTTCTTTTTGTGCAAAACCTTTTTAGTTTAATATAACCAAAATTAGATATTTTACTTCCTGTGATCCTCTCTATTTCTTCTTTGGTCGTAAATTCTTCCCTTATCCATTTAAAATTCCTTTTCCAGTTAAATTTTTCTCTGTTTCACTAATTTGTTTATGACAGTACCCTTTAGGTCTAAATCATATACCCATTTTGACGCCATACTGGTCAAATATGCTATGAGATGTTGGTCTATACTTAGTTTCTGCCAACTGCTTTCTGGTTTTCCCAGAAGTTCTTTCTGCCAAATACTGATTTCTTCTCACAAAAGCTTTGATCTTTGCATTTTCCAAACACTAGATTGCTGTGCTCAGTTATTACTGTGTCTTGTGTACCTAATCTGTTCTATTAATCCACCACTCTGTTTCTAACCACTTTTAAGATGTTTTGAGATCTGCTGCTGCTAGGCCACCTTTACTCAGGTTTATTTTTCATTGATTCCCGTGACATTCTTGACCTTTTCCCTTCCAGATAAATTTTATTATATTTTCTATATCTAAAACAATTTTGATAGTTTGATTAATATAGTACTGAATAAATAAATTAATTTCAATAGAATTGTGATTTGTATTTTAGTGGATTGGCCTGCCTACAAACAATTAGTATTTCTCCAGCTGTTTAAATGTCTTTATTTTATTGTTTTTTGGAGGGGGTAAGGAAGGGCAGTTGGGGTTAAGTGACTTGCCCAAGGTCACAAGGCTAGTTAGTAAATGTTACGTATCAGAGGCTGGATTTGAACTCAGGTCCTCCTGATTCCAGGGCTGGTGCTCTATTCACTGTGCCACCTAGCCACCCTGATGTCTTTATTTTTCTAAAAACTGTTTCGTAATTGTGTTCATATAGTCCCTGGGTTTGTCTTGGTAGGTACACTCTCAAGTATTTTATATTGTCTTCAGTTATTTTAAATTGGATTTAAAAAAAATCTCTTTCTTCTGGACTTTGGTGGAAATGCCAATGATTTCTGTGGATTTATTTTATATCCTGCAACTTTGCTACAGTTGTTCATTGTTTTAACTAGTTTTTTTAGTTGATTGTCTAAGTATATCAGGTACCGCTTTCTATAAAGCCCTTTCCTGATAGCCTCACTTATTCGTGCCCCACCCACCTTGAAATTATATATGTATATGTATATATATATATGTGTGTGTATGTGTATAAACATATATATATACACACACAAGCATACATACACACATATACATATATACACAAACATACATTACATATGCAATACATACATATGGATACACACATACAGACACATAGTTATAAAATGCATGCTCTACATGTATGCTACAAGGACACTCTCAAGAACTTACGCATCAATAGTGAGAGGGAGGCAGACACTGGCACAGGACTGCCCAGGGTAATGTGCCCATGTCAAAGAAATCACTGTGCTCTGTGAGCAAAGCAGAATTGCAGTAGCTCAGAAGAAACGTGAGATGTGTAATGTGAGAGCCGTCTCTACTCCTAATGTTCATATGGGCAATTTGTGCCCAATGTGTGGTAGATCTTGCTGAGCTCTGATTGGTCTGATCAGTCACAGTGGGACCCATTGGACCTTGATTTAACACAATGATGTCATGTTGATCTTCTCTGAGAATAAAAGGCAAAAAGTCTGTGTGTGTGTGTGTGTGTGTGTGTACACACATATATAAATATACACACATATTTGTGTCAATAGGCATTTTAAGCACCTACTAGGCATCAGGTACTGTGCTAAATTCAGGGCCAGACATAGAAAGGAAGGTTGTATGTACACACACCTGCATGTTATACATGTATTTATATGCATATCTTCTACATATATATGATGTTTATGTTTTATATATATACATATATATATATATAATCATACATACACAGAAAACAGTTCTTTATCTGTATATGTATTTTCTTCTCTGATGAACAGTAAGCTCCTTGACAGCACAGACCATTTTCCTTTTTTTCTTGGTATACCCTATGCTTAGCAAAGTGCTTGACACATAGTAGGTGTTTAGTAAATATTCACAGAATTGAAGTGTAAACATAATAAATAATCCAACTTTTGGTTCGTGCTCTCCAGTGAGGAGAAGCTCACTCCATGTGGAGGCAGCCATTCCATTTAGGGGGGCTTCAATTATTGGAGGCATCTATATTTCACCCCATGCCCAGTCCCTAGCTTCTCCATGACCCAGTGGAGAGGCAATGCTCAGCTATGGTGTCGAAAGGCTCCATGCAGTGAGGACGGAGGAGGGGAGAGACATTAGAGGGACAGGCTCCCTTGGGACCCTTCCAGCCCTAAAACTCTGAGACAATTCAATTTTCCTTCCAGAGCCCAGTTGCCTGGTTCTTCTCAAGGTTCCTCCTTTGTTTACTCCTCTGCCTCTCCAATAACACTTACTCACTACCACTTAATTGTCTGGATAGCGTACTCTGTTTATGCAAGGAGCAAGTTTTCATTTGTGTTGTTTCATGTTTATCGGATACCTTATATATTTTCATTATTTTATGTTTGATGAATGTTTTGTGGGAGCTACTCTTTAGGGAGAACAATATGCAAAGAGAGCAACTGCATTGTTTTTATGAACACGGCCTTGGTTTTCTAAATCATTGCCATCAAACTACAGTTTAATTGAATACATTCTATTGCTTCCCAAAGCATTTCCTATAAGTAGGATTTCTTTTCCCCGGGTTTTAAAAGCAGCAACCACTTAAAAAATTGAGATGTTAAATTGAGGGGGGGAAGGGCAGTTCTGTCTGTCTCCATGCATCTGTTGCTTCCAGGAGACTAAGCTCACCAATTGACGTCCAGTCTGATGATGCTGGGGTGGGGCGGGGTGGGGTAGAGAGAGCCCGACAAGAGATGGAGGGAAACAGATGAGTAGGCAGTGTGTATAATGGCTCATTAGGGTTTAGGGCCTGAGTAAGAATGAATTTACATGTTTTGGAAAGGTTAATGGCCTTCATGCCTTGAAGAAGAAGGAAGATGTCATGGGCTGTGTCGCAGAGTAGCCTCGTAGCTTGGTCCCTGCACATCAAAAGAGTTAGCGGGAATGCCCATTTTTGATTTATCAGGGTGATTATCTTTGTTGTTTTTGCTGTTATATTCCCACATCTTCATTAGCATGGCTGACCCTAATGAAAGGTGCCAGATGACTCCAGTGACAAAAATTACCTTAATTAAACTTAATTGTCTAGATGAGTGTTGGGGTAAGACCTAGAATTATTAAAGTGCTTTCATTAATGACAGCTTGTCCTCATTAGGGTGTCCAGCGTTTCATCAAACGCTCAAATAATATTTGTTAAGCTCTCTTGCGTGCCCAGCACTCTCCGCGGCAAATTGCTACTTGACAATCTTTCTTCTCTAGGCACATAATGGACCAAGAAGAATGGATACATTTATTTCGACAGTCAGCTCACCAAACCAGGAATGCCACACTGGAATTTAGTATCTTGGCTAAGACTAATCATACATGAAATGGCACCCACTCTATTCCTCATTAGTGTAAATTAAATACTGTAAATTTTAAAAAGTCGGGGTGGAGAGCTAGATCACCATGACATGAGACTTGGCCATGACTCAGGACTGGCCCCAGCATTCACCATGTTGAAGAAAGCTCTTCAAATTGTACACAGTATTGCAGTACCTTTAACAGAATGAATTTAAAATAATTCTTTAGGGCATTGTGTATAAGATGATAAGAAGTCATTGTTGGACATGTGAACTTTACAATTGTTATGAGAGTTTTGTAAATAAACTGAATATCAAAAAAAATACTCTCTTGACACAGGATCTGTTTCTGGTTGAACACCACACATGAATGAAGTATATGTACATGCATGGCTTGTGATATCAGTGTGAGTTATCCCTCTGAATGCACAAATATGTGAGACAACAACAAAAACACTTCTCTAAAATGATAAATCACTAACTAGGGGAGATCAACACTTTTATTTTACAAATAAATAATCTAAGGCTCAGGCAAGTGAAGTGACTTGCCCATATAGTAAGTCTCTGAGGTAGGATTCTAATTCAGCTCCTCCAAGTCCAGAGCCAGAACTCCTTTCACTAACACACTGGCCAGAATTTGAATCCAGATTTTCTGATTCTAAATATAACAATTCCATGAGCTCTGGGACCTGGGGTTCCTCACTTTTTTTCTAGGATTTTCACTCTGCTTCATCTGTACAATGGGTACAGAGGTGCCCACCTTGCTAACCTGCACATGTTTGCAGGGAGGAATAAAGGCAAGGATGACTGTCAAGGTGTTTTGGAGCCATTGCAGGCTGTAGAACTTTAAGAAAGGTGTTTATCCAATCTTTTATTTAATTGTGTTGAGGCATATTAAAGTGTGTATTCTTCCATTGGCCATTTGGGGGATAAAAAAAAAATCTGCTCACCTTTATATGGTAATGACAAAGAACTCTCCTCTGAAATTATTGATCAGGTGTTGCCAGAGACCTCCCAGGCCTTCTGGGTCAGCCCCTACATTTAAGTCACCCAGTTAGCAAGTATCTGAGGCCCCAGAGGTTCCAAGGTCATTCAGTAAACAATGCAGGCTGTATCTGACATTTGATTCCCTGAGACCACACTCAATACACAATATGTCTTATTCTGTTCTCCCAGGGCTTCTGGTTGTGTGTTTCTGGGTAAGTCTTAGCATAAAGCTGTTTAGCTTTTCTGACGTTGTCTGCAAAGAGCCTAGAAATAGGGCCTTTGGAGTTATAGTCTCAGAATCCAAGTTCTTATGTAGATCCTGTCTAACCTTTCAATTGGATGTTGAGAAAGCGTTGGTTTCTGTGACTTTATCCAAGCCACAATCCTTCAATCAACAAGCATTTATTAAATGCCTGTTAGATGGATACTGTTCTAGGTGCTACTTATCTGAGCACAATGAACAAAGAAGTCTCTACTCACAGGAATTGACATCTTCAAATTCAATCATGGTTGGGGAGTAGTAGAACAAAGTGTGGTACGTAAATGGGATGGAATATTATTGTGTCACAGAAATGACAAATACAGTCGATTCGTAGACACTGGATAAGATTTGTATGAATTGTATGATTTGTATGAAGCTGAACTGATGCAGAATTGAGGGGACAAAACCAGGGCGACAATGGTTATGATACCTGTAACCTAAAGAAAAAGGACACTAAAATAAATCTGAACTCTTCATAATAGTTTTATCTAATCTTGGTCCCTAGAGCAAATAAAGAAAGATACTTTTGGTGGGAGAATTAAGATTAGTAGTAGTAGTAGTAGTAGTAGTAGTAGTAGTAGTAGTAGTAGTGGTAGAAATAGAATTAATAGCAGTAGTAGTAGTAGTAGTAGTAGTAGTGGTAGTGGTGATGGTAATAGTTGTGGTGGTAGAAGTAGAATTAATAGTAGTAGTAGTAGTAGTAGTGGTAGTAGTAGTAGTAACAGTAGTAGTAGTAGAAGTAGTAGTAGTAGCAGCAGCAGCAGCAGCAGTAGTAGTAGTAGTAGCAGCAGGAGTAGTAGTAGCAGTAGTAACAGCAGCAGCAGCAGCAGTAGTAGTAGTAACAGCAGCAGCAGCAGTAGTAGTAGTAACAGCAGCAGCAGCAGCAGTAGTAGTAGTAGCAGCAGCAGCAGGAGTAGTAGTAGCAGTAGTAGTGATAGTAGTAGCAGAAGTATTAGTAGTAGTAGTGGTAGTGGTAGTAGTTGTGGTGGTAGAAGTAGAATTAGTAGTAGTAGTAGTAGTAGTAATAGCAGTAGTAGTGGTAGTAGTAGCAGCAGCAGTAGTAGTAGTAGCAGCAGCAGCAGGAGTAGTAGTAGCAGCAGGAGTAGTAGTAGTAGTAGTAGTAACATTAATATAGGGCTTTTTTGTTGCTATTCAGTCATTTCAGTCATGTCTGACTCTTTGTGACCCCATTTGGGGTTTTCTTGACAGAGACACTAGAAGGATGCGCCATTTTATTCTCCAGTTCACTTTGCATAGGATGAAATTGAGGCAAACAGGGTTAAGTGACTTGCCCAGGGTCACACAGCTAGTTAGGTGTCTAAGACAAGACTTGAACTCAGGAAGAAGAGTCTCCCTAGCATGAGGTAGAGCACCCCACCCACTGCTCCACCTTTGCTGTCCAATATGGTACTTACTAAGTGCTTTATAATTACTAAAGCATTTGATCCTCACAACCATCTTTAGTAGGGGCTATTATCCCCATATTACAGATGAGGAAGCTGAGGCAGAGATTAAGTGACTTGCCCAGGGTCACACAGCTAGACAACATTAGGTTTGAACCAGGTATTCCTGTTTCCAGGGCCAGTGCTCTATTGATCCATGCTGCACCTGGGATGTAGAATGTTGCATACATGTACAAGACGTGTGTTGCATAGTTTTACTTAATGGCTTTTCCATGGTTACCAAGGGATGACTTCTTAGGTGTATGAGACTCTAGCAGGAAATGATTGTAATGTAAAAATCAAATTACGGGGAAAATCCTAGTAAAGTTTCTTGCCAAAAACTGTTAAGTCAGGAGATCTTAACTGTGCAGGGGTCCATGAATGTGTTCCCCTGCTCCAATATTTTGATAGCTATTTGTCAATGTAGCTGATGTCCTTTGTAATTCCATATATTTTATTTGATACATTTTAAAACATAAATTTTGAGAAGGGGCCCATAAGCTTTCCTAGACTGTGAAAGCAAAAGTTTGTGAAGCCCTGACCTACAATCAGAAAAGCCTTCAAGAGATCTTGGGATCCTTGGATATAGATCTAAGAGGTGCCTGAGATATTCTGTAGTCTAATCCCCTAATTTGAGAGAGGAGAAGATTAAGGTTCTTGTATCCCTGCCATTAGTAGAGTTCTGTATTATGCCTTAAAAGTTGCTGCTAAGCACCAGGGATATAAAGATAAAGAGAAAAGAAAACACCCTTTGTCTTCTGGGAACTTTCCTTCTAAATCATTCATTGGATCCTAGGATCTTTGCTCTCTCTCCAGAACTGCAAGTGCCCCCTCAAAAATCACCCAGGTCATTCTGATTCATTTTCTTCCACAAAAGATTTACTCATTTCCGCTGTGCCCTTATGCTGTCTGTGTTGCCAAGTTTCTATAACCAAGTTTCCCTATCATCTTGTAGCTCATAGTCAAGCAGGAGATTATATAGAAGGTGATGGACCAGGAAGTCTTAAAGTCTCCTTTGAGCTCTGAAATTCTGTGTATCTATGAGATGGAAACTATGTCAATTCTTCCAGCTTTTCCTTTGATCATTTCTATATGAGTGTCAGGTCGATTACGTACAAAGGAGAATCATCACAGCCTATGTCTAGTCTGCCTAAGAACTACTACGTCGGGCGGAGTTTGTGGGATGTCAAAATGTCATTTGCTGGAAGGGACCTTAGAAATCATCTGGGTCAAGTTCCTTTTGTTCAAAGAGGAGGAGACTGAGTATGTGACTTGTCTGAGGTCACTAGGGTCACACAGCCTGAGGCCATATTGTATCATAGCAAAGTCAAATATGGTACCCACCCATTACTTCTTCCTCTTCCCCCACCAGTATTATGTACTGCCAATCCCATGTCCTCTCCCCTCCAAGACAAGCATATTACCATTTGTCCTTGTGACACAGGCATACTAAACCTTTCACCCTCTGCTCCTACAACAACACTCATGTATCTTATTGTGATTCAGTCCTCCAGTCATGTCTGACTCTTTGTGACTCCATGGACCATAGTCCTTCAGACCCTTCTGTCCTCCACTCTCGCCCAAAGTTTGTTCAAGCTTATGATAGTATCTATCCATCTCATCCTCTGCCATCTCCTTTTCCTTTTGCCTTCAATCTTTTCCAGCATTAGGATCTTCTCCAGTGAACCCTGTCTTCTCATTATGTGGCCAAGGTATTTAAACTTCACCTTCAGCTTGAATGAATTTTTGGTCTTCCAATGAATAGTTTGAATCAATTTCTTCAGTATTACTGATTTGATCTCCTTGCTGTCCAAGGGACTCTCAAAAGTCTTCTCCAGCCCCACAATTTGAAAGTGTTAATTCGGCTTTCCTTATAGGTCAACTCTCACAGCTGTGCATTACTACTGGAAAAACTGTAGCTTTTACAAAACGTACTTCTATCGATAAGGTTATGCCTCTGCTTTTTAGTATACTGTCCAGATTTGCCATAGTTTTCCTTCAAGGAACAAGCATCTTTTAATTTAGTGACTGCCGTCACCATCTCTAATGAACCCAAGAACATAACGTTTGATACTGTTTCTCCTTCTTCACCCTCTCTTTGCCAGGAAGTGATAGCACCAGTTGTCATGATCTTAGGTTTCAGGGTTTTTTTTGGTTTTCCATTTGTTTCTGTCTTTGATATTTGTTCGTTGACTTGTTTGTTTTGTTTTGGTGATAAGCTTTAAACTAACTTTTATACTTTCCTCTTTCACTCTCATCAAGAAGATTCTTAATTCTTCACTTTCTACCATTAGAGTAGTGTTGCCTGCGTATCTGAGATTGTTGACATTTTTCCCAGCAACCTTAAATCCAGCTTTTGATTGGTTCAGTCTGGTATTGTGTATGATGTACTCTGCATATATAGCTAAGTAAACAAAGTTACAGTATACAGCCTTGTCTTACTCCTTTTCCATTCTTAAACCAACCAGTTGTTCCATATTCAATTCTAATTGTTGCTTCTTGACCCACATACAGGTTCCTCAGGAGACAAGTCACATCATCTTGGTACTCTCGTCTCTCTGAGGACTTGCCACATTTTGTTGTGATCCACATGTCAAAGGCTTTAATGTAGCCAATGAAGCAAAAGTGTACTTTTTTTTATTTCTTTGTTTTTCTGGAACTTTCTTGCTTTCCATAATCCAGAGAATGTGGCCAATTTGGTTTCGAATTCTTCTGCCTCTTCAAAAACCAGCCTTTTCTTTTGATAATTCTCAGTTCACATACTGCTGAAGCCTAGCCTGAAGAATTTTAAGCATAACCTTGCTGGCTTATGAAATGAGTGCAGATGTTCAGCAATTTGAACATTCTTTGGCATTGGGACATAAACTGATCCACAGCATAATGGGTCAGCTCATAGTTTCTTTGATTCACTAGAGCAAAACTCTCTTCCCTCGCCATAACTTCTCTAAATGCAAAATATAAGTTTCTTATGGGTAAGGTCTGCCTTATTTAGAAATACTTCATATTTATAGACTGATTGCATGGACACTTAATAAATACTTGTTAATGAATTGATATATTAGTGAATGCTCTGTACCTATAGGATGAATGAATGAAAGACAAAGTATTTATTAAGCACTATACTTCAAGTAAGCCCTAGGTAAAAAAGTAAAAAAATAACAGAGAGCCTACCCCTGAGAGCTTCTAACTCTGAAGGGAACAACTCACACAGGGGAATGGTGGCCAAGGAGAGTTTGCTAAAAGATCCAACTCTGAGCGTTCTATTATTCTATGATTCATAGCAAGTCATTTATCCTATTTTACCTTTAGTTTCTTCATCTTTATAATGGGGACAAGAATACTTGTACTTCCTATCTCTTAATGCTATTTATTGTGAGAAAGTGATTTTGTTAGGAATAGGAGCTGTTACTACTGTTACTACTACCACTATTACTACTACTACCACTAATACTACTACTACCACTACTACTACTACTGTTACTACTACTACTACTACTACTAGTACTACTGCTGCTGCTGCTACTACTACCCACCACCACCACTACTACTACTACTACTACCACCACCACCACCACCGGTGCCACTGCCACTACTACTACCACTACATCATTTATTTTGTCATTTCAATGTTTTGTCTGTGTTATTTTGTCCATATTCTCTAGACTATGGAAAGCAAGAGAGTTCTAGAAAAGCAAACAAAAAATGTACACTTTTGCTTCATTAACTACATTAAAGTCTTTGTGTGCAGCACAACAAATTGTGGCAAGTCCTCAGAGAGATGTAAGACCACCAGCATCAAACGATCATAGATTTAGCATTACAAGGAACTTTAGAGACCACTGATTCCAATTTCCTCAGTTTTAGAGATGATGAAACTGAGGTCTAAAAAAATTCGGTGATCTTAGAAGTAATCTAGTAGTATAAAGAAGAAGAAACTTCTTCAAGAAAAATTAAGCAAGTTGTCTAAGATCACACAGGTATTAAGTGACAGGCATATTTTGAGGCCAGACCCTCTGACTCTGGAGTTAGTTCTCTTTTTACTGTACTCCACTAGTTGCTGTCTCTTATGGAATCTGAATCTACACACACACACACACACACACACACACACACACACACACACACACACAGCACTTTGCAATGAGGTCCTATCTGTTATTACAGTATTTCAACTTTCTAACATTCTTGTTTCAAACATATACAGTTCACCCTCTCCTCTTCTGCCTACCATTTCATTCTGTTCCCTTCCTCCAAAGTCTAAGCAGATGTGGGGGCCGCAGGTTGACCTTCTGAAAACTCTCTTGCACCCTGTTGGGTGGTATTTGGACAGTCTTATAACTTGGATTTTTATCAACATATATTAGCAAGAAAACAGATCAATCTTTTTCTTCAAATCCAAGTTCTTGTAACCATAGTCCAAGAGACTCTTCTTTTCCCCGGGGCACACACAACCTAGTTATCCTCCCAGATTATGCTGACCTTCAAAGACCAAGTCCTGTTAATGCTTCCTAATCCAAAAATAATTACTGTGTAACAGACCAGGCCTTGTCAAGACCAAGAGTTATTTGTGAGGAATTTCCTGTCTGGAGAAAAGATTTTGTGGGAAATCGCAAACCCTCTAATAAATTCTCCAGAGCTTATACTTCCTTTTTTCCTGGAATGCCCTTCATTCTTGACAGTAATAGGACAGTTGGGTCATGCTTCTGAGTCGAACTGAGTGGCCATCAGTAATGACACTGAATTGTCACCCAAGGGTAGAAATGAAGCTCCCTTACCATCTATCCATATAAACACAAATGCAAATTTGGTCCTCAATTTCAAAGGAAGTGAGCATGGGGCCGTCTGCCAGCCCATAGAATGGTATCACAACATGCTGACAGGGCTACAGATATTAATAATCTTAATTCTGATTAGAAAATTGTCTTCTAAGTGCTTTCCTTGCAGCATCCTTTGTCCTAAATAGCCCCATTATCCCCATCGTGCAGATGAGGAGATCAAGACTCAGAGGCAAAGTGACTGAGGCAGCTAAGAAAGGGAAAAAGCAGGAGTCAAATCCACTCTCTTGAATACGAGTCCACAGTTCTTTTATCACTAAGTGATTTTCTCATTTGAGTAGAATTTGCTGGCCTCCATCTAGGAGGAACCATGCTCATGTCCAAGCTTTGCCACTCTTGGCCTAGACTGAGCTCTATGTCCCTCAGTTCCCTTCATCTGTAAGATGGGGAAATTGGACAGCAGGAGCTCTAGAGGACCCTTTGGGCTCTCTATCTCAGCATTCAAAGCCCTTCGTAATCCGACTCCTTCCCCTTCCATGCTTCCTTCACCTCATTCCCCACTACATGCTCTTTGGTCCACCATCACTGGCCTCATTAAGATGGAGACACAGCATCTCCTGACTCTAGGCATTTGTTTTGGCTGTCCCCTGTCCCCACCATGCTCTCCCTCCCTTTCTCCACCTCCAGGCTTTCTTTGAGAAGCAGCTAAAACTCCACCTTCTACAGCAAACCTTTCCCAATGTCTCTTAATGCCAGGGGCTTCCCTCCATTGATTGTCTCCAGTTTATTCTTTCTTTAGCTTGTTTGAACATAGTTGTTTGCATAATGTCTTCCCCATTAGACTGGGTTCCTTGACAGCATGGCCAGCCTTTGTTTTCTTCTCTACTGCATAGGGTAGTTCTTGGCACCTAGTAGGTACTTGATAAATGTTCGAGTGGCTGAAACTATGATTGTGTCATGATTAACTTAATAATGCAGAGAACTGAAGAAATGACAGTCTCAGAGTTGGGTGTGACCTAAGTCACCACGTAGTCTATGAAATAACATGACCCAGTAGAAAGGACAGGAATTCTGGAGTCAGAAAGCCTGAGTTCAAATTCATTTCTCTGATGCTTATCACTTGTATCAATTTTGGCAAATTATTACATTTCCCTGAGCCTCAGTTTCTCTATCTGACTGAGGAATTGGGACTGAAGGACTTCTAGGGTCCCTTCCAGCTATAAATTGATGACCCTCCAAACCCACAAAGTTAAAGCATTAAGTTTGGCTAGGTCATATAGTTCTTGAGGAAACTGTTGCTTAAAGGATAAGTGATTTACCCAATGTCACACAACTATGGCTAGAATTAGAATTCAAACCCAGCTTTTCTAATTCCTAGTCGAGTACTGCTATTAGATAGATGTGGAGTTGATCACTATAAATACAAGTTTTGCTTTATTATACCTTTAATTCTATATGGGTCTTGATCCACACAATATACCAGAACTGACTGCTACCCAGATCCCCACACTTGTCTTGGTTTTCCTGGTCATTATGCATTTTTGTTTTGTTTTCCTAAAACTTTGTTTTAAATTTTCTGTGAACTTTGCTGAATTCTGGAAGACCTCACATAGAGCTAATGTTTCTTAGAGAAGGTTTATGCTAGGGCTTTTTTGTTGGAAACAGAAATGATAAGCTAAATCTTAATCAAAGGTAGAGAAACACATTTCTTGGGTTGTTGGTGATGAATCAAGTCATGGGACTCTCAAAGAACATACCCAGTCATAGCTTTGGCTGAATTTTCAGGGCATTGTTTAAGACTTGTTGCTACCTGGTAGAGGGCCCTGGGTAGAGATGCTCTGATTGAAAGGGGATTTCTCAGCTCTAAACTGGCTCCCTCAAAGATGATAGAGATGGAGTGTTTCAGTGAATTGGAACCGATCATTAGAACCAGGCACCAACTGCCCAGCCACAGACACCTTATTGATCCCATTCCTTTGGCCAGGCAACTTCAAGCTAACAAATTGGATACACAATGATTGAGAAAATAAATAGTGGATTACTTTTTTGAGAAATATGTTCTTTTTGCTAAATTCCTCCCTAAGACAACCCCACCCAAAACAAACAAGCTAACGAACAGGGTTTGGAAGTTCTCTAATTAATCAGTCATTTAATGAAAACCAAGCATCTGCTCTGTGTGTGTGTGTGTGTGTGTATGTATGCGTGTGGCACTGTGTTCTGGAATTAATAATACTATTAGCTGACATTTCCATAGCACTGTTTTTGTAGGCATTTATTAAGGGTCTACTATGTGCCAAATATTAGACTAGGTTCTAAGGAGCTTACCTTCCATCTGGAAAGGTAATAAGTACATACGTGTGTGTGTGTGTGTGTGCGTGTGTGTACGCACTCGAATATATGTATGTGTATAAAAAGTTCTTTGGATTATTTACAAGTGACCTGGAGACAGCTGACTAATCTGAGGGCCACAGTTGCTCCAGAGACTAAGTTGAAAATGCTTTCTTGCTTCTACAAGCAAAGAATTACACAGTTTAGATTAAAAACAAAATTTTCCTTTTATCCTAATGAGCAATCTTCAATTGCCACAGAGACTACCCGGCGGCCCCTGATGTGATTAGATGACCAGAGACGGAATTTTTCTTTCTTTCCCAATGCATTTTTTGTATTTCTGGCTCCCTTAGTCTCTGTCAGAAAGGAAAGGAGTTCATTTGTTCTTTACGGAAATCCAGCTGTGTACCCATTCCATTCCCAAAGCTTTGCTGGATGCTCCCATTTTGGCTGCCTTCCTTTCTGCTCTTAAAGTGGTGATGTGTCTCCTGAACATTTCCGTGAAGGATGAATAGGTTTTTAAATTAATTTAGCCATTCATTCAAGAGCATGAAGCCCCATTACATCACAGGAGCCAGTACATTAGTCTAATGCTGCATTAAACATTAGTTTTGGGGTAATTTTAGAAAGACATCCACTCAATTTTATTTATCCTGTGGAATAATCATATCTAGTGTATATAACAATAATGAAATCTTTTTTTTTTTTGAGATGTATTATACAATGACAGTCCCTGGCTCTGAAGTTTTTGGATCTGGATTTGAAACCCAACTTAATGACTTTGTAACTGTGTGATCTTGGGCAAATCACTTTTCTTTGGGCAGCCTCCATTTCTACATTTGTAAAATGAGAGGTTAGAAGGGTTAAGAAGAAAATCGCCTTACAGATCGCCTTGTCCCTAACTTTTACAAAGCATTTCCCCCTCTGCAAACCTATGAAATGTGTAGTGTTTCTGTTTAGTCTCTGTACCGTCAGTACTGAGAACAGTGCCTGGGACATAAGATAAATAATGCCTTAACTAGGGAAGATCTGAATTCAAAAGCCTCCCTCAGACACTTAGGAACCATGTGATGCTGGGCAACCTGTTTGCCTCAGTTCCTTCAAATGTAAAATGTGGTTGATAACGGCACCTGCCTTGCAGATTGTGAAGATCAGACGAGAAGGTATCTGTAAAGTGTTTGTCACAGTGCCTGGCGCATAGTAGGTGTCCTATAAATGCTGGCTGTCATTAGTATTGACTGAACAATAGGGCAAGCATTATTACCTCATCTTTACAGATTACAAACCAAAGACTTAGATAAATTCAGGGACTTATAGGACCACAAAGCAGAGAGTTAGAGAAGAGACTCCAGAGACATTCTCATTGGAAATCAAAGTAAATTGAGACTTCTGGAGGGAAAGCGACTTAGTCAGAGTCACAGAAGGAATATGTTCCAAAGCTGTGGCTTGAACCCAGCTGTCCTGCCTACATGCCCAAAGCACTGCCTTGGACATCAAGATATTTCCAATAAGTTTTCATTTAGCCTTTTAGACTTTATAGACTCAAAAGGATTAGTTAGTCAACAAACATGCCCTGAGGGCTATGCTAAGTGTTGGGAAGAGAAAGGTAAAAATAGAATGCTCACCCTTAAGGCTCTCATCAAAGCATAAAAATCTGAAAAGCTCCTTGGCTGCTGTCTGGTCCAACACCCTCCTTACAAATAAGGAAACTGAGACCCAGGGAGTTTAGGTACTTGCCTTAGGTCACACATTTATTTTATAGATGAAACTGAGGCCAAAAAAAGTTATGACGCTCTCAGTGGTCATAGAGTGAGTTAGTATCTGAGGCAAGATTTAAAGGATTTTCCTAACTCAAAACCTAAAGTGCTAGCCATTAAGCCAAACTGGAGAATGATTGTGATCAGAGACTTTTTTAATGCACCTGTGATTTCACTGACATAAGTAACACTCTGGTTGGCATGAACTCTGAAACAAATAGTCTTAAAGAGTCACCTAGGCAGGACTAGTTTAAATGACTTGCCCAGTTTCATGCAAGCAGTAGCTATAGCTAGGGTTGGGCAGGACTTCTCCCCAGTGTCCCCTGCCTTTGAGGTCAATTGTCTGCCGACCATGTTGTGCTGTTTCTATGAAATTCTCTGAATGTGTGAGCTATTACTGTGACTTCTTTTACTATAACTTCCTACTCCCATGGCCTCCTCCTTCCTTCCTCTTTTAGGAAATAGCAGGTTCAGTGGAGCCCCTGATACAAAAATGGGAATCAATCCATTTATCACTGTCCACATGATTCAGCTTCTCTCCTGACCCACAGGTTGGGTTGCCAAGATTTTCCTCAAGTCCTCTGGATGAAATACAGCCTGATATTCAATTAAGGAGCCCATATTATTCCTCTAGTAATTGGAATAAGACTCTAAATTGCCAGGAAAGTCCCCAGTTTCCTGGTAATCCTTCACTTTGCTAACAATGCATCTCCTCCTTGGGTAATAAACCTCCCTTGCTACTGAGCTCCCCAGGTGGTTTGCAGAGGGGGAAAAAGTTTTGCACACATTAGAGATCATGTGAATACGTGTGTGTGTGTGTGTGTGTGTGTGTGTGTGTGTGTGTGTGTGTGGCTATTGCTGATTTCTGGGTTTTGACTGGTTTCATTATTCATGAGAACATTTCACCAGGCAGCCAAGAATGTTGATAATGTCAGTAAAATCTCTTTATTGAATTACAGATTGTTTATTTAATCAAGGTCTATATGCTATTATTATAAAAGTAACTTTTGATTGTTTTTCTAGGAAAAGGAGAGACTAAATATGATTCATAAGAGGAGCTAGTGGCCTTCTCATAAATAACAATTTATTACTGAATCTCTTTTCTGTCTTTAGATAGGGTGATATATACATTTATGTAAGTATAAGAACATATATGCACATGCCCATACATATAATTATATGTATGTGTATATATGTATAAATGTACTACAATTATATATGTGCAATGCATTATATACATATGTAACAAAACATAACAGTGTAACGTAAAATTATATCACATTCTGTAGTATAATGCAATATATAGATATAATATTTTGCAGATTCTTTAAGAGAACATAGGATCCTAGAATTTCCAGCTAGAAGTGCCTTCAGAGGCTAACCCCTTCATTGTAAAGGTGAGGAAACTGAGGACCAGATTTGAAGCAGCTACTTGGCACAGTAGATAAAGCCTGGGGCATGGAATCTGGAAGACCTGAAATTAAATGTGACCTTAGACACCTACTAGCTCTGTGACTCTGAACAAATCATTTACTGTGTCTGTCTCAGTTTCTCCATCTGTAAAATGAGAATCATAATAGCCCCAACCTCAAAGAGTTGGTGTGAGGATCAAATGAGGTATCTGTTAAACACTTAGCACAGGACTTGGCAAATAACAGGCAAATCCCCTTCCCCCACTCCTTATTCAAGGTCGCAGAGATAATGAGCAGCACAGGCAAGACTGAAGCTAAGATCCTCATCACCAAATAAAGGGCTCTCTCCCTGTGAGAGGGGGTTTGGTGCTGGCACTGGACTTGTGGTCAGGAGTTCAAACCTTGCTTCACCTGTTTTTCTGCTATGGGCTTCTGGGTAAGAAGTTTCCTCCTCTAAAATGAAGTTCAGATCCTGAATCTGAAACTCATTGTATGACTCCAGGCGAGTCTAGGCATCAGAGAATTGGTAGCTCAAAGTAAACTTCAAGATCGTTTAGTTCTAGCCCCTAGGTATCCAGATGAGGAACCCAGGGGTCATGAAGGTCCAGGGTAATCTGCAGGATGAAGAGTCTGCATTGGAAACCAGGCCCTCTAGTCCCAAGTCTGGTGAGCTAGCCATCGGAGTGTTCCTAGAGATGTGTTCTCTCCCCCTGGTAGAGTATAAGCTCCTTGAGGGCAGAAGCTGTGGTTTCTTGCTTTGGTTTTTATCTTCTCATCGTTTGCACTTTGCCCAGTGCCTGCCTAGTCCTAGAAAACAAAACTAAGTGAATTGATCTGGAACTGGCATATAAACTACTGGTGCTGCCTACCTCACAGTGCCCTGGGAAGATTCAATTTGCTTGGAGTGCTTTGTAACTGTAAAACCATGTTGGACATTGGGAATGTGATTTCTTGTCACAAAGAACAAACACTTGAAATGTTAAGATAAACCATGAAATAAAGGCTGGATAGTAGGGATTCCCTTTGGGTGTGGATTGGACTCAATGAAGTCCTTTCCAATTGTACATCTATGTGTCAAAGATTGTGTTAAAAAGTGAGGATATGAAATTAAAACAGAAGTGGAGGAGTTAGGGGAGTGCATTTGAGGCAGGTGGGGTAGCCCATACAAAAGCATGGAGAAGGGAGATGTAATCAGTGCCTGACAGAGAAGTTTATGTTTGATTCTATAATAATTAAGATAACTACTGGAGTTTATTGAGTAGAGATGTTGCAAGGTAAGATCAGAACTTAAAAATAACTACCTTGGCTGCTGATTGCAGGTTAGATAAAGATAAAAGACTGGAGGCAGGAGCCCAATGAAGCCATCATCATAGCTGAGGAGAGAGAAGAAGAGGGCCAAAACAAAGGTAAAAGCGACATGGTTAAAGAGGAGGGGATGGAGGAATGATGTTGTATGTGTGAAATCAGCCAGAGTCAGCAAGTGAATGGATATGTGTGATGTATCAGAATGAGGAGGAGAGCATGACCCTAGAATCACTAGGAAGATTATTGTACCCTGGACAGAAATTAGGAAGTTATAAAGAAGGGAAGAAGAAAAGATAATTGCTTCTACTTTGTATATGATGAGCTTGAGATGCTTACAGGGTGTCATTCAAAATGTTCAATAGACATTGCAGGTCTATTGTCAGTCATGTAGGACTGGTGCTCAAAACCAAGGTTAGAACTGGTTGGATGGATGATGGATGGAGACGGGCCATCTCAACAGAGATGATGATTCAATCTGTGGGGGTTGATGAAGATGCCATAGAGTTAGAAGAGGAAGGACTCAAGACAGAGCCTTAGGACAGACTCACAGTTAGGGGGTACCACAGCCAGATGCATTGTGGGGGCTCCCATGTCTATTTTATGGAGTTGTTTTTTTTTTTATTATTGTAGTTGTGGCTTGGTGACAAAGTGGCAGTTGTCCTTGATGTAAGCGTACCTTTCTATAACTGCCCTTTTCTCCACTTCTGATTTTCTGAGCTGGGCAAGGAAGCCAGACAAGTGTCTCATTTGATCTGTCTGTGGAAGAATAATAGAGAAGCTGGCAGTGACTTTTTGTAATTGGCCGGAGGGGAAGCTACAAATGCAGGAGGAGATCCCGATATGGCTGGTTGAGTACTTGAGCCTGAGCAGGGGTGGAGATGCCCCAGTGCTGTCTTATAGCCCACTTCCCTGAAAAAAGCCCCTAAAGTTGTCTAGTTTCCTGTACCTCTGCATCTCTCACCAAGGTGGCAGGAACATATTCCTCTGTGTGGCCCGCACTAGCCAGCTGCCTCTCTGAAAAATTAATGATCAAATCGAAGGCCGAAACATTCTTCTCCCAAGTGGTTCTTTTACCCTTCAGAAAACAGCCTTCCCAGGGTTCTCTGCCTTGTCAGCAACATTCACATCTTCCCTTCCACTTTCTGCATCTCTAACACAGTAGCCCACAGGTCTGTTACACCAACTTGTGTCGTACTGTTTCTGAGCTCATAAAACTCTCTCTCTGCTTTAAGAATTTAAATTTATTCTCAGTTGGTTGGGCAAGGCCAGCTTCCAAACCTAAACATTTTCCTTTGTCTCCTCTCCACAGATCCCCCCTCCCCCTTCTCTCCCTTATCCTTCTTCATCCATCTTAATGGGCCTCAGTTTCCCATTTGTAAAGTGAGGACTTTGGAATAGAAGACGCCTAAGGTCCATCCATGCTCTATGTTTGTGACACTGTAAACCTTTTCTCTCCCTCCTTTTTTTACGGTTTATGCAGAAATCCACAGTATTCTGAGTGGTTTACCTCTAGTATCTCATTTCATTTCTATACAGCAGAGTGACATAGTGTTCTGGGTACTGGATTGGATTCAATCCCAGACACTTACTAGTCTGTGACTCTGGCCAAGTGACTTGACCTCTTTGGACCTCAGTTTCCTCATCTGTAAAATTAGAGGGCTAGAAACTATGGGCTCTACAATTCTTTCTAACGCTAAATCTATAATCCTATAATTTAGTGTGCCTATGAATGACCTCAGCGGGAAAGGGAAACTGCTTCCATCCCTAAGAAATGGGTGTTCAGCAAAGGAGTGGGATGTGATTTGCTTATGGTCACACAGCTGGGGGAGAGGGGGGAAGAGAGAGACAGAGACAGAGACAGAGAGAGACAGAGAGGGAGAGAGATGGAGAGAGAGAGGGGGGTGGAGAGAGAGAGAGAGGGAGAGAGAGACAAAGAGACAGAAAGAGAGGGAGAGAGAGACAAAGAGACAGAGAGAAAGGGAGGGAGAGAGGCAAAGAGAGGGGAGAGAGGGGGAGGGAGAGAGGGAGGAGGAGAGGAGAGAGAGACAGAGACAGAGGAAGAGAGAGACAGAAAGAGAGGGAGAGGGGGGAGAGAGCTACAGAGAGAGAGAGAAAGAGAGAGAGAGAGAGAGAGAGAGAGAGAGAGGAGGAGGAGGAGAGAAAGAGAGGAGAGACAGAGAGCAAGCACACCAGAACACAGGCTTAGGTCTTCTGACTCATCCCAATACTCTTCCACCCTCATCTCCATCACCATCTCCGTCATGACCCTTCTGCAGAAAAGACTCTAATGCCCAGTTTTCACTAACAGCTCTTTACACTTTGACATTTAGAACATTGCTAGAATAAGGCAAATTAAAAGTTGTGTTTTGCAAGAAAAGCTTGTCTTTGGTGTTCTACTAAGGCTGAAATCCTCTTGTAGGGTCTTTACAGAAGATTAACATTATAATGAAGCCACTCTTTAATAACATTTCATATCCTGAATAGCACCCTCCTCCATAAGGTGATTGAATGGGGAACATCAGCAGGTAGGAAGATGGTGAAAATATTCTGACAAGTGACCCCTGCTCCCTCAGGGTGAGCTCTGTGGTTATCTAGCATCAGGATAGTTTTCCTGTGCTCAGTCTTGTTTATAGCTCCAACATGATTTTTCACTGATGCTGCATAGAGATCATAACACTAGCTAAACTAAAACCAAGATGCCCACCCTGTCTTAGCTTTTTTTTTTCTGTAAAAGAACATATAAATAGTTATCTTTAAAAGCTCAAGGAAGATTAAGTTTTCTAATTCCTAACGTATTGTAATATTGTGCTGCCTACTGCCCTCGCCCCATCCTGACCCAAGACATTCAGGAACCAATGTAGTTTGGCTGGACAATACCTGACAGCCCTGGGAGCATCTTACCTCCTTGCTTTCTCTGCTTGTCTCCTCCTTATTTCTAGAACTTATATGGGATGGCTAGACAGAAGGAAGACCCAATGAGGCATCCTTCTCCTCTCATTCATGGTCTAAGTCTCTGAGAAGTCATCCAGGTTGCTAGACTGCTCACCTGCCTCTGAGGAGATGGCCATCATCAGTTCCATTCCTTCTAGCAAGAGGCAGGCAGGACCACCAGGCTTTCCCATGTGCCCTACCTCTCCATCTTACAGACCATTGGTGCTGTCACCTGACCTACTTGTATAACTCGAAGACTCCCAGATCCTGCTGCTGTGAGGATCCCTAGGCCTTTTCATCCACCCTGAACATGAAGTTTCTTTTATGTGTCAACTTCCTCAATTCCAATATGAGTTCCTGGAAGTCAGGCACTCTGCTGCTTTTTTCTACTTGTATACCCAATATTTACAAGCACTTAATAAAGCCTTTCCCCTTTTTTTCCCTATTCATCCAAGAGAGGAGACATAGAACCTGTCTTGGGGGGGTCAGGAAAACCTAGGTTCAAATCCTTCTTCTGAGGCATACTGACAGTGTGACTGTAGGCATCTAACTTGTCAGTGCTCAGATAGATTCAAGACAATAAGGTGTGAAGAATTTACCCAATCTTCATCCCCAGGAAAACCCTCAGAATCAGTCCAAATGAATGAGAGAATGAGATAAAGAATTCAGAGAAAACTGGAAAGATTTTATTTACTGACTTACAGTGTCACAAGCAGAACCAATAAAAGCAGTACATGCTGTGACTCCAAACAGAAATGCAAAGAAGCCAAGTAGCGCATAATCATTTGGGACAGTTTTGCTCCTATGATGAGATAAAGAAATGCACCTTCCTCATTTCAGTGGAGAAATGGGGGACTGGAGGGGAGGAATGTCCTATATGCTCCCACTTGCCTGTTTGTGTTTGTTAGGAGGGAGAGCTTACTGGGCAAGGCAGTGGAATATTTCTGGAAATGCTTATTATGAGAAAGCTAAAAACATCATTAGTACCTAACATTTTTTAAATAGTTTGTCTGGACAGTAAAGTCAGACAAATGGCTGGATATTAATGTGCTTTTTCTTTTGCTCCCTGAAGGCTCCCTTAAGTTTTCTGCCACATCGTTCTGCTCAGTCATAACCCAGGGGCTCTCATCAGATGTCTGATAGCTGTTTGCTTTTGAATTAAACCACATTTATTGCAGCACCATTAAAGCTGTGACTTAGCCCATTAAAAAAGGTCCACCAAGGAGAAGGCCAGACTCCCGTTACTGTGGGCTGGACTGCAGAAGAGCTCATGGCTTTACTAGGCAGTTAATGGGAAGTCGAGCCTGGAGAGGATGTCACATAAAATCGGCCTTGGACTTAACAGTGAAGGCTGTGGGGAGTAATTTCAGGAAATATTGCCCAATTGAGCAACCTCATATTTTATTTTTTTATTATTATTTTCCAAACAGTCATGAATTCTTGGAGAAGTAAACTTTAGGTTTTCAACTGGATGTGCTCTTTGGCCTAAGCCAGGGCTGGCTACAGGCAAGCTAGGCTGGGCCAGCTTCTCCCAGTGAAACAACACCAGAGCCTGCCTGTTATATAAAAGGAAATATGCTGGGGCCATTTTGTGAGGTGTGTTTCCATATTCTCTTTGGAGGCTCCAGATGGAGGTGCTAGCTGGGGCAGGATGAGGATGTCACAGAAGCAGGAAAAAGCCATGAAATTGCAGAAATGACCATGCTGAATCAGAAGATCTCTAAAGATCCTTCTGGCTTTATCATGCCGGGGCCTCAGGGTTACCATTTTGTGTCTCTTCTGGTTCCCACTTTGTGTGCTCTGAGATACAGTGCTCTGCGCATAGTAGGTCCTCAACAAACGTTCAGTTAAATTAAATCGAAACGTGTGTGTGTGTGTGTGTGTGTGTATTATATACATACACATAGACAAACAAATATGTGTATATGTTTATATTTTGTTGTTTTGTTTCAGCCATTTCAGTCATGCCTCTGTGTGACCCCATTTGGGGTTTTCTTGGGAAAGATACTGGGCTGGTTTCCCATTTCCTTCTTTAGGTCATTTTACAGATGAGGAAACTGAGGGAAACAGTGTGAAGTGACTTGTCCACAGTCACACAGCTGGTATGGATCTGAGGCTCAATTTGAACTCAGGTCTTCCTGCTAGGCTTGGTGTTCCGTGTGCTATGGCATTATCTAGATGAGCTTTTCTTAAACATTCCTCTGTGTGTGTGTGTGTGCGCCCACACATGCAAGTGAAACGCCCCCAGTTCTTCAGTTACAGAAGCCAGCCTGGCCTATAGAGTTCCCTGTTGAGCTCCTTGAGGGCAGAGATTGTTTCCTTTTCAATATGTGTGTCTCCCAAACTACAATAAAATAAACACAGCATCTGGCAGAACAGGAAATGTTTGATGATACTTCTTCATTCTCTCCCATCCCAACTAATCTAATCATAGGATCAGAGATTTAACCTGGAAGGCACCTTAGAAACCATCAAGGAGACAAATGGAGAAACTGAGTCACAGAAAGGTTAAGTCATCCCAGCTCTATTAGACTATAAACTGCTTGAGAGCAGGGATTAGCTTTTGTTGGGGGATGGATTGGGTTTTGTTTTTACTTCTCCAGTGCTCAGCACGTTGCCAGGCCCATGGTAGGCACTTAATTAATGCCTATTAATTTGACTTAGAGAATGGGTCTCAAAGGTGGGATCTGAATCCATGTGTTCTTGCTTCTAAGTCCAGGGCCCTAGCCATTGCCCCATGCTGCCTCTCAAATCCAAACCAATCAACATAAATCAAGTGCCTTCTATGAACTGGGTGTTGGGAACCCAAAGAGATAACAAAACCAACTAGAAATAGCTCCTTCCCTCAAGGAGTTTGTAATCTCCTTAAGAGAAAGAAATCATGCTTTCCTCCAGGCTCAGGCTGTTTTCCCTGCATTATGAACAGCACATTGGCCCTACCTGTTGCCTGTTCACACAGGCATTCCTTTCTTGTGTACCACGTGATTCTTTTTACCTGTGGCCGTGAGGCTCATGGGGGAGAAGTTTATTTTTCCACCTGGAATTTTAGTTCCCTGGATTTTGAAGTGTTTGAGTGAAGATGGCAGAGAAATATTTTTCTTGATTGTAGGAGCTGTGTGTTTATGGTAAGTGGATGGTGTTGAATCCAATCAGCTTTAATAACTCCTGCCGTGACTATTTAAAAGACTGCTTTGAATAAAATGCTTCCAAGACCACAGTTATTGGTACCTTGATTGTCAAACCATGGACCACCCACATCATCACTTTCATGTTCTTTCCTTCATCTTTGACCTGGCAAAGGCCATACCTCCACCCCAATCTCCACCTGCATGTAGTTCTTCTCTGCCACCCAGGAAGGAGGATCCTTACTCCATATCCCACCACATGATAGATTAAAAACCAGATTGTAAAGGTAGCTAGCTTGTCTCATGAAGTTCACCTCGAATGATGCATCCTTTAGGAAGTATTCTCTGATGGTCCCAAGTGGAAGTGGTCTCTCCACTGCTCCGATTACCAGTAGAGTTGATTGTCTCTCCTCCTAACACTAGCAAAGGAAACTCTCCATTTGACAAGGAAGGGATGAGCTCAAGACACAGAGCCAGACATATATGCAAGAATGAGTTTTATCTAATCATCCATGTTTGTTACATATTCTCTAATGGGGCCAAGGGAGAGAAAACAAATCCTTGTTAATTGAAAAAGTAAAACAAAATAAAATTTATCTTTAAAAACACTAAAAGAGAAGGGATTGTGCATCATTTATCTTTGTATGTTCCTCCTGGCAAACACCACGGGACTTTCCCTAACACTGGGGCTCAGGTACCACAGAAATGCAGAACTTTGTGATGCAATTCAAAGAAGACAAACCTTGGTGTCAGGAGGCGGGGGTACAAGCTAGACCTATCTCCCTATCTCTAGTAAAAATAATAATAATGCAATCTAGTAATAATAATAGCAGCTAGCTTTATATGATCCTGTAAGGTTTGCAAAAGGTGTTTCAAAATGCTTTACATTTGTTATTTCATTTGAACCTCATGACATCTCTGTGAGATAGCTGCAATGATGGTCCCCCTTTTACAGATGACAAAACTGAGTTATAAAAAAGGTTCAATGCTTTCCCAGGATCACATAGCTTACAGGCATCTGAGGCAAGATTTGAACTCAGGTCTTCCTGTCTCCCTATTCTACACTCTGTCCACTGTACCACCTAGCTGCTGAATCTCTCACACAAAGGGACAGCCAGGAAATGTCTAAGGTCCCTTCCAACTCTAGAATTTTATGCTAATCCAATATCGGGTTCCTTGTCCAGAGTTTTGTTCATCTTTGAGCTGGTTTTAGTCCTTCTCTGTTATTTTAGTTCCCTTACCTATAAAATTATGTCACTGGATCAGACCCTCTCATTTCATCGAAAGGACTGGAAGATTAGAGCCACGTTCCATCTGTAATCCTGCCCCAGTGCCTGCATAGTACCTGGGATATATTGCAGAGAGTCAAAAGACCCAACTTCCTGGATCTGCCCTTGACCCTTTGTTTTCGTTCCATAGTCTTGGTTTCTTTGTTTATCAAATGGGTTCGAGAGATGACTGTCTATGATACAGTGGATTGAGATTTGTCTTTGAAGTTGGGAAGACTTTATTCAGGTGCTGCCCCTTCCATTACTGGCTGTTTGACCCTTAACCTTTCAATCTCTAAGCCTATCAGTCACAGGTGCCATTGGGCACTGCTAAAGAGAATCTCACTCAGAACTACCCGGATCAATGAAGTTATAAGTCTGGTCCTCTCCCCCCTCAAAAAAAATGGAGATAATAGAAAGAAAAGAAGGAAACTCGCCTGGAATTCCTCCCCAGATGTTGTGAAGAAAGTGAGATTGTCTAATAGAAAGCATTGGCCTTGGGGCCCCAGAGCCTGGGGTTCAAGGTTCAGCTCTGCCTCTTACTGCTCCAGTGACTTGAAACAAGTGAATTCATCTCTCTTCTTCATCTACAAAATGGGGATAAAAATCCTTGTGCTAAAAGAAAAAAATCCTGGTGCTCCCAGTGTGTGATGGAAAAGACTACTGGCTCTTCACTCAGAGGCCCTGGGTTCCATTCCCAGGTCTTCTAATTTTTAGCTGTGTGACCTTGGGTAAGTCACAATCTCTCTGGTCCTTGTTTTCCTGTTCTCCAAAAAAAGGAGGTTGGGTTTGATTTAGAATCAGAGTGCCTGGGTTCAAATCTTGTCTTTGTTAGTTACTAGTTGTGTGACCCTGGAAAAAATCATGTCACCTCCCTGTTCCTCACATGTAAAATGAGTGGTTGAACCATGAGGCGTCTCAGTCACCTGCTAGCTCTAGAAATATGATCTTATGACCTCTACAGGCTCCGCCAGCTCAAAGCTTATGATGATAAATGAGATATGAAAGTACTTAGGAAGCTGACATTATCGTTGTTGTTAATACTCAATAGATGAATCTGTCGACAAGAATTTATTATGCACGTGGGAGGTGTCAAGCACTCTCCTAGCCACTGGGTACACAAAGACAAGAAATATTTGTCCAATGGGTCACCAGCAGCAGCCTGGTTTAGCATCGTGTGCCTGCTTGCACAGAGAGTCCTATTAGCCCCCATCTGTATGGAGAGAGCTGATCTTGAGTTGTCTGGGAACTGAAAAGTCTCTGAGAGGACCCAGCCACAAATCATGTGTGGAGGGCAGAGAGTGAAGGCTCAATAAACATTTCAGCAAAGCCTATGACTTGAGCTTCATCATGACCCTCAATGGGGGAATTGGGAATTCGGGAGCCGAGGGTGTCAGACCATAAGTCTGGCCTGTCTGTCTTGTCTTCTTCATCAGTCTGTCCCTCACCTTGAGACTTGCAATTACAATGGTATGGTGCCTCGCAAGGATGTGAGATGCCAGGGCCAGGGAGTTTGGCATAAATCTCTTTGCTCTTTGAGGTTACTGTGTACAAAGGAGAGAGAGCAGAGGATGTCTCTTATTCTGAAAATGTCAGAATATTTTCAATCTAAAGAAGGTGGAAAAGGTGTAAAGCTGTCATTTAAGTTCCCAGCCATCCAAGCAGGAAGGGAAGAAGCTTACAGATCATCTCCAGGGGTTCTGAACCTTTTTTGTATCATGGACCCCTTTGGCAGTTGGGTGAAGCCTAGGGGACATTTTCTCATCAGCAAGTCAGCAAGCATCCCTCCTCATCTCTGCCTGATGGCTTGCTTAGCCTCCTTGTAATCCCAGCTAATATCCCACCTTCCATAGGCAGCCTTCCCTGATCCCCCTTAAAGCTAGTGTTTTCCCTCTATGATTTGCTGCTACCTAATTGTTGGATGTCATTTTCCCCACTAGACTGTGAGTTCCTTGAGGGCAGATGTGGACTTTTGCCTTCCTTTGTATCCCCAGCACTTAGTACAATGCTAGCACATAGTAGGTACGTAATCAATATTGATTGACTTACTATGTACTGGGTACTAAGCAAAGTGCTGGATGAGAATCAACAGACTTGGTTTTAAATTGTTACTCTTCACATGACTTTGGACAAGCCATTTCACCTCAACGGGCCTCAGTTTCCTCATCTGTTAAATAAGAGAGTTGGACTAGATGACCTCTCAGTTCTTCTCTTTCTCTAAAAGAAATTAAGATTGATTTCATTGTAAGGATTATCCTTTTATTCTTCCCCCTTTGATGTGTCTAAGTAACCATAAATGCAGTCAGTTCTAATTTGTTGCATTCAATTAGGAATGCAATAAGCCAGGATCTGGGAGAGTCTCTCCTCCCATTGGCTTTAAAATGGTGAACATTATATTCCCAAGTACAGTAAGTATGTCCGCCTCCATCTTCAGTTATTAAGTAAACGATAAGGAAGCAGTTACTCCATATTCTCAATGAGATCGGGTAAAAGATCATGGTGGGCATTTCTGTGATAAGTGTTTAATGATGGCGTTCAGGAGTGCATTGATCAAGCACAAGGGCACCTTGATTTTGGTATCAGAGCGTATGATGGGAAACGGAAATGTTGGAGGTGGTTGGTTTATCCTTCCTACAAAGGAAATTGGAAGTTCAGCTCTGACAGGTAATAGCGTAAGCATTTGAAGCCTGAGTTTCCTCATTCATGTAGAGAATGCACTGGAATGAGAAGGCATTGTAGGTGCCCCCTCCCCCAGACCCAGCTCTAACTCACCGGGTTGAATTGTCCCTGCCAGCACTAAGAGTCCGTGTTCTCACATTCTAAGACTTTTGCTATTAACCAGGTCCCTCCCATCTTTGACATTCTCTGTTCTAAGGTCTCCCCGTGCTGACATTCAATATTCTGAAAATCCTTCCCAATTCAGACATTTTGATGTTTTATCGCAGGGGTCAGGAACCTTCTGGCCCTCTAGGTCCTCAAGTGTGACCCCTTAACTGAATCCAAACTTCACAGAACAAATTCCCTTAATAAAAGGATTTGTTCTGTAAAAGCTGGACTCAGTCAAAGGCCCTATCCAAGGACCTAGAAGGCTACATGTGGCCTCAAGGCTGCAGATTCCCCATTCCTGGTCTATCATATATGGTCCTTCCCGATGGTTACATTCCATGACCTAAGGCTCCTTCCAGGTCTGACAGTCTCATTTTTAACACTTCTATTATTTTTGACAATTTTTTTGCCTTTTTGGAAAGGGGAAGGCAGGACAATTGGGGTTCAGTGACTTGCCCAAGGTCACACAGCTAGTAAGTGTTAAGTGTCTGAAGCTGCATTTGAATTCATATCCTCCTAACACCAGGGTCAGTGCTCTATTCACTGCACCACCCAGCTTCCCCTTAACGCTTTTTCTAGTTTCATTATTTTGAATTCCAAGGCCTCAAGCAAATGTTATGTTCTCTCTCCTAATATTTTATTTTCTGAGGTCCCTTTCAGCTTTGACACTTTATACAAAGACATATGATTCTCTTTCAAGTTGGGCTGCGTTTCAAGGGTGTCTTTGCTGGCCAAGGTTAGGCTTTAGAATTTGCTAATGTCAATTTGCTTTTTTTCAAAATTGCAATATCTAATTCATTAACCATACAGAAAAGAACAGGCAAATATTGACATTATTCACTTGTTCCTCCATCGTCTTATTAGTTTAGGACTTTCAAAAGACATGACAATAATTTTAATCATAGCATCAAGATAATTCCTGATGACTTTTTTCCCCTTTCTATGATAGACCAGATCTGGTTGGTGGTTTTCAATTCTGGACACTGCATTCATGTAGCCTAGTATGGTCTCTGACATATAGCAGGTATTTAATAAGTGCTTACTGAATTGAATTTGGGGAGAAAGTGATGGAGTAGAGGCCATTCTGAAGAGGGTGATGTGAATAATGGAAGGCCTTGATACTGCGCTATATAAGGATCATCAAAATAAGCTTGAGATATAAAGCTGTCTTCAAATATTTGAAAGACTGTTATATGGCAAAGTGAGGAGATTTATTCTGGGTAACTCTAAGTGACAAGAGTAGGAGAAACTTAGAGAAATTGCAGGAAGGCAAATTTCAATTTAAAAAAATTCCTAACAATTAGAGCTGTCCAGCATTAAACTGGACCTGTCTCTCAAGGCAGTGATTTTTCCCTTCGGTGGCTGAACGACCAGCTGTCAGGTAGTCACAGAGGAGCTTCCTTTATTGGGAATGAAGTTGGATTAGGTGATATTTAAGGTCCAGTGATCTTAATCATCTTCATGATATTTCTTTTGGATTTCTTTTATCTAATATTGTTTGAAGGGTGTCATAGGGAGCTCCAAAGAACCCCATGCTACCTCAGATCCTTGGGTTGTTTCCTTCTATTTTACTGAAGCCATCCTGTCCAGGTCCTTCCATGAGTTTGCCCTACTGGACCCACCCAAGATTCTGGAGGCCCTTAGAACTGGAGCTGGAGGTTACCAGTGAAGCATGTAGACTAGCCAGTGGTTAACCTTTACTCTCATCTCATGACCAGCTGATCTTTCTCACTATTTCATGAGACTGGAGTTGAGGGTGGGGGATTATCACTGGCTGTGGAATCAGATATCCTGGTTTCAAATCCTAGCATTGCCTCTTACTACCTCTATGACTCTGAGAAAGACCCTAAAATGTGGGAGTGCATAAAAGCATCTACCCCATGTGAAGACTAGAAAGTTTCTGCCCAGGTCTGCCCTGTGTGCCTCTGATTTATTAGGTCACATCCTTTGTCCAGCTTTTCTTTTGTGTTTCTTTGTTTGTAAGTGGTTAGAATAGCCTCTTTAGCATGATTATCACCATATCAAATTTCCTAACTGAGTTGTTCTTCCCTGCACTTTGGAGGCCTGAGCATAGAGAGGCAAGGTTTTAGTGCTGGGCAAAAAGATCTGCATAGGTGCCCACCTGTGATATCAGTGTCTAGGGAAATCCTGGATGGGGAAATTCCCTCTACTAATGCAGCTTAGCACCTTCTCTCTCATTTTGTCTTAGAGAGATGCCTAGAGCACTAAGAGATTAAGTGACCTTCCCGGGATCACACAGCCAGCTTGTGTCAGAAGGACAATGTGAACCCTGTTTTCCTGATGCAAGGTCACCCCTCCCCTCCCCTTCCCTCTGTCTTCCTCTCCGATCAATGTTATTTATGACCTTTATTTTGATAGGCATTCCTCATTACCTCTCCCCCAATCCCCACAACCATTGAATATTCCTCCCTTCGGTCCAACACATATCACGTAAGGGCTTGCTCTGTGATGGGCACTGTACTAACCACTAGGAAAATATAGACAAAAATGAACCGGTCTCTGTTCCTATGGAGCTTACAGGGCAGACAATATGTATGAAGATAAAGCAATTCATTTCCCAAATCAAAACATAGTCATTTTTATTGTATCAGAAAGACTGGGTTCAAGTCTTCACTCTGATATTTACTAGCTTTGTGACTATGAGAAAGTCACTTGATCACACTGTGACTCATTTTCCTCATCTGTAGAAGGAGGAAGCTGGACTCTAAGGCCCTTCCAGCTCTAAATCTGCATTTCCAGCTTCAGTCATGTAATAGTTGTTCCACCTTGGACAAGTCACTTCCCCTTTCTGAGCCTCAGTTTCCCCATATGTAAAATGGAAACAGTAATAGCACCTGCCTCTAGAGATTGTTGTGATGCTCAAATGAGATAATGTATAAAAAAGGACTTTACAAACCTTAATGCTCTAATGCAAACTGAAAATGTTATTTTCATTGCTACCCTTCTCTAGGTTTCTGTTCTTGCCAAATTGGCTTCTGAACCCTTTCCTACCTTTCTCCTACCCTTTGATGGAGAGACAGACAGACAGACAGAGACAGAGACAAAGACAGAGAGAAACACAGACATACAGAGAGAGAGAAAGAGAGAGAGAGAGAGAGAGAGAGATGTAGTTCCCACTTCTTCTCAGGCTGAAAGCTGAAAAAGCTTCTCAGCAGTCTGGAAGAACCCTTCAGTGTTTTAATTTCACGTTTGACAAGCACCTTTGATAATAGTGATGCCTACCTAAGATGAAAAATTGGAGCCAACTAGATGTCTCAGTAAATAGAGTCAGTAAGACCTGAGTTCAAATCCAGTTTCAGACACTTACTAGCTATTTGCTTTAATCCACTTCAATGTTTTAATTTCACTTTGACAACCTTTCATTTAGGGTTGTGAGGGCTATTGTAGGGACTATGGGTAATAATACATGTAAAGACTTAGCAAAATCCTACAGAAATGTAAGGGGCAGAAAGTTTCAAAAACAACTGAGGTTTTATCTCATTTTAGTCTAGCTACAAACTAAAGAAGCCGTATTGTCACTGCTATTTTACAGATGGGGAAACTGAGGAATGGAGTGGTTAATTGTTTTCTCTGGAGTCACAGAGTGCTTAAAGTCAGAGATGAGACACAAAACATGAACCCAGAATCCTCAGCTCTCTCCACTCTACCAGAGATGTCAGTTTCTAGGCTTTAAACCAGGCTGGGAGTCAGGAAATCTGGTGATGTATGTGGACTTTGTCAGTAATCAGATCTCAAGGGGTGTCTGTGTGTTGGGAGTGGTGGGGAAGGGGTGGTGTATGGTTTCATAATGAGCACAGAGGCTTTGCATTTAAAAAGCAGGTGAAGACCTTGGAATGAATATGAAATGGACAGCAGATCTGCCATTTAAATTACAGTTAGCATTGAACTCAAATTCTCCCAGGCCCAAGTTGAGAATAGAAATGACCAGTTGGCTCCTTCTCCATCCTTGTCTCTCCCTGAGCTCAGCCCTCCTGGAGAGGGCTATTGGCCGCTTGATCCCAAAGAAAGGCTATAGCTCTTGGGGTGAATATGGCTTGGGTGGGGGAATGGAGCTTCAGTTTCAACAGGAGGGTCTCATATACCAGTGGCCATAGACAGATACAAGCTGCAGTAAAGGGAAGGACAGGGAAACTCTGTATGGGGCAGAAAGCAAGGCCATAGAGCTAAAGAGAGAAAAACCGGCCCCTCAGCTTCAGCCCCACTTGCAGACTTCCCTTTGTCCTAATAGACCACACCTACAGAACTGCAGGAGTGGTCTTAAAATCTAAATTCCATGGGATTGCTGTCCAGTTGTACAAGACCTCAGAGACTGTCTAGTCCAGCCATGTGACCATGAGCTCTATCACTTCTCTCTTGGCCTCAGTTATCTCATCTATAAAATGGGGATAATAATGATGCCTACCTAAGATGAAAAATCCGAGCCAACTGGATGGCTCAGTAGATAGAGTCAGTAAGACCTGAGTTCAAATCCAGCCTCAGACACCCACTATCTGTTTGGTTTAATCCACTGGAGAAGGAAATGAAGTACTACTTTAGTGTCTTTGCCAAGAAAGTCCCATGAACAGCACTGGAGTGCTATGGACCCAGGGTCATGAAAAGTTGGCATGACCAAGCAACTGAGCCACAGCAACGGCAACATGAGCAAATGAGACAAAACATGTGCAAACACCTTAAAAGCACTATGTAGATGCGGGCTGCTGCTGTTTTGCTATGAGGAAGGTCAAATGGGCAAATTTATGCATGAAGTCCTCTGCAGTTGTGCCTTCATTGTCATAGAGAATTCCCAGGTGGAAACTATGTCCGGGTGCACGTGGGCCATTCTCTGTAATTCGTACTTCTAGAGCCTAGAAGACTGAGAAGTTCAGTGACCTTCCCAAGGTCACACAGCCAAAGTGTGTCAAAAGAAGGACTTGTACCTAAATTGAGCTAATGCCAGCTCTAAGCAGTAATACCCTCTAAAAGGACATTCTTCTAGAATTTCCAACAACCTAAAAACAGGGCAAATGGAAGGTCAATACAGAGGAAAGCCTTGAGCTTATAACTTCTCTATGCCTTAATTTCTTCATCTCTAAAATGGGCATGGTAATTATACTTCCTTCACAAAGTTGTGAGGATCAAGTGAGATAATATGAGCAAGCCACTTTGCAAACCTTATAGTGCTCTAGAAATCACAGTGATTATTTGATTATTAGGCACATAAAATATATTTTAAATCACATTTTGTGATAGAAATGTAAGCTGCTGTTATTAATAGTGTAGGTATTAATAATATACAATATAATAATGTATGTATTAGTAAAAATAACATATTAATAATGTATGTATATTATTTTCTTGGCTCTGCTTATTTCACTTTGCATCAGTTCCTGTAGATCTTTCCTAGTTCTCTGCATTCATCACACACATCATTTTGAACAGCACAGTAATTTTACATAACATTCATGTGTCACAATTTGTTTAACTGTTCCCTAGTTGATGGGCATTGACTTTGTTTCCAATTCATAGCTATCACAGAACAGCTGCTATAAATATTTTGGAGCTTATGAAGATTTTCTTCTTATTGATAGCTTCCTCAGGTTATAACCTCAATAGTGGAGTCTGGTTCAAAGTTTATGGGAACTTTAGGTGCTTTACTTGCATAGTTCTAAATTACTTTCAGAATGGTTGTACCATTTCACAACTCCACCAACAATGTATTAGTGTGTCTATATTCCACAATTCTTCCAATATTAACTTCTAATTTTTTTCATTTTGCCAGTTTGTAGGGTGTGAGATGAAATTTCAGGATTATTTTGCTTTACATTTCTCTTATTATTAAGCCTCCGGAACACTTTTTATATGGCTATGAATACATTTCAGTCCTTTTGAGAACTGTTTGTTTATATCCTTTTGACTATCTTTTGGGGAATGGCTTTTATGACCTGTGCTTTCATTAGTATTCATAGGATACTCCTTCTAGCAACGCAAGAGACCACCTTGTCTGCAGCTTATAGTCCAAGCACTGAGAAATGAAGGGACCTGGATCACATACTTAGTAGGTTTCAGAGGGGGAACTTGAACCCAAGTGTTCCAGATCCTGAGATTAGCTCTCCATCCATTAGGCTACACTATATATTTGACCTTGGATAAGTCACATCCTTTCTTTAGTTCTCATTTTCTTTTCCTCTATAAAATGAAGCCCCAGTAATCTCTAAGGCTTCTTCTAGCTCTAAGGCTATCATCCATTGAAGGGAATGCCCATTATTCCAGACCCAATTCTGTACATCAGATTGTAGCTTTTACTCACAGATTTTATTTCAAACCTCATTAGTAAGACCTTTGCCATGTGTCAGTGGAATTTTTTCAGGAAATGAACTCTGTCTTCTTTCAGAGATTCTTTGGGCCAGGGTCATTGTTAAGTAACCCCCTCCCCCAGCCAATAATTTTCTGAGCCCATCTTGGATGTCAGTGATTAATATTTCTAAGCTTATGAAAAAGCCAAGCATGAAGGCTTCAGTTGTAATTTGGATGTAATTTTTTTGGTAACATAAATATGACTTATTTGAAGTAAGTTAAATTAGAAAACTCATGAATAAATGCTTTGACATAATCAGAATTATATGGCAAGAAATTGACCTACTTTGCATGAAGACTCCCCCAGAGTCTACCCACTAATAGCAGACACACTAACCTAATGGAACAACCATTGCCTAATGGCAGCCCCATCTGCATGCAAATATGCGATTGTTAGCCTTACTCCCAGAAGGGTGGGATTGGTCAATTTCCATTGGAAACCTAGTTGATGTGGGTTAATGAAAATAACTATAGTGGAACCTGAATTTCTGCTCCTTGATAAGCAATCCAGGGATCCTGGTAAGCATCAGCTGCCCCCATCTAATCAGTGTTTCCCTGGTCCCTAGTCAGGGGGCAGATATGAGGTACTGTTTGTTGGAGAGGCAATGGAATCACCAGACGTTTAAGGGAGAGGGGAAGCCCATAGCACTCTGCTGAAGGTAAGACTGTATCTGAAGCCCAGTGCATCTTCAGGCTACCACCATGGAGGAAAGCTGTGGGGGAATTCCAGGAAATGTTTATAAGCAGGGAAGAAAGAGGGGGACAAAAGGATAGAAAAAAGGATATATTTTACTGTACTAAAGACATCAGGTGAAAGAGTCTAAGACAGTGGTTCTCAACCTTCCTAATGCCACAACCCTTTAAAACTCGTATGTGAGTATGTCTACATGTGGGCGGACTCGCCTGGAGAGGGATAGAGGAGTGGTGTCTCAGTTCCTAAGACCATCAGAAATGTGTTTTCCAGTGGTCTTAGGTGACCCCTGTGACTCCTGTGAAAGGGTCGTTCAACTCCCAAATGGGCCGCGACCCACAGATTGAGAACCACTGGTCTGAGCGGTAGATGAGGTGTAATTAAGTCATGGCACCTGGGTTAGAGTTCTATCTTGGTTGCTAATCACCTATGTGACCTTGGGCAAGTCATGTTTCTTTTCTGATTCCCATTCTCTTAATTTGACAAGTGAAAAAGATTAAACTAGACTTTATAGCTAAGGAAATTTTGTCCTCCCACATTCTTTGTTGAATGCTCTGTGTTCTAAAGTCCTTCCCCATTCTAACATTCTATTATCTAAATAGGTGTTCTTAACTAGGGGTCCTTTTAAAAAATATTGTAATAATTATATTTGATAGCTACATATATAATTATACATTTAACAACAATATTTGATAACTATATTATTGGTTTTCTTTTTTAATCCTATGTATTTTAGTTTACACAGTAAAACAGATTATTCTTTGCAGTCCTTAGGCCTCACTAGGCTATTAAAGGACTCTAGGAGAGAAAGAAGAAGAACCCTTGGTCCCAAGTCTCTTCGGCTCTGATGCCCTACAGACAGTGGCTCCTTCCAGTTTTCTAGATCCAAAGATTTCTTCCAGTTCTACCATATCGTCTAAAACCTTTTCTAGTTCTAATGTTCTATATTCAACAATTCAATATTTGAAGTTCCCTCCAGCTGTGACATACTAAGAGCTCTCCCAGCAATAACGTTCTATTTTGAGATTTCTTTTTGTTGGTGAATTCTGTCTGAATCTTCATTACTTCTTGGTTGATAGCTTATCAATACTGTCCTTCAGAGTTTCTTGGCAAAAGATAATGGAAGGCTTTGTCATTTCCTTCTCCAATGGATTAAGGCAAATAGGTGGAGTGACTTGATCAGGGACACACAGCTGATAAGTGTCTGAGGCTGGATTTGAACTCAAGTCTCCCCAATTCCAGGTCCAGCCCTCTATCTACCAATTAGCAACCCTGCAGATATTACCTTCCATTTTCTGAGGCCTCTCCTAGCTCTAACTTTGTATGACCTGAGGTGTCTTCTAGCCCTGACTCCTGCGATCTAAAGCACCTCCCAGTTCTGGCATTCCCTTTTCTAGGTAGCATTCAGCCCTACTGCTCTACTTTCTAACATCATCTGCTCTAAATCTCTCTTTCAGCTCTTCTATTTTGTGCTCTAACATTCCCTCCAACTCTGACATTTTCTATCCTAAGGCTCCTCTGAGCTCTGAAAGGCTTTAATTCTACAAACATGCTCATTTCTACCACCTAACGAACCATTGCATCCCCTGGTTAGTGGGGGTGATTTGCCTTGGACGTCTCATTTCTCTTCATCGTACCTTTCAAAGGTTGTTCTATTTCAATGTCACTTTGACAAAAAGAAGTCACATTTACAAAACATGTTGTGTGTGTGTGTGTGTTTGTGTGTGTGTGTGTGTGTGTGTGTGACTAGGGTCTTGAATTCACTAGGATCCCTTGAAGATCCCTTGCTAATGGGGTGCTCTCCACGGAGCCCGCTGTCAGTCTCTCTCTGTCTTTGTCCGATTCATTCCCCCCAAGACCTCCCGGCTGCACTGGGGCTTTCATGGAAGAGTGTTTTATATTTCAGTCAGGTTTTGTGTGAGGAGCTGGTGCCCAAAGTGTTTTGTTTTCTTTGATCCCAGCTCCTACAGCGGGACAGAAAATGCTGTTTTTATTGATTCCTCAGGTTCAAGATGAAACTCAGGTGCCTCAGCTCAGCCCATTGTTGGGCAGGGAATGAAGCATACTTAGGACACTTCTGCATCCTGTACCCTGCCAGCCAAAGATACCAAATCTGTGAGGTGGGACCATCAAAGCCACCTTGAGGCTCATGGCATAGTGGATAGGGTGTGGTGCTTGGCTAGAGGGAGACTTGCATTCATATCTTTTCCACATGCTTCCTAGGTGGATGACCCTATTTCCTTTATCGTTCCTGAGCCTTCCTTTCCCCCTCCATAAAATGGAGACCATAATAACATCCACTTTATAGGCTTATTGAAAAGCAGAAATGAGGTTCTATATGGAAAGTAGTTGTCTAAATGTCATCTCTTCTTAGACATGGTATAATCTCTATTAAAACAGAAATCCCTTCTGTAATTTCCCTGAGAAGGGGGCTTCTGAGCCTCGGACCTGAAGATCCATGCCTCCAATGTAGTAGGTACTTAATCATGCTTGGGGACTGAATGATAGAAGCCGACCTCAGTCATTGAGCAAAGTGTGATGGGTTAGAATGCTGGGATTGGCTTCTGCAAGACTGAGTTAGCACCCTTTCTTAGACAGTCTGCGGCAGCCAGGGTAAGTCACTTAAGAGCTAGCATTTGCAAAGCATTTTAACATTTGTAAAAATACATAAATGTACATGTGAATGTACATATATATATGTGTGTGTGTGTGTGTGTGTGTGTGTATATACATATATATATATATATATATATAAGCATGTGGAAAAGATATGAATGCAAGTCTCCCTCTAGCCAAGCACCACACCCTATATGTACATATATATGCATGTATATGTGTGTACTTATATATGTACATGTGTATATGAACACACAAACACACATACATATTTTTTTTGGTGGTGATTAGTCTTGTCCAACTCTCTGTGACTCCATTTGGGGTTTTCTTAGCAGAGATGTTGGAGTGGTTTACCATTTCCTTCTCTAGCTCATTTTACAGATGAGGAAATTGAGGCAAACAGGTTAAGTGACTTGCCCAGATTCAACATAGCTAGTAAGTAATTGAGGCCAGATTTGAATGCAGTCTTCCTGACTCCAGGTACAATCTCCCATCCATTGTACCACCCAGCTGCTCCATATACACACATATCGATATATAAATATAACAAGTACGTACATGTGTGTATATTTACACATATACAGATATATTTTTTATCTATAATCACACTAGAACCTTGCAACAGTTCTCCAGTAGATGTTATTATTATCTTTATTTTACAGAGGAGGAAACTGAGGCCAAGAGAGGTGAAATACTTTTGCAGGCCCACAGAGCTAGGGTGTGAATGAGACAGGATTTGAAGAGACCTATTCCTGACTCGATGTCCAATGCCCCATCGACTTAGCCACCTAGTTGTCCCTCAGACTGTTTCCTCTTCAGTAAAATAGGCATAATAACAACATCTACCTCACAGGGTTGTTGTGAACTGGAAAAGGGATCATGTACATAGTGTTTTGCAAGTCTAAAAGGACATCTGACATGCCAGCGCTTCCTGTTATTACCTTTCACCCCTTCCCAGCATTTCCTTAGGTGTAGATCAACATTTGATGTGTGCAGGGTAGCCATAAATGAAGAAATGCAGAAGGAAAGGACCACGATTCTAAGGAGAACCATCCCTGCTTGAAGAGCAATGGCAGACCATGCTTGACATGTCAGGGATGGCACTCTGTGGAGCAATAGTCCTTTTCCAGGCTGCGTGACCTTGGGTAGTTAATTCACTTAACATTTCTAAGCCTCAGTTGCCTCATCTGTATATGGAATAGTCATTTTCTCAGTTTCCTAGCTAGAAATGTTCCCTTCTTCCTAGACGCGGGCAGTTCCATTGTGGTAATAGCAACACCAGTTGTTATAATTATGAGCAACAACCACAACACGTATATAATATGAACAACAACAACAGTTTCACTCATTATCATTTATTTAGCGTATTGAGGTTCGTCAGCTCTTTCACACACATCTCATTTGACCCTGTGAGATTAGTGCTATTAAGTGTCCATTTTATAGATAGAGAAACTGAGGTGAGAGGCTAAGTGACTTGCCCTGGGCACACAAGGCAAGATTTAGATTAAGGTCTTCTACTCCAAAACCATTTCTCTGCCTGCTTTGTCACCTCCCTGCTTCTAGGATTTGTCACCTCTTCCTCCCCTTATCGCTCCTTCACTCTCTTCTCCTTTCTTCCTCTGTTCTCTTCTCTTCTCCCTTTCCTTCTCTCCAAGCCTTTACATTTTATCGATTATAATAACAGTGGCTAATATTTATAACCATTGGGTTAGGATTCTCTAACCAAACTACATGCTGGAAATCATTTAATCATCACAACAACCCAAAAAGTAGGTGCTATTCTTGGTTCCATTTTATAGATGGTGAGACTGAGATTTGGAGAGGTTCGCTATCTTGTCACACAACTAGCAAGTTCTAGAGGCTTTGAATCCAGGTCTTCCTGCATCCAAGTCTAGCCTTCTATCCAAAATGGCGTGATGAATTCTACTGCTGACATCTCAGAGGTCCTTTCCAGCTCATGAGACTTCAAGTTTCCTCATTTGTAAGATGAGCAAGTAGGAGTAGGTGACCTCTGCATCCCCTCTGGTTCTCTGAGCCTGGAATCTCATAACAAGAAATCCAGAATGCTTCTCCCTAAACCCCATTGGCAATAGGATTGACATTCAGAAGAAGCCTTAGAGATGACCCACCCCAAGCACCTCATTTTAAAGGAGAAACCAAAGACTAGATAGAGGAAATGCCTTATCCAAGGTTACTGAAATAGGAAATTACAGAGTAGGGATTTTAATACAGATCTTCTCTCTCCCATCTCCTTATTCTTTTCTTTTGAGTTGAGGTGTTCTTATTTCAGGTCATCCAGGAACTTAGACTGGGAAGATACACCTTTATTTCAGTACAATTGGCTTTCTAATCCTCATTATTTTATTTTATGCCTTTAAAAGCATGATTGTGAGAAGTGGTGCATAGGCTTCACCAGACTGACTGCCAAAAAGTGAAGATTCCTGTCCTAGATCGTACTTTTCAGTTGCTATAATCTCCGTTACTGTTGCTATATATTTGAGGGGGAGCTGCCCCATGAGGTTGACCTGAAAAGTAACCATGATATTATTTGTTGGGCCCCCAACCCCCATTGCTCCTTCCTGCTGCCCTCTGGGTGGTCTGTTGCATACCAAGGCCTAGGAGCCAGAGCCCTGATAAGGCTGCCTGCCTTACCGGAATGTGGATTAACAGCATTGAGGAGATATCATCCAATGGGATAGCCCACCCTTTCTTCTTGCCCCTGTTGCTGAGGCACGTGACTTAGTCTGCCCAGAGGGAGATAAAGGGAGTGAGGGGAGGGAAGGGGGTAGGAGTAAGAGGTAAGTATGAGGTGAGAGAAGAGAGGTGAGAGAGGAGAGAGAGAAGGGAAGAGAAGAGGTAACAATAAAGCTGCATTTCTAAACCCATCTGTGTGTGCCAGGAGCTCTGTTCGAGAAGCAATCCAGAGACGTCTGATGACCCCGGGGAGGGTAAGTGAGAGAGGTGGTCCCGAAGGGAACCCAAGGTGAGAGGGTCCTAACACTTATTCTTTTTTTTTTTTTTTTTTTTGGTTTTTGGAGGAGGAATGCAGGGCAGTTGGGGTTAAATGACATGCCCAAGGTCACATGTAAGGTCACAAATAAGT
>CM053586.1:346131140-346148981 GCA_028646515.1 Pseudochirops corinnae | reverse complement strand
CTTACTCTTGTCAGATTTCAGGCGATAGTTTTTTGCCCAAGGCCAACATCAAGAGGAGAGGGGGAAGGGAAAGTAAATAAAGGCTCCCCCTTCTTCTCTGAAAGCAAAAGGTATGGAGGAGTCAGCAAGAGGTAAAAGGAAGAACTTTTTATTTTACCCTAAAAATATTCTTAGATTTGAAATGTTTGTTACATTTTATTAAGGAAGGAAAACATTTTGTTGATTGGACATAGACATTGGTACTTAAATATTTAAATGAAAATGGAACCACTTTCATTACTCAGGCTGGGCTGTCAGTACTGGGAGAGAGCTGTCCTAGGTCCTAGGACAAATCTGCTAGTGTTTCTGTTACACCCTCTTGGAGGCAGCATATGCTACCTAGCGAGGAGTAGGGCAAGTACTAGGGAGATAAGGATGAGCAAGACCTCCATGACTCAGTAGCAGTTTCTACTGCTCTCTGAACTTCAGTTTCCTTATCTGTAAAATGGGAGAGTTGGATTAGTTGGTCTCTGAGGCACCTTCCAGGTCCAGATTTTTTAGATCTCAAAGACTCTATGCCAGTCATTGGGGATACAAAGAAAGGCAAAAATTAAATTCCTGTCTTTCAGTAGCTCACAGTCCAGCAGGGAAGATAACAAGTACACAATGATAACAAATATGTATAAACAAGCCATATACAGGAGAAATAGAAAACAGTCAAAAGAGGGAAGGCTAGCAACGGTCTTTCCGTATAGTCAGCGTCCCGTAAATATTTGCTGATTTGATTTGGAGAAGAAATCTGATTACTGACTTGCTTTGAATTGTACTAAAAGCTTTGGTTGTGAAGGTTACACAGATTGCTTGGGATAAGACTGGAGTCTCTAGAATCCCAGGATCTTTGGGCAGGGAGTGATCTCAGATGCTGTCTGGTCCCTGAACTAGCATTCTTTCTAAATATCCTAGAGGACTGACCCACCCATCCCTGCTTGAAGGTCTCCCCTGATGGGGAGCCCACAGTCCCTAGAAATGGCCTATTCTACTCATTACTTCTCATCCAGTCCTGACCTGTAAGGCCAAGAAAAGCAAGACAAAAGCCTCTCACACGTGACAGTCTGCCCTGAGACACCCCCTAGCTCTGTGACTCAACCATTCTGGGGCTCAGTTTTCTCATCTCAGAAGTGAAAGGCTTAGATTGAAGCTGTGAGATCTTTTGTTGGTTCTGCTGTTTAGTTATTTCTCAGTCATATCTGACTCTTCCTTACTCCTAATTTAGGGCTTTTTTGGGGAAAGGGGGGCAAAGGTACTAAAGTGCTTTGCCAGTTCCTTCTCCTGCTCATTTTACAGATGAGGAAACTGAGGTTGAAATGAAGAAACAGAGCGAAATGACTTCCCCAGAGTCACACAGCTAGTAAGTGTCTGAGGGCAGATTCACACTCAGGAAGATGAGTCTTCCTGACTCCAGGTCCAGAACTCTATCCAGTATACCACCTAGCTGCTCCAAGAGCTGAAATCCAACCTAGATCTAAATCTGTGATTGGGTGATTCATGAACCACTTGCAATCTACTATCATGTCTCCCCTTCTCTTCTCCATCCCTCCCACCCTCAGTTCCCTTTCTCCCATGCCCACAGTCTATCACAGCCTCCTCAGAAGATGATCTCTAATTTATTTTTGTGCTTTAAAGATCTTTGCTCTCTGCCCCAATTGCACAGGGCATTGGTAAGGTGGCTTTAAAATGTCTCTGACTGTCACTTTCCCTTGCAAAGTATTGGGAAGAACCAAATCCTGCTCTCAGGTCACATGTTGCTCTCTGGAAGACAGGTGTTCTGTGGGAATCAGCAGGGATGTGTGGGTGTTCTGTCTTTGTTATCTGATCAAAGAGACCTTTCGGAGCTGTGTTGCAGAAGGCAAGAAAAAATACCAAGGTGTTTCAGAGATAATTGGCTTTTATACATTGAATGCCTTGGAGTTTCAAAGATGTGGGAGAAACGAAAACTACAAAAACAGAGTTTGTGCCCTGAGACCTTGGGCCTGGAAGTTGGGGAAAAGGTCATCCCGAGCCAGACTAAATCATTTTCCCTTTTAACATTAGGCAGGTAAGGAAGGATGCTCAGGGAGAAAGGATCTAATGATGAAGTGTTGGGAAGCTTCTCAAGTCTGGCTGCTCAGATCTATCTGGATGTATGATTTATCCTAGTGACTAATCATCAGTCACAGAACTGAGTAAGGGGTTAGGGCAAAAGCCAATTTCCTTGGTCATTCCAGGGAGTGCATGGTCCCTTCGCAGAGTAGAGATTCTCTGTTGATCCAATTTTTGTTGTTGTTCAGGTATCTCCTATTCTTCTATTGTCCATAGGATTTTCTTGGCAAAGAGGCCGGAGTGACTTGTTGTTTTCTTCTCTAACCTGTCCCCAATTTTACAGATGAGGAACTGAGGCAAATAGGGAATAAGTGACTTGCTCAATAAATGTTTTAGGCTAAATTTGAACTCAAGTCTTCCTGACTCAAGGTCTGTGTTTTAGGCAGCTCTCAATGTTCTAGTCTACTGGTGTCAAACTCAAATAAAAATGGGAGCCACATTTTGTGGTATCCATAAGGATCTTAAAGGTTCAAGTTGACTTAGAAAACCACATATTAACATTATCTATGGTTTATTGTAATTTTTCTTTTGTTTTTGTTAATATTTTCCAAATATATTTTTGTCTGGTTTCGGGGGCATTCATGAGTGTTGTGGGCTGCATGCAGTCAGGCCCCTGGTGTTATACTCTTACTGTAAGCAACTGTCAGAGTCTATGCATTGCAGAGAAGCTGTCAGTCTGCATTCATAGAGGGAACTTCTGCATGTGGGAATTCCCTGTGTTAGTTATGCCATAGCTCTATGTCTTATCCCCACCCTACAACCTGGGAAGGGCCTGACTAGGGGTCACCACTCACAGGATTCTAGATGGAGCAGATCAATATGGATGGGCTGACCCTGAAGGAGCCTCAAAACCACACCATGCGCTATGGTGATAGTGAAGGTTTTTAGATTGGCTTGCAGACATCATCTCCTTCTGTTATCATGACAACCCTATGGAGGAGAGTATTAGAATAATTCCCATTTGATGGATAATGAAGGTGCTTTTAGTCTCTGATACCTTGTAACAAGTCACTTACCCTCCTGGAGCCTCAGTTTGCTCAGCCATAAAATGAGAAGTTTGAGGGCCCCTTCTAGCTTTGCACCAGTGATCTTATGAGTTTCAAAGATGTGAATTGTAAGGTACTTATATGTAACCATTGTTAAGATGTTGAATAAGGCCATGGTCACACAGCTAGGAAATATCATAGGTGGGATTTGAATCAAAGTCTCCTTGGCTCCCTATGAGTGGTGGCCTCCTGTAGGGTACAGGGCCCTGGATTTGGATGGGGAAAAACTGGATTCAGGCTCTGGGCAAGTGATCTTACCATTCTGAGTTTCAGGACTCATGTGTCAAATGAGAGGACAGGAATAAATGCCAGCTAGGGACCCTTTCAGTGCTAAATCTATTATTCTGTGACTTAAGTCTCTCATCCTCAGAATTCCAAGCTAAATCTAGGACTAATATTGTACTTTCTGACAGGGCTTTCCCATCACTAGAGAACGGTGATTCTCCTCCACCACCCCGACCTAGCCACAGACAACTTAACCCTTTCACCCCGAGACCTGGAACTGTCCTCAAATCAATTGACTGTGTCAATGTACTCCCTCACAGTGCCCCTCACCATCCTGGACTTTCCAGATGAAAATATTCCACTCTGGGCACCATCCCCCTATATGTTGTCTTCTATTATTAGAATCTAAGTTCCCTGGGGACAGGGAATGATATTACTTTTCTATCTGCATCCCTAGTGCTTGTTCACTCTGTCTTTATACATTTACTAAGCACTTACTATGAGCTAACTATTGTGATAAGTTCTAGGGATGCCAAGAAAGCAGGGGAAAATAGAGTCCCTGTTTTCAAGGAGCTTATAGTCTAATGGGGAGATAAGTGTTTATTAATGCTTTCTGATTCATTAAAAGTCTAACATTTTTATCTGCTGTTTCATCCTGCTGCATAGAACGGGAATTAAGGTGGGGGGGGGTGCTTCCTGGCTTCTCTTTCTAGGTGGGCAATCAGCTTAATAAAGCTATAGATTTCATTCTATACAATTATAATAATAATAATAATTCTATTCTTGTTAAATACTATGTGCTAAGATTTGTGTTAAGGGTTGTGCTTACAAAGAAGGCAGAAAATCCCCTGTTCTCAAGGTGCTCATGGGGCACATAGCCATGGACATACAAGCTACCTGCAGATTAGATGGACAGAGGGAAGGCAGTTGCAGCCAGGGGATCAGGAAAGGCGGCCTGAGGAAGACAAGACTTGAGCTGAACCTTGAAGAAAGTCTGAGGAGCTAAGAGGTGAAAGTCTGACTTTGAACTAACTCCTCCTCCCTCCAGGCCTCAGTCTCCCTCTCTGTAAATTGAAGAGTCTGGCACTGAAGATCCATCAGGACCCACCCAGCTCTTGAGTTTTCTGATCGGAGGCCTTGTGCTCTGGTGGATTTATTTCTGTTTCTTGTTGTGACAGCTTAATATTAGACTCTTCATGTCACCAGAGGCAGTTTGGAAGACCAGAAGAGGCTGGGCTGATCATTCATTCATTATCAGTGGCTGGTGGGGCCACTCAGTCACTGTCTGCTCGGGTCCTTTCCATTTAGACTCTCTATCACTGAGATTTATCTGGGAGTTTAATCAAACGTAATTTGTATGGCAGCCTCCTCAGTAAATAATTGATTTGCCCTCTCTCTTGTCTTAGTCACAAATACTTCTTTGTACCATAAAGAAATAATTTAATCAGTCCAGAGCACAGGCAGGCAGGCAGGCAGCCCACTTTGGTTTAGAAAAATAATGAAGGATGAAATCAGACTCTAGTTCCAACCCCGAGATGGTAGGAGCCAAAGGAAGCCCCTTTAAGAAGAAAAGACAAGAAAAAAGTGGGTGTTGGATTGGAGATACCCAATTACATTCCCTTGTTTCTATTTAATGGGGGTGACCCCAGAGAAAAGCATCGCTGCCATGAATGGAGCCTTGAACGCTGGCAGCCAATAGTGGAGAAATAGGCAATGTTGTTCATTTGTGTTTTAATTAACCTCTGCTAGGGGCCAGGAGCCAGGCTTTGGGGACCAAGTGCTCATGCAAATGAGGAAGACCCTCCAAATCTGGGAGGGGGGGTCATCAGCCTAGAACTGTGCTGAGAATTCACCCCCAACCCTCCAGCCAATCAAGCTCAGCATGTTCTCACCTCCTCCTCTTGGGGAACATGATGGTTACTTAGGGGGATGGATCTGCATGCTAAATGGCATAGCAAGGATTGTTTTTTTTAATCTTTTCCATGGATATGCTCACCTTCTTGTGTTGAGAGAGAGAGAAGGAGGGTGGGAGAGGAGAGAAAATAGGAAGAAGAGAGGAGAGAGAGAGAAAACAAAAGGAAGGAAAGAGAGAGAGAGAGGGAGGGAGAGACAGAGAGAGGGAGAGAGGAGGGAGAGGAGAGGAGAGATGGAGAGAGAGGGAGGGAAGGAGGGAGGGAGGGAGAGAGAACTTGAGAATGTTAATTTGGGAGGCTATTTTCACACCCGTATTCAACTATAGCCCTTATCTGAGAAGAGGGAATTGAATGAGGGAGGAGAGAGGAAGGAATTGTCCTGAAGCATCTCTTGTGCTTAGTAGGGATGCCTAACTCATCTGCTCCGTCTTCCCTCTGCTTTTGCCTGTTACCTCAGATGGGCTTTGCCACTTTGCCCAAGCTGGCCTCCTCTCTGTCCTACATCCCTGGTGTTCCACCTCCAGTCCTTGGGGAGCTAATTACTAAAGTGGTCATGGTAGTAGCAGGTCTTGTTGTTACTGCATTATTGAGTCCTTTCAGTCACATCCAACACTTCATTACCCCATTTGGGGTTTTCTTGGGAAAGATATTAGAATAGTTTACCATTTCCTTTTCCTGTTTATGTTACTGATGAGGGAAGTGAGAAGAGGTTAAGTGACTTGCCTAGGGTCACCCAGCTAGTAAGTGAACTCAGGCTTTCTATGAACTGGGTCACCTAGCTGCCCTGCAGTAGTATAGAAGGTGATGACTTCGATATAGTTGACCTAGATTTTAGCAAGGCTTTTGACAAAATATCACGTGCTGTTCTTGTGGAAAAGATAAAGTGAAACAGATTTGACAAGAATATAGTGAGATGATTCAGATCTGGTTGGAGAGTGGGATTTAAAGAGTTGTTGCTAATGGTTCAGTATCACTGTGGAGGAGGTCTCCAGTGGAGTACCACAGGGATCTGATCTTGACCCTCTATTGTTTAACCTTTTATCACTGACTTCGATACAGGGCTAGATGGCCTGAGGATCAAATTTGCTGAAGATACAAAGCTGGGAGGGATGGCTCCCACATTAGGCTATGTCTAAATGAGAGACTGGAGTACTGGTCTAACCCTTATAGAATGGAATTCAACAGGGATACATGCAAAGCATATGCATGTGTACAAAAAATCAACTTCACAACTAAAAAACAGGGTTAGATGGTTGGACAGCAGGTATCCTAAAAAAAAAAAAAAAAAAAAGCCCTGGTGGGTTTTGAGGGTTAAACCTCAGTATAAACTGGCATTTGGTGTTTTAGCCCAAAAAAGAGTATAATCTGGGATTCCATTAGTGAGGAAGAGCTTCCAGGAAAAGAGAGGTGACAAACCCACTCAAAAGAAAGTGAAAGAAATGCAAATTTTCAGTTAGAAATAAGATTTTTTAAAATATATATATTTTTCCATCCAAATTCATAGATAATCTAAAATTTCTCTATGGACCCCTTCTTGGGAAAAGTGGGGAAAGGAGGTATTAAGGACCCTTGGTGTAGGTAAATGCTCTATTTTACATGTGGGGAAACTGAGGCACAGGGAAGTAAATTACTTGCTCAAGGTCACACAGGTAGTAGGCATCAGAAGTAAGATTTGAATCCAGGTTCTTTGACTTAAAATCTAGCAGTACTGTACGCTATGTGACCTTGGGCTTGTCCCTTTCCCTCCAGGAACCTTGGCTTACTGCATCTGTAAAAGGGGGCCAAAGTAACCACCTTGCCTCCCTCCCCACATGTTCTGGGAGGACTAAAGACAAATATGGTCGTGAACAGCCTTTGGACCCATTCAACTCTGTAGAATTGGTGCCGTCGTTCAACTGCCACCAGGGAGCGCTTAAATGCCTGCTCCGCCACTGGCAATGTGCGGCTCAAACACCTGGACATCTTCATTTGGAAACCCCTTGGTTGCCTGTTTGCTGTGTGTGTTTGCTTGATTGTCTAGAGATACGTTATGAACTTTAGAGAAGAAATCCTCCCGACACCGTGGTAATCCCCAGGCCCTGGGACGGGGCTGTGGCTGGGGCTGTCCACACCCGTGACCAATCCACCCTGGCCACGCATGACTTTTAGTGGCAGTTCTGGGCTTTGTTGCCTGCTGGTTTCTGCTCCTCATTTTACCTGGCTTCATCCTCTCTGAGAATCTGCCTACACCCCCTGAGCACCCAGGACCTCCCTGGTCCAGGCCATCATCGCCTCCCAACAAGATTATGAACTGGGAAGCTTGCCTATATTCTCTCTCTGTTTCTCACCCAAATAATTTACTTTGAAAGTTTTTATTACAGAATCCTGCCAGCCCCAGTCCTGAGACCAGAGCCCTTATTGCTCATTATTTTAAATTAGACCTCTATGACCCTGCATTGAAAGTCACACATTAATAGCCATGCATTCATTCCTTCATTCACTTTTTAAAACTTTTTATAACATCTGGGCTTTGCACATCTATCTATGATTAAGAAGCATTTATCCTTTATCACCTCTCTGGTATAGACAGAAGACCTAGTCCTCATGTCAGAAGACCCAGGTTCAAATCTTTCCTCAGATAACGGAAGCCCCTCCTTGCACCCCCTCCGTCAAGATTACTGATCCAAGGTCACCAGTAGTACATTTCTGAGGCAGTATTGTGTAAAGTAGATTTGACCTTAGGAGACCAGGGTTTGATTCTGAATTTCTCTGCTTAATAACTGCATAATGTAAATCAACCCACTTGTCTAAGCCTCTCAGCTTTCTCATCTGTAAAGTGGACATAATAATTTTTACACTGCCCCTCCTGAAATTATTTTTTAAAAAGACCTTTGTAGACCATGAAATAGGATATAAATGTTGCATCATTGAACTGGCCCGTATGCCTCCTTTCTGATCTGTTATTACTCTTCATAGCTCCCCTCCCATTTAGTTAAACCAGTCTACTCATTGTCATATACTCACCTTGTTAATTTTTGCCCTTTTAAAAGTTCCTAAGCAGCCATCGGGGGTCACTGGAGCCAGCTGAACCCAGGCTCAGATGGTCAGTGTGAGCATCTGCTCTTCAGAAATCAGCCCATCAGAATGGGGTTATGTTTAGCTGATCACCTCTCCTTCCGAAAGTGATAGAGAAATGATGAGGCAGATGACCTTCAAAGTGAGCTGTGTGCTGTCCATCATTCATCAGCATGCTCCTGGCCACAGTGCACAGAATTCACATTTACTTTGTGTTTTAAGAATCACACAGCACATTCCCTGAGGTAGATGATAAATGTGAATGCTATCCCTCTAAGTTAAGACGGTAAGTGTACAATCCCTGATTTTACACAGGGGGAAGTTAAGGCTTAAAAGGCTTAAATGACTTGCCCATAGTCTCACAGCTAGGAGAACCTCATTACATTCTAGTACAAGGTGACACATGCCTCGTCCTGAGTTCAAATCTGGCCTCAGACACTTTCTAGCTGTGTGACCCTGGGCAAGTCACTTCACACTGTCTGCCTGAGTTTCCTCATCTGTAAAATGAGCCAGGGAAGGAAATGACAAAGCCCTCCAGCATCTTTGCCAAGAAAGCTGAAAAATGACTAAACAACAAACCAATCCCTTCACTTTATACATTGAGAAATCGAGGCCCAAAGAGGCTAAGTCAAGTTCTCTAAGTTCTCACAGCCACTTAGGGATAGAAGCAGAATTCAACCTCAGGACTTGTGGTCCCAAATCTGGGGCTTTTTCCTGTTATGCCTTTTGCTTTCAAATCTTGGATTCTTTCCTTTGAATTTTTGATTCATAAATCAGTGTTATTTCTCATATGCAATGCCAGTTGCCCCTTAGATAACTTCCTCTTTTCCATCCATCTAAACACTTTCTTCAAGATCTACTTTATTGAACTCAGATCAGTAATTCAGATCACCTGTTTGCTGTCTTCTGCTAAGTGGATTAATTAAAGTAAGCTAGGGAAGAGACAGTGATTGGGAAACATTCATTATAAAATACAGCTCTAGATAATGAGGGCAATCATCCTGGGACATCCCAGGGCCAAGTTTGGTGCCAGAGCTCCTTCCTCAGAGATCTCATCACTCCTTATGTTTCCCTTATACAAATGTAATTGTTTGTTTGTTTTGTGCCCCATAGTTATGGTCATGGATTTCTCTACTAGATAGTAAGCTCCTTGAGGACAAGAGCTAATTGTTTTTCTGCCATGATTATTTGGTGTGTCCTAGTATCTCACACTGAGTAAATGTCTGTAGAACACAAGGCAATAACCAGAGGAGGGAAGCAATTGCTTCAGAAGACAAGACTGAGCCAAGAAGAGACTGGCTGTATCAAGGAACAAGAAGCAATCATAGTAGATGAATTTAAGTGAGCCGTTTGCCCCATCACAGAGTTTGAGATGTACAGAAAGGCAGCAGCTGTTGCTGGCAGACCTGAGAAGGACATCCATCTCTTTTTCCACCTTGAGGCTGCTTGCAGATAATAAATATAAGTAGAAGAGCAAGCAGCTTTGGGTTTGTGTTTCTAAATCAGATTTTCTATTCTAGATGCAAATTATATCAGAAGGGAGGGGAAGAGATCTATCTGGGACCCTTTGGTAAGGGTGCCATGCATCTTTAGAGAATTAAGTTACTTTCCCTCAATCTAGATGGATGTCTGTGTTGCAGTTCTCCAGGATTGTGTGTATTTCAGAGGGAAAGCTGTGGACTAGACATTGCTGTGAAGTGCCTGAGGTCTTAGAGGCAGAGTTTATCACTGGTCTGAACAACAATGTCTGTTACAACGTCAATAACAGCCTCAACCTTGACAAGTCCTTCCCAGCCCCTCCTTATTCCTTTTGGATGGCTGATGCTAGAGCAGGGGTTTTAAATTGGTTTTGTATAATGGTTTCATTGGTCTATATGGTGAAGCCTTTGGGCTCCATTTCAGAATCGTGGTTTTAAATGCATAAAATGAAATATATAGACTGATGAAAGAATCTATTTATGTGAAAATAGTTATTAAATATTTAATTTTAATTAAATAATTAATTTAGAAAATTATTATATTATAAAGCAATTAATTTAATTAATTTAACTTTTTTTTAGTGCAAGTTGATAGACCCCCTGGGTTGGACCCCTTATCATGGAGATATTCAGATCTTATCTGTTTAACACTGGGCCCCTTCCAAATGGCACAGGGTGGCATTCATATGGGATTTAACCACTGAGATTCTAATAGCTTATCACCTGAGGAGCCCCTTTGGTTTAGAGGATATCACACAGTATACGATGGAGGAAGACTCAATCCAGTAAAGTAATGACTTGTTTGGAAAAAAGCAATAATTGTAATAATAGTAACTGATTTTCTATCACATTTCAAAGATTCCAAAGGTCTCTGCATGTGAATGAATTTGAGTTTTGTAATAACCTGATGAGGCAAGAATTAGTGGTCTTTTCAGTCCCCATTTTATAGATGAGTAAAGTGAGTCTTGAAAGGTTAAGTGTTTTGTTCAGAGTCACAGAGTTAGTGTCATCAGTGGAAGTTTAGAACCCAGTCCTTCCTGACTGTAAGCCCAGCCTCTTATATGCTATATAATAATCCTGAGGACATAGAATTCCCACATCCAAGGTTGAAGCCCTTGGATACCATTGGCAATGGGGGGAGCCACTCCTTTGTTTGAACAGTGGCTGCCACAATTTGTGATGTGTTTATAAAAATCATGAGCTCTCTTTGGTGTGAAATATCTTACTAAGCTATTAACAGTCTTAATGCAGTCTCAGTATTAGAGGTCACTTATGACTTCAGTGGAGTCAGACTTCTCCACGTCTTGGGGCTATAAAAATGTTAATTGTCTTCATGATTTAGGATATTTACTGCACTGCAGGCTTTTGACAGAAATTCCATGGAGAACCAAGAAGATAAAACATTCTACGTTTGTACTGGGTCTGTCTGTTTTAATGCACCATTATAGACAAAGATATTGGGGGACAGAAGCCCTTGTTCCTGCTGGGACATAGGGTCAAACTTGGACATGTTGTGTTATTGACAAATCTATAGTAGGAATAGAGAGAAGGACTAGGCCTATTATTGTCATGTTATTTTTAAAGGGAACTCCCCGGGGAGAAAAGTCCTTCACCAAAGCAGATCAGAATCTTCTCTATAACTGATCACATAAAAAGTTGGCAGTATATGTCAGAGATTGGCCTTGCACTCAGGGCTTTTTGTCCCCAATGCCATTTCTATGGCCAGTGAGGGGCATGACCCCTCCTGTGTAATACCATTATACCAGTCAGTCAGTAAACATTAACCAAGTCCATACAATGTGCCAGGCACTGTGCCAAGTACTGGGGATACAGAGAAAGACAAAACACAATCCCCTCTCTCAAGGATCTCACAGTTCGATGAGAGAAACAAGATGTACACAGCTTTGTACAAAGAAGAGAGACCCATAACACCGTGATCTGTTTTCCAAAGACAGGAAGGATCACTTTGTACACTGGGGGACACCAACATTTCTGTAAGGAAGTTAGCCATTTCTGGGGTTAGTGGGATCAGTGATGGGGATGGTCTAGAGGCCATTATTGTTAACGTGAAGAAAAGCCGCCAGGTCTCTGATGTGGACAACAGCCTCTTAAGGTTCTGGGAAGGTGGGTTAACACCCAGGGCATCTTGTAGTCAAATAGTTAGAGCAAAAGGTATTTAGGGAACACCACTGACTCTAGATCCTTCCAATTCATTTCAATACACTGTCTTAGTGTGTTAGGAAATACTAGATTTGGATCCAGGGAACTTGTGTCCAGATTCCTTGCTTTCTTTTATGAAAAATCTTGAAAAATCTCTTAAGGTCTCTGAGCCCAAGCTTCCACATCTGTTACACATGATGGGTTTGGACTAAGTTGCCTCTAAGGGTTCTTGCATTCCGAGACCTGGGAGCCACTCTGCATCTGCTGCTCTGCATGATTTCAGTTGCTTGGAATGAGATGCCCCTCCCAGGTTTATTAAACTCATCATCTGCAATCTCACCACCATGCTGCTAACTCAAGCTTAGACCGATAGCACCTGCCTCAATGTCCTCTCCCCTCTGATTGGAGGACTAGAGGGTGGAGCACCAAATTCCTCCCAGTGGATTCTCCCCCACCACCCTTTCCTGCTTTCTTTGGTCTTATGTCTCTCTCCTTTAGATTGTAAACTCCTTGAAGGGAAGGACTATCCTTCTTTTTATTAACAAAATCCCCAAACCTTAACACAATGTCTGGCACACAGTAGGTACTTAATAAATGTTTATTGGTTTGGATCCCATGAATACTACAATCCAATTCAATTTGCTTCAACAAGCATTTATTAAATGACTTCTGTATGCTGAGAACTCTGGGTTATACGGATGAAATCAAAATGTCTTTTGCTCTCAAGGACCTTACATTTTACTGAAGGAAAATAATGCATACACAACTAAAACAATATGAAATCAATATGGAGTAAATAAAAAGGAACAGCTGGGTAGCCCAGTGGTTAGAGCACTGGACTTGGACTCGGGATGACTTATCTTCAGCTCAAAGGTGGCCTCAGACACGTACTAGCTGTGTGACCCTGGGCAATTCAATGAAGCCTGTTTGCCTCAGTTTCCCTATCTGCAAAATGAGCTGGAGAAGGAAACGGCAAAACACTCTAGCACCTTTGCCAAGAAAACAGAGTCAGGCAGGACTGAAAAAACTCAATAGCAACAACAAAGTAAAAAGCAGCATTTGTTGTGGTGTGGGGATGGGGGATGGGGGAGAGGCACTTCAGATGAATTCTGAAAGGAGCTGGAATGCCAAGAGGAAGAAGCAGCAAATGAGAGTGGCAAAGATCAGGAGGGAAGAGATGGAATGTTGTGTGCAGGGAACAGCAAACAAGTCAATTTAGCTAGATTGTGGAATGATGGAGGGAGTGATGTGTAATTAGTTAAGAATGATAGGTTGGTGTCAAATTGTGAAGAACTTTTTTTAATTGCCTAATAGATGAATTTTTATTTGATGCTGGAGGAAATTGGGAGCCATTGAAGCTTCATGAGGAAATGAGTGACAACCTCGATGAGAATGTCTATTTCATAACTATGAGGAAGATGAACTAGAGAAGAATTTGGTTGTTTTCATGAATACGTGAGACATGTGCACTAGTCCAAGTGAGAAGGGATCAGAGCATGACCTAAAGTTTGGTGTGAGTAGAGAGAAGGGGATGGAAGACAGGGAGGGCGTTCCTTGAAGACTTAGGACCTCCTTGCATTATCAATACCCATGGATCTGAGAGCTCCATAATCCACTTTTTAAATACCGGGTCCTATCCATGTAGCTGTTCCCTCCGGACAGACTAACCCACTGCCCTTGCATGCCCACCCGTGCCCCCAAATAAGTTCCCTGCAGGTCTGTTCAATTTGCTGGGAGCTCTTGGTAAGCTTTCCAAACACTTCAAGGACACCATTGGAACTCTCATTTCTCAATTTTGATCTGATTTGTGGCTCTCAATTTATTAAAGCCAAAGACCTGCTCAGAAATTCCATGTAAAAAATCAGATTCAGAGAGACAAAAAATTAACAAAGGTCAAAGTTTTTTCTTCGGTAGAACCATCCCCATTTCTTTTGATTAATCTGGGTTTTATATTATTTCGGGTCCCTTCCCTATCCCAGTCACTGCCTCCATGGACGTACCCCTCATGGTCAGTGTTCTCTCCAGAATGTGCCAACCAAAAGTGAGATTAATTGGCCAGATCTAGTCACAGGTCTGCAGAGCCAGTATGATTGTCTACTTGGATTTAGATTAGCTTATGTGAATTTGCATTTTACCACCCAAATTTATGATGCCAACTTTAAGTGTATAGTTTACGATTACTGAAGACAGTGGATTTGGAGGAAAAACAGCATCCTTTAATATCCATGCAGATTAGCTGGGGCCCAAAGGCCCAAGATATGGATAAAATAAGGCTGACCCACAAGAAATGTTATAAATCAAAATGAATGTGTCTATTGCACAGGACTGAATTGTAGTTACATTCGAAAGTACAGCTTGTGAGTGTGTAACTGGCCCCTTTCCACATGGACTAATGAAAGCTTCGCCTCAGTGCAAGAAACATTTTCAGTTGGCATCCATTTAAAATTATAGTTCATGAGCCCCAATTTCGGGCTTCCTTTTCTTTCCCAGTGGCCAGGAAACTCAGAGGAAAGACTTTGATTAAACCGAAAAGCAAGGTAAATGACAGAGACACTCCCTCTCTCCTCACATCCCACTACGCTTACAGCCCCTCTTGCCTACAGAGTCCCACACCGCCAACGAGAATGGTAACACGCCAATTGCCTGGCAGCCTAAGGGCCTAGGGTTGCATTCCAGCCACAAAACCCCTTTGTAACTTCAATGCTGGTGCTTGTTGCTCCCCAGCAGAGGTAATGATGTTTTGTTTTCTTTTCTTAGCTCCTTTATTCACTGAGCTGATATTATCAGCTGGGTCTGCCTTCTGCAGTGAGATACCATTTGTTCCTTCTGTACTGAGCTACTAATGCCATCTCTTGCCTCCCTTTGGCTTACTGCTAGGTTTCCCCCTTTCCAGGAAGGGGTATCCAGAGCCCTTTTAGAAACAAGTTCATAATTACCAAGCTATACATGCTCCTTTATGAGACAGATGCCTGGCTGTACCTAGCCAGCAGAGCAGGAAGTCTTTTAAGTCAACTCTGTCTTTTCGGGCAATTTTCTTCCCCTTCGGTGAAAATTTCTCTAGGCCTGCCTGTTTGTTTGGGTCTGGGTAAGTAAATTTCATTGAACTGTCATAATGTCCCTGGTACTTTGTGACAGTGTCACGAGAACTTCACCTTTCAACACTGAGTTGCTATATAATAACAATAATGGGAGTTATGCAACAGTTAATGCTTTCCCTGAATGTGACTGAACGCTAATACATGTGCTTTAGGGACTTCAAACCTGGTAATTAAACAATCACTTCCAAGCAAAGAGCCATAGTGTGCTGGAATTTGAGGATAACTGAGGAATCATCTAGGCCAACCCCACAGCCAGATGATCTCCTAAGTCCCTTCCATCTCTGAAGCTACAGAATGGCAAAGCTAGGAAGAGTCATCTAGCTTAACATCTTCATTTTGTAGATGAGGGAAAAAAGGCAGTGACTTGCTTAAGGTCACACAACTAGTAAGTGTCAAAACTGAGGCTTGGATTAGGGTCTTCAAGTTCTCTGCTCTTTCCAGTAGCAATAGAGCCTTCATTTGAACTCACCATGGCTTATTATAATAATGGGGGACTTATTTTATTTTAAATGTGTGTGCTTTTTTAAAGTTGATTTATATTTTTCCTATCATACTCATCTCTCCTTAGCTACTCTCCTCTGCATGGTAACAAAATTAGACAAAAAGTATAGCCAACCTGTATAGCAACTATGACCAACTGTGCATACTGCATTCTGTATCCACAGCCTCCACCTTTATACTGAGGATGAAAGCATGTCTCCTTACTATTCCTCCATGATCAAGATTGGTCTTTAGAACTCACTAGAATTTGTTTTAGCCTTGTCATGGTTTACATGAATGCAGCAGGTCTGTGTGCTATATGTCGTTCTCTTGGTTCTCCTCTCTTCCTGCTGCATCATCTTATGCAAATCTTCCCTCCCATAGCTCCCATGGTGAATGACTCAGATGGGTCATTTCCTAAGGTTCAGTAATGTTCAGTTGCATTATTCATATATCATAGTTAGTAATGCCACTTTCCAGAATATCACAGCCACCTTCTTTCAAGGGTGTTTGGTTTTTTGTCTCTATTAAGTCATTTTAAAATCATTTTGTATATTAAAAATTAAGACATCCCTTCTACAATTATTTCTTCAATCAGTGCCCAATGGCATGCCCTCTTCTCATTTATGTCAAACATTTGAACAAAGGTCCAATAAAAAGGTGGAAAGAATGTTTGATGCCATGTCAAAAATTAATTTATTGTGCCCTTAACTGTAAGTCACAGGAAAACCAAATCAATTTGCATTTACGTCTATTTACATTGAACATGAATTTCAATGTAGTCATGTCATTATGTATACAACTCAGCTGTGACTTGTTTTAAACCTCCCTAGACCCTGCTCCCTCCCCCCACCTTGGTGTTCTCTCCTTTTTCAAAATAGCCTCAGTAACTTGAGTTGATCTTTCCCTTGGGACCAACACATCCTACCTGGCATTGGACGCATCTCCTCCAGGTCTTATAAGCTCCTGGAGCACGGTGGATGTTGATGGTGACAGCTCCTATTACCGTCATTATTACATTTTATTACCAATCATTATTATTTAGCATGTTTTATTAACTATATTATTCTTACCATTATCCTCATCATATTTCTATTTATCATTATTATTTAACATTATATTCCATTTACTTTATTTTGATTATTCCTAACGGCCAGCAGAGTGTCTTGTGCATACTAGGTTCTTGACAATTATTCGTGGAATCTTCTTTTTGTTGAATTAGATTGAAGGAGTCACAGCTTCTGAGTTACTGGCCCTGTATCCTTTTCATTCATCTCTGGATTTCCGTAGCCCCTCCCTTTCATAGAGTGAGAGTCAGCATTTCCGTCATCCTTCATGCTTTGCTTCCTTCACATGGTAATGTTTCATCTAAGTCTTTCCAAATGTCTTTATATCCCTCATTCATCATTTTTAATGGCATCCTAGTATTGTATTACATTGCTGTACCACAATTTATTCAGCCATCCACCAACTGGTGGACATTAAGGCTGTTTCCCATTCTTTGTGATTACACTTAACTGTGGAGTAGTGGCTAGAGAGTCGACCTCCTAGCCAGGAAGACTTGGGTGGAGAGTCCCACCTCTGACTCACACGGTCTGTGGAATCCAGGGAAAATCCCTTAACTTTGCTACATTCTAGGCCACAGCTGTTAAACTCTAGCCTACAGAACTCGTCAGGAAGGAATCAGATTAAAATATAATTGGGAAATATTTAGCAAAATAAATTTTAAAATAATGTTAATTTGAGGCTTTCTAAGTCAATATGAGGTCTATATGATCCTTCTATGTTTGACACCATCGGGCTTGAGACTTCCGTTTAGAGAAAGCACCAACTTACTGTGTTGAGGAGAATTTCTGTATCTCGGAGTGTCACATACTGAAAAAAATGGCAGGTTCTGCTCCTCTGTCTCTGATGGATGTGTGCATGTATACATATATAGTTATACACACATACATATGCATATACATCTATGAATATACAATATAAATATAGATATGTATGTGTCAATAGATCTATAAGTGTTACCACGTGTGAAAACACACATATTGCATGTCCTTTAGTTTCATTTCTGATGATTCTCTTACCACAGGCTTTCAACATTTTTTTTGTTTCAAGGACAGACCCCTTCAGAAGTTTGTCAAAATCTATGAACTCTTCAGAAGAATGTTTTTAAATGTGTAAGATAAAATGTGTAAGATTACAAAGGAAAGCAATTATAGTAAAGTTTTCAATATAGATATGTGTGTTTGTATATATGTATATGTATATA
>CM053586.1:346068480-346130640 GCA_028646515.1 Pseudochirops corinnae | reverse complement strand
TTATTATTATTGACTACATCCAACTGGAACTTGAGATACACAGGCACTACAGTTGGGAGATCCATCCTGCCCTACCGAAAAGTGACATAGGAGAGAATAGACTGGGGGAGGGGGGACACACTGGGATGGCTGTTTTGGGGCAGTGGGTGAGGGAAAGAGGGGGAGAAAATATGTAACTCAAAATCTTGTGGAAATGAATGATGCAAACTATAATAAAATTAAAAGAAAAAAAAAAGGAAGGCACATTTGTCCATGAAGTCAGTGGAAATGGCCCCTGGAGTTTGGTGGGGCCTTTGTATTTCCAGGGCCCAGTATGAGCCACTGTAGGCTCCCATTCAGTGCTTGTGGAATATGATTTGCAGTCAGAGAACTTGAGCTTTGCTTGGAGTTGGGTGACTTTGACTAAGTCCTTCCCAGTTCTCTGAAGCTCACTTTCCTCATCCATAAAGATGAAACAGCTGTTTGTACACAGGTGTTTGCTTCTTGTCTCCCCCATTAGATTGCAAACTTTTGGAAGGGCTCTTTTTTCTTTCATTTCTTCATACCCTCAATGTTTTATCCTAGAACCTGCATATAGAAGGTACTTACTACGTGTTTACTAAGTATCTATCGTGTTTATTTAAGGACCCTTCCAGTTCTAAATCCTCTGATTCCTATGAGAAAAAATGGCTTGTTGAAGGCCATGAGCCCAGGTCTGGAGCAAAGATCTCTATTATTCTCCAGAGAATCATGGTGGTGGTGGGGGAGGGAGGGTGTTTTAGTTGGCAGTGTTGGACTTGGGAGATGGAATAAGTTAAATCATCTATCTAGACTTCAGTTTTCTCATCTGTAAAGTGCGCTTGACATTCCAAAGAGGTAGTGGCTTGCTCAAGGCCATGCACATAGTAGATGATTGAGGAAGGATTTGAACATGGCACCTGCCTCCAAGTCTTCTTACTGTTCCTCCACAGTACTACCCTGCCTTCTATCCCACCTACACCTTTTGCTTTTATAAAAAGGAAACAAGCCCAGAGAGGATTAGTGATTTTCTCAGAGTCACACAGGTCATAAATGGTCATCAGGATTTGTACCCAGGTCCTCTGACTCTCTGCTGTTTGTTATATTCCATTGTTTCCAGGTTCAGATACAAGGATATTTAACCATGTGTTTACTGATGATTTTGGTGTCAGGCGTCCTAAGGTTTTCTTAAAAAAGGATCAATATCATTCATTTTACATATTGATATTTTTTCCTTGAATTATATACAATCAATGTATCTGCTGCTTCAGAAGGCAAAGTATCATTATTTAATGACCACAGAGCGGCAGATGCTTAAAGAGGCTTCATGATGAAGCAGCTTCTACCCGTACTCAAAGGAATTAATGACAGTCATTCATTCATCCAGCATAAAGTGAATGTGTACTGTATGCCAGGTTCTGTACAGGGAATAGAAATGCAAAATCAAAATACAGTGTAGGAAGTATAGCAATCTGACTGGAGCCAGGAACACCTGGGTTCAAGCCCTACCTCTGACCCATGCTGACTATGCAATGTTGAGCAAGCTCAAGGAGCTGGAGACCCTCATCTGTAATGTGAGCAGTGTGGACTGAGCAGGCTCCATGGGGTTTATCCTGCTCTAAGTCTACCCTCGAAGGAGCCTATTACATATGCTCAAGAAAGGAATTGGAAAAAGAAAAGATAGACAAGACTTGAGGTGCCAAGGTCTCCTTCTCAAAGCAGCCTAGCAAGCCCATGGAGCTCAACTAAAAGCTACTGGGGCAAAGAAAACTCCACAGAAGGAAGGAAGGAAGGAAGGAAGGAAGGAAGGAAGGAAGGAAGGAAGGAAGAAAGGAAATAAAAAAGGAAGGAAGGGAGGAAGAAAGAGAAAGAAGGAAAGAAAAAGAAAGAAAGAAAGAAAGAAAGAAAGAAAGAAAGAAAGAAAGAAAGAAAGAGAAAAGAAGGAAGGAAAGAAAGGAAGCAAAGAAAGAAGGAAGAAGTAAGGAAAGAGGGAGGAAAGCAAAGAAGAAAAGAAGGGAGGAAGGGAAGGAAGGTATATTATAAAGTGTGTTCCAAACAACAGCTATGGAATATAGATAATGCTATTATTACCCTCATTTCACAGAGGAAGAAGCTGTGGACCCAGAGAGGTTAGGTCACTTACCCAGGTCCACACACACAGCTAGTAAGTGTCAGAAGCAAAATTTGATCCCGGGCATCCTCATTCCATCACCTGCGCTCTTTCCTCTGTCCCACCACAGCCCATTGTACTGGATAGACTCTTATGCCTGTTGTTAAGGAAACCTAGGTTCTAATTCTGACCTAGCTGTGTGACCCTGGGCAACTTAGTTCACTTTAAGCCTCCGTTTCCCCATCTACTAAATGAGTTCACTGATACCCAGTACCTCATAGGGGTAGAGTGAAGCTCAAATGAGATGATATGAGTCAAATGATTAGAAAAATGGAAAGGGGGAATATTAGAGTCAGGTATTATTGCAGAATCTGGTCTTTAATGAGTCTGAATAAAGACAAGCATTTGTAGGAGCCCAGGTCTAGTTCTGAAAGGCGCATCAGAGGTCACCTCATATAATCCCCTCACTTTTTTTTTTTTAAAGGAATCTGAGGACAAGAGAAGTCCATTAACTTGCTTAAGGTTACAGATAAGATCACAGACCTAGGACTTGAAGGCCCCGAAGATCCTCCATCTTATCTACCCCTTCATTTAACAGATAAGGAAACGGAGGCCCCAAGAAGTAAGTGACTTGCCTAGGGTCTCTCATAGGTTCATAAATCAAGAGCCAGAAGGGATCTCAGAGTTTCCATCAACAGATTGAAGAAACAAGTTATTTACAGATTTATTATTTATAGTTTAAAAATTTGAGACCCATTGAGTGGCTTGGCCAGACAGACAGATAGAAAGTTGCCTACCCAGGACAGGGACCCAAGTCCTAGAAGCACTTCATGCCAACACATTTGTCCTGATAACACTCTTCTCCTCTAGTGACCGAGTGAGGCCGATGTCTCCTGAATGGACCATAAGCCAAGCCCAAGGACGGGATTGTCCCCACCCTCGCGAACCCCGCTTCCTGTTTGAATACCTAAACCCCATTTTGTTTTTTGTCCCCAGGTCAGGATCGCAGTGAAGCCACTTTGATAAAGAGATTCAAGGGGGAAGGCATCCGGTACAAGGCCAAGCTGATCGGCATTGATGAAGTTTCTGCCGCACGGGGAGACAAGTTATGTCAAGATTCCATGATGAAGCTCAAGGTACTAGAACCAGATGGGGTGTTTGTTTCTATCTGCAGGGAAGAGGAGGATATGGAATTCTTCTTGATGATGCCAGGTCTTTGTGACCATAAAAATGCAAACCACATCAATTCTCATCAACTTTCTAAGGTTTGCCAAGTACTTTGAAGTGATTCATGGCTTTAGGGAAATTAACACAGTGGAGGGCTGTCATTTCAAGCCACAGGACCTGAGTTCTAATCCTGGCTCTACTTCTTTCTTCCAGGTCATATAACCTTTTAAAGCCTCCGTTTACTTCTTTGTACAGATAGGTCTCAAGTACAGGAGTACAATTACTGAATCATGTGAAGTGGTCACATTCTTCAATTTAAAACTGCACATTTCTGTTGAACTGAAACCAATGACCACATTTTACAAAATTATAACTTTGAATAGTACCAATCTGAATGCCTGTGACTACTTCCAGGGGTTTATAACCAGCACAAATTAGGATGGGATTAGACTCATTGGTCTCTAAAGTCCCAGTCAGCTGCAAATCTGTGAGCCAAATATGGATAATGTAAATATGCTATAGGGTTAGATAGGGAAACTGAGGCAAAGTAGCCTTCAGTCCTGTGTGAACCCTTTCCCTACCATATGCACTATGGTAAAATGAAGTCAGAAAGGAATGGTTGTTACCAATGGAGAAAGAAGGAAGGAGGAAAGAATCAGGGTTTATGGCAAAGGTGGCATTATTTGAATTGTACATTAAAGGTGGAGTAGGAAGGTGGCCAGTGAAGCCGGGGAAGAATGTCATTTCTGGGATCAGTAATAGCATGAGGTTACAATACTCCAGGGCTTTCACCATATGACTGGTAGACTGAGCATGGATGGACTGGAAAGAAGTAATAGGAGACAAGGCTCTTAAGTCCGCTCAGTGATTGAACTGCCTTCAGTCAGGGGGCTGGGAGCTTTGGACGAGTGTATTTCCATATTGTTGGTTTCCTGTATTTTATTCTATGAACTTAAAAAAAGCAAACAAACAACTTTGTTCTGAGGGGTCCCTGGGCTTCTTACCTGGCTTTTTAAATGTTCTCAGGCCCCTCCCAGCCCTGACACTCCCTGTTCTAAGGCCTCCCAACTCTGACAATCCCTGTTCTCAGGCCCCTCCCAGATCTATCATTCCTTGATTCTAGTATCTCTACCACATAGCACTGGTCTTTTTTGAAGCATTATTATATAGCAAACCAGTGCAACTTCCTTATGTTCCAGCAATGGGAAATAGTCATTTCATGCTCACCAGAATCCTAGAAGGCAAAAGCCAAAGCTGCTTAACTTAGGCTTTAAAAAAAGAAAAAGAAAATCCATCTGATGATGCTAATGATGATGGCATCATGACATGAGACTCATAACTCTTTGCTCAGTGATTTTGACCTTAATTTACATTCCATCAGCACTTAAGTCAGCTCAGCCCTTCTGGGCTAGATTAACAGACAAATGCTCATTATTCTTTTGTTTCAGGTGGAGATGGCCTATCTCCCCAACAGCTTTTTAATCTGTTCCAGAGAAGGGTTCATGCTGCCTCCTTCTTTGCATGTCTAGAGTACTCAATATACCTTTGTCAACACAAAGGGACCATTCAATAAATGCTCTCTCAATGACTTAATTAGTGGATGAGTGAATGAGTGAGTAAATTGCTGACTATCCTATGAAGGTTAGTTGAGCTTTTTTTGCATCATATCTGGGACTCCTAATCTCCACCTGTTGGGATTCTCTACCTTTTCATCAAGATCAAGCTCAGATGCTACCTGATTCAGGAAGCTCATCAGTAGTCTTCTCTGTCCCTCCTCAGGTAGAAATGATCTGTTCCTCCTATAAACTCATTACAGAACCATTTTCAGACCTCTCTTACTTTGTTCTGTTTTCCATACTAACATGACTAAGCTTCTTCTTTCCTAACAGACTCCTAGTACTATAGAATGAGAGGCTTTGTCTGTTTTTCTCGTTGTGGTTCCCCATATTCTAATATATTTCCTTCACTTAGCAGACCCCTTAATAAATGATGGAACATCAATGTCCATATACCCTTTGACCCAGCAATACCACTTCTAGGGTGTATCCCAAAAAGATCATAAAAACAGGAAAAGGACCCACATGTACAAATTTATTTATAATTGCTCTTTTTGTGGTATCCAAGAACTGGAAATTGAAGGGATGCCCATCTTTTGGGGAATGGCTGAACAAGTTGTGATATATGAATGTAATGGAATACTATTGTGCTATAAGAAATGATGAACAGGCAGACTTCAGAAAATCCTGGAAAGACTTATATGAACTGATGCTGAGTGAAGTGAACAGAACCAGGAGAACATTGTTCACATAACCAGCCACAGTGTGCAATGAGTGATTTAGATACACTTAACTCTTCTCAGGAATGCAAGAACCTAAAACAATTCCAAAGTAGTCATGATAGTAAATGCCATCCACATCCAGAGATAGAACTATGGAGCCAGAATGCAGAGCAAAGCAGACTTATGTTCTTTTTTGCTTTGTTTTGTTTTGTTTTCCTTTCTCGTGATCTCTCCCATTCTTTATAATTCTTCTATGCAACTTGACTAATGTGAAAATGTTTTTAATAAGAATGTATGTGTAGAGCCATGTCATATTGTATTCCATCTTGGGGAGGGAGGGAAGAGGGAAGGGGAAAAAATTTAAAACTTATGAAACTGAATGTTGAAAACTAAAAATAAATAAACTAATAAATTTTTAAAAATCATGGAATATCAGAATTTAATAGGACCCCCCAAGATCATTTAATCCAAACCTTTCACTTGACAGATAGGTCAACTGAGCCTTAGAGAAATGAATTACCTACTCAGGGTCACACAATGAGTTAATGTCAGAGCTAGAACCAGAAGCCAATTTCCCCATTTCCTACCTCAGTGTGCCTTTTGGAAACACCATGATGTTTTCCCAATGAAAAAATAAATAAATAAATGAGTTAACAAGCAAATGAATGAATTAATGAATAAATTGGATCATAATAATAGTTGCTGACAATTATATAGCAATTTAAGCTATTTAAACCACATACTGTCTTATGTTATGGGTAAAACATGAATGATGGAAGAATGAATGAATAAAGACTGAAGGAACTAGCCAATATGTGTGATCTGGGGTCAGATGTTAATAGGATCCTAGATCTCAAACAAGAATGGAATTTCATGGTTATCTGGTCCAGTTATCTCATTTTACAGTGGGGGAAACTGAGACCAAGAAAGGTCAAGTGATTTGTTCAAGATCACACACTTAGGATATTGCCAAGCCAGGGCTTAAAACCCAGTCTTTTCATTCCCTTTCCAGCTGTGTTTCCATCAGACTAAGCCGTCAACCTTTAAGAATTTGGAAAATGGGCCACGAGAGAATAAAGGGGCCAACGAGAGTGGTACGGAAGTCAAGGATTGTTGTCCATGGGTTGATGGCAACTGACCTACCTTAGGGGGCCCCTATGTAGCAAAGCTGCCAGGGAAGAGTTGTGAAAATGCGGAACTCAAACCCCATCCTTTCTCTCCACAGGGAGTTGTCGCTGGAGCCCGTTCCAAAGGAGAACACAAACAGAAAATCTTTTTAACCATCTCCTTTGGAGGAATCAAAATCTTTGATGAAAAGACAGGAGTAAGTAAAAGAATGATATGACAGAACGGGATTGAATTTATTGACAGATGTGCCCTTAAAAGCTTTCTCTGGCTGCTCAGCGATCTCCAATCCGCATAAACACACATACTGCAGCTGACAAACTTGATAAGCTGCGCTCGTCCATCACAGAGAGCCTCTTTGCTGAGTGGCATGGGAAGCGATTGCCACCATCAGGGTACCCTAGGTTGTGCTAAAAATGCCATAGCACCCCTGTCCTCCAATGAGACATTGAGAGAGTTAGATGAGCTGGGGGTAATGCCACTGTTGATAGGAAATTTCCATCTGCATTTTCCATATAAACCATGGATACTCAGCAAGGCCTTTTTCCTCAGTGTCAATGAATTCTGACATCTAGGTTTAACCTCCAGTACCTTGAAACTGGAGTAATTTCAGCAAGGGAATTGGGCTCTTAATCTTTAAAACCCCCAAATCCATCACTCTGTGAGCAGGAAAGGAGAGAGTGGATGTGTTCTTTAGGCCTGCCAAAGATGGGGTGAGGTGGATTTCTGGATATGCCACCTTCAGAGGGCCTTTTCATGCTCAGACTCAGCCACAGTTTTTGACTCAGTGGTTCTTAGAATCATAAATTTGGAACTGGAAAGGATGTTAAAAGGTATTTTGTACAAACCACTCATTTTTATAGATGAGGAAACTAAGGACATAGAAGTTAAAATGAGGTGCCCAAAGTCACAGAGATAGTAGGTGGCAAAGCCAACATTTGAACCCAGTTCTCTCACTCCACATCCTGTGCCCAAATCAGGGTTTGTCCAAGGAAGACAAATAAGTCAAGATGAGATTCTCAGAGTTTTCTTGTAGGTTTTTTTTTTTTAAATAAAGAATAAACAGCAACAGAAAGTGTTTGTTCTTGGTCCCTTAGAAGAAAGAGATGGCAATGAGAAGGTAGGGGCATCTGGAGGCTTGGGAGGGTAAAAACAGCAATGAAGAAGACCAGACACAGTTGACCTGCTAAAAAGTGAGGTCCAAAGACCCCTCGGTTATATTTTTATCTAAAAATATTCATTTGTAATGATCAGCAAGCCAAATTTCCTAGATCTTTGAAGGTGGGAAATATGTCCAGGGTGGGGACTGGAATCATATTTTTAGCAGAGGCTATTTCCCCCCCAGAGATACCTTTGGCATCTGGAATGAGATCTGCCTTACCTCAGTCTTTATTCATCCCCACAGTGGCAGGAGGGCTGGTGGTTGTTCCCCACCCCCGCTCCCAATAAGAAAAAGAAAAAAAGAAACATTAGCAGAGCAGAGTTCTCCCTAGAATTTAAAAACAAAAAGCTGTCAGAGATATTGATCCCAATTAAAGAGATTGGTTACAGCAATTTACACCCTGTCTCAAATTTCAAAGGGCCTTTGATCCCAGTCCTTATATGATTAACTTTCTTTTTTTGAATTGTTAACATGGGGTGGAAATGCCTCTCAACTGAGGGCTATTCATATTATCATCGGATGTCTATTTATCACTAATATCAAAGGGATGAAAACGGCTGATAGAATTCTGCCACACTCCAGAAAAGCTTCCCCGGTTCATGCTTGTATGCATCCACACCTGTCTAAAGCACTCCCATCATCATTCTGATTGGCTTTCTGCTTATCTGTGCACATAGCTTATCTCCCTGTGCTGGACTGTGGAAATTCCTTAAGAGAAGGGGCTTGTAACAATTAACCTTGAATTACCTCTCCAACTGCCCTCTCAGCACCTGGCACAAAATTCAGGAGCAACAGAAAGAACCTCAGGGCAGAATGCCATTGTGGATAGAGAGCCAGTCTTGGAATCAAGATGGCCTGGGTTGAAGCTGGGCTTTAGATTTCGGTTGGTTGTGTGACCCCTAGCAGGTTACATAACTCCCCAGGATCCCAGGCAACCCTAATAGTTTAAGTGGCATATTTGTTGACATTGGTAGAGAGAGGTTACTCAATGAAAAATCCTTATGCCAATAAAATAACAGGTCTAGATACCTTCTCCCCAAAAAATCTTGTAAGTGTCTCTATTCCCTTCATTCTAGCTGATCGAAATCCATCTCCATGCTCACTTGCCTTCCCCATAATTGTCCTTAAAAGATCCACTCAATTTTTTGAAGACTTTCCACTATATCTTGTAATGTTTCACCTATCCTAGTGCTGGGCACATTACAAATAATGAATGAATGGATGGATGAATATATATGTACGATTGACTTCGTATCAAGTCCCCATTGCCACCTCTGGGTGCGTCGGTTCTTGTACCTCAATGTTATTAATAAGCATACTCCCTACAATGTGGCATCATCTGGTCACAGGATTCTAGATTCATTGATACTGTGGAGAACTTTCAGATAGAATAGTGAAGGACCTTGAGGGATGACTAGATGTTTGAGAAACTAGGGAGGTTTAATCTGAAGAAACAAAGAATAGGGAGGAGAAAGCTTTCATTTATTAAAGTACTTGAAAATTGCCACATAGAGAAGGGATTCTTCTTCTTCTGACTGTCCACAGTGGGTAGATTTCATAGCAATGGGTAGACAGGGCCCAAAGACAAAGCTTCCTAACAGTGCGAGCCATCCCAAAGAAGAATGGGCACCATGGAAGGTGGTGGCTTCCTACCCCACCACAATTAGACGTACTCTAGAAAAGATGACCATGTACAGGCCATGTTACTAGGGGTGGGAGTGGGGGTGGGGTGGGATTACTATCCATGACTGGCTTGAACAGATGGCTCCTGAGGTCCCTTCCAAGTCTGAGCATCTTTGATTCTGGGAATTTGAATGAGGCAGTTGTAGAATCATTATAATAGAGGCAGCAGAGGGTCATGGGTGATCTTGGAGTCAGGACACAGCTATTAACTCTGATGTTTTCTAGTACCTAGCACAGTAGGAGCTTAATAACCACTTGGTTAATTAGCATGTCAGTAAATTACTTACCCTATCTGAGCTTCCATCTCAGAAGATGGGAATGTTTCTCAAAGTTGCTTCTACCTCTCAATTCCTGTGAACCTAAGAAGGTTGGAGGATCTGGTTTTTTTGTTTTGTTTTGTTTTGTTTTTGGCATGGCCCCTTATTTGCATGAAATTTCCATATCCTGTGGTATCTGCTGTCCACTGACAGTGCTTACTCAGACTCAGCAGCCGCCAGAGATTCATTTTAATATAAAAGAGACAAAACATTCAAGAGGAAAAATAATTTAGGTGCCTGTGTGTTTAGTGTCTTGTTGGATGATATTGGATTTTAATTTATCACAATAAAAAATCAATTTGCAGCTCAAAACCCACACATTTTTAAAAATTGGCCCTGTCAGGGACCTGACGCCAGAGAGATAATTTAGAGGATCAGTTACATAATTCATTGTTAGAGAAAAATGTGGATTTGGATTACTGTTGAACCTCAGTGAGCCTGAGGGCTGAGATACTAAACTCAAAAACTCAGTGATAAACTGGAACCCTTCCATAGGAGGGCACCTAGAAGTTGGATGGACCTGGAAACTTTGTTATGTGAAATATTGGTCAAGAAGGTGGAGACAGCTGGCTGGGAAAAAAGGTTCCATGGTCAGGGAGGCAGCAGTTGGCAGAGGAGAGGACACACTGATCCACGTCTTCAAGTATTTAAAGGGATCTACTTAGATGGAGGACAGAACTAGGAACAATGAGTGTAACTTTCTGAGGCAGATTGTGATTTGATCTAAGAGCTAACTTTCCTATCATTAGAGCTATCCTAAAGGGCAACAGACAGTCTTGAATTGGAATGAGCACCTTGGTGCTGGAGGTCTTCAAGCAAAGATTAGCTGACCACCTGGCAAGAATGTTGCAGAGGGGAATCTTGTTCAAGAATGAGACCGGCCCAGGTGCCATCTGAGACATTTTTCTGGTCTAATACTCTGTTTTGTTCCATGAGCTCCATCAGGAGTCTTTACCCAGTCAATCAAAGGGAGCTGGACATACATTATCACTGGAGTCAGAGTACCAAGCTTCAAATCCAGGTCTTCCAGGACAGCTCTATAGTAATATCTAACATTTATGGAGCCCTTTAGGGCACTAATGCCTCCTTCCTAACAAAATTCCTATGAGACACATAGCCAAATATTTCTTCTTCCATTTTACAAGTGAAGAAAATGAGGATCAGAGTAGTTAAGCCATTTCCTTATGGACACACAGCAAAAATGAGAGAATTGTAGTAAAGCATGGCTCCTTAACCCAGGGTTCGTGGGCCCCAAAGGAGTCAATGGATGCATTTAAGGAGGAAGGGTTCTGTAAACTAAGATAGGAAAAACAAAAACAAACACCTACATCTTTTTTCCCCACCCCCATTTGGGGTTTTTTTGGTAAAGAGTGGTTTGCCATTGCCTCCTCCAGATCATTTTACAGATGAGGAAATTAAGGCAAACGGCATTAAATGACCTGCCCAGAATCAAACAGCTAGTAAGTATCTGAGGCCAGATTTGAACTCATGAAGAAATCTTCATGACTTCAGGCCTGGCCCTCTATCCACTGAGCCTCCTAATACCAGCCTCCAAATGTAGCCTATCCAGGCTGAAGATGGAGCCTGTGGGTTATTGCAAGCTCTACAGTGGCCAAGACCAGATAGGCTTGGATGACCACCTCCTCACTCCCAGTAGCCCTCCTTAGCCACAGAGATGGACCCATCTCCAGCTACCTAGAGTTTGTCTTGACCATTATTGACATCATTGCTTTAAAAAGACCATTTTAATGTCTATCACAAATGGACATTGAAATACTCTAGATGTTAAATAGACATAGTAATCTATGAAAATATTAACTAAATCCACATGACTGGGTCTAGAGAAGGCAGCGAACAGAGTTATGTGAAAATAAATCCTCTAAGCTGTGGGATTCAGGGTCAGATTGGCCAAGGACAAGGAGAATGAGGTGGAGGAGGAGAGGGAGAATGAGGTCCCATTTCTGTGAGGCCATAAGTTTACAAAGCACATTCTTTACAAGGATCCTATGAGATAGGTAATATCAATCTACTGATTTTGAAGATGAAGATGGATGCTATTTGCCCAAGGTCACAAACTGGTGTCAGTGATAGGATTTGAACCCTGCTTCCCAGGGCTGATCCAACTCCAAGCAGCCTAGGAAACACCTTTCTGACATTATTATGGTGATTATCTTTGTCCTGTTGTGAGGGCTAGGTAATACACTGGATGGTAGGATAGGGGAAAAGAATGAAGCTTTAACCTTCTATTTCATTGGCAAAGGGAACTCCCAGGTGAGGAAACTCCTTTTACTGATACAAGTTGGCACCTTCTCTTAGAGAGCTGCCCAATGCACTGAGAAGTTAAGAGGCCATATAATAGGGTAGGTCTTGATACCAGGTCATCTTGACCTTTTAGGAAAGAGACAGTCTTGTATTTTGTTTCTCTAGCACTTAGTACAATGCCTGCTATAGAGTAGGTGTTTAATCAATGCTTGTTAACTATAGAGAGAGGAAGGATACCCAAGTGATAGAGAAATAAACTTCCAAAGAGTTTTCCCCAAACTCAGGAAGCCGGGGTACCTTATAAATCATCATTGTCCATTTGGCTTTTTCTGGCTTTATTTCACTGGTTGATTGCTTTATCTGGAGCCTGGGGTTTATTGCCTTGCTATCAGAGCCATTTATTTTAAATTTTAATTTAAAACTCATTTTCATTGACTGTGTCTTGGTTACTTAATAAGAGATTCTATTTTTACAGATTCGTTTGTTAAAGGATCTGTTTATATTGAAAAAGTAATACTGTAATTAGACTGAGCGCCAAGCTAGTTCTTTGTGGTTTTTTCCCCAAGTACTTTACTTTAGCTAATTCACATGAGTGCTGCAGGAGCCAGCAGCATTTTTCTCCTTGCATTAACGAAGGGGAAACTTTGAGCACAGAAAAATTGAGAGTCTTAGTCAAGGTCAAGGTTTGACAAACCTGGATGGAATTGGGGGCTTCATTCCTGGATATAGCTTTGAGAAGGAGGTTTTCATTGATAAGACTGTTGTTAAGCGCTGATCTTATGGGATAGGAGACACTGAACTTTAGAAGGGAAAAAAATCCTTAGAACATACACTATTAGAACAAAAGGACATAGGACACCAAACTTACTTTAGACTATAAAATGTCAGAACTGGAAGAAATGTTACAACATAGAATGTTAGATCTTATAAAACCTTGGAGAGCAGAAATGTCAGAGCTGGGACATTAGGATGATAGCTGGAATGTTGGAGCTGGAAGGGACCTTAGATGAAGCAATGCTGTCATGAGATCGAATGTCAGATTGGACATACCCCCATCTTATGATGGGTAGTTCTTACCCTAGGATCTGTGAACTTCCTCTCCAAAACATTGATTACTCTATTTCTCCATAATTGATTTTCTTTGGAATCCATTGTACTTTTTTACATTGAAAAATTTTATTCAGAGAAGGCATCCAGAGGTTTCACCAGACTGCCAAAGAAGTCTGTAACATACATACACACACACACACACACACAAACACATACACAGAGAGACACATAGACATACACTCAAACTCATTCTCTCTCTCTCTCTCTCTCTCTCTCTCTCTCTCTCTCATGCACACGCACACACAGGCACACACACACACACACACACACACACACACACACACACACACACACACAGGGTAGGACACCTGTCTTAGATCACTGAGTACCAGAGCTGAGAGAGGCTTTAGAACAGAGGATATAATAACTGGAGACATACTGAAACAGAAAATTAGAGCCGGAAGGACCCTTGGAGCATACAGTGTTATGAGATGGAATGTCATATGCAAAGAAACCTTAGAGTCTAGAATATCCAATGCTAGTGCTGAAAGGGAACTTTAAATACACAGCATAGAATATTAGAGCTGGAGAAACTTGAGACTTCAGAATATTAGAACATGGAATCATAAGGTTAGAAGACAAATTAGAGCAGCAGCAGCACTTGAAGTGCTTGACAAATATTACCTCTATTTGCCTTTCACAACAACTCTATTGTTATTCCCATTTTTATGGATGGAGAAACTGAGACAGAGAGAGAGTAAATTACTTACTTGGTCAGGCTAACAAAACTGCCAAGTGTCTGAAGCTAAATTTTAACACTACTCTTCCTGCCTCTCGGTCTAACTCTCCATCCATCGTACCACTAATAACATAATGTTAGAATACAAAGTATAGAATGTTGGAGCTGTAGGCACATTAGAATACAGAACGTTACAAATGAAAGACATTTCAGAACAAAGAATGTTGGGACATTTGAAATAAAGTATCAGAAAAAGGAAAGATGGTAGAGATGATCATGTTCCCTTTAGGAGAAACAGGGGAGACAGGAGGAAGAATTTCTTTAGGGGGTATGGAAGACAATGATTTCATCACATGACTTTACTGTTTCTTTTATTCCTGCTTGCAAAATGGTTGCTGGGAGGCTAACCTAATCACACTCTTGGGAGATGGGATTGAATTTTTGTTGTTGTTGTATATAAAATTGAATTTTAAGCAAAAGGGGCTCTCAAGATACATGCTATTCCTCTTTCTGACAGGGACTTTTCCCCTGAACCCCAAGATCAGCTGTCCCTGCCTAAAACCTTTGGCCGCTTTTGGTCATCACAGTGGACTCTGCCAATCAACATTACCTTTGGGTCACAACATGGGAAGGCCCTCAGCCTCATTAGCTGTGCCCAGATGACACTGCCACAGGGTTCCATCTGTAACCTTCTTTCATGGTGGATTGGCTTAACCTTCCAGTTAGGAAGACTGTTATGCAAATGTATCTAATGAGCATAAGAAGTCCCTGCTACAAATTAAACCATCAGTGCCTAATTTTGTTACATGTCATGTGGATATTTGTATGATCACACACAAACATATATATACACACATACATATATAATATTTTGTATAATATGTTTATACATTGCTTATTTATGTATTTTATATAATGTATTCTATATAATTATATAACATATGATGTATATGTTTATGGGAATGAATTTATATGCATATGTATATTTCTAATTAGTCTGAAATTTGCATATGTAGACCAAAAAAAAAGCATTTATTATCAATAGGAGGGTATGCTGACCTTGGAGACCAAAGGGATCCTGAGGGAAAAGGGGGCCCTACCATGATGAGTAGGGTCGCTATAACCTTCTCAGAAAGGACTTGCTAAAATGCTAGTATGTGAGTTCATTGACAGAAGAGATTGTTTCCTCCTATATATTTGTGGCTCCCCAGGGCCTGGCATAAAGTCAGCACTTAATGAATATCTGTGAGTGATTGCTGGGGCCAAACAGACAAATGTAGGCCATGCTCGGAGCCTCACTCAATCTCTCTTCATAGTTCTGCCCTCCAACTTTAGATTGGGATCCACATTCATGGCCTTTATGTGTTTGCCATTGATTTGCTTGACATGACCATCTTTAAATGCCTTTTTCACAGATTAGTGAGCTTACTCTCAATATTTGCTCAGACACTTTGGAAAGCTTAGACACTCTAGGCCTAGACGCAATAATGTGAGCATTTCTACACTAACATACAGTGGATTTGTAGATTAGTACAAATCACTACAATTAATATAAATTAGTACATTTGTGCATTAGATAATGTGCAGAAGAATGGTAGATCGGGGTCCAAGGTCCAGGCTATTACAACACTGATGGTAGGATTTCAGGAAAGTCACTTTGCCACTCTCTGTACCTCAATTTCCTTACCTGTAAAATGAACAGATTGGATTAGATAGCTTCTGAAGTGCCTTCTAAACCTATGACACAGATGAATTTGGAATTGTCCCTGAAATTATATTTGAAAGGGTAAAACATCAACAAAGATGTTGCCAGAGCCTTTCCAAATGTAAGATTCTATGATTTTGAATTCTGTCCATCTGAGGTGGTGGACCACAACTTTCTGCCCATGACACCTAGCAGTGTCTTTGTTCATGACAGCTTCATTACAGGGAGGGGGTGCGTCATCTTGCTGATTATACTTATTTCTAAGAGGTGAAGAGTATTGACTGGAGTCAGACCTGGGCTCAAATCTCACCTCTGTCCTTGGTCCTCATTTCCTCTGTTGTAAAATGAGAAGGTTCACCTAGTTGGCTTCTGAAATCCCTCCCACCTCGAAATCTGTGAACCTACAAAGTCAGTTCAGTGTGAAAAACATGAGGGCAGGAGCGTGGGTTGTTCCCACAATATTTTTAGGAATCTATGGTCTCATCCATTTGGATGCCCCCAACAACACAGGCACCAGCCCACTTGTGGCTGCCCATCCTTTGTGACTGTCAACAATGTCATCCCATAAGTCGTTATAGGAGATTTACCCACAATGTTATGGACCATCACAACTTCCTCCTAATGTATGAAAATCTCCAGTGGGCCTGGCCCATTCTACCAGGTGCCTCTCACTTTTACCATGTGACCAGCCCTCCGCAATTCTTTTTCAAGTATCTGTTTCCTTGGTGACATCCTCTGCTCTAATTCCTTACTTTCTCATTTATTACATCTTTCAAAAAGACCCTTTAAATGAAAACAGTTTTACCCTCCTTGAGCTTACAGTCCAACTGGGAGACAAGTTATGGGCACAGATAATGGGACCACAAGCTAGAACATCACTAATATACATAATTGGGCAAACAATTTGTTCAACATCAGCACCTTGAGGAGAAGGACTGGTTCATTTTTCTTTGTTTCTCTAGTACCTGGCACATTTGGGCATTTAAGAAATGTTTCATTGGCATCTAGGTGGCTTAGGGGTAAAAGGGCTGGAATCGGTCTGGAAGAGTGGAGTTTGGGTCTTGCCTAAGCATTCACTAGGAATAGGACCCTGACCATGCTCCTTAACCTCCTTCTGCCTCAGTTTCCTGATCTGTGAAATGAAACATAATAGGTAGAGAATGTAGTGTATAGAATTGGAGTATGTAAGACCTGGGTTTGAATCTTGCCTCAGGCACTCATGAACAAAGAAATTATGGGTATACTAATTAACCTTCTTCTGCCTCAGTTCCACCATCTATAAAATTGGAGAGTAGGTAGTGTGCTAGAATTGGAGGATAGAAGACATGGGTTTGTTCCTGCCTCAGGTACTCTGTACCTTTATGATCCTGGATGTTGCTTAGTATCTCTCTGCCTCAGTATCTTCAGATGTAAAAGGAGGCAATTGTACTTGATAGTCTCCATATCTGATTTCAAATCTATGATCCTTTGAATTGCATAAAGGAAAACCAAGTAATTTGAGTGAGGACAAGAGAATATTTTTGTCAGTCTGTGGAATATGCACTTATTGGAGAAATGCATCCTTAAAGATGGAAGCTTTTTTGTGGCTTCCTCAACCCAGTGCTGGTTACATACCAGAACCAGCAAATTCAGATAAGACATTTGTCACCCTTATATATTTCAAATTGAAAAATATTTTGGAAAAAAAAATAGTGACTTCTGTTTGGAGGAAAGGGAACCAGACAAGGGTCATAATCCTTTTAGTCCCATTAACCTACCCTTCAATGAAAATGGATGACTTTTGGAAAGAAGATTGTCTCCAGAATCAGTGAATCAAGGTTCAAATTCTATCATTGGCTCCCATTATATAGATGACCTTGATAAGGTCATTTAAATTCCCTAGGCCTCACTTTCTGGCTTGTAAAATTAAGGGGTTCCAATTGATGGCCTCTGAGGTCCCCAGGGATTCAGGATGCTACTGGACAATAGGGTAGCTTCCCAAGGGCAGTGCTCATGCCAACACAGAAAGTTCCCTCACTGTTACCACACTAGTGGCTCTTGGGAACATGGCAGCCTGGTGGAAGGTGGATAAGATGATTTAATAGACCCGTTCTTGCTCTAATTGCTAATCTTCTCTGTAGGGAAGTCCCTCTCATTTGCCTGCATTATGAATTCCATCAATTTGTTTATCCATTAAAACTGCCTGGGTGCTATCAGACTGTTGGAATAAGCCCTGCGTTCCAAGCCTGTGGTTGGGTGGGTGCCCTATTAGGTGTCTATGATAAGATGGATGCTTTTGACACTTTATTACTCTGTATATAAAGCACATGGGACAACAGTGAAATAGGTGCCTGGAGAGTGTGAATAACTATCACTGTAACTGGTAAAGTCTCCTTTAATAAAGAGGGCTGGAGGCAGCTCCCAGGAAGACTGTAGGGGACAATGTGAAGAATCTTAGGTTTTGAGTCACAGGACCGGGGTTCAAAACCTAGTGCTATCAGTTATTATCTGTGTGACTTTAGGAAAATGCTTTAAAATCTCTGGGTCTTGATTTTCTCATCTCCAAAATGAAGAACTAAATGAATAAAGGGGAAAAAATTATTAAACTCATTATGTTCTAGGCACTGTGCTAAGCCCTAGAGATACAAATATTTAAAAACAGGCAGCCCCTTCCCTCAATGAATTTCCATTCTAATAGAGGAAGATAGCACATAGAGAGTAATAGTGACCGTAGAGGAGTGTCCTTTAACTCTAAATATTTCATCTTCTTGGGCCAAAGGAAGTTGGATTAGCAACTTTAATTTGACTAATGTTTCCTTACCTCTAGTAGTTCTCCAATCATAATAGTTCTCATTTCTAGAGCTCTTATAAGTTTTTCAAAATACTTTTTCTTCCAACAAACCTGTGAAGTAATGAGGGTGAGCAGTATTGTCCCCATTTTACAAGTGAGGAAACTGAGGTTCAAGTGAGAGGTGGGGGGAAATGATTTCCCAGGTCATAAAGCTATTACATGGTGTGAATGGGCAGCAAGATTGAGAGCCAAGTCTACAAAAACCCAAGCTCATGCCCTTTCCATGGCTCCACACAGCAATGCCCAAAACCCATTGGGATGTTATAAACTCCATTTTTAGTTTGGGTACTCTGTGCCTCTCACAGAGTAAGTACTTAATAAATGCCCTATCCATCTGTCTGTCCATCTGTCTATCTAGCCATCTATCCATCCAACTAACTATTCGTCCATCCATCCTTCCATCTATCCATCCATCTATCCATCTATCCATGCATCCATCTTTCCATCCATCTATCCATCCATCCATCCAACAACAACAATAATGAACATTTGTATAGCACTAACTTTATGTCAGGCACTGTACTAAGCACTTTATGGTTGTTATCTTATTTAATCTAGCTATCTAATTCACCTGAAACCACTAGTGATTCATATATGTGCATGGACAGTCCATACATATACATGTATATAAGTATATTTGTCTACATATATATGTGTATATAATATATGCCTACATCTTTATGAAATATTTAAGTGTATGCAAATGCCAGTTCTCATCCTCATCTCATCATTGTCATATATCATTAGGCCTGCAGAGGACCCTAGAGATTAAGCCAGGGAGAGCTGAACTGTTTCAGTAAATGGGTACCAGGATCAACAATCACAATGTATATGGCCCTAACAAAGATTTGTTGATAGTGACAAGGAAGCGTAGTCTGTTAGCTCTCCTCTCCCCAAATCTGTAAATAGCAGTAATGCAGTGTTAGCCTCCCTGAAAAGCTTAAGCAACTTTGTACCAAATTTGGTAGTTAGAAACCTAATACTACTCACTGATGAGTTTTGATCGACTCTACACAATTATTGACTTTGGACAAGCAGATCTACTCTTGAGAATACATCCAGTATGTTCAACAAGGACACATTTCAATTCTGCCTCCAGGATTTCAGCCCTAATGGTCTGGACTCTCAACTTCCATTTCGACAGTTTTTATGAAAGAGAATTCACTGAGATGGAGAATAAGACATACTCTTTTCAACGTGGCCAATAGGAGAATTGTCTTACTTGCCTTTGCATTGAGTGTACATATTTGTTACAGGGGGTTCTTTTCATTTTCAGTGGTGTTGGAGAGGTGAAAAGAAGAGAAATAAATGCTTTGTAACTGAAAAAAATCTTACTATTATAATTTTCCAAGAAGGAGAAAGAAAGAGAATGTCCTGTAGAACCAAACATAGGCCAAGATTTGAGAACAAAAACAGATGTCTTTCCGACTACTGTTCTGCCAGTGAAAATGTGCTTGTTTTTCTAACTAATCATTTAAGAAACAATTTGAAGTTCTCTAGTCCAACTGATTCATTTTGCAGATGAGGAAATTGAGACCCAGAAAGTGAAATGATTTGCCTGGGGTCACACATGGAGCAAGTGGCCAAGGGAGTGTTTGAACCCAGGTCTTCTTGACTCTAAATCTACTTCCTGATCATAAAAATTCTCCAACAAATGTTTATTGAGTGACTTCTGTGGGCCAGCCACTGTGCTAGGTGCTTGAGATAGAGACACAAAAAGGAAACAATTCCTGATCTCAAGGAGATCACATTTCTTTTGGGTGATAATAGCATATAACTATATATAACATGTAACTAAATATGAAATATATACAAGGTAAATACAAGGTAATTGTAGGTGAACCCAGTAACATCTAGGGAGAACAGGAAAAATCCGATCTCTTAAAAGACCCAAGGGCTTTACCCTTTAGTGGAGTGGGGTGTGTTAGATCTGGCAGATGTGCAATAAACTCTCAAAATCCAGTCCAAACCCTCATTTGACAGAAAAGTAATCTGCAAACCTGCGGGAGCCCATAGTGAGCTTAAGTCAGAACCGGATTCCAACCCAGGTCTCCTACCTCCTAATATTAGAGTTTCACATTATGCTTCCTCAGACTTCCTAGAAATTAGGGAGGATCTTGGCAACTTCTCTGTGTGGTTTGGGAATGCACTCTGAGCAGGATGGTGGAATTAAGGGAATGGTCTTGAATGTGGTGTTTCCCTGGGCCCCTAGAGGCTTGGCCTTAAGTCCAGTCACCGCCTCCTCCTCCTCTGCTCGCAAGTGCTAATCGATAACACCAAATACATCTGATTGACTTCTTGTCAGAGTCCTATTTCATGACAATGGAAAGCATCTCCTCTAATTTGAAATCTGATTACTGCATGGTAGTGCCTAGTTTTTTTCAGAAATGGGAAAAACATCTTTTTTTTTTTTTTTAATAAAGGAGGGGGTTAGGATAGCTTGACTTGGATGGGGGGAGTTATCTCTTTGCCACATCATGTGTACATTTGCAAGGAGCTGTTTCTGCCAAGCTCCTCTTAAGTAAATCTTTTAAATTACAAGGCCCAAACTTGAAAATACAGCAAAGACGAAAATAACACCATCTGCATTCTATTTTCATTCATTAGGAGCTCTGGAGGAGCCTAATAAAAAAATATGAAAGTTCCTAAACAGTATTTATTCCATTTTCTGAGAGATCTGGCATCTCCTCTTTCCAAATAAATCCTGCCTGTAAATTTGGTGCATGTAAAACCCCGGCTCCACTATTGTTAGGAGAGAATAGATGAGAACAGTATTTGGCTCATGCTTCCGTGTCCACAGCCCAGCCAGACGAGGCCACTGCAACAAGACTTCCCAAAGCAAGACCAAAGGGTTAGTTTCCATAGAAACTCCCTGATCCACGAACATGTAAAGTTCATGAAAGTGCACTACCAGTAAGGCAGTAGATAGGCACATCCTTTAAGTATCATATACTCCCAGTCAGTGGCCACTGTTCGATTTCCTTGTTGTTGCTAATGGTGATTTTCTTAACTGTTAAGAAGAGAATATCAGAGATCTATTTCTTTTTTTTTTCTTCAGGGAAAACTGTGGTGATGACATAGATCATAGATCTCCAATTAAAATGGACCTCAGAAACCACCTAGTTCACTCCCTACCTCTACAGAGGAGGAAGCAGACTCAGAGGATTTAAAAGACTTGCCCAAGATCATAGTCATTAAGTGACAAACCTGGGATTGAAACCCAGGTCCTGTGATTTGAAATGTATCTTTTGTTGTTCGATCATTTTTCAGTTGTTTTTCAGTCATCTCTGATTCTTTTATGACCTCACTTAGGAGTTTGTCATTCTTTCTCCAACTCATTTTACAGATGAAGAAACTGAGGCAAATAGGGTGAAGTGACTTGCCTAGGGTAACACAGCTAGGAAGTATCTGAGGCCAGATTCGAACTCATGAAGAAGACTCTTCTGAATGCCAGGCTTGGCATTCTATGTACTTATGGTGCCACCTAGCTGCCTCCCCCCCAATCCATCCAGTATCATAGAAAGAGAACTAGATTGTGAATCAAACTTGAATTTAAGTTCTAGGCTAACCCTCTACTCAAGGTATGACTTTTGACAAGACCTTCCCATCTGCCTTGCCTCAATTTCTTCTTCTGTAAAATGAAAAGGTAGAGGCAGAATCATAGCATCATAGATCTAGATCTGAAGGAGACCTCAGAAGTCACCTAGTTCATCAGCTTCTATTTATAGATGAGGAAACTGAGACCCCAGAAGCTTAAGTGACTTGCTCAAGAAGGTTAATGGTAGTTAAGTATCAGAGGTAGAATGATATATGGAGAAAGAAAGCATAGGTTTTAAATGCATTAAGTCCTGGGTTCAAGTCCTGACTTACCAATAGTTTGACCACACCATTTTATAGTATTTAGAAGTAGAAGGGAGCTTAGATATGTCATTAAGTTTGATCCTCTTATTTTAGATGATGAAACTGTGAGGGCACGAAGGGGAGCTATACAGGGGCTATGTAGTCAAGGACAGGTTGGATTGAGATCACTCAGCAAGCATTTCTTGCTTCCAAAGTGCCCCTCATTGTGTTTAACACTAGGAGCACAAAGAAAGGCAAAACAAAATGAAAAACAAACAAAGAAAAATGGTCCCTTCCCTCAAGGAGTGTTAGGGCAGCTAGGTGGAACAGTGGATTGGGCACTGGGCTTGGAATCAGTAAGATTCCGCTTCCTGAGTTCAGATCCAGCCCAGACACTTTCTAGCAGTGTGACCTTTGGCCAGTCACTTAACCCCGTCTGTTTCCGTTTCCTCATCTGTAAAATGAGCTGGAGAAGGGAATGGTGAACCACTCCAGTGTCTTTGTCAAGAAAACTCCAAATGGGATCATAAAGAGTCAGCACTGAATAACAACAGAAAGAATACCTATTTCCATAATAGCAGCAGTAACAACAACTAGGTTTGAAGGAGTGCTTTAAGATATGCAAAGATGGCCTTTACAAATATTTCATTTGATCTTCAGAACAATCTTTGAGAGAGAGGTTGGAATGAAACTCTGGAGAGTGGTAGCAGGGACGGAGTGTAGCCAAATAAAGAACAAGGTATACAACCTTCTGCCTCAGCAAACTTTACCTCTCTCCTGAATCGGGGGAGGTCAGTGGTGGGGAACCACCAATTTTCTGGGACCCTTACTGGTTTTAAATTAAAAAATAAGGAATTCTGCTACCTTTGAGCCCTCTTTTCATGGACATTTGTGATCATTGTCTGTCTTGTTCTTTTGACTTAGTTATTTTACTTTGCATCAGTTCACAGAAATTTACCCAAGTTTCTCTGACCAGACGTTTGACATTTCTTACAGTGCAGTGATATTCCATCACATTGTGTATCATACACTGTGTTTTGTTTAGCCATGTCCGCAATAAGTGGGCACTTAGTTTATCTCCAGTTACTTGATACAACCTGGATCATAGAAGTGATAAATTCTTGAGGTTTGGTTTTTAGTTTTTTGGTTTTTTTGAAGGGGAGGTGGTTGAAACTAGATGTGTAATTTCATTAGAATGGGAAATTCCAGTGAAGAAACTCTCCTTATTGCAAGCCAACATGCACGTGTATCTCTGACTTAGTCTTAACTAGTTACCTAGACCACCAAAAAGCTAAGTGACTTTCTCAGAATCTTATAACCGGCATATATCAGAGGTAGGATTTGAACCTGGGTCTCCCTGCCTTCAAGGCTACCTTTCCATTTCTATAGCTATTCTTTCCATGCTAATTAGCAGGAATTTTTTTTTCCTCTCTCCTATCCCCATATCTGAAAAAGAGAGTCAAACTAAGTCTTTGTAGCATATGCATAGTCAAGGTAAGATTCCCTGGCTAGCCTTATCCAAAACTTACATTTCATCCTGTAACCTTAAGCCATTTCTCAAAACACAGTCACCCTATCTATTCAGGATAGAGCTTTGGTGTAGACTGCAGCCCTAGTCCAATGAGCTTCAAAGGTCTTGCACCTTTTTATCTAGGTTTTCAATAGACAACAAAGTTTGCATTTTGTCTCTTGCTCTTATTTATGTGTCCTTCTGCAAATCAGTGTTGAGGGGTTTTTGTTTGTTTTGTTTTTGCTGGCAGTGATGTACAAAGGCAAGGGGGAGGGAGGCTCAGTGGCTGAGATCTTCCTATCTCCACGGGGCTCGGTCTGTTGGCCTGAATTGAAGATAGCATGTGCTCAGCATCACGGCCTGCCACGGGGGAGCTGGGATAACCTCTCATGCTCCAATTCAGTGACCCTGAACTTGTTCCACACGATGATTCCCAGATGGGGTGACAGCATTTATTCTGAAGTTTATCATTTTAGTCCAGGTCTGAGCTCCAACACGATCCTAACACATGATTTTAGTTGCTCATAAACAAGTGTAAGGCAGAAAAAGAGTCAGATTTCTGAATGACAAACCACTTTTTTCAATATATCAATGGAAATTTTTTAAATTCTGTTCTGCTGAAATCCTACTGAACCTACCCCTAGTCAAAATGGAAGGCTAAACACAAGACAGGAAGAAAAATCACCTGATAAAAGTTTTTCGAAGTGCCTACTGTGGACCAGGCACTGTGCCTTGAAGATGCAAAGAAGGGCTAAGCATATTGGTTAATCCCAACGAAGTCACAATCTAATGAGCGAGACAACATGAAAACGGTTATAAACAGAATAAATAGGAAATAAACAGCAAAAGAAAAGGCACTCGCATTAAGGGGGATCCCAGTAGAAGATGGGATTTTAGCTGAAATTGAAGGAAAGCAGGGAAGCCAGGAGGCAGACAATGAGGAGGAAGGAGAATGTTCCAGGCATGGGGGATAGTACAAGATAGGATGCATGGCTAACTGTGCTCAGATCTCATTGAACAGATTGAAGACCTCTTGCCTCGAGCACAAAATACCAACTTAAAGTCCTTCATGGTCAGATTCCAGCTTTTACTTTTCTAGGCTTATTACACATTGTTACCCTTTACACACTCTGCATTCCAGTCAAACTGGCATCTTTATTGCTCCTTTTTTAAAATGTAGAGGCAACTATGTGGTACAATGAATAGACTCCACTGGCCTTGGAGTCAAGAAGAACTGAGTTTAAATCCAGCCTCAGACTTTAATTGCTATGTGACCCTGGGCAAGTCACTTAGTCGTTTAAACTCAGTTCCCTCAAATTTAAAATTAGGGATTATGGTCCCTGCCTCTCAGGGTTGTTGTGAGAATCAAATGAGATAAGATTTGTAAAAAAAGTAATCTGCATAGTGCCTAGCACATAGTAGACCTTTAGTAATGACTTATTTCATTCCTTCCTGACATTACATCTTCCATCTCTGAGTCTTTGTACAGGCTGTGCCTATGCCTGAGAATGTTCTCCCTCCTTACTTCAGCCTTAGAGAATACCTAGTTCCTTTCCATGCTCAATTAACTAATGGAGGTGGCCTGTGATTCCCTTCCTCCCCTTTCTAATTACCCCTTCCTAGGAATTTCCTAGGAATGATCTTTGATTTTGCTTTATGTGTATTTCTGACTAATCTTTGATCATCTACTTTTCTCTCAATAGAGTGTAAGCTTCTTGAGGACAGGGTCTGCTCTTACTTTTTTCTTTGTAACTTCAGCACCTAACACAGGTCTTTGTACATAAAAGGTGTTTTGATAGGTCCCTTTGAGGAGGAAAATGAATAAACACTTAATAAATGATTTCTTAATTGAATGAAATTGAATGGAATTTTCCTAAGCCCTAGAGTACCGAGCTAGGATGCCAGTGGAGAGTAGAATCATGCCTGTTAAAAGGAGGAATGTCTCAACAGTTAGGGCTGTCTGAAAATCACATAGCCTGCTCTGAACAGCAGTGAGTTCTCTCTCACTGTGGATCTCAAAGCAGAAGCAAAATCAAGATTTCTGTGTATTAAATTCACATATCCATTTTAGGGAGTTGAACCATGTTATTTTTCAATTCTTCTCTCCTTTGATCCTTAGATTACTAAATCAACCCTTGTGAGATCTCCCATTTCTCCCAGATTTGAGGTATTAAAATCAAGAGTTTGCAGAAAAACATATTTAGTCTGTGGGTTAGGAGGGTGTGTGGCACAATGGAAACTATTAAATTTAAAGGCAAGAAATAAATGTTAAAATTACAGATCTAGTAGGATCACGGTTGGAAAGGACCTAAGCACACATCTAGTTCAATGCATACCTGACTAGTGAGCAAATCACTTTATTTCTCTTTACCTCAGTTTCCTCTTCTGAAAAATGGGCTCAGTGACATTTGCACTTCTCACCTCGCTGGGCTGTTGTGAGGACAATGCTCTGTAAAACTCAAAAGTATCCTATATGTATTTCTCAAAGCATCCTGAAATTATTGTCATGCCATGAAATTACTTCCCTCCTTGTAATTTGGCTTATGTCTGGTCTGGAACAAGCAGTAAGAAAGAAGAGCTATCCAGGGTCCTGAAAACTCATACTGGATTTTGGACTATAGGATTTTGTTATTTGCTTTCTTCCACTAAAGCAGATTGCAAATCCATCTAGAGTTTAACAGATGGGTCTTAAAAGTGTTGTCTGAGGCTCAGAGGGTCTAAGGGACTTACAAAAGGTTAGTTTCGTCATGTGTGTTGGAAATAGGATCTGAACCCAGATCTCTTCAATTCCACCAACCCTCCCAATTTATTCATTATGCCATGCCACCTCTCATAAATGCTCTATGGTTATAAATAAAAAGACCTTAGTGTGATCAATCTGGGAACAGTGTGAAGCTCAGAGTCAAGCCCTGTTTATTCTAATTGGCTTTTGTAGGAGAGAGTCTGTCCCTGTCCCCGTGGCCCATCTGTTAGGCAGGGAGAGTAATAACTCAGCCCTCCCTGGGAGGTGATGTGAATTCACCCATCCATGATTTAAAGTATTCTGAGCATTTAAATGACACCTGGGGTTATTGATCTCTGAAGTGCAGCAGATTGTGTTCAGAAATTGCTTAATGAGATAATGCTGCTCTTAGAGTCGTTCAGCCTGAGGAAGCAGGTGAAGTAACTGCTTCTCAAAGCTATCGCCCTCCCTCCCCTGTAATCCCTTCCTTTGCCCCCATCTAAATTACAAAATTATAGACCTTCCCTTAGAGACCTTGCATTTCCCCACTCATCTTTTCATTGGAGCCTCACCTCAACACTGGAAGTCGTCATGGTAGGGGTTATTGTCCCCATTGTATATTTGTGCAAACTGAGGCTTAGCCAGCTAAAGAGATTTGAGTAAGGAGACATCAGGGTACACTAGAAAGAACACTGGCTCTGGAGTCAGTGGACCTCAGTTTAATTCCCACCTCTGATACTTGTTATCTCTGTGACTTTAAGCAAATCACATAACCTCCTTGGGCCTCCTTTTCCTCACTATACATTGAGGAATTGGACTAAATGGTTTGGAAAGAAGGAAGGAAAGAAGCACTTATGCAGTCTAGCACTGTGCTAAATATTTTCCAAATATTATCTCATTTTGATCCTCACAAATAAAACAATGCAGTGAAGTAGGTGTTACTGTTATTCCCACTTTATAGTTGAGGCAGACAGGCTAAGTGACTTGCCCAGGGCCCCACAGCTGTTAAGTTCTGGGGCCAAATTTGAACTTCCTAACTCCAAGGTCAATGTTTTATCCACTGTACCACCTAGCTGCCTACCCAGAGGGCCATCCTAGTGTTCTTTGATTAATCATTCACATTTTAGTTGTGTTAGTTTTGTGGGAACCCAATTTGCCAATGTACAAAGTGAGAGGCCTATAGCAATCAAAAAGGAATTTCTGACAGTACTTGCTCTGAGCATAATGACATCTAATAGTTTTTAAGGCCTCCTTACAGAAAAAGAGGAGGGTTACCACTCAGATTTCTACAACTACCAAAAAAATTGATGGCAAAGAGTGAAACACCCCCACAGAACTTCTATTCAGAGTGGTAGGGATCCCCTGACACATCCTGAAACTTTGTCTCCAATGACCCAAGATATTATATAGAGGAGCTATAATGACAAGATACTATCCTCTTCGTAAAGTGCCAAGACAGTAAGCAGTCAGACTGTGGTGGCCCAAGAGGTGAGTACAGTCCATGGTCCTGAGAGTTTACAGTATCATAGGATGGAGGTGGGGAGGGTTCTTAGTCATCTGATTCAATAGCTTGATTACATAAATAATGAAACTGAAAGCCAAGAGAGGATACATACCTTGCCCAGGATAGCAAGAAGGGGCAGTTAGGTGACACCATAGTGCATAGATTGTGTGTCTTGAGTCAAGAAGACTCATCTTCCCGAGTTCAAATCTGTCCTCAAACACTTACTAGTTGTATGGCCATGGGCAGGTCACCTAACCCTGTTTGTCTCAGTTTTCTTATCTACAAAATTAGTTGGGGAAGGAAAGGACAAACCACTCCAGTATCTTTGCCAAGAATGTCCCGGATGGGGTCACAAAGAATCAGACATGACTGAAATAACTGAACCACAAAGATAGCAAAAAACAGAAGCAGAATTTGAATATGAATCACAGAATATATTCAAGCCAAAATGGATTTTTTGCTATTACACGGATCCAGCATTCCATCCCCCTTCTCTATACTGTCATCAGACTGTCTTCTACCTTGAATGTCTATCCACCTTCTCACTTGGGTCTCATATATTCCCTAGCTGACTTCAAAGTTCTATGTAAATTTAGCTCCTACATTTGGCCTATCCTTATCCCTCCAGTTGCTGATTCTACATGCACACACCCAAAAACCCCCAACCTCCTAGAAAATACTTTATTCCTCTATATGTTATTTACCTCTAATAGAGTGTAAGCACCTTGAGGATGGTGCCTGTTTTGTTTTTGTCATTGTATCCTCAGCATCTAAACATATTACTGAGCACATAATAGGGGAAGGGGTGTCTAATAATGCTTGTTGGAAGAATTTAGAGCTGCGCTTAGATGTCTTTAGTCCAAGGCCCTCATTTTTCAAGTGAGGAAACAGTCAGATAGGGAGATCACATGCCCAATTCAACTGTTTCCAAACCCAATTCCTTTCCCATTCTATCCATCTACTGCCCCCTCTAAACAATGACCATTCTGATAGAGGTTAAGCCCTATTCTGCTAGTAGTACCCCTGTGTATCTGCCTTCGCCTAAAGGTCCAGCTCTGAAATAGAAGACTAGTTGGTCATATTGGCATTAATCTGCCTACTGGTCCAAGTAGATTTCCCCTTGATTTATCCTATATATGGTCACATAGAAACCTACAATTTGAACCTGACTCCCTATGAATCTTTATCCTCTCTTTCAACAATTTTTTTAACTTAAACACCAAGAAAATTAGTATATTCATATACATAATAGAACAGCAAGACAAAATTGTACATGGAACCAGAAATCTTTACTATGAAGAGCTCACTTTCCCTTTTAAATATATAATACATTTCTCACGTAACTTTCAAAGCTTTTTTTACTGATTTGATTCTTTCTGGTTTTCCTCCTATTCTCTTCTGTACATTTAAAATGTTTCAATGACATTTTTTTTTCTTCCAATGACACTTTGAACTATTCTCTTCCTACCTCTTCTCCCATATGGGAAAAAAGCTTACAACAATTATGCATAGTAAAGCAAAACAAATTCCCACATTGGATCTGTCTGAAGATACATGTCTTATTTTGCATCCTGAGTGTCTCACCTTTTATCAGGAACTGTGTACAGGCTTCCTCTTGGATTCTCTGGAATTGTGGTTCATCATTGCAATGATCTGTTTTTAAATCTGTCCAAGTTTGTTGTCTTTGAAGGACTGTTAAGTTGTCAATTATACTACTAGGTCTGCTGAGCTTCCTTCTCTTTCTAGGAGGACAGATTCCTTAGCCAAGTCTCCATGTCTTGGAGGAGAGGGCAGGGTTATAGAAGCCAGAAGTCATTTTAAAGCTAGTTGGATGGCCTCAAAGAATCCATTGAAGGAAATAGGGATGTTTAACTAGGAGAAGTAAAAGCTGAGGGCAGAGTTCTTAGCTTGTGGTCTAGGAACTTTTATTTTATGACAATATTTCAATATAATTAGATTTCTCTTGTAAATCCTATATTTACTTTATGTATTTAAAAACATAATTCTGAAAAGGGGTCCAGAGACTCCAGGACAAAGAAAAGGTTAAGAGCCCTGGATTTATAGAGAGCATAGGACTATGTATTCAGCACTGGAAAAAACCTTTGAAGCAGTCATCTGCTGTCATTTTACCAATTTGAGAACCAAAGCCCAAAGAGATGATGTGACCCATTGATAATCCCAGACCTAGCAAGGGACAGAGCTGGAATTTGAACTCAGTTCCAGGGACTCTAATTCCAGGGCTCTGCCCCTACACTGCTGTCCTTAAGGGCTTGAAAGACTATCACAGGGACACATCGAAGCAACATGCAGTTAGCAAGCAGCCATTATATGACAGGCACTATGCTAAGCACTATAGAGACAAAAAAGGGCAAAAGATAGACTCTTCCCTTGAGAAGCTCACACTGTACTGTATGATGTGTACAAACAAACTATAGACAGGGTAAATTAGAGATAATCGACAGAGGAGACAAGAAATCTGAATTCTTCTCCTTTCCCCTAGAGGATAAATCTAGGCATAATGAATAGAAGTTAATCAGATGCTAGGTTTATAAATGACAGGGGGCCTCTGAGGTCATCAACTTACACATCCTCATTTGCAAATGAGAAACAAAGAGTCCGAGGAGTTAAATGACTTAAGAGCACAGGTCCAGATGCAGAAGGGACAGGAAAAGTCATAAAGTCAAATCTCATTTTCTCATTTTGCAAATGAGAAACCAAGGCCCAGAAAGCTTAATGATTTTCCTGGGATCACACAGCTAGTAATTGTCAGGGGTTGGACTGAACTCCAAGGCTAATACCTTATATCCTACTCCCCTGCCTTTCTGGGACTAAATGGCAGAGTTAGGCTTAATGGGAGGAGCAAATTCCTAACAATTCATGCTTTCTGAAAGTTTCAAAAACTGCCTCAAAACCCTCCCCACCCCACCCCTATTAGCAATGTTACCACTGTCAGTGGTGCTGGCAAAGAGATTCTAGGTCAAGTTTAGGAGGAACTAGTTTATGTCTGAGTTCTGAGAGTCCATGAATCTGTTGTTACCTAATTAAGTAAATAGATTGATGAATGGAAGGAAGGAAGGGAGGGAGGGAGGGAGGAAGGAAGGAAGGAAGGAAGGAAGGAAGGAAGGAAGGAAGGAAGTTGGAAAGATAAATGAATAGATGATAATTGGATAGATGAGTGAATGGATGACTAGATGATAGAAGAATAGATAGAGAAATGGATGGATGGATAGATAACTTCTCCCTCAGTTTCCTATCTGTAAAATAGGTATAATCATGAAAATAGCTAACATGTGTTGTGTTTCAAGATTTGCAAAGCATCTTGCATATGTTATCTTATTCTATCAATCCCAAAATGTGAAGTAGAAGCCAAGGAGCCCAGCTAGTAAATGTCTGAGGGAAAATTTGAACTCATTTCTTCCTGACTCCAAGTCCTTGCCCTAGCCACTGTGTTCACTCTTGTTGGAAGAATTTAGGGTTATGATCATAGAAAAGTGTATATACACAGAGAGAGAGAGAGACAGACAGAGAGGGAGAGGGAGAGAGAGAGGGAGAGACAGACAGTCAGAGACAGAGAGAGAGAGACTGAGAGAGGGAAAGAGGGAAAGGAAGGTAGGGAGAAAGGAGACAGAGAGAAGGAAGAAGGTTGCCTCAGAGGGTTATTGTGAGGCTCAAGTAAAATAGTGTTTATAAAGTATGCTCATAAAGGTCAATTTTTAAGAGCTCTGATTCTGAATTCAGGGGACCTGAGTTCAAATTTTGCCTCTGATGCTTACAGTGGTATCATGTTAGACAAATCACTTGAATTTCCTTAGCCTCAATTTCTCCATCCACAAAATGCTATGACTTGACTACATGCTTTCTAGGTTCCTTCCAGTTCTAGAACTATGATTTTCTGACCTCTAAGATCTCTTCCCCTTTTGTAGCTATCATCCCATCACTTAATCTCTCCCAGCCTCAGTTTTCTTATCCGTAAAATAAGGGGAGTGATACCTATGATACCTACCTCACAACATGAACATGCAATGTGATAATGTATGTAACGTGTTTTACCAACCTAAATAAGTACTCTGAAAGTGTTAACTGTTCTTCCTAGGAGTTCTTTTAATGAAGCTCTTTCCCAAATGTCTCCACTATTGTGAAGACAAATAGAGAATTCAGCTAAGTGTGACTTCATTCCAAGATTGAGAGCCAGGTCATTTTGGTGATAATCTAGATGCAGGTAATTAATAGGTTTATTATTGTCTTATTCCCAAGGAGCTGATAGATCTAGAAGAGGCTAGAAACACCTTAAAATTTCCATAAAGAAGAGGCTAAGTAGATGGTACAGTCGACAGTACACTGAATTTGGAGGCAAAGTATCTGGATTCAAATCTCATCTCTACTCTTTAGTGACTTTGCGACCTTGAACTGGCCATTTCTCTTCTCTAATCTCTAGACTCTTCTTCCTTAAAATAGTTTGACTGTGTGGTCTCTAAGCCCCTTTCCAGCTCTGCCACTCCATGAATCTATGAAAATGAGTAAGGAGCAAATTCACTACCTACCTAGAACATGGTGGTCTTGCCAATTTGCTGTCTTGTTATGGAGCAAGACTCATATCTTTAGGCCAACAATTTAATTGCAGTTATATTTTAAGGGTTTTCTTGTGAGGAAGGGGAATGAGATGGTGCTTAGCCTGATTTACATGAAAATGAGGAGAAAGGGAAAAATGGGGGTATTAAGCTCTGTGAGTGGGCCCCTCAGATCTGCATGTAGTCAGTGGGACTTTGAAATTGGTTACAGTGCTTTAATTGAAATATAGAATTGTAATAACACAAAGTGACAGGCTCCTCCTGTGTGAGTCCAGGATTGCCCCCCTACCTCTTGTTAGAGCAGCAAACAACAGGGGAAAAGAAGCCTACCACGAAACGTTTGCACTCACTTTGTTCTTTCCTCCTCTCTTTGAGGGTTTGCCTTTTGAAAAATGTATTTTTCTCATTTCCTCCAGGGTTCAATTAGTCCACCCACTCACCCACCCAGGCTCTTGTCACCGATCTGTTTTTGCCAATTAGGATGTTTGGTGTCTACCTAGTAGAAGAAATTTTGAGGGGACGGGGTGATGGAGATAGCCTAGAGTGCCCGGTTTACTCATAAGAATCCCTGCCTGCTGTCTAGGCATGATATATCATAAATAGAAAGGATCTCAAGGGATCCCCAACAGCTCATCTTTTTTAGATGATTTCAATGACACTCAGAGTTTGAACTACTTGTCCAGAGTCATAACACTGAGGTAGTAAGTAGCAGAAGCAGGATTTGCACCCAAATCTTCCAACTTCAAATCCAAGGTGTAATTGAAATATTCGAGAGCCCTATCAAGACTTGTTGATTGATTGATGCGTTTTATTTCCTAGGATTTCTTCTGGTTCTGACCTTCCCGGTTCTAAACTCTCACATGCAATCCATCTGTCAATCAAGGAATGTTTACTAAGCACCTAGTATGTGTTAGCTATTGTACTAGGTGCTGGATCACAAAGAGAGAAATAAGCCCATCTCTGCTCTCAAGGAACTGGGGGAGATATTGTCTAAATATGTATGGATGGAGACAATAGACTGATGTGGAATTAATCCAAAGGGAATACTAGGCAGTTCAATATGAGGTAGATCGTGAAGGACCGAAATCACAGTTGAGAGAATCAAGAAAACTGAAGACAGAGATTTGGAGTTAGGACGATCTGAACTTTAACCCTGCTTAATACACTTACTAACTCTGTGCAAATCACTTAAAATGTGTAGCAGCCTCAGTTTCTTCAACTGAAAAATGCAAATAATAATAGCACCTACCCCACAATGTTGATGTGTGGGCCAAATCAGATGACACATGTAAAGCGTTTGGCAACCTTACAGCAATGGTTCTCCACCTTCCTAATGCCGTGACCCCTTCATACTCATATGTGGGCATATCTGTACGCGGGCTAGAGAGAAGTGGTGTCTCAGTTCCTAAGACCGTCAGCAGTATGTGTCTTCCAATGGTTTTAGGTGACCCCTGTGACCCCTGTGAAAGGGTCATTTGACCCCCAAAGGGGTCGCAACCCACAGGTTGAGAACCGCTGCCTTAGAGCATTATATGAATGCCAGTTAGTATTATTACTGAATTAGGGAGTGAAGTGATTAGATTGATCCTTGAGAAAAATCACTTTGGCAGTCGTTTAGAGGATGGGGTGGCAGGCAGAATAACTATCTGGCCAGCAGGAGTTCAGGTGAGAGTTAAGGAGGCCTTGAATGAGGGGTGGTGACTGTGAGTGACATGAAGGGGGCAGATGGGAGAGATGTTATGAAGGCAGAAATGGAAATTCATTTAGATATGGCAATTGGGGGGAATCAAAGGTGATACCAAGGCTATGGATTTGGGAGAAGGGAAGGATGGTAGTAATAAGGAAGTTCAGTAGAGATAAGATTTAGGGGGGAAGTTGATAAGGAGGTTGGGACATTTTGAGTTTGAAATGCCTGTTGGGGAAATCCGTTTTGAGTAGATGTCAAATAGGCAGTGGATGTGGCGACTAAAACTCAGGAGAGAAACTGGCACTGGACATACTGGATAGAGAGGACAATTACATCCATGTGAGCTGATAGGGAATGAGAGAGAGATTGGTAAGGGGGAGAGAGACAGAGACAGAAAGGAGCCAAAGCAAAACAGAGCTACTGTAAGGGGTCATGCTAGGGGTGTTTATCCAGCAAAGGTGACTAAGAAGGAGCAGTCTAATAGGTCAAAGAGCATAAGCAGGAGAGAGAAGAGGGAGGTTGATGACAGCAAGTGCAGCAGACAGATCATTTTATCTTATAAGGCCTCTCCCACCTCTGACATCCTCTGGTCTAAGGTCCCTCTGAGCTCTGACATTCTCTGATCCAATGGTCTAACATTCCTAGTCTCTGTATCAGGGCAGTGGAGTAGCATTTTAGTGTACTTTCCTAATATATTCCATGTATCTCATCAGATAGATTTTGCCAGGTGGGCTAGTACCTTCTGGAAATTCACAAAGCTGAGCTATAGGAATTTCCCCCACTCTAACTGGTCACACTGCCTACCCTTTCAGTCCCATCAGCCCTATGACATTCCTTATGGCATCAGTCCAAGTAATTGTTAGTAATATTGTCCCACACTGAGGTTATATCCATCCCCAAGACTTATCTGTCTCTTCTGATTCCAACAATGGAGCCTGCGTCACATGTCCTGCTGCTTGTGGTCAAGGTGTGAACAGGGGGAAACAAGGTGGTGACCACTTCCAGTGAGAGAGGTATAGGATTGAACCTTCCCTGATGATAGTATTGCCCAAAGCAGGAAGCTGTTGGAAGACCTTTCTATATAATACAGCTGACTGAATAAGGTCCTGGCATCTACATAGAGTGAACCCACAGGCATCAATTAGGAAGGGAGAGGAAGTGCTTTGCTTCCTCAAAGAACCACTGCAATGCCAAATATTCTCACCTGGCTCCTTATCTTTGCCAGTTGGGCCAGGTCCAGTTTTCCTAACAAATGTACTTTGTATGATCTTTGACAGGACACTTTGTGCTAGGGGACAAAGGGGACCTCTTCATCTAGACATGGAATCCTTCCCCCTTCTTCCCTTGTTTGAGTCACGATTGCTTTCATTCTGGGCCCTGAAGACCAGGTCTTATTTCTAGGTTTCCAAGGAGAATAGGAATCTGGGGTCAGGATCTTTGATCACCAGGGAGGTGACTGGTGAACAGTATAGCCCAGTAAACAAAGCACAGGACTGGGAGTCCTGAAGATGGTTTTTTTTTTCCAATCTCACCCCCAATTTTTATTAGCTACATCGCCCTGCACAATTTAATTAACCCCTCAAAGCCTTAGTTTCCCAGTCTGTAAAATGAGGGTAATGACCCCCCCCCAATGGTAGACAGCCATTTTCAGAGTCAAGCAGGCCTGGGATTTATGTTGTACTTGTGTCACAAATGAACTGTATGACCTTGGTCAAGTCACAGCCTTTCATTGCTCTAGGTCAGAGGTAAAAAAACTAGATTAAAATGTAATTGGGAAATATTTCACAAATAAATGAAAATACAACAGAACATAGATAATGCTGATATGTGGTTTTCTAAGCCAATATGTGCCCTAAAGAGATCTTTATGGAAAATTTAGTGGCCTCCGTTTCTATTTGAGTTTGATACCATTGCTTTGCCAAAAAAGACTATGAATTGAAGAGAAGATGGCAATCTGAACCAGAAAAAAAGAGTTTCCTCATCTTGGAGTTCCTTGTACCAATGAAACTGTGGGCCAGTTTCATATCCCTGTTATTGGGGACAAGAAGATCAAAGCATGAGAAAAGACACTACTTAGAACGGATGGAATAATGAAAGCAGATGATGGTGATAAGGCACAACTACTTAGCTATCATTTTTCATTATATTCTTCCGCAGGACAAAAAGCATGACCTAATGAATAGAAACCTGGCTTCAGCAATAGGACTGCTTGGATATTCCCGATGCTTCTGGCTCATAATGACTCTGGGAGCCTGAGCAGGGAACTAGGCACTGGGCACTCTCTGTACTTGAGACACTACACAGAAACTCAGAAAATGTGCCCAGTGGGATGGATAACATTGTTAGAGGGTTAGTCCTTACACAGGAATCTTCTATGCACCAATGAAATAATCAGTCCGCCTAGCCCCTACCTCTGATATCCCTAGTTCCCACCCACCAAAGTTGGCACAGTCAATATGTGCTCATTTGTGTTTTGTGAACTTTAGTGAGCTACATGAATAGCGAAAAGGTGGTGTGAGTGGGTCATCTTATTGAGGAAGATGATGCTGATTTGAATGGGCTTCAGACCTAGCTGGCTGAGTGGTCAGTCAGTCAGTTACCCTCAGAGGTATCCTTCATCACCTTTAAGGTATCCTACAGTGGTAGAGGGGCAAGCAGAACTGGAAGCCAAGGGATTTTGTAGGGCTTTTCCCCAAGGAATCAATACCTTCCTCTTAGAGCTCTATGCCCTAACCTCATTGAGTCTGCTAAAACCTCCCCTCCCTGGGCAATACTCCCCCCATTTAATTAGTTAATTGTAATGCTAGTAATAATAATACTAACAGCTAAATATCTTCTCTCATTTGTATAGCATTTAAAGGTTTGCAAAGTGTTTTACATAGATCATCTCATTAAGTGAGATCCCAGGCTCCTTTGGGATCCATTGATACTAATTCTAATAACTAGCATCTATATAATTTAGTAAGTAAGGATTGAGAAGACTTTACCCATGCAACCTCATTTTGCTTTCTAAACACCACTGGTAGGTAGGTGCTAGCATATCTTCATTTCACAGCTGAGGAAATTATGGCACAGGGAGGTTGTGACGAACCAAGCCTCTCCATGTAGTGAGGGTGACACCCCACATCACATGTGGTGATATGGTTTGGATATAATACAGAGAAGGTGCTATAGTGCTCAGAATGCTTAATTTGGACTCTAAAGACGACTTCGAATCTTGCCTCAAATACTCATGTGATGTGGTTCTCATAGCTTCAGTTTTCTTATCTGGAGAATGGAATAATAAGACTTCACTTGCTTCACAGATTTGTTATGCAGAAACCAATATGAAGAGTTCTATGAGCTATATAAACATGAATTATTATTGTCCCCTACATGCTTCTTATGAGGGAAGATGGCACCTGTTCTGAAATAACTGAAGAATGATTATAGGGAAAAAGGGAATGTCCTTGATCTTCTTAGTTCCATGAAATCAAACTAATGAGTGGAATCTGTAGAGTCAGCTTTCCACTGGATAGAAGCAAAGACTCCCTAACAATGACAGCAGCCCCAAAGTGGCATGTATTGCCTCAGAAGTAATCAGTTCTCCATAATTAGAGGTCCTTGTGCAATTCCACTTAATTAATTCAACAGTCATGTATTAAGTGTCTGAGGCACTATGTTAGGCATTGGGGATATAACAATAAAAAGACTATAATCCTTGCCCTCAGGGATATTACATTCTACTTTTGAGAAATAGCATACATATGATGAGCTGAATACAAAAATAAATATGAAGTATCTGGAATTCACACCTAGGGAATGAAGAGAAACATAAGCTGAGACTAAAAGTAGAGGTTCTAACCTTTTGTGTGTCCTGGGCCCCATTGGCAGTCTGCTTCTCAGGACAATGTATTCAGTGCATAAAATAATAATAGAATTAAGAAGGAAACCAATCATATGGAAAGAGTTGAGAGCAGCTAGGTGGCACAGTGAATAGAGCATTGGCCCTGGAGTCAGGAGGACTCCTGTTCAAATCTGGTCTCAGACACTTAACACTTACTAGTCATGTGACCTTGGGCCAGTCACTTAACCCCAGTTGCCCTGCCCTCCCCCTCCAAAAAAAAGCAAAAAAAAAGAATCGTCAAAATGTTAAGAAAGAAAAATCAGATAATGAGAATATGAGCTACCAGGTTGGCTGCCATTTGAATTGAGAAGAGGGGATAGCTCTGAGGGATGATGTGAAACAAATCAATGTCAGGAGAGAGCAGTGTGATGAAGAGTGTGCAGTATATAGTGATGGATTAGGAGTCAGGAAGCCTTGGGTTCATATCATGTCTTTGATACTTACTAGTATTATGACTATGGGCAAGTCACTTTACTCCACTAAGCCTCAGTTGTAGATGCTGTGCTTTTGTAACATCCAGGAGGAGATGGCTGATGGGAGGCAGAGAGGGAACTGTAGCTCAGGGGGGAGAAGAAAGTCAGAGATAGGAGTCCAAAGTCTTCTGCATAGCTGTGATAATGGAATACATCTGAACTGATGAGGTCACTGAGAGAATATCTTTAGAAAAGAGATAAACCTCCAGGACAGAGTCCTAGGGTCAGCCCATCATGGGGTAGGCATGATTGATGATTCCACAAAGGAGACAGAGAACAAATAGTCAGATAGCTAAGAAGAGAATGAGGAGAGAAGAGATGAGGAAAAGGAAGTACAGAGATTAGCCAGTATGCTCAGTGTCACCCAACTAATAAATAAGAAAATGAGCACTGAAAATTATACCTTCTGCCTGTGAGACCACTGATCTTTTTATCACAAAGCTTGAAACTGCTAGCCTTGCTGACAGCTTACCAAGGACAAGGAGTGTTCAAGCCAGATGAGACCCCTATCCCATTCACTTCAACCCCATAATTGTACAATTAATTGATCGATTAAGTACCTACTATGTGTCAGTCATTGTGCTAAGGATTAGGAATATTAAGAAAGGCAAAAGACATTCCCTGTTGTTAAGGAGAGCACAGTCTAGTGCAAGGGGGACAACATGCAAACAGCTATGTACAAGCAAAATGTATTGGGGCTGAATTGGGGAGTATCAGCAGTGGGGAGGCTCTGGGATAAAGGGGATCAACCAAAGCCTTCTTGCAAAAGGTGGGACATTAGCCGGGACTGGAGAAAACCAGGGAAAGCAGGAGGCAGAGATGAGGAAGGAGAGACTTCCGGCCATGGGGGACAGCTGGGAGTCAGAGATGGATCATCTGATGTGAGAAACTGCAGGGAGGCTGGTGTCACCAGAGCACAGAGAATATGGAGGCAAAGTACAAGAAGCCTGGAAAGAGGGAGGGTGGAGGGCAGTTTATGAAGGACCTTCAACACCAAACACAGGATTGTATAGTTTGTTCTGCAATTTATTAAATGGGTGGAGGGAGTAAGACTTGATCAGAACTGCACTTTGAGAAGGTCCACTTGGCAGAAGGTCCAATGGAGGATGGATTGGAAAGGAGAGAGATTGGAAGCAGGCAGATACATTGGTGGCTATTGTGATGGTCCAAAAATGAGGTGATGAGAGTCTGAACCAGGGGTTGGCAGTGTTAGAGGAAAGAAGGGGTGGGGGTGTTGAGAAAGTACAGAGAAGAACACTGAGCCTTGGAATGAGTGGTTCAGTAGCAACAGAGTCAGCATGAAAAGCCATAACTCTTAACTCCCAGTACAGCATTTTTAGTATTGGGAAGAAGCCAGGGTAGACAATTTCTAGTTTATCAACTGAAGGGTTTCTCAAGTGGGAAGATCATAGACCTGGATCTCAAACATAGGATGGTGGATATGGCATTGTACTTCAAGTCAGGAAAACTTCAATTCAAATCCCACCCTAGACACTTGCTGGTTGTGTGACCCTGGGGAAATCATTTAATCTTTCTGTGTTTTAATTCTGTCATCTGTAAAATGAAGGGTTTGTATTTTGTGGTTTCTAAGGTCTCTCCCAGTTCTAAATCTTTGATTGTATGATCTCTATATGGTTCTCTAAGGAAATGTTTGTTTGCCTTCCTAGTCAACACATTTTTCAAGCCACAATTTCTTCTTTTCCATTGATCCTTCCTTCATTTCATTTCTGCAGCTCATTTGGTACATAATGTGGGTCTCTAGCAGGGGACCAGTGTTAGTCTGTGCCTGAAGACTCTCTAAAAATAGCCAAATTTTGTTTACTTTCCCAGGAAAGCAAGGCCAGAGGAAAATCTCAGTGGGGGGTTGTTGGAAGCCTGAGGGCCAATAGCAACCCACAGCTCCATCCCTTTATCCAGCTGTGCCCTCTTCCTATCTTGGCTTCCATTCATCCCCGGCTCCCTTTATGGGAATGAAGCAGGTTGGTCAGAGAGATGCTTGCTTAGTGTTCTCCCAGAAGTCAGTGAGTTTCAGTGATGCTGACTGGACCAATTTCCATCCAGCCCTTTGTCAATTTCAGCCCCTTGGTTTTGGAATCCTCAAATCCTGCCTTGGGCAGAAAGCTATTCATAGGACACATTCCAAGGGCCCCTAAGCATATTATGGTCTCTCTATGCATATGAATCAATCACCTTTTGAATATGCAGAGGGAAACCATTTACAGGAATAAATGAACTATTCATGAAATGAAACCCCCTCCCCCCTTTTTTCCCCTTAGAAAAGGAGAAAGAGAATCCCTTGAACTTTGCAACTTCTCTATATGGTATCTGAGGGTGTCACCAGCCCTCCCCCACCCCACATGTTCCCAACAAGGGCTCTGAAAAGAGTACAGGATAAAGGCCTTCTTTATAAAAATAATTGAGCAGGCATTGGCAAGGAGAGAAATTCATATGCTGTAATTATAGATTTTTGTTTGTTTTAAATCCTGGTGTTCAATCTGTGAGTGCCATTTAATAATAAAATATGGGAATTATTCATGGAAGTGCAAATTTGGTGTCTTGTCAGTCAATTTCCTACAATGTTTACAGAATGCAATCATTACAATGCATTATCATAATGAATAGGGAAGAACATATATATATATATACACACATGTGTATATATATGCACATATGCATATGCATTTATACACACATGTATGCATGTGTGTGTATATGGCATAGACCTCCTACCTACATTCCTAGAGGATGACTGGTCATCGCCACTTTTAAGAGCTCAAACTGACTTGAAGCCAAGTTAAGCTTGGTTATCAGCTCTGATCAGAACTAACATACTGACCCTTAGTATCATTCATCAAATTAGCTGTGGTTCCACTTCTGATTCTGAGTGTATGTGTTACCCTGGACATCATAATGTCCCAGTGCTCTAGGCAGTGGTGTCAAACTCAAACCAGTGAGCCATGCTTAAGAAATTCTGTGGGCCTAGACTTAGAAAACCACATAAACGTGTTGAGGGTCATATGCAGGGCCACATGTTCAGCATCTTTGCTCTGGACGGTTCTCTAAAAGGATAAGTTAGAGAGAAAGCATCAACCCTACTTTGATTGGGGAGGGGGGAGAGGGTCCTCATCTTGGAGTTATCTAGACCAGTTTCTATCCTTTTTATTGCTCATATGGTCATTTTTGTTGTTATTCATGTTAGTAGCTTTCTCCTTTCTTCATTGAGGAAGGCCCTGGCATGTTAGATGAATCCCTGTATTGAATTTATGGCAGAATTCTCATGAGGTTTGCATAAGAGGGGCATGCATAGAGGAGCTGCAGTCTGGATCATTGGAGGGGATGGATAAATCACTCAGTTCATAGATGGATTGGAATCCATCTGAATAATAATAGTCTACTTTAATAGTAGGTGTCCCAAAAGTATTTAATGGCTTAAAACTACACTAAGACTTTGGGAATGTTCTGAATAGCAAGGCTATGCAAGCAGCATAGTGTGGTGGATAAAGGGACCACCTTGGTGACTGGATGACCCAGGGTTAAGTTCTTCCTTAGACATACGCTTGCTGGGTCACTTATCCTCTCCCAGCCTGAGTTTTCTTCTTTGAAAAATATAGATGATGATAATGAACACCTTTCTTATAGGGTTGAAGTGAGAATCAAATGAGATAATATATGTAGTTGAAATGTAAAGTGAATGAATACTGGCTATTAAATAACTTCTCAGTTCCCACCTCCTCCCACCCATCCCCAGACAAATTCTCTAAGATTCTAAGTTAGAGAAGAGTTGTCAACCTGTGTTAATGGAGAGAATTTCCATACAAGGTTTTGGTTTTTTTTGTTTTTTTTTGCTTTTTGATTGGGGGAAAGTAGGGCAATTGGGGTTAAGTGACTTACCCAAGGTCACACAGCTAGTAAATGTGAAGTATCTGAGGCAGGATTTGAACTCAGGTCCTCCTGAGTTCTAAGGTCTAACGACTCTAGGGTCACTGCTCTATTCACTATGCCACCTAGCTGCCCTCATACAAGGACTTTCTTAACAGTGAAACCATAGGTATAACTTAGCCCTCAACAATTAGAACAATGTAGATCCAAGGAGAAGACTTCCAAAGCTGGAAGGGTTAAGTCCCCCAAGGCATGGTCTCTGATCTGTTTGGCAGTTAGAAAGTAAATTTGCAAGAGGCTTTGAATGCCAAACAGAGGGGCTTACTTTTGAACCTAGAGGCAATAAGTAGCTGCTAGAACTCCTTAAACAGAGGAGTGACTCGGCCATTTTGGGAACATCATTTTTGGCAGCCATATGAAGTCACCTTTCAGCTCTGACATTTATTGATCTCCTGCTATGAAACTTGCCCACCTGTCTTGCAGTTTGGGATGTTGGCAGAGCTGATTCTTAAACCTTCATCATCTGATTCCAAGAAAAAGGTCATTTTCAAGGTACTCCAAATGTTACTGGATGTTTGTATGGTCCAGAGTCTATATTCCTGCCTCAAATACTTACCTCTTCTCTTTCTCTTTCTTTAGACTCTTCTATCCAAACGTCAGTCTCTCATTTCAGGGGCCAGAGAGGCTTCCCACTGCCTCTTGGACTGGGTTCAGAAAGCTGTGGGCTAGACACAAAGATGATTTGCACACAACCAAAGCTGAAGCAGAGCTTTTGTGAATGTGCAAGATTGAGGGTTGATGCTGAAGTCGTTATTAACTCAAACATCCAACTGGATGTTTACCTTTCAACAAAGGGTGACTAATTAATGTAGCAGTTTATTATTGAGCTCCTTTAATTTGTTACTGTTTTTCAAATACCCGGGTAATTATATCACTAAAAGGGGAGCCCCTGCTCATGAGTTAACCTACAGAGAGAGTCCCGTGGTGTTGGCATTGTCAAGAATCTTTAGCTATACCCATCTTATAAAAAGCCTGCCAAATACATGCCATTGAAAAACTCATACCATCATCATTATTCTTATAAAGAATACTCCTGGGCTATAGTTTGTGCTCATACTTAAGTGCTATGGAACTAAGCATTAAATGTTGTGAAATAGCATTTTCTTTCTGAGATACTCTGTAATCCTCCCTTTCAGATATATAATCTCAGCCTCCATAATCACTGATACAGAGATGTTGCTTTGCCTACGAGAGGAAATTGCAAACTCTTCAACCTGGTTCTCAATGCCCTTTGTCACCTGGCCCCCAAACTAACTTTGCCCAACCTGATTTCTTGCCTTGTTTTCCTTTCATAAACCTAGCCAAGCCTTGGGATCACTATTCTGTGCCTGGAACATGCCTGAATAGTACTGATCTTTAAAAAGATGGTTTAGGATCATTTAGAAAGGGAAACCTTGATTGCTAAAGTCCATCATGACCTCAGCAAGAGCAAACCATACCAAATTCACTATGTTTCATTTTTAACCACATTATGAATGATTAGTAGAGTAGAGAGATGCTATAGATACGCTATTTCTGACTTTCAAGAAAATAGGAAAATCAAGAGGAAGGTCAATATATCATGTGGGTACTCTAAAGCAGGTAATAGAAGGGCATGGGCAAAAAAGACAACACATGCAGGCATTGATGCATTGTGATCCGGACCAATGGATGTCATTGTAATATTGACATGTAGATGTTCAGAGGGAGGGATGTGATGGAAGTGCTAAACTCTGCTCTGGCCAACCCACATCTGGGCACTTCATTTCAGGAAAACCATAGATAATCTGGACAGCATTAGGTAAGGAAAAGACAGTGGAAGGAGAAGACTTAGGACTATGACAGGTGAAAATCAATTGAAATAAAGTGGGCATCGTTATTCTAAAGAAGAGATTTAGGCTAATAGTTGTTGGAGGCCATTTCACTCACACTGTATATGTGTGTATGTATGCATGTTTGTACACACAAACATATGTAGTTATATCTTTACATAGTCTATATATACTGTATAGAGATTGTTTTGGTTAGCTAGTTGGTACAGTGGACAGAGCCCTGGCCTGGAGTCAGGAAGACCTGAGTTTAAATCTAGCGTCAGATATACACACTAGCTGCGTGACCTTGGGCAAGTCACTTAACCCTGTTTTCCTCAGTTTCCTCATCTGTAAAATGAGCTGGATAAGGAAATGGCAAACCACTCCAGAGTCTCTGCCAAGAAAACCCCAAAAGGGGCCACAAAGAGTCCGACCTGACTGAAATGCCTGCACAACAACAACATATATACACACCTAGTTTATATGTATGTATACACATGCTATATACATGTATGTATAACATATATACCTATATCGTATGTCCATAGTTACTTACATGTTTTATCTCTAATTTTTAAAAAATGAATTTTCTTGAGGCAGGGTTTTTGTCTTTCTTTCAATCTCTGGATCTCAACACAGTGCATACCCAATAGGAAACACTTCCTAAATGCTTACTTACTAAGGAAATGCTTATTCTGTTGATCGATTGGTATAATAGCTTCAAACATTGGAAGGGTGGTCGCGTGGAAAAGCAATTGCTCTCCAGGAGAAATAGAATTTGCATCAAGCATAAAGTTAGAGCTGACGGGAAACCTGAAGGTCTTCTAACCTCAAACCCTCATTTTAGAGATGAGGAAACAGACACATGGAGCTTTAGTCACTTGCCTGGGGTCATACAAAGTTGTTAGCTTTTGAGATAGGATTGCAACTCCAGTGTTTCTCACTCCAAATCCAGAGGTCTAAACACTATATTACCTCTGGTCAATACAAGGAAAATCTTTAAGGACTATAGCTTTTCAATCATATCTGACTTTGATCCCTTTTGGGATTTTGGGGTTTCCTCGGCAGAGATACTACAGTGGTTTTTCTTTTCATTCTCCAGCTCTTTTTATAGATGAGGAAACTGAGGCAGACAGGGTTAAGTGACTTGCTCAGGGTTATATAACTCATAAGTGTCTGAGGTCAGATTTGAACTTAGGAAGAGGAGTATTCCTGACTCCAGGCCCACCACTCTATTCACTGTACTACCCAGCTGTCCCAAAATGCCTGGCACATAAGTGCCTAATAAATGGCTGCTGATTGTTTTCTCTTAAAAGCAGATTTGGTTTCTTCAAGAGGTAATAAGCTTCCTACCATGATGGTATTCTATCTGAGGCTGAGTGAACATTTATGAGACATTGTATTGGGGCAGTCTGTTTGAGGAATGAATCACGCTAAGTGATATCTGGGTTACCTTCAGATGCTGGGTTTCTGTGATTCTCTTTTTTCCCAGAATCCCCTGCCTTTCATATGTTCCTCATTTTCTCTCCATCTATATCCTAGACATTATTCAAGGCTTGAGCAGGGCCTCCTTCACCTCCAACATGGATTTTTCCCAAATTGCTAAGCCATTCAATAGTTTTGACCTTCTCCAAACTCCTATGGCAAAGGAATTGTGAGAATTTTATTGGAAGAAGAGAAGACTCTGGGTAATAAGAGAGTTATCTTCACATATTTGAAAGCTGAACATGTTCAGCTTGACACTAGAGGGCAGAACTAGAGGCAAATGGGAAAATTGTAATGAGGTCAATTTTAATTGAACATAAGGAAAGAATGTTGCAATAGGTAGACAGCTCACAATTAAAAACGATCCCCTTTTGGGTATTGAGCTCCCTATTACTGGAAGTTTTCAGAGGAAAACTGAATAACCACTTGTCAAGGATGTTGTTAAAGGGATTCATGCTTCTGGTAGATACCCTCTGAGTTCCTTTCCAACAATGAGAATCTGTGATTTAATGACCTCCAGTATTATTGTCTTGCTTTATCATTTGGAATCAAGAAAAGCTACATTCAGTATCCATCTCTGACACCAGCTCTGTGACTCTTGCCAAGTCACTACATCTGTGTGCCACAGTGATCTAAGACTTACCTACTAAGTGATAGGCTGCTATATGTTTTGGTGGAGAGACTCCCCCTACCAAGAGTTTCTCTCATGCTGTTGAAATCACAAATCCTTTAAGTATTCACATATCTTTGTTTAACGTTCTTTTGTGTGTTTTGTCTCCACAAGCATTATAGGCTTAAATGATAAATTATAGGCTTTAATTATAAACATTATAAGACAGCATGCTGTTCTAGAGAAATGCCTTCAACTTCTTTGCATTCCTCACACTGCCTACTTTAGGATTTTGCATTTATAGGCACTTAATAAATTTTGATTGATTGATTCATGTACCACATCTGCCACTCACACCCTGAATTAGCATCTTGTAACCAAAAAGGAACTTTCATTGCAACAAATAATTCAATCTATGAAAAATAAGACTTGACTATAAAGTGTATTATTTTTCCCTTCCTTTCTCAGTTTCAGTTCAATTTATTTCAACCCATTTCAACAGGAATTTATATCTGCAGGTATAGATGGTACAGGAAAAAAATAAAATAACCCCTGCCCTCAAGAAGCTTGTAGTCTACTGAGAGAGAACACCATGCATACAGAGAAACATGACATCTATATAAAACAAATAGAAAAGAATTTGAGGAAAGGACTAGCAACCAGGCAATTAGGGAAAGCCTCCATAAGAAGTGACCAATGAGCTGAGACTTGAAGGATGCTAAGGATTTGAAGAGGTTTCAGGCCTGAAGAACTATGTAAATAGTGTGGACGCAGTAGATGGAATGACTTTAGAAGGACCAGCTAAAAGGCCAGTTTGTCAGGACTTTGAAGTGATGAAGTGCTCTAAAGGCAATTTGGAGCCAAGTTGTGTGGGCTTTAATTTGCCAAACAAAGGAGTGGATTTGATTCAAGAGGTGGTAAGAAGCTGTCTGAATTTATCAAGGAGGGGAGTAATATAGTCAGACTTGTGCTTAAAGGACAATTACTTTATTGGCTAATATGACAATGTATTGGAGTGGGGGAGACTTGGGAGGCCAATTAGGAGGTTATTGCTATGATCCAGGGCACAGGTGATAAGGGTCTAAACTGAGGGTGGTTGAGGGAATGCACCCAAACAAGGTATATAAGGGAGATGGTATAGAGATAGAATCAGCACCATGGAGAGTGATTGGGTACGGGAAGTAAGACAGAGGGAGGGACTGAGGATGTGGCTTGGGCAGGAAGATAAGGAGTTCTGTTCTGGATGGAATGAGAACCAGGCCATTTACTGGCCCCTGAACTCAGAATTCTCTCTCCTGCCTTTATTGCTTTGATGGTGCTATACCCCAGTGTCTAGCATGCTCTCCTTCCTCACCTCTGCTTCTCACAAGCCTTCACTTCTTTCAAGGCTGAACTGAGGTCTTAACACCTACAGGAAATTCTTCTATAGGCCTAGTTAGATGACACAGTGGATAGAGACTTCTGGACTTGGTGTCAGGAAGGCATGAGTTTGAATTCTGCTTCGGACACTTACTGTTATTTAGCTTCCATTTTCCTCCGTTTCCTTATCGGTACAATAGGGATAATAATACCATCTACCGCATGGGGTTGCTGTAAGGACTAAATGAGATGATATTTGTAAGATCCTTTGCAAAGTGCTGTATTAAAATGATTACTTACATTTGTATTATTATTTAATAATCACTAATAATATTTCTCATTTCTCCCCGTAGTTAGCATTCTCTCCTTCCACAAATCGCCTTAAATTTACTTAGCTGTGTATTCAGTTTTTCCTTCTTGAATGTAAGCTCTTTGTAGTCAGAAACTGTTTTGTTCTAGTCTCCTTATCCCTAGCACCCAGTGGCAGTGCCCTAACTACAGTTTCTTAATAAATGTGTGATTGAATTTTGTTGAACAAAAAATGAAATCTGTAGAAACCAACTGGGCAGAACTTTCCAAGGAAGGGATTTCTGGGATGCTTTGTTTAACAAGCCCTGATATTTCTTTAAGAATCATTCTTTGGAACAAGGATTTTAAATATTTATTGGCAAACTGGGACATCTATTGTTGAACTTGCAGAGTTTTATTTTAGGCACCAAAGAAAGCATCTCCTGGGACAGGAGCCGCCCAAGGAGTGAAAGAGCAGTGGGCGGGATAGAATTGCAGACAAGGGCATGGAACCCAGTGAATCCAGGTGTTCTGTGGGTTGGGCGTATGGATTTCTTGTGTTAAGTGATGCTATTTTGAGTGAACAAAATGTTTTCTTCCCTGGCCTTTTCTGGGATTTGGTGGGACTTTTTAATAGTTGACTTGTTTTATTCATTTACTTTTTTTTTTAAACCTAAGAGTAGGTTTCTAATCCAAGCTTTGCTACCCAAAAAGGCTGTTCCTTTGGGCAATTCTTTTCACATCTCTGATCCTCACCTGTAAAATGTAGAATGTCAGTAGATGACCCCTAAGGGCCATTCTAGCTCTTATCCCATGATCCTCACTGTCTTGCTAATATTCAGTGTTTTGAGATCTCTTCCACCTTTGATATGTGATACTTTTTTGGTCCCTTTTATTTCACTCCCCATCTCCTTTATGCTTTCATTCAAGTACCTTTCTTATCTCTCCAAATGCATTTCCTTTAAGTTAACAACATTTGAAAGCAGTACATCCAACTTAGTGGGCAGAGTGCTAGACTTGAAATTCAAACAAACAAACAAAAAACCTGCATTTGAATACTAGCTCTGATACTTTCTCTGTGACAACTACCCTACACGTCATCCAAAATGAAGTCTCACCTTCATGAAATCTTCTCTGAGAGCTCCAACTCACAATAGTCTCCTTCTTTTTCTAACTGCTTGTAACATTTACAGTCTGTGCCACATGTGGGACATAATAATATCAATGATATTTCTTCTGTGATCCATCCATGAAGCCTTGCATTAAAAAAACACTTTCCCTCATAAAGTTATCTCATATTGAAAATGCAGTTAGTAATTTCTGCCCTAGCTCTTTTTCTGAATAACTATTGGGCTCCAACCTCTCCCCACTCCAAACATCTTCTCTGGCTGGCCCCATGCATGGGTGTTTTCTTTCTTCAACTCCCCATCCTGGCTTCTCTAGCTTCCAGTTCCAGGTAAAATCCCACCCTCTGCAGAAGGCCTTTCTGGTCCTGCTGAGTGCTAGTGCCTTCCCTCTGGTCAACTTGAATTAGAATGTTTATAACTTGTTTATATATTATCATTTGTATTCTTTCTCCCTCATTAGGTTGTAAGCTCCTGGAGAGCTGAAAATGTTTTCTTTTTTTTTTTAACTCTTCTTGTATCCCCAGAACTTGACATATAAGTAGGTAATCAGTACTTATTGGCTAACTAACTCAAGATCAACATGTCAAAGTGTTTTGTCAACTCTCTTAATCCAAATATATTAATACATGTAATATATTTAAATGTAGACTACTATTAATATGTAAATTTATTTTGAATCTATGAATTTATTGGCAGAGGGAAGAGTGTGTGTAGAGTCCCTTTACCAACATGCGTCAGCAACTTCTTTGAAATGTATAGCTTTGAAGAGCTGACTTGATTCTGAAGAGGCAAAATGGCTTATCCAGGGTCACAGAGCTGGTGGGTGTTACAGGTGACACTTGAACTCAGGTCTTCCTGACTCTGAGGTTGGCTTTTTATCCACCACACAAGGATCCTTGAAGGAAGTCAAAGATTCTGTGTAGCCAGTCATCAGATCTGCATAAAATGAGACTACTTTAAAAGTAAAACAGAGGGGATGGTAAGGGTACAGCAAAGAAATCTGCCCATTGGTTAAGCTCTTCTGAGCATCTCCATTGTTTCTCCATAAAGTTGTAGCTCTTTGAGATTCCTAATATAGGATTTCACTTACTGAGGAGGGGGTAAGGAAGCTGAATTAAGTGCTGTGTGTGTTTCCTTTCTTTTGTTTACCTGTGAGCAGGTGCAGTTAGCGTGTGAGGTCTTTGATTCTGCCTGGGGTTTTGTTCAGCCGCAATTAAAGCAAACTGCCTAATAGGGATGCATTCTTTGGCTTCCCAGGTGCAATCCACATTGGAGGTATTTTTAGCATGTCTCTTTTATATGCTTCACTCTGAAGACATCTTATTATTCATTTCAAGACTTGACAACTCCCATCATGCTGTGCCTTGGGCTTTATTACAGTGCACAACAGAAGAGGGAGGCTGAGAGGGCTCCAGTAAACTTGGCATCTTTGGAGAGCAGTGAGCATTGACTCTAGCTGTGTGTGCTCCGAAGGATGGATGATAGGGCCCAGGCAGGGTTGTTAAGTGTTTAAGGATTAAGTCTTCTGTCTTGTCATTATATTGTGATGCCGAATCTCACAGTGTGTGTGTCTTCATGTTTGTAAATTATCCCAAAGTGCATACCTTTATGTGAGCCAGCAGTGAGATGCGAGGTCATCTGGGCCAAGAGGGATGCCAAGAGCTGGAAATGATCCATGAAGGAAGTCAAGGTGAATATCAGGTTTGAAAGAGGGGTCAACCAGTAAAAAGGCAAAGAGATGAGAAATGGAAAGCCAAGCTTGTGAAACAAATTTGCCAGTTTGCCATGAAGAAGGAGTAAAAAGGACAACCTATTATGTGCCCCCAGAAACTTCTAGACCACTGCATCCCATAGTTGACCTCTTATTCTTCTGTCTGTGTTGGGAGCACAGTGGAATCTCACCCACTTCTTGACAGGGATTATGACATTTTTGTCCTTGTGTCCCTGGTGCCTGGAAAGAATTAGACCCTTAATAAATTATAGTCAATTAACTGATGGACTGAACCTGTAAGTTCCTTACTGGTTAACTGCCTTGAATTCTGGTTCAGAGGTAGAGATCTGGTCCATCATGACCTCAGGCATGCAGAATGCCTATAAGGCCTTGACTTGTCTGTGGGCATTTTTGTGTGGCTGAGGGGATCCACACTGGGATTCTGAGCTGGAGGCTTGACTTCAAATTGGTGAAGGTTGAAGTTCATTTATGTCTATTCATTCTCATATATGAGAATTTGTTCTGAGGTCTTTGCCCAGCAGCTGGAATAACCAGGGAATATACTATCACCATACACTTGCAAATGTTTCCTGGTCCACTTGACTTGCTTTCTTATCACTTGCCTGGCTCCTGCTCACTACTCCTTCCTACCAGTCTCCCATAGTTGATGGACCTCATTCCCTACCTCCAGACTTTCTCACAAACTATGCACCTCCACCCAATCCCATTATCTTCACCTGACTTCTCCATTGGTTGTAGTATCCTTGGCTCCAACAGGTCACCCTTCACCCTGGCATTTCTCATTAGCAGCTCTACACTTGAACTTGACTCTTAGTTGGCCCTTAGTGGCCATGGTCCCTCTCCTCCCTAGACCCTTCCTAATGTGCCAACAGTTGCCTAGAGCCAACAATGAATGAGATGGTGGGAAGAACAAAAGGATTCACCTTTAATATCTTTCCAGTGTTGAAGGAGCTTGCTGAGGGAGAGTGGTCAATGACTTTCCAAAGGGCAGAGCATCGATATACTAATTGCTGACAGTCTGCATTCCAAGGAAACTTAACTATTAACTGAAGGGTTAGTTAGTGTGGGAGAAAGCAATTAATCACTTGACTCAGAGAGCTCATCCCAGCACCCATGAATCAGCAGTGTATAAGATGCTGCCTGGTGCTGAATAACCAATCACTTCAAAACTATGATGATATGTTGCATGGCTGTGTTATCCTTAGGTCTTCAATTACATTGGGAAATTTCTCTACAAAGTGATTGATGACTGGGGAAAACATGGTGCTGTGGAAAGCTATGAAGCTTTGGGAGTCAAAGGACCTGGCTTTGAATTCTGTCTGTACCATCCCCTACCAGTGTAACCGTGGGCAAAAGGTCCCTCTCTGGGCCTCAGCTTTCTCATTTCAATTTTTATTCTTCATATATTTGCCCAAGAGATTTTCCTTAATTAGAGATCAAAGTGTGTCACTCCACTGCTCAATAAACTCCACTGGCTCCCTATTATTTCCAAGACAAAATAGAAATTCATCTATTTTGCTTTCAAAGTTCTTCGCAATCTAAACCCTGCCTAGCTTTCCAGCTTTTTTGGACATTAGTCTTCTTCTCATAAGCACTCTGTGGTCCAGCCACATTGGCCTTTCCTGTGGTCTTCACAGAGGGCAGGTGATTGCCCATCATCATGCCTTTCTTCTTGCAATCTTCCTTGCCTGTAACATAGTCCTTCATCTCAATTTCAGAGAAGCCTTCTTTTCTTTTGAGGCATCACCTTCTACACAAAGCCTTCTCTGATTCCCCAAAATAGTATTACCTTCTTTCCCAAATTATTTCATTCAAATGTGTGTATGTGGTGTGTTTTTATACATACACACACATATATGCATGTATGTGTATATACGTGTATATGTGTGTGTTCTATTCCTGTCTCCACTGTTCAAATAAAATCTGAAAGCAGGGATTACTTCATTCTATTGCTTGAAAAATAGTAGGTGCTTAATAAATGCTTGTTGATGTATTTATTGGTTAAAGGGGTTGGACTCTAAAGTCTCTTTTAGCTCTAATCATGATCCCTCTTTGGGTATCATTTTTCTTCTCTGTAAAATATGGGGTTAATCTAACTGACCTTTGAGCTCCCTTCCATGTCAAACTCTTCCTTAATGATCTTTGATGAATGTTTGCCTCTATGATCTTTATTTTCCTTCTTCAGATTCATCAAGTATCAGAGTAGAAAGAGGCCTTAAAGATCATCTAGTATAACCCCTACTTTTTACAAAGGAAGAAACTGAGGCCTGAAAAGTTAAGTATCTTACGTATAAATTTCAATGCCAAAGAGAAGTTTATATTCATATTAGGTTCTAGATGTAATAGGGAACCACTGGAGTTCATGGAGTAGGGGAGTAACGTTTTTAGACTGTTTCTTTTCTCTAAAAACCTGTATTCCCATTGGCCTCTGATGGCATTTTCCTTTTAGGGGCTTGCCCGAGGTTTCACAGCCAGTTTATGATGGAGGCAGAAGTAGAGACACTGGCTGCTTGATTCTTCTTTCTACTACAGTATGCTTTTAACTTTATTTCTACCTCATTTTTTCCTATTGATATTTTTTTCTTAAATATAGATTCTTAGAAAGAATTTGGAAATGAGATCGGGTATGCATGGCCCCATCAACCATGCTGTCAATACCTGATTCTTAGGTGGCTAGCAGGAAGTGTCCAGTGGAATATCCCCAGGAATCTGTCCTTGGTCCTGAACTGTTTAACTTCTTTGTCATTGACTTAAATGTACATTAAGTGAGGAGGTTCTGAAGGACTGCGGATGACATAAAATCATAAGGGATCACCGGCGTGTTAGATTACAAGATCCCAAAGGATCTTGGAAGACTAGATGGTAAAAAAGAAATAAGTGTAAAGTCTTTCATATGGATATAACAAAGTTAACTTCATATAGGGGAAGCATGGTTAGACAGCCATTGTTCTTGAAAAAGTGAGATGTGAGCTTAACATGATTCAGAAGCATAATATGTGAGCCAAGAATGGAAATGGAATTTGGGGCTGCAGCAGAATGACATGGGCTCCAGGTAGATGATAAGCCCATTCTCCTCTGCCCTCCTCAGATCTCGTTGGAAATGTGGGGCTCAATTCTGGGCACCACAAGTTAAGAAGGACATGATGGAGTGTCCAGAGAAGGGCAACCTGGTCAATGACATCTGAGGATCTAGTGAAGGAACTGGGGGTGTTTAGACTACATAAGAGAAGACTCAGACAGAAGATGATGCCTGTCTGTAGAAGAGGGATTGGGATGAGACTCATTCTGGTTCTTCTCAAAAGACAGAGACAGGAGCAATTGGAGAAGGTCACAAAGAGACCAAGTTCAGTTTGATGTCAGAAAACCTTCATTGCAATGAGAACTGTCCTATAATGAAACAGGCTCCCTCTGAAGCTGGTGTGCTCCTCATTAGGGGTCTTCAAGCAGACTGCTATAGTCTATATAGCTTCAAACAGACTCCACTAGAGTGGAGATGCCTTTTGTCTATGAGTTGACCTATAAATGGCAAGTGCGGTCACTTCCATTTCCTGAATTCTGTGATTCTGTTGAGGGGTTATTATTTGGACTTGTGATTGCCACAGTCACACAAAGAAGTTGTTGTGAGGATGCATGTTCTTGATTTGACAGGAAGCTCTGGGTTGGAATTACTTTTCCAGTTATTATTACCCTTGTAGCCATGGACAAATCACTGAAAACCTTTGAGCTTCAGTTTTCTTATCTGCAAAGTGGGGTGGTATCCCCTCTTCATTGGGTTGTTTGGCTGATGAAATGAGATCATAGACATGGAATACCAACTGCTGTATCTTTCATGCTTGGATAAGGGCAAGCTTTTCTGAATTGCTTCCTGATTGGACTGAGAAATGGAACTATACCCCAGTGTTCTCCCAACAACCTCTGATATAGTTGTAACATTTTCCTTTGCCCACTCCCTTATTACACCTCAATATAATCCATAAATTTGTTCCTCTCACCCTGACCCTAGAGATCAATTGGCTATGAGACCAGGGAAGCCCCTGAATGGGAAGTGCCAGCTGCAGCCAATGGGAATCCCAGTTCTTGGAGAGTAAGGTCTGACCCATGTTCCTCCCCAACTTGACAAATTCCAGTAACTTCTTATCTCTGAAACCACATATAAGCTCTTGTTTGGCATGGAAAGTCCTTCATGTACTGGTCCTTTCCTGCTTTCCCAACTTGTTTTCCCCATCACTCCTCTCTGTAAACTCTGTAGTCCAGTAGTGTTGGCCTGTTGGCTGTTACTTCTTTTATCTCCGTACCTGTCCCCACATGCTGATAATGTTCTCTTTTCTTACTTCCACCTCTTAGAAACCTTGCTCAACCCAAATATCACCTTTGGCAGGAGCTCATTCTCATGAACTGTTAGTGACTTCTTGTCTAAGGTTACCTACTTTCCTGGTATCTGGAATATACTTAATTATTTATATTTTTGTTGTTCAGTCATATTCAGTCATGTCTGATTCTCTGTGACTCTATTTGGGGTATTCTTGGCAGAGATACTTGAGAGGTTTCCTATTTCCTTCTCTAGTTTATTTTACAGATGAGGAAACTGAGGCAAACAAGTTAAGTGACTTGCCCAGGATCATACAGTCTGAGGCTGGATTTGAACTCAGGTCTTCCTGACTCCAGGCCTGGCACTCTATCTACTGCACCACCTAACTGCCCCAGTTATTTATATATCATCTCCCAAATTAGAATCTAAGTTCTGTGAGGGTAGAGATTGTTTTTCTTTTTCTTTATATCCCCAACACTTAGCATGGTGTTTGATGCACAGAATAAGTACTTAATAAGTCATTGCTGGTCGACTGATTGAGTACAGAATTAACAAAACCCTCTTCTGAGGTCTCTTGGTCATATTATCCTACAATAGCCCGACAGTGATTTACTCTAAATCCTACAGCTTAAATTCAGGGGAGAGCTTTTTTTCTTTAATTCTAGAAAAAAAAACTGAGAGAGAAGGTCTAATTTAGCTTCGTCTGCTTATCGGTCACATCATCCCAGAATCCCAGGATTGGAAGATATTGCCTTGAATTTCTGTCTAGCCCAGGACTTCTCTCTCAGGCTTTGTTCTAACAGACAGAGGTTAATGCCAGATCATTTGCCATACAAGGAATTTTTCATTCGATGGGGGTGGCCTCATCCACAGTGTCTTGTGGTCAAGCATGCCCTTACTTTTGTCTGTTCGTGGTCCCTCATTCCAGATGTACTGTTATAATCCTCTCTGTCAGCCAAAATGCTGAACTCCTCGGTTACGTGGCTAAATCCGCACCATGTTCTTTGAAGTCCTTTCCTGGAGATAAGTAAAGAATCTGAAAAAAAAGGAAGGATATGCCTTTCCAGTGAAAAGGCCGTATTAATGATGTCTATTCAGAGATTCCCACTACTTATTTTTTTCCTCCAGCAGTCACCAGCATAAAACCTTTTTAGCTTTTATTCAACCTAGATGGGAATATTTGGGAAATACTAACCACAGGGTTTTACTGGTCCTTCTCTCAGCTCATGTTCTGTGCAGCGTAGAAGCAACACCACTGGATTTGGAGTCAGGAGATATGGTTTGTTATTGTCACTGTCTCATTACTCCCTGTGTGACCTTCAATACCTGCTCTGTTTCCTCATCTGTAAAGTGGGGATATTAATAATAAATATTTCCCAGAATTGTTAAGAAGATCAGATGTTATAACTGTAAACCCCTTAGCACAATGCCTTAAACATTAGTACATGTTACATCAATGATTGTTGTAATTTATGATTTAACCACTCTGGGCATCAGTTTCCTAAGGAGGCCAGCCCAAATGATCTCTTATGCCCCTTCTGGCTGGAAATCTGTGATTCTAGAATCCTCTGGCTGGAATTATTAGTAAGAATGAGACTTCACAAAAGAAAATGGCACATAAGATTTAATGCAGGGTCTTTCCATGTTTGGGGGCTTCTGTGATGGGAAGGAAGACAGGTGGTGCAGTGGAAGTCTCAGACTTGGGAGTCAAAGGAGCTGAGTTCCCAGAACCCGTCCTCTCTCCTGGTCAGGGAACATCTGGCATCTGGGGTCCTGCTCTCAGAACCACTCTAGAAAGGATGTTCATGAGTTGGAGAGTTGGCAGAGAATAGCCAGGAGACTGATTCTTCCATGATCTGAGGATGGGTTTTAAGAAACAGGGAAATTTAACCTGGATGAGAGACCTGGAAAAGACAGACTAGCTTTGTTCAGATACTTAGGAGGCTGTCATGCTGAAGAGGGATTCGATTTCTTTAGTTTGGTAACAACCATAGCCATGACAATGACAATAATTCACATTTACATACTACCCACTCTAGGCTGAGCACTGTGCTAGGCACTTGACAATTATCATCTTATTTCATCGTCACAACCCTGGGAGATAGCTATTGTTATTATCCCCACTTTACAGATGAGGGAAGTGAGGAAGAGATTAAGTGCCTTGCCCAGAGTCATCCAGCTTCGGAGGATCAGTGGTCAAGTTTGAATTCGGGTCTTCTTCTTGACTCCAAGACTGGTCTCAGAAGCAGACACATTGGAGCAGGGAACAAAGAGGCCATTTTAGGCTTGGTGTCAGAAATATCTTCACGAACTACCTAAGCCTAGGCCCGGCACTGTATCCACTGTACCACCTACTTGCCCTAGAAACATCAAATATTATTTTGTATTTAGGATAATAGAGTCCAAGTTCCTTCACCTGAGATAGTCATTTAATTTCTTTGAACTTTACACATTTTAGCCTTGTCAATGACTCTTCCTTCAGGGAACCTTCCCTGACCCCCCACACCTGTAATAACTTCCCCTTGCTCTGACCTCTCTTATATTCCTTGGCTTCAGTGCTCATTCAGAAATCATTCTTCTAACATCTTTTCTGCTTATTGGCCTGGTATTGAAGGGATTACATGTTACAGTGTTTTCCCAGCTAGGCTGGGAACTCAGGCAGGGCTAGAAGTCCCAGTACTGAGTGTCTTAGCCCCCCTCGGGCAGGGTTTCTTGAGGTCTGGTTTGGAAGGAGTGAAAGTGTATTGGATTTAAATCTTACCTCATTTTGGCTTTGAGACTTCACCTCCTTGAAGGTCACTGCCCTGATCTTCAGAATGCGGATAGCAATGGCCCTTACCTCATAAGAGTGTCCTAAAGTACTTAGGAGTTATTATATCTAAGTGATATACAAATCTGTTGAAACTCTTTATAAAAATGGAAATTGTGATTATAATAACCCTCTAGGACTTTCTAAAACTTATAGCTTCTTGGGCTACAATCAGGCTTACCACAGACCCCATTTCATTGACCCAGAATGCTGTGGGTTACAACCACTACATAAAAAACCCTCGTACCCAAATTCATAGAACTGGGGGCTCTGCTTTTGAGCCAAAGAGGGACTGTTCCCAAAGATCATCCAACATACTGAATGTTCCAATTACAGCAGTAGAAAAAAATGAAAATAAAAATACTTTAATGCCTGCAACCTGCATTCCGACTTAGATCCAAATGATTCTATACAAAGTTCCCCAAAAGAAAAACAAATCCTTTGGGCATCTTTGATTTGATTCTGTCTTGATGGCTGGGTTGAATTCTGCAGAGGGAGAGACAAACCTGACATGGAGAACAATATTCTAGGTAAAGAGTGTCAGGGCTCAGGGGTGGGACCATTGGGACCTTCTTTTGAAGTCTGGCATATTGATGATATCATCACCTTGATGATATGCCCTTTAATTCATGCCCAGGATATCAAATTATCTTCTTTTCCTTCATCCTTGGAACATGTAATTCCAGAAATGGGAGTCAAACACCATCAACTTCTATCCAAGAAGGACCTGAAGGGCCATTGTGTCCATTCCAGAGCAAAAATCCCTTCAGCACACTTGACAAGTGGTCAGCTAGCCTTGGCCTGAAGCCTCTCTTCAGGGGGAGTCTCCTAAGGCAGCCCATGCTCCTGGTGGACAGCACTAATTGTTGGAACATTTTCTTTTGCATCTTTCTCTGCAACTTCTACTCATTTCTATCCTAGTAGCACTTAGAGGGCATAGTGGATAGATCACTGGTTCCAGAGTCATGAAGACCTGAGTTCAAATCTAGCCTCAGACACTTACTAACTGTGTAACCCTGGGTAAGTCACATAACCTGTTTTCTCAAGTTACTATAAAATGGGAATGGTAACAATATCAACGTCTCAGGTTTTATGAGGACCAAATGAGCTAATATTTGTAAAGTGCTGAGCCCAATGCCTAGTACATGGTAGGCACTTCATAAATGCTTCTTTTCTTTCTCTCCCCTATTGTTGATAGTTCTGGCCAGCCAAGTCTAACAGAATATCTCTCATAGCCTCCTCAGTCCCCCCAGCAGGCCTTCCCTTAATCCAAGTTAATCATATCCTGAGTTCCTCAAGGCACTTATGTTACGTGACCTCAAAGCTGTTCACCCTCTTTTGGACACTCTCTCCACCTTTTCAGTGCCCTTCATTTCACAAAAATCCTGCAAATACGTGCGCCTCCATCAAATCACTCCCAACCCTCTTTTTTCTAACTTAGGCAGTCTTATTCCTTAAATCTTTCTTTAGAGTACCTTTTTTCACCTTTCCTATGAATATCTCTGTAGCTCATCTCTAAAATCTCTCCAGATTCTTCAGGGAAGGAGAAAAATACTCATCAGTTTAGAAAAACCCTCATTGACATTAGGGGTATGAGAGAATTCTGATTGCTTTAGTCTATTTAGGAAAAAGTTTTTAATGGGAAATATTTTAGAATTTTACTTCAAAAAGTGGATGGATGTAATCAGGCAAAGATGTGCCACTTATACACTATGATTGGCATGGAGGTAATTAGGTTCAAAAGTTGTCAAGAAAATGGGACAACTTAGAAACAAAGGAAGTGAATGAATAGAAGGAAACAAGGCACATTATAATGCAGAATGAAAAACCAGAACATAGAAGTTTCCAGGCACCTTGGGATATAGATTACCAAAACTAGATAGAACTTTAGAACATAAAAAATTAGAATGTAGAGTACAGTATGTTAGTTAAGAAAGGGCTTATGGAACAGAATATCAGAACCAGAAAGAACCTTAAAACAAGATTTACGATTGGAAGAGACCTTAGGATATGCGATATTCAGATTGTAAGGAATCTTAGAACATATACTGAAAGGTATCTCAGAATGTATAGTCTTAAGAATTAAAGGAAGCTTGGAGTTAAGATTAGAGAGTCCTTAGAACATATATTGGAAGGGACCTTGGAATATTCAGTGTGAAGAATCAAAGGAACCTTAGAACATAGTGTTAAGATTGGAAGGGATCTTATAATGTACAATGTTAGGATTTGAAAAGGCCTTAGAAAATGTGTAAGAAGGGACCTTGGAACATAGTGTTGGGACTGAAACGAGTCTTAGAATGTATGTAATGTTAAGATTGGAAGGGACTTTAGAATATACATTGGAAAGGTCCTTACAACATATGACGACAGGATTCAAAGGGACTTTAGAACAGACAATGTTAAGATTGGAAAAGATTGTAGAACATGCAGTGCTAGAGCTATAAGAGGTCTCAGAACAGAGAATCTTAGAACCCAGTCTTGGCTTGAGCACCTCCTCCAATATGAAGTCTCTCCCAATCCCCCAGATGTTAGTTGCCCTCACCTGGACCAACATCTCCCTATGTCTATTATCAGTGCCTGCTGTCTTCCCCAATTGAAGAGACATTCCTTGAAGGCAGAGACTGTTCCATTTTCTTCTTTGTATTGCTGGTTCTACTGCAGTACCTGACTCAGGCTTGCTTGATAAATTCTTGTTGAATGATTTCAAAGCATAGAATGGTAGACCCAAAAGAGACCTTAGAAAATATTTTAGAAAATAAAAGCTAGAATGTTAGGGCCAGAAAAAAACGACTCCAGACCTAAAATAGAGATTGCTAGCAGTGAGCGAGAGAACTTTGATCTGATCTTTTCCAAGGCCCTCATTTAAAAAAAAAAGATAAAAAATGAATTTCAGTCATGCTCCTATGGTCACACAGCTAGCTAGTAGAAGCAATAGGACTAGAAGTATTATATGACGGGAATAAAGAAGGAAAGTAACGGAAAATGAGATTTTAAATGAGTAGAAACAAAACCCACAGTGGGTCCACCCATGGTGTCATCTTCCCCAACTCCCTCCTTGAACTTTCAAAAATTCAAAAGGATCTTTTGCACAATCTGAAATGAGATATATTTGTATCAACAACATTTTAAGATCTGGGTAGAAAATTCCTTGATCCCCTGCACTAAAGTAGGCTATGTTATCTGATGCTCTCTGAGGCTCAATCCTCAGCTTCTCCATGAACCATTTACCAATTTTTAAATGGAGTATCAAATTGTTTGGAGGGTTACCATCTAACAGAACAAATTACAGGGAAGACTTAATTTGTGGTACGGTTCAATACAGTCAATTAAATACTGTATAGATTAGAAAGTAATTTGCTTAACACTTTACCATTAGTTGTTTTTCAAAAAATAAATTCCACACTATTTAGCCTTCATATTGTTTTTCCCCCCTGAGGCAACACTATTTACTGAGAGAAAGAGAGAGAGGAAAAGGAAAAAAAAAAAACAACACAACAGGATTCAAACACATGAAAAAAGGAATAAGTAGACAGACTCAGAATAAAAATAGATACATGAAAAACACAAGACTTCACACTCTGAGCAATTACAGTGGTTGAAACCTAAGTGCACAAAGGGAGGCGCGGGCTCATTAGAAGTGCCTTTCTTTTCTTAACATACTTTTGGACATGTTTTCTGAATAGCCAAGCCAGGGGGGCTTGGAGGCAAGCAACAGTAAGACCCTCCAAGCGTTCTGCTAGCAAATGTGATGGGGAACAGGTCAGAGCCGTTGGCCTTTTGTTTTTCTCGTGCTGGCAAGCCAGGGGTCTTATGGGAATTTAAGGAAGGAACACACACACACACACGTATATACACACAAACACACACATACACACTCACACATTCACACACAAACACCCACACACCCACCCACATACACACACACACATACACATACACACACATACTCTTATATACACACAAACACACACATACACACTCACACATTCACACACAAACACCCACACCTTCACACTCACACATTCACACACATACACACACACTCTCACACACATACACACACACACTTACACACATACACACACACACTCACACAC
>CM053586.1:346029590-346067980 GCA_028646515.1 Pseudochirops corinnae | reverse complement strand
ACACACTCACACATTCACACACAAACACCCACACCTTCACACTCACACATTCACACACAAACACACACACACTCACACACATATACACACAAACACACACACACACACACACACACACACACACATACATTTTTGAGGTAAGATCCACAGGTGCAGAATATTGAATATCACCTCAGGCTTTTTCTGTGGCTTGATCAGTTATACTGATTTTTTATCTTTCTCTGTCTTTCTTTTATAGCATTTTTTATTTTAAGCTATGACTGTCACAGACACGAGGGGAAATCTTGGTCTTGTAAAAGTAAAAAAAAAGATCAGTAAAAACGTATTAAAACAGTAATACAAAGATCTGACACTGACCAAAAATGAAATAAAACCAACAACTTGAATCTGTTGCTCCATGTTACCACCTGGTAAAGTTCACATTCTCATGCCTGGCATTTGAGTCTCCCCTGTCCCAAGTCTGTACCTCCTTTCCTTTCTTGTCTTTATTCTTTTCACTTCCCTGCATGCACTCTAGTCTCAGTCTATAGACAAACATGTAGCTATATCTCTCTCAACCTTTCCCACACCCTATCTTCCCAGGTCAAGCATGTGCAATGCACACCATTATTTCCACTCCTATGTTACCTACCCTTTCAAGACAAGCTAGAATGTCCTCTCCGAGAAATCTTCCCTGATCCATATCTCATTTCTCAGTAAGCATTTTTCCTTTCAGAACAAAGTACTGTTTCCATTTCTTGGATGTTTCCAATTTCTCGATTTCCAAGCGGAACGCTTGGAGGGTCTTACTGTTGCTTGCCTCCAAGCCCCCCTGGCTTGGCTATTCAGAAATAAACTTACCATAGTTTTTGGAAATGGAAACAGTAAGAAAATGGAAAAAGAAAAAAACTTACCATAGTTTTTATTGCACTTTGTCTTATCTCTGTTCCTTGTGATACCTTATCTATCTCTGCCAGAACCCTGAGCAACACTGCATAGAACATGCAACAAATATTTTCTTGTAAAGGTAAGCTCAGAGGACCTTTAGAATTTGGTTACCTGTTATCTACATAGGAACTGGCAAAAGATGAGGCTAGTCTGGTAGACAGAGAAAGATTTTGTCCTGGGCTTAGCTTTCCCCAGTGCCTGTTCTTCATCTTTTGGTTGTCCAGTGGTATTCAATAATGTCTTAGTCTCCGTGACCTCATTTGGGGTTTTCTTGGCAAGGATACTAAGGTGGCTTGCCATTTCCTTCTCCAGCTCATTTTACTGATGTGGAAACTGAGGTAAACAAGGTATAGTGATTTGCCCAGGGTCACACAACTGGTGTCTGAGATTAGATTTGAACTCAGGAAGAAGTGTCTGTCTGACTTCAGGCCTAGCCCTCTGACCACTGTGCCACCTAGCTGTCCTTTCTTTGTCTACTCATCTACATTGAGAGTTGGAGGGGTTTGAAATTCAAAACGTAAAAGATCATAGAACTTCACCAGGTGCCAGTAGTTGTTAGGCTGATGACCAGTTGTAACTTAACCTTCAGAAATTAAAACTGCAAGATATATGGAATACTCACCATAAGCTAAAGTGAGGTCAACCATACCCAGAAACCAGAAAGTTCATTCCAAAAAGAAATGTATGGACCTGTTGGCCCTAGCTACTAAGCCAAAGCTTTGTTAGCCCCTTGTTCTGAAAAGCTTGGCATTTGGTGATGAGAATCTCCTATAAGAGGTGGAAAACCTCATAGCCAGAATTCTGAAGGGACTAAGACACTATTTGGTAATGGAAGAAGTTGAAAACTTTCACCTCCCCTCCTTCCCAATCCTGAATGAAGATCTATTGCCAAGGCAGAATTTTTTATCATTTATTAAAAAAAAAAAAATAAAACCTCTTCTGGTTTTGAACTAAAAGAGCATGATAGAGCCTACTCTTTTCATGATAGCACTATGCCAAACACCATCAACTGAAATCAGAAACTGGGATTAGAGGGAAGCTTCACAGTCACATTCTCAACGGGTACATGTTTGGCAGAGACTGAGGGAAACTCTGCAAAACAGCATCTGATGAAAGAGTGGCTGGCAGTCACTATTTCTGACTCATAGATGTAGTTCCAGAAGGGAATTCCAAGGGTTGATGGTCCAGTCCCATTTTACAGAAGAGGGAATTAAGGTCCAGGAAGTGACTTGTCCAGATTTATAATGTGGTAATCATCAGAAGTGGATCATTTATACTACTTCATATGAGGCAGTATAGAGCAGAACAGTGCCCCGAAGAGTAGCATCCATCCAAGACTGGATGCACATGTCTGCTGGTGTTGTGCAGTGGAGACTCTGCTATGGCCAGTGGGACAGGGTCCAGAAAGGCTGACATCTCCAGCTGATAGCCCTTGAATATATCAGTTTCATTGCAGAATCAGAGGTGTGGCATGTTTCCTGCATGTCTGCTCTGGCCTGACCTTGTGTATTTCCTACAAGTGCACCCCTCCACATATAAGTCCTGTGTCTACTCTTCCCACTGCTAATGTGTGTATTTGGGCAAAGTCTGCCCTAGTTTGGGATGGGTAGATAAGTTTTGTTACTACTTTGGTTTTTCCTGTGCTATTTTGCTAGATGCTTTTGCCTTGAAATAATCGGGTCCTCTGACTATTAAAGGTAAATACATTAGAAGGGGCCTATGATTTATAGTTTGGAGAGAATACAGACCCACAGAGTGCCATGATTCAAAGGTAGCCTTTTCTAAGGGATCAATCCCATGAATTGCGGCAATGGGAGGAAGAAGGTCCACAGGTGATATAGTCGGATGAATAAATGATTCATATGTTATGAACAAGCTCCCTCCTTATATTTCAGGATAGTATTTAGGCCCTTATGATTTGTTATTTCCGCCCAGTTGGCCTGCCCCATAACCCAGTTCCTCTAAGACAGTGTTTGCTCCAGGGACAGAAATCTTGAGTGGAGAAGTATGAGCAGATTGATGAGAAAAAGCATTGCCTAGTGGAGAGAGTGCTAAACTTGGAGTCAGGAAAACCTGGGTTCAAATCTCATTTTGCCCACAGAAACTAGATGTATGGCCCTGGGCAAGTCACTTAACCTTTTTTGAAGGCTCAGTTTGCTCATCTAAAGCCCATGATATCCTATGATCTCTCTGTAAAAGAGCATATCCTGGCAGAGGTATTCCATATGGATTAGATGCGTGAGGGAGATTGGTAGAGGTGGACTCCTCAGGACTTGTTATGTGATTGGATATGGCAGGTGAGAGAGAGAGGGAAGAGCCCTAGTGGGCTTCTGACTTTTCCCAGGTCCTTTCATGTCTTCTTGCTATGAATCATCTTGTCCATTTGAGTCAATTGTGAGGCCTAATGGATGAGTACTTGTAGGTATTTTGAGAGGTGGGGATGAAACGCAGCTACCCTGCTGTTGTATTCACTGCATTCTAAGGCATTTGCAATCCCCACCATCTGGCATAATATAGAGCTGGCAAAGACAATGATGGATCAACCCACAAAGAATCTTTTTCAAATGGATGATACTTCTTAAGAAATATCATCAATGCGTCACAAAATTAACTCTGGGAGAAGGTAAGATTACAAATATATCTTTAAGCCCGGAAGGCAGACATAGATGTACTTTTCCAGGCAATATTAGGTATAGTTTAAAATGTTTGATTTTAGAACACTTAATGAAGGCTCCCAGAAAAATTAAAATGTCTCCATCTGCTATCTTATACATTAGGTGTGATTTTCCCATCATGTAATAATGTCTGGATCTAATTCCACAAGGAAGTCTTCTAATCATGGCTTAATTTCCAAAGCACAATTTGATGATCAATAAGACAGTGTGAACTTCCATAGCATAGGGTCCTCCCTGAGATGACGTCTTTTTTAATACCCAGTCAAAGGAGAGCATTCAGGAAGGCAAAGAAAGGATATAAGAGGCTGGTCTCCACCCACTGCACTTCCCTGCCCATATCTGAATGAAGTTCACTCAAGCTCCTTCAACCAGTACCTTCCAGTGGTATGAATACATGCTACATCTGTTTCACTTCATTAACGCACTGACAAAAATCTGTGGTTTGCTCTTTGGAGTGACTATTCTCCACATTCTAAAAGCCCCTTACAATTAACTGAAAGGCAATTCTGTTACATGAATAAAGAGCCCCAACAGAGAGTCAAAAAGACCTGAATTCAGGTCCCGCTTCTGACACATACTGGCTGTGTGACGTTGAAGAATCAGTAGAAGCATCGATATTTATTAAATGTCCTACTATGTGCATAGGGTCTGAGCTAAGTTCTGGGGATACAACTACAAAGAATGAAACAATCCCTACTATCAATGAACTTACATTCTAATGGGAGAGATAAATACACATAAAAATACATAGAGCATTGATCTATTAATAAATGCAAATAGATAAAAAGTACTTAAATACAAGTTAATTGACAAATCACTTAACCTCTTCCTGCCTCAGTTTCCTCTTCTGTTAAATGAGAGAGTTGGGTGCCATGGCCTCTAAGGATACTTATAGATAAAAAAATAAATCTCTGATTTTATCTATAATATATATGGGCCATGTGACCCTGGGCAATTCATAGAAGTGTTTCAATCACATCGCCAAGACCATGTATTGCAGAAAAGATGTGAATCTCTGTTGCTAGAGAGAGTTTCCTCACTGGGAGTTCCCTACCCTCTTGATATCACAGAACCAAACAGAGACAAGCAGAATTTCCTGAACAAACACTATCCCAGTGATACTGGGTCACATGGAAGGCCACCTGGGCAAAAGGAACAAAACAGAGGCACTTGGTTATTGGCCAAGGTACAAGGTAAGAGCTTGCTCAGAATTCGAGATCATAGGACCTCTAATTTTTAGATGGAAGGAACCTGGGAGGTCACTAGTCTGACCCTATCACCTTGTAAAACTCAAATACCCACTGTAACATGAGCCCTTCCTGATGCCACAGTCATTAGCACTCTCTCCCTCTTGCAAACACTATTATTTTGTAGCTACTTTGCATTTACTTCCTTATGTAGATATTGTGGCCTTCTCGGTAAATTATAAAAACTTCTTAAAGACAAGGACATTTATGACTTCATATTCACTTCTTAAATGTTTGTTAAAATGAATGGAATGGAAATACAGCCGTCAGAGGTTGAATGATTTGTCCAGTATCACATAAATAGTGGGCAGAAGAGTTGGAATTTGAATCCAAATCCTTTGATTCTGAATGAAATGTCCTTTTTCAAAATATCTGGATGTTATCCATTGTACCTGGTTGTTTCCAGCAGTCTAGAAATCAAATCAACAAGTATTTATTAAGTCCTGAATCTATGATCCTATGAGGTGACTGGGAAGTGGTAGGGTTGGCCTTAGAGCAGCAAGAGAGAGTAAAATGTCACCAAATCATAGTCTAGGGCAGCAGTTCTCAACCTGTGGGTCGTGACCTCTTTGGGGGTCAAATGACCCTTTCACAGGGGTCACCTAAGACCACCCAAAAACACATAGACACTGCTTCTCTATCCATCTCCAGGAGGGTCCGCCCATATGCAGATATGCCCACATATGAGTATTAAAGGGTCGTGGCATTAGGAAGTTTGAGAACCACTGGTCTAGGGTCACAAGAGTAAGACTTTTGTTTTCAGACAGAGATGGAAAACTGATTATCATCATCGAGGCAGTATAAAATCATGGGTAGAGACCTGCCCTTGGAGTTGGGAAGATCTGGATTGAAATCTTACCTTTGGTAGACAATGACTGTGAGACTGTGAGTAAGTCGTCATTTAACCTCTAAGAGCCCTAAGAGATTCTTTAAAATGGTTGGTTAGAGGTTTTCAGTCTGAAGTAGTGGAAGGAATCTCCACAGTTGGTGGCCCCCGAACAGAAGAAAGACCAAACCAATACAATTACCATAACATTAACTCAATAGAACGTTATAATTTACCCAGTAATCTCCAAGATGCTGATATATTACACCTGATTTTTTTTTTAAAGCAGATCAGTCAGCAATCAACAACATACATTTATGAAATGCTTGCTATATGTCAGGTACCATATTGAAAGTAAACAGAATATTCCCATTTCTCTCAACCTGATCAAAAGGTTAAGTCCACAGTATCATTTCCGAATTCTCTAATATTCTCTTCCTTCCGTCTGATCCCCAAAACTTTGCTGAATTCCTCAAGGAATCTTGTGGAATATCAGATAGGCTACTCTCTGAAAGAACCTTTCTCTCTGTCTCTTTTAGGCGCTGCAGCATCATCATGCTGTGCATGAAATTTCCTACATTGCAAAGGACATCACAGACCACCGAGCCTTTGGATATGTCTGTGGGAAGGAAGGAAACCACAGATTCGTGGCGATCAAAACAGCCCAGGCAGTGAGTGTCTTTAACCACCAGCAACTACCTAGAAGTATCAATGCCTTTTCTTTCACTTTGGGATTGGCAGGATGGTGCAGAGTTAAGAAAGATGGAGTTGGAGTTGAGGGTCCTGAGTTTGAATCCTGGCTCTTCCACTTACTTCCTTTGTGACTTTGGGGAAGTTACAGCCTCTCTGGGATTCAGTTTGCTCCTATGTAAAATTACAGGGTTGGGCTGATCTCCCTGCTTAAGTTCTCCCACCTCTAAATCCTATTTCAGTCACTGGTCCAGTCTCACTTCGAATGGCCATATTGTTGGGCTTGGTCGGTGGAGTGATAAGAAATCTAGAAGTAAAGGGAACTTCTGAGTTCATCTCATCCAGACTTTTGGGTTTCCTGGTGAGGAAGTGGAAGTCCAGAAAGATTAGGTAACTTCCCCAAGGTCACATGTGAAATAAGAGGCAGAGTCAGGATTCAAACTGTCACCTTGAGACTTCAAATGAACCTTTCCTTTGTTCCTGCCATGTTGCCTCCCATAGCCGCAGATTTGCTTGGACTTCACAAATCAGTTAGTCTAATCCCTTAATCTGACAGAGGAAGAAGGTAAAGGTTTAATAATGTGCCTAAGGTCACAGAGGTAGTAGAATTGGGATCTGAACCCCAGTTCTTTACCTCCACATCCAAAACTCTATCCTCTTTGCCATATGGCGTGTGCTGCTGCCCCCAAACCCTCTATCCTCTGGAGGCTCACCACCACCAGTGCTAAACACTTCCCAAGAAGAAACCATTCTCTTCCTACCTCCATGTTTTTCTCCATTCACTTCTCCTAATGACTAATTATTTTTCTTTCTAATTAAACTGGATGTACTCATTGTGTACAAACAAATTTGCTTCCATTCATAATCTCCCACACAAAAAAAGAAAAACAAGAGAAAGTAAATAATTCTTTCACAAAGAGCCCATTCTTATTTCATTGTATTAAAAGATACTACCAAATAAAAAGCAACACCTTTTATGTATATAATTATTGTTATTACTAATTTGCAAATATAATTAGCCAGCAGAATGAACTTTCGCCCAGATGCAATTTGCTAAGCCAATATAAACAAGGTAGAATTAATTTAGGGTGAAGTGATTTCAACTTAATAATAAAATGAGCTTCTGGAGGTTGGAGCCAGCAGGAAGAGAATTTGGTCACTGCCCAAGGAGGGCTATTCCATCCTTAACGTGGGCCTCCTATTTTGTGTCTCTGCAGGCTGAACCTGTGATCCTCGACCTTCGTGATCTCTTTCAACTTATTTATGAATTGAAACAGAGAGAAGAACTGGAGAAGAAGGCACAGAAGGATAAACAGTGTGAGCAGGCGGTCTACCAGGTACATCTGCAAATTTGGCCTGGTGCCCACAAAACTAGAAGCTCTAAGTAAACAGAAGTGAAGTTGTCAGTTAGTGCTTCCAGGGCCTGATGAGAGCCTTGGTGTAAATAACCTAGGCAGAAGCAGGCTGTTTTAAGGGGTCTCTCCATGGTCTGCTGTTCTGTTTCCTGTTGGCGATTGAGCTTTGAGATGAAGTCAAGAGACCAGTGAAATCTTCAACCCAATTTGTACTTTTAGTGAGAAAGAAATTCAATTGTCACAGCTGTCATCTGGAATGAAGTGGGGAGTGGGGTGGGAGGAAGGAGTGGTGGGGAACGTTCCAAGAGTTTGGACATTTCCCACACCTTTCCAGCTGTTCCTTTTCAGAAATACCGCTCCTCCGAAAGACTGGTTTCTTTGCAATCCTTTAATTTCTTGCTATAGTCTCACATCTCTTCTTTTTTCATCCTTTGCTTTTCGCCTTCCCTTCTCTGACTCTGCGGTAGACAATTTTGGAGGAGGATGTAGAAGATCCCGTGTACCAGGTAATTTTGGAAGCTTTGTGGGTTAACAAAGTCACAAGCAGTTAGGCCAGACCAGAGTGACCGTGCTTGTTATTTGTCAGGGGACCAGAGGGACCCCTGATTGGAAAGAATAGAGCTAGTCTAAAAACACTTCAGGGAGCTCAAGAACCTGTCAATCTGGAAAAAGATGGCTATTAAAATGAACATATCCAAGTATCAGCAATACAGGACTGAGTATGAGAGATTACCCTTTCTTCCTTTCCTCTCTCCATCCCCTTATTGCTCTAAAAACCTGTACCAGGAGCTAAATATTTTTAAGAGTGGGGCGAGCATTCCTTATTCATTAGAGGAATAGTGCAGGTGATTCCCTGAGGCAAGGATTGGCCAATTGGCTGACATAAACCACAAAGGACAGTTGTGGTGGGATTGTTCAAATGGGAGAGGGGCAGTCACCTGTTTCCCAATAGATGATTTCACTGGGCATGGTTTCTTTGGAGTCATTGATTATGTGGCCTCATACCATAAGGGGCATAACAGCTCATAGGAACATAGAAAACAGTAGTGACATGGAGGTGGCATGAGTTCTCCTCTCATCTCCTCATCCAAGTATGAAATTGATTTGTATTCTATACACGACACATGGATTTGATCTTTTTTTTTTTTTAAATTGCTTTAGAATTTGTAGGTCTAAGAGTTTAATAGTGATATGTCCAGCACAACTCCCCACCTCCAACCTGCAATTCATGCTAAACACATTTGGGGACTTATAGATTAAAGAGCAATCTTTTTAAAAATTTATTTTGTTTTTGATTAGTGGAATAAAACAATCATTTCCATAACATAGTATAATAAAAAAAAAAGATGATTGCACATGAAACTGCAAATCTACTGTGCCCAATTTGCTATTCCTTTTAAATATACAACAAAGTTGTCATGTCAATTTCCCTTTTTTCCTTTTTTTCTTCCTTCCCCCCCCCAGCCCTGGAGATGGCGACCATTAGACATAATATTTGTGTGTATACACACACACATGTACACACACGCACACATATATATATATACATACATGCACAATACATATATAAGTGAAATTATTCTGTATATTTTTCAATTCTTTCTGTGGATGCAGATAGCATCTTTCCTCATATATTCTTTATAGTAAATTTGAGCAATCATTTTTTAAAAAATATATATGATAAACTGAGAATCTACAATTGATGTACAGCTGTTGCATTGGTTGATATAAAGGTTTTATTTTTTTTTCAAAAAATTTGTGTTTTCCAAACCTGAAATAACTACCATAAAAGCTGTTAGTGTTAGATTTATACCTATAAATCTTTTTTTTTTCAAAGAGATCACTCTTTGACAAAGCAGGCTATTTTTGTGGGTACCCTATTGCCAGTTAATATTGCATTTTCAATTTGGAAGAAGTAAGAAAGTGACATTCAGAGGACTGAAGTCACTTCAGGTTTCTCTATGCTTTCTCATTGCTCCAGAAGCTTATACCAGAAATAGTAACAAAGCTGGAGGGGGCAAGGGAGGACTTTTCTCCTCCCTGGGTTAAACAAGAATGTAATCGTGCCACCAAAGTGCATACACTTGCCTGGTGGTGACAGAACGTCCCTGTTCAGAGTCCAGGAATAAAAGCACTAGCTAGGGGAGCAGATTGAGTCTCAGGTGAGAAGGCTGCAAGGAATGGATTCTCCTCATAATTTCAAGGGCTACCAGGTCTTTGCAACTACTTTTGTTTCAAAAACAATCTGACTGTTGTTAGCCATTCATTGATTGTGCTTCTCCCTGGACCACCTGGTCTCTGTTAAGCCTTTGCTCTGTGTCTAGATCTTTAATGCTTGCCTGATTGATCTCCTGTTCCAAATGGTCTTTTTCTCCCTTTCTTTTCCATCTCTGACCTTTCTTCTTTGGATGACGATCCAATAGTACATTGTGTTTGAGGCTGGACATGAGCCAATTCGTGAGCCTGAAACGGAAGAGAACATTTATCAGGTATCCAACTACTTGCTGTCTCACTTACCGCTGTTGCAGAGCCAGACTTCAAGAACATAGACCCCCCCCCCAATTGGGGAGGGTTACCTCTCTCTCCACAAGGCACAGGCACTGAAGGATGTGCCCCTTTAGTATTTCTCATGCATGATTTAATTATGTAAGAGTGAGTTTGGGATGATTTGTTAATGTTGCATATGAAGTAGCACCCTGGAGTCTTGGCCGGAGCACCAGACCATGATTCAGGGGGTATGTGGATGGATTCAAGGCTGTAGTTTGCCACTCACTCACTTGGATAGGTTGCTTAACTTCTTGAGGGGGGGAAGATGTTTAGAATAGAAAATATCTTAGATCCATTTAACTCAAATAGTCTAAGGTCCTTGCCAGCTCGGGCACTGGACATTTGGTGGTATGACAGTCTGTGTTCCAAGGTATTCCAAGGTCTCTCACAACTCCAACATTTTTTATTCTGTGTTCTAACATTCTATATTCTAAGTTCCCTTCCAGTTCTAACTTTCCAGGATCTAAGGACCTTTACTAGCTTTGTGACCCTGGGCAAGTCAGTTATAGTCTTCCAGCCTCCATTTCCCTATCTGTAAAAAGAGAATGATAATATACCTACTCCTCAGAGTTGATGTAGGAATCAAATGAGACAACATATGGAAACATTCCACAAACCTTAAAGCAACATATAAATGCTTGCTCGCTGGTGTCACTTTCATCAATGCCATCATCCTCCTCCTCATCCTCATCCTCATCCTCTTCCTCCTCATCCTCATCATCCTCATCATCCTCCTCATCCTCATCATCCTCATCATCCTCCTCATCCTCATCATCATCATCATCCTCCTCTTCCTCATCCTCATCATTGTCATGCTATTCAAGGCCCATTCCAGCTTCAGCATTCTGGAGTTTAACAGTCTGTGTTCTGCCATCTTTTCCAGTTGTCTGCATTCACTTCTGTTGTTAGTCATTCATAGGTGTGAGTCCCACTTTAAACAGGGGCAGCTCCTAGGGGGCAGACATCGTAGTACACACCGGTGGTCAGGAGGACCTCCTTTCAAAGCATAGTTGTGTGCCGGGATACTGTGTGCCCTTGGACACATTATTTAACTGGTCCAGGCTTCCCTTTCTCTTTTTTAAATTAAATTTATTTATTTACTTTTAGTTTGCAGCATTCAATTCCACAATCCCTTGAGTTTTAAATTACCTCCCCCTCCTTCTCCTCTTCCCTCCCCTCCCATGGCGGCATGCAATCAGATATAGATTTTATAAATACCTTCACATTAAACATTAGTCAAGTTGTAAAGAAAGATTATAACCAATGGAGTGAACAAGAAGAAAGAAGGAACAAAAGAGAGAGAAAGAGAGAGAGAGAGAGAGAGAGACAGAGCAAGAGCAAGTAGTTTGTTTCAATCTGCATTCGGACTCTAATTCTTTTTCTGGACGTGGATGGCCCTTTCCATCATGAGTCTTTTGGAGTTGTATTATAGTGTTGCATCTCTGAGAGGTGGGCTTCCCTTTCTTTACTTATAAAATGCAAAGGTTGGACTAGATGGTCCCTGAAGTCCCTTCTAGCCCTACTTCTGAGATCCTGGGACATAGAAAATCCCTATAGAAACATACCGATAGCTATACCATTGGGGCTTCTTCACCCCACAATGAGAACGCACCTCACTGTTCCTTTGAAAAATCCTGTGATTCTGGTTCATTAAAGCAAAAATGTCAATTTCTAGAGCGCGCAATTTCCGTACACCTCTTCAGCCTGTGTATGTCACATAAAGCTAGATCCGCTTGAAATCCGGGAGTTTTAATAAGAGCTACTTGGGGACAGCATGCAATTTTAAAGGAGCCTCTATCAGTTTGGGATTTAAGCAGGGGGTTTACACCCTAATTCTGAAGCCTGAGCAGCTGAGAAAAATGAATATGAATATGGTATATTTTCAGTAACTAACAAATGATTTGCTTCCTCTATCTTATTAGTAAGAGACACAGAGCGGAGGACACAGATGTGTGAGTCTAATCTTAGTTCAGTCCCTAACAGTTTGGCATCAGGCAGGTCCCTGCTGTGAAAAAGAACATGGCTTAGCTTCAGTCTGCCTTCAGAGAAGAAGTTTAATACAGTGAAGAGACAGGGAGCATCAGAGCCAAGAAAACCTGGGTTCAAATGCTGATTCTCACACATATCAGCTGAGTGACCCTAGGCAAGTCACTTGAATTCTCAATACTCTATGGCAGAAGTGTCAAATGTATGACCCAAAGGCAATGTTCCCAAGCATGACCCAAAGCAGATTAAATTACAATAAGGAGAAATCTAACCAGATAAATAAAGATACGTAAATGTAACTAGTGTTACCTTTTACAATTAAGTCAATAAGCAGCCTGTAGAGATTCTTACATGTAGATTAGTGCCTCACGTTTCTATTGGACTCTGACATCAGTGCTCTGGGTGACCCTCCCAGACTAGGGGCAGAGAAGGCACCTTTCTGCATTGTGAGGGGCCTTTGTTCACCTGGGAGTCCCCTGACCCAAACACATCCCAAGGCCCTAACCCATTCTCACTTCAGTCTAGTGTCTCCATCAGTTCTCCTCAAAAAAGATTCATGCTACCTGGAGCTAGAACCCAGAACCCTGAAAGAAGGAGTCCCATGCTCTTGTGACCAAACCAGCCAGGTTGTAGGGATGATATGACATGGTGGCCAAAGTCTCTTCTAATCCTCAACTGCAAAATCAACAATTCTGTGACCCAAGATAGAGCCCAAAGGTGCCTTGGAGGCCACCTAGTCCAGCCCCCTCATTTTTCAGATAAGGAACTCTGGCCCAGAGGAATGAAGTAATTTGCCTCGGCCCCCCTAGGCAGTTAGTAACAGGGGCAAGATTTGAACCCAGATCTGACTCTAGAACCAGAACTCTTTCCATTGGACCATTTTGCCACTCAAGGTGGGTAATGAATATACATGCACATTTACAGATAAGGAAATTGAGGATTAACCAGTAGTTCTGGCTTATCCATATTTGCATCCTGCCTAATTACCTGCTAATCCTAAAGTGTCTTCCTGATGAGGCCCAGGACACCAGAGCTTTCTTACTGGGCCAACAGAGGCTGCAGCTTAAGGGGGAAGACTGGTGGAAACAATAGTCCCTGAATTGTTCTGCAGTGTATAGGTATATTATATTCCTTGTATCATCTGACCCTTAAAAGTCACTTGTGAGGTAGGCAGGGATGAAGAAACTGAGGCTTAAGCCAGTCAAGGAGCATGGCCAAGGTCACGAGCACATAGGCAGTGCCAGAGCCAGAGCCCAGTGTTTCTTACTACAAATCCAGAACTTTCCTTACTGTCCTATAGGGTGTATATGTGTGTGTGTGTGTGTGCGTGAGAGAGAGAGAGAGAGAGAGAGAGAAAGAGAGAGAGAGAGAGAGAGAGAGAGAGAGAGAGAGAGAGAGAGAGAAAGGAGGGAGGAAGAAAGGAAAGAAAGAAGGGAGGAAGGGAAGAGAAGGAATGGAGGGATAGGTATATGTGTGTGCTTGTATTTATTAAGATTACATTTATTCTGCTTTTATGTACTTATTGTCCCCCTACCATTAGCACAGAAGTTCTTTGAGAATAGGATGTGATGAATAAAAATCCTGAGACAGCATTTCTGGGTAATTAATAATCAGTTTACTAATTGGACTAGCTAATAATAAATTGATGATCAGTGGTTCCTCTCAATAACCAAGACCAGGACAGAAACATACTGGAAATCTTAACCTACTGACACAGACTCCTAGAGCCTTGAAGTGGGAAGGGCCCTGACATGTCATCTGGGCCCAACATATGTAGTATATAGAAGTCCCTTCTGAGATGACCCTAACAGGTTGACCTGCAGGAAGAGTTCCTATTTGTAGCAGGGTTTGGGTTATTCACTTGGTTTTGTCTAAACCCGCACATCTCTTCCCATCCTTGATAAGTTAAGGGTCTTTTATCTGAATGACTTTGAGTAAATCACTGCACCTACTGGATGTAGTTCCTGCACCTTTGAAGCAATTGTGATTTGCTCTATTCACTCTTCTTCTCTGATCCCTTGACTCCAGGAAAAGTGCAGGACCCTAAAAGAACTAGTATGGTGAACTGGAGAGGGCATGGGACTTGGAGTTAGAAAGACACGGGTTCAAACTCCAGTTCTTATGGGAGTAGGCTGGACTCAGTGGCCACTAAAGTCCCTTCCAGCTCAAAATCTGTGATGCCTTGGGTCATCACCACCACCATCACCAGCACCATCACCATCCTCATCATCCTCATCCTTACTAATATGTATACTGAACAGATGTTTAAGGCTTGCAGAGGAGATAAATAAGGCATCATACTGGGTCCTTTTAACAACTCTGTGGCAATTCTCATTTTACAGGTGAGGAAAATAAGGCAAAGAGATGTTAAGTGACTTGCCAGTTACACATTTCATTAGTATCTGAGGCCATATTTGAACTCAGGTCATCCTGACTCCAAGTCCAATGTTCTATCCACCATACCACTTAGCACACATTTAGGGCTTAGCACAATGCCTGACATATAGCAGATACTTAATGAATGTTCAGTGACTGATGAGCCACTTAGAAATTTGCCCCTCACCCATATTCTCTTGGGGAAAACCAGCAACCTCTCACTGCAAGATATCTGTTGTTTCTTCTTTCTTCTTTGTTGTGGCTGATCACTGAACCTTTATTTGGTTGTTTGGAAATAAGTATTGTTCATATTTTTAAAGCTCTCATTTCCATAGCACTTTAACTTGTACAAGATGCTTTTTGAAAAGTGTGTCCTAACTGCATTTCCTTTGCTTCTTCATCAGGTTCCTACCAGCCAAAAGAAGGAGGGAGTTTATGATGTGCCAAAAAGTCAGCCTGTGAGTGTAAGTATCCAATGACCTCTTCCTATTTCTGGGCATGTCATGCTTCTAGAGCATTTTGGGTGGCAGGATCTTTAGCCAAGAAGTATGAATCCCACAGGGTGGTGTTTGGCAGGTCCATACAGCTTGATAATAAGGTAACCAAGGGCCAGATCTTCCCAGGAGGCAGAGATTGGTCCTCATTTAGAAGAGAAAGATCCACAGGTTTAGGAAACTTCCTGTTAGTTAATGAGATAACACACCCAAATTCTGAAATCTCACCATCTTAACTGCCTAAAAAAGGTCAACACTCAGATGGAAGTAGTTTAAGGCACTATCCGTGTGGTTGTATATGCCCTGAAGTTTTAATGTTATGTTCTCTTGTTCACTCTGATGCTGTAATGAGCCCTGGTTTCACTGTTGGCGAGACAGAGCAACTTCACCCACCCATACAAATCAAGGTCACTTAACCTCATATGGGGTGGTATGACTCATAAAAAATTCCATTCTCCCCACCAAAAAAATGATCACCTAGCAACCAGCCTTTTGGCAACAGGCCTCCCCAGACTTCTCTACTGGCATTGACAAGGCATTTTCAGTTGCCTTGTGCAAACTCATGGGCTCTCTAGATTGGTAGAACCTGGCACTAAAGTCAAAGAACGTTGGTTCCACTCCCATCCCTAATGCTTATACCACGTGTGGCTTTGGCCAGTTCATTTCACACACCTGGACCTCAGTTTCCTCATATGAAAAAAGATGAGATTGATCTAGAAGGCCTTGGAGGTCTCTTCCAGCCTTTATTATGACCTTCTGGAGCATGTGTTCCTAAGACAGTCTTCAGAACTGCAGGATCATCTTACCGCGCTGATGAGAGGAGGTTTATAGAGGTCTCCTGTAGCCTACACTGATCGCTGTCTTTTTATATACACATCCACCTTTTTATTCCTGACCTTAAAGAAAGAGAAAGGAGACAGTGATACAACGACTGTATCAACTTGGGCTTAGATGAGCTCTAATGTTTCATCCTAAACAGTATAAGAGTCTAGGAGTCTAGGACCAGCCACTTTCCAGAGTTTTAAAATTCTACACGTACATGGACATGTATATGTATATATACACATGTATGTATATACACATAGGTGTGTATATAGTATAAATATATATACTATTTTATTGCTCTGCGGAGAACTTTTTTCTCCTTATTCCCTTACTGAAGAATTAATTAAACACTCAATAGTAAGAGGAAGGACTTTATTTTCTGACATTCATCAGTTTCAGTTTATAGGAGATAGCAATGTATGGTCCATATCAGCAGAGCATCATTGTGCTGAATAGCATTTAGAGAGATCCTGGAATAGTGTATTGTATCCCAGGCTTGGAATCAAGAAAGATTTGTGTTCAGGTCTTATTTTTGGCAAATGCAAAGTCTGCGACCCTGGGAAAATCACTCAGGCTCTGAATAACCCCAGGAAGATCTCTTTTTAAGAGCTGCCAAACTACATCCCTAAAAGAGCTGCCAATTCCATCCCTAGGGTATTTCTACAACAGGTGGTCCATAGTCCAAACAGAAACAGAGATCTGGGTGGAAAAAAAAAAAAGAATTAGCATTGATCTCTAAATCATGCTAACATTGTATGAATGGGTTTGCTGACACATATACATAATTTGGAGTGAAGATACCCAGAATGACTGTAGTCTCTAAAGACTCCAAGACCAACTCCATGCTTTTAGTTGCCTGTGAGTGGAAAAAGAATCATGATGTGGAAAACTTCTCTAGGTATCTTTATTCCATTGGTAAGATTGAGGAAAGGATCCTTCATATCCAACCTGCCACTTCCTTCATTCATTCATTCTACAGAGCTCACCATAAGTCACCCCCTAAAACATGCCCCTATCTAGTGGACCACTGTTACCTTACAAGACAGGGAAATAACTGGCTCCTTCCACCACTCGGAAAGTGAAGATCACCCACCCAAATGTACCTGTATCATGAATGATGCATACCAGTTTTCCTTGTTCCTTCCTTCCTTTCTTCTTTTCTTCCTTTTGTCTTTTCTTTTTTTCATTCAACAGCTAGAATTAGAAGATCCAAGTTCAACTGACTGCAGCACTTGTTAGCTGTGTTACCCTGAGAAAAAATTATTCAAACTCTCACTGCTTTACACATAGAAGGATTCAATAAATGTGAATTGGATGGAATTGTCTCAGTTTCTTCATCTGTAAAATGGAAATTGTAATACTTTAAAATACTCAGAGTTTCAGGCTATGCAGTAATATAGTCAGATGGATTTGGAATGGCCCAGGCTTAAGGAGTGGGTGCATTTGGCTCAATGTCTATTTGGAAGACGATCCACAGGGTCGCACCCCCTAGGAACCTGTGCTTAGTTCAGTGCTATTCAAACATTTCTGTCATTGATTTGGATGAAGGCATAGAAAGCATTCTAGTTGAATTTATAGGTGAGATAAACCTGGTTGAGATAGACAACATGATTGTATTGAGATCCAAAAAGAATTCTTTTTTGCAAGAAAGGGAAGAAAATTGATATCAACAATAGGGATAAATGTAAGGTCTTATCCTTTTTTAGCAACTGGAGGTCAGAAGTACAGAATGACATTGGTATGGCCAGTGAGGAATTTAGCTGAAAAAGATCCAGGGCTTTTAGTGGCCTCCAAGATCTTTATGTTCAACGGCAGCCACAAGGCTCTGGGCATCTGAGACTTCATTAAGCAAGACTCAGCTTCTGGGATAAGTGACTGAGAGTCCTTCTGGACTCTATACATGGTCAGATCACTCCTGTAGGATTGTTTTCAGTTCTGGACACCACAGTTTAAGAAGGACATCGATAAAGCAGAGAGCTGCCCCCAAAGGAGGCAACTAGAATGTTAAAGATTCTTGAGTCTGTGTGATAAGAATCATTTGACAGAACTAGGGATGATGGGCCTGGAGCAGAGAAGACTCAGAGTAGATATAATAGCTAGCTTCAAGTATTTGAATATGTGTCATGCAAAACTGGGCTCAGGATTATTCTGTGTAGACCTGGAGGACTGGACCAGAAGCAATGGGAAGAAATTGAAAGAGGACATTTTGGGCTAAAAATTAGGAAAAACTTCATAACAATTAGAGGTGTCTCAAAATGGAATGGCTTCCTTTGGGAGCCAGTGGGCTCCCCCTCCCTGGATGTCTTCAAGAAGACATTGGATGGCCCATGGTCTTGTAGGTTCTGACGTGGGCTCTGATGTAGATCGAGGTTGGAGGAGGTGGCTCCTGACTTCCCAGCCATGTCTCACTTGCTGTACTTCTGTAATTCTGGCTGTGCAGAGTTGTTACTAAGAAAGTGATCTGTAAAATGTAAAGTACTATGTGTCTATATGTTGATTGTTGTTATTATCCTGGAATTTATCATAATATTTATATGTATAATTATTCATCTTATTAACAATAAGTATTTACTATTGCAACTCACTGTGTGAGTCAGGAAAGGAGACAGTCTTGAATAGAGTTGTGTCTCTACAAGACACACAGGATTAAAATGTGTGCCCTCCAAAGGCAAACAGAAAATCACAAGACAGTCAGTAATGACTGAGTAATGTTCTCCTGCTCCTGGGGGGGAAAAAAAACAAAAAATCAGAGTTTCTGTCCTCACTAGCGATCCATTTAATCAAGTCCCTTTGTCACTAGGACACTTGTCTGCATTTTTCTATTCGATTTTTTGCAGCTCCTATTATACAAACCTCCACAATTCAATTTGGCTCCAAATTGCCCAGCTTACCACTAACTGATTTAGATACACAGGGAGCCTTTGGCATTAACAGCCTCGGTGGCTACTGGGCATGTTTATTAAGGACTCTGCCCCTCAGGCTTGGTGGTGCTCTCTGGGAATGTAAATTCCGTGTGTGTCTGTCTCTATTCTAAATTCACCAGGTCTGAATAGTCTGGTTTAATCAAGGGTGGGGAACCTGCCCTCTCATGGTTACATTGGTTACATGTGGCCCTCTAGGTTCTCAAGTGCGCCCCTTTGACTGAATCCAAACTTCACAGAACAAATCCCTTTAATAAAAGGATTTGTGCTGTAAAACTTGAACTCAGTCAAAAGGCTGCACCCAAGGACCTCGGAGGTCACATGTGGTCTTGGGGCCACAGGTTCCCTACCCATGGAAGACGTTTCTAAAATGAAGTCTCCCATCTCAGTGATTGGTATTATTACCAAAATCAGTGCGGCATCCTGGTTAGCTGCCCACTTTAGAGTTAGAAAGACACAGGTTCCAATCCTGCCTCTGACACTCACAGGATATGTGATTTTGGAAAAGCCATATGATGTCATTGAGCCTCAGCATCCTTAACTTCAAAACAGAGATAATAGTACTTAGAGTGTCTACGTCACAGAGATCTTAGGATAATCAAGTTAAATTCTATGAGTGTATGTGTATGTATGACTATGAGTACACATACACATAATATATATATATATATATACACATAAATATACATACATAGAGAAATATATATAGAAATATAGAAAGACATAGATATAACGTGACAAATGTTCGAGCACTATAGAAATGACAGTGATTATTGCCAAAAGCAGATGGAAGCGCATTTTGAAGAACATCTTCCATATCCAGCTCCCATCTCCCGTGCTTCTCCTGAAGGAGACAGAACAATGTGGAGCAGATGAAGGGGCCCTAACTCAAGAGTCAGAACCCCTGGGTTCAAATCCCATGTTTGGTATTTCCTACCTCTGTGATGCTAAGTCATTTTAAATGGGCCTGTTTCATCATCTATAAAATAAGAGGGTTGAACCTGATGTCCTCTGAATTCCCATCTAGTTCAAAGTCTGCAATCCTCTTTCCCCTGGTAGATTTTTGTTTCTAAAAAAATATTCTTTATTTTTTAAAATAAGTTTTATTCATACCTTTTGTTTTATATCATAGATTGCTCTGATTCTCCTCCTCTCTCCACCTTGTTGCACACCTGATTAGATGCCTCCCTTACATCAAAGAAAAACAATTAAGCCCAAATGCTAGACAATGGCCTCTAACATAGGCAACATCTAACAATTGCTCATTCACCCCTGTCCAGCTAATTTGGAAAATCTCTTGCCTCTGACATCTGCATCTGCTTGCTCTCCTGCTGCAGCTAGGGCTGCTCACATCTGGAAGGGCAAGCAGATGGGGCCAGCTTCATCCCTGAAGCTTCCAGGGCTCATTGAGAGCAGCAGTTAAACAGCAGGGCTTTAACCTATAGCTGTGGTGCTCACAGTGTGGTCTGGGGACCTTTGCAGATCCCCACGACCCTTCCAGAGTGTCTATCAGGTCAAAACTCTTTTCATACAAATACTAAGACATTTTAATTCCTGACAGTTTAAATAGTCAACCCATGTAAACATAAGCTCATAGTGGGGTAGAGGGGTGTCTTCAATAGTTTTTAAGAGTATAAAGGGGTCCTGAGACCCCAAGGTCATAATCAGTAGCATCATCCCACCAAGGGGTTTCTTCATCTCTTCCCCTCTATTTTGGCTTCCTCCTCTGACCTCAAAAGATTTGCAGATTCAATCCTTTCTCTATATCTAGCTTGTTATCAGTGGTTGTGGGCCCTCTTCCCCCTCTGTTCACCTGGAGACAGGGACAGGGTTTATCTACAGGACTGTGATAACACTTAGGGTGTAGCTCAACACTTTGTAAGATCTGCCATCACATCAATGTGAGAACTTGTCCCGGAACCATCTCCAAGCTGGAAAGAACCTCAGTGGCCTCTTAATCCATATCGTTCCTGGGCAAGAATTCCCTTCTTCTATGATATTCCCAACACAACAAGGAGCTGTTGAGCATTTGCTTGAAGACTTCAAGGGAAGAGAGTCCTTGTTCATTCTCTTATCTGCTCACAGCCATCCAGACCCATCTTAAAGCATGGTAAATGGTCATTGTGTAACTGCAGCTCTGCTCTGTGCAAATACCTTCAGTGCCTTCCTGTTGTCTACCAAATAAAGTTCAGATTCCTCTTTTGGACATTCGAGGTTCTTGACAATCTACTTTCTCTGGCACCAGCCTCTTCTCTGTCATGTGACTAACTTCCATGCTATGGCAAAGTGAGACTATTCTGTTCCCCCTATCTAAGTAAGGATCATAGAGAGAGGAAGTCTATCCATAGACTCAGAGATAGGAAAAGCCTTAGAAACCATGACTTCATTTTATAAATAAGGTAACTGAGTCCAAGAAAGTGTAAACGACAGTGTGAGTATAAGTGACAGAGCCTACATTCAACCCAAGTTCTCTGATTATGGAAGTAATTCTTTTTCTTTGGGACACTATCCTATGTTACCTCTTCAGCCTAAGAGAACAAAACTCATGAATACACTTAAGCTATTTCCCGAGCCTGGAATAAGTGAACAAATGGATGAATGAGTGAGTAAGTGAATGAATGAATTTTTTAAGAGCTTACTGGGTGCCAAGTGCTATACTAAATCTAGGGATACAAATAGAAAAAGCAAGGCAGTCCCTGCTTAGGAACGTGCATCCTAATTGGGGGAGACACACATATGGGAGGGTTGAGTTGCAGGACAAGTAGAGTGTCCTCCCTTCCCCCTCTTTCCCACTAAAATTTCTACCCAACATTTAAAGTCCGGATTATATGGCACCTATTCTATGAAACCTTCCCTTTATAGATCTCTTCACATCCATGCAGGAATTTAGGTTGTGAGTTTAGACTGTGCTGCTGGTTTGGGGCCCAGTGAGATCTAGCCTCAAATCCTTCCTCAGACAGTTACTACCTATATAACTTTGGGCAAGTTCCCTCTCCTATCTGGCCTCAGTTTCTTTATTTGTTAACTGAGCAAGTTGTATTCACTGGCCCCAAAGTTCCTTTTAGCTTTAGATCTAGGCTCTAATCTAGGCTTGAAATAGTATCATCATCACCACAGCTACCATTTATGTAGTACACTGACGTTTGTGCATTGCTTTGTACAAAGTAGTTGACTAATAAGTTTTTATTGTAGACTATTAAATTCCCATCTGCTTGCCTGGACATATGACTCCCCATCATGCTGCACTTCACCAAAACTGTGGGCCTTATCAGTCACCCCCTCCTGGGCCTTCTGGCCAGACCCAGTGTAGCAGATCCCGCAGATCATTGAGCAATTCCAGATCTGGGGAGGTGGGAGGAAGAGAGGAATTTGAATACACTCTGGCTGATAGCATTCACAGTTGGACAGCTAACTCTCCCTCTAAATTACACTGACATTGGTATACGTTTCCTTTGGGAAGAGAAACTGGTAAGAGTTACAGAGAGCTTGAATTTGAATAACTGAAGGAATATCTCCTTGTCTCTGAGAACTATCCAGAAGTGATTCTGGTGGTAGTATGTCCCATCTTTGGAGGTCATCAATCAATCAATCCATCATCGAGCACTTATTAGGCACTTGGGGTATACCAGTCATAGTCCTAGCCAATGGTGATACAAAGACAAGATGGCAAGTTGACTCTAGCCAAGGGAAACAAGTGCAAGATGTTAGATGAGTATGCTTCAGAAGGAATCCATTTATAGATACAACTTGTATGAGATGGCCTCTGAAGGCCATTTAAATGCAAAGATTCTGCGATAAATTAAAGGACGTTGAGAGGAGGTGGGTCAGGAAGGTGAAAGGCCTGGAGATGCTGCTAGGCTGAGGACCAGTACAAAGGAGCTAAGGCAGCTTAGCCGGGAGAAGCGGAGACACAAGATCATGCTTAAGGTGGTTGAAGAGCTTCCACACTGAAGAGAAATAAGGGTTATTCTGCTTGGCCCCAGAGAGAGAAATTAGAAAATGGCAGGTTTGAAATGTGTGATCAGAAAGGCCCCTGCCAGTGAAGACAATTGCAGAGAGGCAGATTTTGGTCCAGTGGAAGGGAATATGTTATACTTGGAGCTGGCCCTAAAATAGAATGGGTTTCCTCAACAGCTAGTTGGTTCCCCAAACCATAGGACCCTCAAGCAGAAATTCAATGACCACTTGTCAGGACTAATGCAGGTAGAATTTCTGCTCAGACATGCACTGGAGTCTTTGACTTCTGAGAGCTGTTCAAGGCCTGAGGATCTGAGATGTGAGGCTGACCTGTGTCCTATGGCAAGACCTACTTCTAGTCTATGTCTGCTTGGCTTAGGGTTTTCCCCAATGGCATTGACCACCTATTGAGGTTTCTGTAGAGTAGATTTACACATCAGATTGGACCGGTCAGGAGTGGGTGGATGAGAGAAAGTGAGCCAAAACTCTTCTGTGGCAGAATTGGGCCTCCCGACCCCTAAGCCCCTACCCTTGTTTTTTCTCCTACCTAACACTTCCCTGTATGACCTAAGATTTTCTGAATTCACTTAGATAATTAATGAATTCTTTTTTAACATTATATCAATATATACCCCCTTATGTCTCGGGTTCAGTAGCCCACATATGGGCACCAACATTTAGCATCATACTGGACACATGCTTAATAAATGCATGCTCTTTCACTCTTTCATATCATTATATATAGGCACATATATGCCGGGTGTCTCAAAAGTCTTAGTGAAATCTTAAAAGGGCACTAAGATTTGGGGGCATCCTATAGTTAACTCAAACTAGGCCATGTAGTGTAGTGGTCAGAACCAGAGGGACTGGGGTTCATGCCCTACCCCTGATGAATTCTAGCTGTGCAACTAAGAGCAAGGCACTTCTCTCTAAGAGCCTTCTTTATAGATAAGGGGTTGATCTGCTTTGTGGGCTGGCAAGTGGAGCCTACCATGTCTCAACTGAACTGGTGGAAAAATCTTCAGGAAACTCTGACAGCTGCTACATCAGTATGATCATCATTGCTTGTCATTTATGTAGTGATTAAAGGTTTTCAAGAAGCTTTACAAATATCTTATTTATCCTCACAGCTGCCCTGGGAAAGGGATGATTTTATTTTTCCCATTTTATAGATGAAGAAACTGAGACCTCAGAAATGACTCACCCAGTGTCACATAAGTGTCTGAGGCAGGGTACACACTTAGGTCTTCCTGACTCTGTTTCCAAAACTCTGCCCCCTGGGCCGCCCAGCTGCCTCCATGTCCCCATCCCCATCTCTGAGGTAAAAGGGAAGCCAGTGGTCATTCCATAGCACTTACCCCAGGCTCTGACTCATCTCAAGGTTAATAGTTCTATGGCTGGAGGAGTTACAGAGGCTGTCTAGTCCAACCCCCATGTTCTACAACAGAAACCCAAAGAAATAAAATGACTTAATTCAGTTCCGTGCATATAGTAAGGGGCTGAGTCTGGATTTGAACTCAAGTCTATTGATTTAAAAATGATTTCCTTTTCTGCTAGTCCAAACTGCCTCTCCAACCCCCTTATTTGATGGAGGAATATAGTGACAGACAGAGAGGTTAAAGTCTCTTGCCCGGGTCAAATAGGTAGTAAACAAAAAAAGTAAGATTTGAACCCTTATGGTCATAGGGCCAGTGCTCCTTGCATTATGCCTCCTCCCATAAGAAGTTTGCTTGGAGTCTGTACATCTCCTGCTATCCTCCCTGAGTTCAGTAGCTGACACTTCACAGAATCACAGGTCATCTGAGCTAGAAGAGGCCTCAGTGATCATGGCATTCAGAGCTCCTCTTACTTTTTAGAGATGGGGAACTTGAAAGCTGGAGAAGGGAAGTAACTATCTGAAGATCTCACCAATAAAGTGGTTCAGTTAGGATTTGAACCCAGATCTCCCAACTCTGAATCTGAGACCTTTCTCCAATGCACCATGCACCCTCCCCCAACATGGCTTCAAAGGACAGAACCTTATTTCCCCCATCACTTGCATCACCAAGTAGACAGATGGCTTTCAAAGGAAACATCTGTGCCCACTCTTGCCTCTCATCAGAATCTGCAACATCCAGTGAGGCTGAAACATTGTGCCCACGTGGCAGGATTTTGTTCTGTCACCAAAGGTCAAGCTTCAACTTGCTTAGTCCCCAGGAGAGTATTTGGAGTCACCAGAGTGTTCACTGCAGAGATGCCTCTGCAGTATGGAAATGAGACGAATATGTTTATTGAGAGGAGGAATCCAATTGTTCCTTCAGTGATAGAGCCCCTGGGGCTGGCCTTGTCATGCTCAAGGTCCAAGAGGAAGGAAGTGGCCAACTTAATCGACATCCAGTTCTGTGAGCAGCGAAGCCTGGAGGAGCCTCGGGAGGGATTTGATCATAGCCTTCAATAATCTTGACCCTTTTAGCTTAAAAAGTCTGAGAATATGATGAAATGAAGTCCCATTACTGCTCTGAGTCATTCATATCTAGTCTGTTAGCATTTCCAAAGCACTTCCTAATCATAGATGCCATGAAATGAACTGTTACAGTTGTGCAAATAATGAAAAGTTCAATCTTATTTTTTTTTCCTAAAAATGATAAGAAAATAAATTCCGATCTACACTTTTACATACCCCTCCCTTTTCTACTTCTGTCCTCTAGGGCCAAGCAAGACCAGATTAAACACTCTTCCACGTGGCAACCTTCAAATGCCTAAGCACAGTTATCAGGACTCCCTTAAGTCTTTCTATAGACCAGACCTCCTAGTCACTAGGACCTAGTGCCTTCTATGACATGATTTCTGGTCTCTTCACCATCCTGATTGCCTTCCCCTGGACATGTCCTACCTAGGCCTTGGTGCTCCTGAAGTGTGGAGCCCAGAATGGAGTCCAGCACCCCAAATTTAGGCTGGAGGGTGAAAGACACCAAGACCTCCTTCATTCACTTCCATGGATCTCTTTCTCTATGATCATGTAGCCCTTTGGGTTCCCTTCATGCCTTTTCTTAATTTAAGAAGCCGTGTTTGAATGGGATAGCTCTTCCCTCCAAGGACACAGATAGCATTTCCTCAATACTGTCGTAGACAGTTTTAAGCAGTTTCTGTGGAAAACAGTCATCACCCTTTTGATTATGCTACAAAGGAATATTGTTTTTGTTGTTTATTCATTTCCAATTGTCTGGCTCTTTGTGTCCCCATTTGAAGTTTTCTTAGCAAAAATGGGGGAGTGTTTTGCTGTTTCCTTCTCTGGCTCATTTTACAGATGAGAAAATGGAGGCAAAAGGGTTAAGTGACTTGCCCAGGGTAACACAGCTAGTAAATGAGGTTGAATTTGAACTCAAGTCTTCCTGATTCCAGGCCCAGGGTTCTATCCACTGTGCATCCTAGCTGCCCTTGAGATCTTTACAAATCATGATAGCTGGCAATTGTATTGCTTTGAAGTGTATATATTCCTTTACTTATGTCATAACTTATGTTATGTTACTTATTTTTTGAACTTTGCAACAATCCTTTGAAGATAGATGCTCCAGATTTGTCTGCTTCCATTTTCCAAAAGGAGAAAATCCAGCCTAGCCATTCTGACTCCATGTCCAGCACTCCTCCCTCCATGTTCTGTTATCTCCCCTCATTCTGTCTTCTAATAGTTGGTCTCTTGATGCCTGAGTAGACATCTCAATAATGTTTTATAATAGTGACCATTTATAGAACACTTTAAGACTTAAAAAGCATTTTCCATATTATCTCAGTCCATTAACAGAGCAGCCATATGAAGGGATTGCTATTATAACACCCCATTCCTTCCATATAACACACAGCAGGTATGACTTTGGCATCTTCCAGATACCAGATCCAGTGCCCTATTCATGATATCATGTCCAGCACAAAGCAGGGTCTTACTAAGTACTTGTTAAATTGAAATGAATTGGTTTTTATCATTGTGAGGAACTGTGGTTGTGGTAGCTCCTTCCCCTGCTGCTCATCTGCCAGGTATGAGTTAGGTATATATTAGAGAGATTATGATGATTAAGCCTGGTCGTGTGGTCATAGTTATTATGTGCCTGAGATAGGACTTAGACCCTCATCTTCCTGACCCCACAGTTGGTTGTGTTTATCTTACCTCGAATTACTCCTGCAATTTTGTTTTTATCTCTATGTATATCATACTGTTTATTGTAGGAATATAAGATCCTTGGGGGCAGGAATTCTTTCCTATGTTTGTGTCTCCAGCACGTTGTACAATTCTAGTATGTATTTGAGACATACAAGTATTTTCTGAGTTGAAATGAATGAAGCCAAAACTGCTTGTCCCTGGTATGTCTCCTGGGCATTGTGGCTTCCTGCCTTAGACCTCTGAGCTGCCAGGAATTCGTTAGTCTCCAAGAGTTTCCCTTCCCACCTTAGGAGTCAGGCTTGAATGCTGGCCGCATCCTGAAAATGCTGTTGTGTCCAATTCAGACCAGGTCCTCGATGAACACAATCCAGATAAAAGCATACCCCATGAGATGGACATTTTGATGGAAAGAGATCATGATGCTCCTTGAGCATATTCCTGAGGTCAAAGGCCTGGCTTGCCATGTCCTAGCCACAACCCTCTTCCTTCCTTAGCTCTTTCCACATCAGGGATTCTCGTGGAAGGTCAACATCATCCTTCATTCTGTAGAGTCACCAGGTTGAAATTTGATGGGCCAAGTAGAGGATAGAAGAGCAGTTCTCAGGAATCCATAGTTGAGAATTCAGAGCATGGAATTTTTCCTACTTCCATTCATTCATTAAGTCAGCATTAATTAGTCACCTTCAGTTCTTCAGATTCTAGTAACTTCCCCTCTTGGTTTTCCTTCCATCTACTCTGTATGGATGTCATATGTTCATAGGTTTTGCATGTTCATAGACTGTGAGCTCCTTGAGGGGAGGCTTTCTTTGTATTTCCCAGTTTTTAGCCTGGTGCCTGCCATATAGTATCCACTTACTAAATGCTGATTGAGTAACCAACAGGTCCTTTCCCAGGCCTTCCGGGATGAACAATGTAAAAGCCCCACCTTTAAGGTGCTTCTGTGTTTATGTTATGGTCGTATGAGATGAATGAGGAGGAACAAAGCATAGCCGCAAATCAGTAAATGTGAATTACTTTCAGAGGGAAGAAGGCACTAGAAGCTATGTGAGTGCATGTGTGTGTATACGTGCGTGTCTGTGCGTGACTAGGCAGACACTCGACACTTACCCTTGTTGGGACCTGAGCTTTAGGAAGGTCAATCTGACAGCTGCCTGGAGGAGAGTGGAATGGGAAGACATTTAGGCCAGGGACATCCCCTGACTCAGAATTTACACAGTTGAATTTGAATATTAGGGAAAAAAACACCACCACCTTCGTCACAATGAGCTCCATTTAATTCAGTACCAATGATGAAGAACAGGGTCCTCTATTAACTCTTTATACCCTGTCCTTGTAAAATAGTTTGGGCTTTTTGAGGCATAGAGGTATAAGGGAAGGTCTAGATCTGGGTCAGGAACTTCCAGTTGGGGAACTCTCTCCATCAACACCAGTCATAGGTCGTAGAGTTGGAGCTAGGAGGGACCCCAATGGTTATGTAATTCACATCCCTGTATTTAAGGAAGAAAAGGCTAACCCTTGGGTAAAATGAATTGTCAGGGGTTACACAGGTAGTAAATTTCTGGGGATGTATTTCAGCTCATGGTTTCCTGACCCCAGATCCACTGTTTTGGCCAACATGTCACACTTCCATCAAGCCCCTCTGATTTGCCTGGGGAATTGAGGGGCTAAGTCCACAGGCTCATATTGGGGATGAGGGGCTCCCCCTCCTCATAGATTATCAAACAGGCAAGATGACTGGTAGTCAGGGGTATTATAGATGAGCTTCTTCTCCAGATACAATTGGGACTGGACAGCCTCTAAGGACCCATCCGACTCTGAAGCTCTCGCATCCTGTGACTCCAGGGCCAACATGCATCTCACTACCCTACTAGCTAAGGACATAAAAGAAGGTTGGGGACTGAAGATTCCCAGTAAATCATCGCCTTTGAGCCCTTGCTGCCTCCCTCGCCTGCAAACACAGGCATCTGCCTCTGCTTGTTTATTTTCTGCATCCTGACTGCAAAGTTAGACCCCTGAGCTGTGCACATCCCCCTTGGTTCTCTGAGCATCCTCCTCCTGGCTCACAGCCCTGGCTGCTGTGAATTTGCAGACACAGGGTTTCCTTATTTATTGCTGCAAACACTGAGACCTTATTTATTCGATCTCCTGCAGATGGAGAGACCTAAATTATCTTAATAGCCCTGTTGGTTTTCAGAACCCTTTTATCCTGACTTTGCCTCCTTGATGAGAAAACTGGCCTGGAGAAGTCAAAAGAGTCCTGGATTTGAAGTTACAGGTCCCAAGTGCAAGTCCCTATTTCCCTCCTTCCAATATGACAAGTTGCCTAAACTTTCAGTGGGCAGCTTAGTATAGGTAATAGAGCACTGACCTTGAAATCTGGGAGATTTAGGGTTCTATGACCCTTTCTGAATTCCAAAATCTGTTAAAGCCCAGTTCAAATGCCCCCTCCTCCAAGAAGTCTTTCTTAATCTCCCTAGCTGGTGAGAATTTCCTCTCAGGTGTCATATTGGAGATCCTTTTCTTCTCTAATTAATTAATTTGGGGCACTTAGATGGCACAGTGGATGGAGTGTCAGGCTGGAGTCAGGAAGACTCATCTTCTTGAATTCAGATCCAGCTTCAGACATTTACTAGCTGGGTTTCTGACTCTGGGCAAGTCATTTAACCCTGTTGGCCTCAGATTCCTCATCTGTAAAATGAGTTGGAGAAGTATATGGCAAACCACTTTAGTATCTTTGCCCAAAAAAACCCAAAGAGTTGGACATTACTCAAACCACTCAACAGCAACAATTAATGTGTGTAACAACAGTAGCAATGTATGGCTGTGAAAGTTGGACTATGAAAAAGCCGAGCTCTACAGAATGTACGCTTTTTAGTTGATCTGGAAAAGACTTTTGAGAGTCCTCTGGACAGCAAGGAGATCAAATCAGCCAATACTTAAAGAAATTAATTCAGGCCATTCACTGGAAGGTTAAGTGCTGAAGATGAAATTTAAATACTTTGACCATGTAGGGAGAAGATGAGACTCATCAGAAAAGACCTTTCTCTCTTCTAAGGGTCATCACAGCTCTGACATTCCCTGTTCTAAGGCCCCTCCTAACTCTCACTCCTCAAATTCCATGATTCTATGAAGGACTGGCCATGTTTTTTTTTCCTTTTTTTCTTCCAAAGACCTAGTAATTATTTCACTTCACTAATCCTCTAGAATTCTGTTGGCACTTAGATTCACACACAAAATACACACAGACACACACACACCCAACATTACTAGAATCATGAAGAGCAGCACTTATGCTTTGGACAGCTCTTCTTTGCTTTTTTATGGCATATAAATTTTCATTCACATTCCAGTTGTTGATTTTTCCTTGGGTTTAAAAGCTTGATCAAGATGCTGTATAATAGGATTGAATCTAATCTGAACATTTGTCAGTTTCATTTCCTTGTTAAACACCCCCATTGCAGAAAAATGATAGTCATTGCAAAGCACCATTTAACAGAGTTGTCATCAACACTGAAGTCATTGCAGTGAGGAGGAAGGCAAGGGGAATCCCAATATGGAGAAACTGAAATGGTTAGAACTGGAAGGAACTTTGGAAGAAAAACTATCCCTTAACTACACAGTGTCCTACTTGACTATGCTTTAAAAATTGGCCCTGTAGGGGAATCTTATGACCCTAAAATTCTTGCTTTGGGAGGGTCATTAGAGGGCATTTATAGCCACAACCCAAAGCTAGAGTATCTCTGATAAGTATGTCTCCAGAGGCAAAATTGGCACAATGGAAAAAGTATTCCACTTGGAATTAGGCAACCTGGCTGAATTCAAATCCATGTCAGATATTATATAGCTGTGTCATCTGGACAAGTAACTTTTCTCTCTAAGAACATTCATTTCCATCTCTGTGCCTTTTAACTCATTGTCCCATATGTGTGGAATTCTCTCGCTCACCCCCTTTGTTTCCTGGCTTCCCTGACTTCCTTCAAGATTCTATTCACATCCCACCACCTGCAGGAGAACTTTCCCAGAGTACCCTCACCTTACTAATTTCCTTTTCTCTAAAATTAACTTACATCTACTGGAGAGAGAGAGGGGGGAGGAGAAAGAGAGAGAGAGAGAGAGAGAGAGAGAGAGAGAGAGAGAGAGAGAGAGAGAGAGAGAGAGAGAGAGGTAGATAGATAGATAGATGAATAGATGGAAAGATAGATAATAGATGTTGATAGACAGATGGACGGACAGACAAAAAGATAGAGAGATAGATAGGTATCCTATATATCTGTTTATTTAAATGTTATGTACCCCATTAGAATGAGACTTTCCAGAGGATTATGGCAATTTTTTTCTTTTGTATTTCCATGTATTCTCAGGGTTTAGCAAAGTGCCTCTCAGAGAATAAGTGCTTAATAAATGCTTGCTTACTCACTGACTCATTTTCCTCATTCTGAAAAATGGGAATAACACAATCCAGCAAACATTTATTAAGCACTGGGGATCCAGAGACAAAACCAAAAATAGTCCCTGCCCAATGTCACTTCTCTTGGAATCTGCAGCATGAACACTAATAAGTGGGGCAGCTAGGGTATTGGTGTACATCTGTGAAATGAGTTGGGGAAGGCAATGGCAAACCATTTCAGTATCTTTGCCGAGAAAATTTCAAATGGGGTCATGAAGAGTAGGGCAGGACTGAAACAACTGAACCACAAACACCAATAAGTAGATACATGATTATTTTCAGAAACAGGGTGCTAACAGCCAAGAGCTATCAGGAGTGACATCCCTTAAGAGGTAGCTCATGAGCTTAGCTGGAGGGAAATCCGGGATTCCAAGAGACAGGGCTGAAGAGGGGGGATTCTCTAGACATGGAAGCTGGTCCAACCAAAGACATCAAGATGGGAGCATGAATGCTAAGATCAGAGAATAGCCATTAAGCTGGTTTAGACTCCAAGCATTCTCATTGGCCATCCCCCTGCCTGGAAGGATCTCACTACTCATCTCCACCTCCTGGCTTCCCTGGCTTTCTTCAATCCCCAGTTAAAATCTACCTTCCATACAAAGCACCTTAATGCTACTGTCTTCCCTTGGTTGATTATCTCCAGTTGATCTTGTTAATAGCTTGTTTGTACAGAGTTGTTGGCATGTTCTCTCTCCCATTAGACAGTGAGCTTCTTGAAAACAGGGCCTTTCTTTTTCCTTTCTATTCCCAGCACTCCCAGACATATAGTAAGTACTTAATAAATATTTAATGACTGACTGACTGGCATAGAGTGTTTCTGATAAGCCTAGAAGATGTGTGAAGGGCTTTGAATGACAAACTCTCATTGGACTTCAGTAGCAGAAGAGGAACAGTCCATTTGATCTCCCTTTTAACACTTGATTCATTACCCAAAATTGGAGTGATCACCTTATTCTGTCAAATGATGCCAGTTTTGTTTTGTTTTTTTCTCCAGTCCTGATTAAGGAAAGAAAATGAAGTTATCTTCTAAGTCAGAAAGATTAGCTGGAATCACTCAGGTGGTTTCCTTCACTCATTTTTCCCCCAAATCCAAACCGCTGTTTAAACAAGCATTCAGACTATTGGCTGTGTCTGTTAGTCTGGTGGCATGTTTACACAGGGCTAGAGAAGGGAAAAGGACATCAGGGTAAAATGTATTCCCTGGGGGCTGAACTCAGTGGCTCCCATGGCCCCTGCAAGTTCTCTGGTCCTTGTTTGTCAGAGGACAAGACTAAAGCCCAGAGAAATAGAGGAACTTGCTCAATGTCATGCAGCCAGTGAGTGTAGACCTGATTCTCAGAAGCCAGTCTTGTGATGCCGGAGTCCAGGGCTTAAAGATCCCTCAACATCCCTGCTACCCTCCCACTAGCAAAGTCATAAATTCAACAGCCCATAGAGGCCTTAAGAGACTGAATATTCATGTTCTTCCCATCAAATAGCATCATCAAAATAAGTAGATCCTCTCACTCCTGCCCTGGATAGTCCTTCAGAAACGTCCTTGCTCCCTCTCTTCCCAGAGATGAGAATGCTTTTTGACTTCTGGCTTGGATACTAAAATTTTCTCTCTGTATCCCCTGGCCATGTTCTTGAAGTCTGCCTTGTTGCAACACCTTCCCATGACCCCAAACCTCTGGATGCCTCACTCTGGAGGAGTAAATCCATTCACCTCCAGAACTCCCATCCTGGCTTTCACCTAGCCTGATCAATAAGGAGTGAACTCGGACTCACCAAGGCCACTGGATACAGCTGGCCTCAGACCATATGGTGCTTCACATCTCATCTAGGAGTTCACTTTAGCTATCTTGTGGCCATCTGCCCCGTCCCCACTCTAGAACATGCCACACCTTCCCTCATATGCACTTTGCATAACTATCCATATTACCACCTTTGTGCCTAGAAGAGAGTGTCAATCAAATGCCTATGGCCCCACCCTCCCTTCCCAGGACTTAGTAGAATGGAAATCCCTCCTTTGGTTACCAACTTCCTATATCTGTTTTTTCTTCTCATTAGAATGTATAAGGATTATCTCACTTTGCTATTTGTGGCTCATGTACTTATCACAGTGCCTAGTGTGTTTTAAGTACTGGACTTAAGAAATGTTTTGTTTTGTTTTGTTTTTTGTTTCCCTGAAGTTGGGTTTTGTAGAAAAGAGACTTCCAGGCTTCAGTTATCCCAAGTGAGCACAGCACACCATCAACATCCCCACCACCCCTCTCTCACATTGGCCAGAACCTGTGCTAGATTCCTAAGAGGCTGCAAAGGAATGCAATGTACAGTCCCTGCCCTCAAGGAGCATTCAGTCTTGTTAAGAAGCCAGGGCTTCTCCATGGAAGAGAACTGATAACACAAGTCATTAACCAGGGTCTAAAATCTGAGTGAGCTCAGAGGCCATGAGAGCAAGAGAGAGACCAGTAAAGATTGCCTTATTCGGCCTATCATTTGCAGGGGAGGAAACTGAGAGAGAAGGGAAGTGACCTTCCCCAGCTCGCCTGGCCAATTAGTGCTAGAGTTAGACTCACACTCACATCCCCTGTTCCCTGGATCCTATTCTCCAATGTTTTTTCATCTATTCTCTCCACACAAACACTTGGACAATCTGGCTTGCCCACGGTCACGTAGCTAGTAAGTGTCTGAGGTCAAATTTGAACTCAGGTCCTCCTGACTCCAGACCTGGTGGTGCTCTATCCACTGCACCATCCAGCTGTCCCTCTAGTACATTCTTGAATCAATAAGAAAAAAGGTAGATCAAGTTATGAACCTAGAGTTAGCAATACAGAATCTGGATCTGAGAGGCAATGGGATGGAATGAGGTAGGCCAGGTATCTCTGAACCAGAGCCAGAATCTCTCCTCTCTACCTCCCTGCCTTTCTTGTCCTCCCAGAAGGGTACAGCACCTTGTTCTGCCTAGTTAGAGCCATTTGCCTGTATGAGGGAGAGTATCTGCACACCTTCCCTGAATCCAACCCAATTGCATTTCAAACCTGAAAAAATGTCATTCTATCCATCTCATCCCAACACTATTTGGCTGTCACATCACCCAAGGCTTCAACACTCCCCATCCTAAACTCTCCTGCACCCCAGTGCAGGTGCACTGATATATTCATTTAGCTTCCTTGGACATAAATCACTTTGCTTGGAGATCTGTTCATTTGCAAGCAAATGTGATGCTGAGGTGTCTGCTAACTACTGCTGCTTCTAAAAGTCTGCCATTACTCCTTTAATACAGGTCATTAACATTCCCAGAGCCTTAACTACAGCAGCACTAATGAGCACGGCTGTAATATAGACTTTACACATAAATATCCATCGATGCTGACACCCCTTCTCTCTTGGTACAGTAATTCGCCTTTTCCAGATAAATCATAGCATTATGCCTTTCTCTTTCACCCTAACTGCCATTATTAGAGGTTGTGGAAGAATAATGAACAAACTCTGCTTTAAAAAAGAAGAAGAAAAAGATAAATAAATGTTCTTTTGGAATAAAGAAATGGCATTCGTAGCCCTGCCCAGATACAACCAGGGCAGTGTGGCACAATGGAAGGCACAAGTCACTAACTTCAGAGCCTCAATTACTTCACCTGTAAAAATTCTTTCAACTTGAAAGCTAGGATTTTAAGAAATATTTTATCTTGTCATCATTAATTTTCTAAGTTACTTTGAGAATATAACGAGCTTAGCCAAAACTAGGCATCCTTGGTAGGTTGAAAAGTGTCAAAGGAGAGCAGCCAGGATGGTGAAAGACCTTACATTCATGCCACATTGGGATCATTGAAGAGAAGGGGCCATTTAGCCAGCTGAGACTCAACAGAGATATGTTGGATCTCATTAAGTATTTGAGAAGTTCTTCCTTCAGTGAGAGGCTAGACCTATTCTTCTTGGCTCCAGAGACCAGAATGTAGATTATTGGGTGGAATTAGAGAGACCAACCAAGTCTATATGGCAGAAACTCCCCAACAATAAGTGCAGTCCCTGAGAGAAACAGGTTGCCTGGAGAAGCAGGAGGGAGTTGCCCTTCAGTAGAATCTCTCAGCAGAGACCATAATGGACCCTTCTTAGGTATGTCATAGAGGGGATTGTTGTTCAGGTTTGGGCCAACCTTGTTGACCTTGGAGCTTCCTTTACATTCTGCAATACTTGGTTCTATGATTTGGAGTGCAGCCAGAGTTGGGCTGAAGCAGAAGAGGAGACTAGACTGGGTTTAGTGGCTGGTCCTGGAGGGAGGCTGAAACTGAGCATCTCTTGTAAATGCCACAGTGGGTTAAGTCAAGTCAGCAGGAGACTGGACTGCAGGAACAGGGAGGGGACATTCATCAAAACAAAGGGAAGGAGAACCAAGAGGGATTGTGCCAGACAAGCTAAGGAGAGATGGCAACCTGTGCCTTTGAATAGCCCAAGGCATCCAGGGACAGACAAACTGGTGCTCTGCATGAGGGACTGGGCATTCCCTTGGACACATCCAAAGTAAGAGACATCAGCTGGCACAGAGGGAGCATGGAGGCATCATCACTATGAGGACCACGGTGTGAGAGCTACAAGGGCCCTTAGAACATGGGAGGCTCAAAGGGAGTATTAGGGCTGAGGGAATCTTTGTCATCTGTGCTCAGTTGTTTCAGCTGTCTGATTCTTCCTGACCCCATTTTGGGGTTTTCTTGGCAGAAATACTAGAGTGGTTTTCCTTTTCCTTCCCCAGCTCATCTTACAGGTGAGGAAACGGAGGCAAACAGAGTTAAGTGACTGCCCAGGGTCACAGAACTAGGAAGTGTCTGAGACTGAATTTGAACTCAGAAAGAGGAGTAGAACAGAAAAATGTTAAGAACAGCATCGGAGCTTGAAAAGCCCTTGGAACATGTGATGTTAGAACAGAGAATCTTAGAGCCAGAAGGTTCTTAGAACATAGAACATTAATGCAGAGACTGTCAGAGCTGGAAGAGCCTTCAGAATAGGAGATTTTAGAATAATGTGTTTGAAACTAAAGGCAGTCTTAAAATACAGGATGCTAGAACAGAAACTATCAGGGCTAGAAAGGCTATTAAAACATGAGATGTCAGAATAGAGAATTCAAGCTGGAAAGGGCTCTTAGAGCACGGGATGTTAGAAGCAAGAATGGAGAGCCCAGAGGGCCTTTGGAACATAGAACAATAGAAAACAGAATATCAAAGCTGGAAAAGGCCTCATGACATAGAGCATTAGCAGAGACTGTGAGAGAGGCAAGGGCCTTAGGACACTGCCTTAGCATGTGCAGTGTAACAGCTAGAAAGGACTTGACTCCTACTCAGGACTGTGGTTATCCAGGACATTGAAGGAGGCTCAATGGAGAAAGAGCTGGCAGCTCACTGCCCAGGTTGGACTGTGGTGATGGCAAGCAGAGGAGACAGGCGAGGTCAGGAAGAGTGGGCTATGGCAGCCCAGCAGGGTTGGTGCCCCTTGGGCTATCTCCCTCTTTGGGGCATCCTTAGGATGAGTGTGAAGAGTTCTTGGGGACATGTGTAGTTCCCATGTCCTGTGTTGGTGCTTCTAGGTCCTCCTTCCCCAGCTGTCCAAACCTTCTTCTTTCAAACTATCTATATGTGCTCCTTATGAACTTAATTATTTAAGTGCCTCTCCCTTTAAATATAAGCTCCCTGAGCACAAGGATCAGTTCACTTTTTGTCTCTGTATCCTTAGTATTGTGTCCAGTGTAAGTACTTAACAAATGCTTGTTAACTGACTGACTGACTGACTGCAAGCCCTACACAGGAACAATGTATACCAGAGCAGGGGGCTCTGAGTAAGGATAAATCTCTGTTGGAGATTTAGCCTAGGTTTGCATATCTGACTGTCCTGGCTGAGCTCACTCCTTCTCACCTTCTAAGTGACTGATGCCCACTGATGCACAGTGGGGTGTAGCAGAGATGATGAGTGGGGTCCTGGGAAGACAAGTCATCAAGTAACAAATGGAGCAGGTTGAGGCCTCCTTTTGATTGGGTGGAATAGCCAGCCTCTAAAAGGCACCAGCACGGAGACCCAGGGTCCTGAGAAGCTCAATGCAGCTTGTGTTCTCCTGCAGACCAGAAAAGCTCTCTCTCATGCTACGGTGCACAGACTCGGCCTTCTGACAGTGCTTTCTCCCCACCCCTTTCCCTCATCTATCACGCAATTCTGTCAGCAAATCCCCTTGTTCCTCTCCAGGAGCCTGGCAATCCGGCTTTCCTTATCACCAGTGTTATTCCATCTTGGCAAGCTGTCATCTGAATGTCTGGCTGCTTTCCTCCGTCTTTTTTAATCTCATAGCTCCAGCTAGTTCTGTTTCTGACACCGGAGGTGTCCCAGCCTCTCTCCTTCTGGTCAACAGAGTTGGTTATGCACCTGTGCTCTACCAGGTGGGAAGACGAGTGTGATGAGGCAACAGTGGGGACCTGGCCTCTGGCTGTCCACTTAGGCTGGCAACGACCCATGGGGCTCCATACTGTCTCACTTGTAGCTCTCATCACGTAGGGCAGTGAAGTGATACAGTGGAGAGAGTGGAGCCTCGAATCAGGAAGACCCGAGCTCAAATCCAGTCTCAGATGCTTACTAGTTGCATGACCCTGGGCAAGTCACTTAATTCTGTTTGCCTCAGTTTCCTCATCTTTAAAATGGGGATCATTATAGTGCCTGCCTCCTGGTGTTGCTATGAGCATCAAATGAGAAAGATAATAGTAAAGCTTGTAGCATACTGCCCACCACATAGTAGATGGAGTGTAAATGTTAGCTGCCATCATTATCATCAGGGCTCTTCTTAATGGCAGCAGGTCATTCTAACCAGTGTGGAAAGGAGAGAGTAGGTTTACTACTAAGTAAGTCAGGAAGTCTATATTAAGAATCCAATAGAAAGAAAGAGAGGAAAGAAGGAAGGAAGGAAGAAAGGAAGGAAGGAAGGAAGGAAGGAAGGAAGGAAGGAAGGAAGGAAGGAAGGAAGGAAGGA
>CM053586.1:346011325-346029090 GCA_028646515.1 Pseudochirops corinnae | reverse complement strand
TCTCTCCCTCTGTCTCTTTGTCTATCTATATATCACCATGGTAAGCTGTAACCAAGGGAGACAATGCACAAAATGTATACAAGTTACTTTTGGGGGAAGCCCAACCATCTGGGGGATGAAGGAAGCACTCATAGAGAAGGTGAGGATTGCAGTGGGATCTGAAGGAAGTTAATGATTGATTCTATAAAGTGTGTGTGGGAAGAAGCAACATTCTGGCTCAGTCGAGGACTAGTAATTGATTATTGCAATCCAGGCTAAGGGAAACAGAAGGAACTCAGCTTTAGGGGTCTGACTCACCAGGCAGAAGTGAGCCTTGGCGTCCAGTCACTGTTTAATAAATGTTTTTCTTTCATTCCTGCAGCCCTTTACTGTCCCTAACACTGCATCATCTCTCCTCACCCCTTAGGAGTACTTTAGAAGGTAGAGTCCAGCCCACTGAATGGGAGTGCCCTGTGGGTCCCCCACAGCATGCGGAAACCCATACAGAGAATGCACCCTAGGAAACAAACTCCACGCAGCTCTAATTTTTTAATATGGAGGTCTTGTCTGGCTCCCCTGCTCTCCCTCTCAACAACAAAACCACTGCCTGTTTATTAGTACCAGCCCTGAATCCTGGGGGAGTTCTGTTTTCAGAGGGTGGTCTCAGGGAGGGAGGGAACAGAGAGAGAAGGAGACAGAGAGGGAGAGGGAGAGGGGGAGGAGGAGGGAGAGATAGGAAGAGAGAGACTGAGACAGACAGAGGGAGGAGGAGCGGGAGGGAGGATGAGGAGGGGAGGGGAGGGAAGGGGGAGGGAGAGAGATATCGGTGTCCTCATTAAGAATACAAGCAACAGCCGCTGTCATCCTTCTCTCTAGAAGCAATAGCTGTGCTTTCTTAATCATGAAAACAGTTAAGTGAAGAGCAGAGGATGTTGGGAGAAGTAAAGTAAAGACAAGCAAACAGCGGGGAGAGGGCATAAGTAAAAAATGGATACTTACTGGGGGAGAGGTTATATCTGGAGGGGTGGACATGTCCCCAAAAAGCTCTAACTGTGTCACAGCCTGGAAAGAAAAAAAATGTTTTCCAGTGTAAGTGCATTGCCTTCTGCCTCTTGGGAACAGATGATATTCATTACATGTTTTTTCTTGGAAAATGGTTCATGAATCCCTTACATAGAGTTAATGATTCCTCACAAAACACACCCTTAAAGAATGCTTTAAAGTTTACCAAAACCTTCCTCAGGAGGTATTGGTGAATATCGTCATCCCTGCTTAGTAGAGAAGTCTGAGGCTCAGGGGAGTTGGGTGAATTTCCTTGTTCAAGATCACCCAAATGGGAAGTGTCAGAGCTAGAACTGGAACCCAGGGTAAATGTTGAGCTGGCATTGGAACTCACTGCTTGTGATGCGAAGACCAGTGCTGATTTTATTGCCTAATATGCCAGGCTTCCCTTGTGGCTGCAGGAATCACCTGATAATAGGATTTTCCTCATCTGGTCTACCCTTTATCAACCATTACCTCTTACTATCTAACTTCATTTCTAAGTTAGGCTGGATCTTTATCTGTCCCATATAATTTCTAGGTAGCATATAATATTCACCTAACATAATATCTATAATATTACATATAATAATATATCTACTTCTCTATGTCTATGGATTTGTATGGATAAAATATACATGCATATGTTACACTGATATAATGCTTTATGCTTCTCAAAATTCTTTTAGATGCTTCATCTCATCTATCCTCACAAAAAACAAAATACATCATAGATACTATTAATTTGTGGTTTTCTAAGTCAACCGAGAACCTGCAAGGATGTATGTCTATTCCAATTTGGACAAATGGTCTTATTAGGACCATACTCAGGAGTTTTGTGAACTGCCAGGCACAAATTTGAAGGCTCTGACATACTGCAAACCACTCATGTTATATATCAGAACACAGAGACCCAGAAAGGTTACATGATTTGGGTTACAGAGGTAACCAGTAGTATATCTAGTATTTCAACCCAAATCCTAGAACCCAGGCTTTTTCCATTGTTCTACATAACTTGACTTTTTGAGAGCTCAGTTTCCTTACTTGTGACACCTGCTTAGCCTCTGTAGGAGATGGTGTGGCCCAGGAAGGGAACTACTTGGTTTGGAATTAATAAAATTCTGTATTTGTGGACATCGTTTACAATTTTTGACCACTGGCTTTTCCTGCCAGAGAGATGATGGATGTAGATGTAGGTCACAGCACATAACACATATTTGCAGACATGGCTAATGTGGGACTTTGTTTTGGCTGGCTACATGTATTTGTTACAAGGGTGGGGTTTTCTTTCTTCTTGTTGTCCTCCCTTTTCCCAGTGGGAGGAAAAGAAAATAAATCAAAGCTTGTGAGTTATTTAGTTAGTTATTTAAATTTTTGAGTCCTGATTCTGGATGGAGGGATCTCCATCAATTCCTGTCATTTACTATCTGTTTGGCCTTGGACTGGTTACTCCTTGGTAGACAGTTTTCTTATCAGTAAAATAAAGACCTAAGCTAAATGATCCTTGAGGTTTCTTTCAATGCCAGATCCTCTGACCATATTTCTTTCCCAGTACATAGACCCTTTTCAAATACCCAGAATGTCCCTAAAGTCTTAGTGCAGCTTTGAGTGGTATTTGACCACTATAATATAAGAGTGACAAGGTAGAATAATGCAGATAAATTTGCCTTGATGGTGACCTTCAGAAATGTCAGCACTCTCTTGGCAAAGCCTTTGAAGGCTTCCTAAGAAGTACTAAAGTAGACCTGTGAATAGTGGTCAAGTATTATTTCTCTTCCTTTAAACAAAAGACCTTTTTCACTTCTGAGAAAGTTGGAGAAATCAGCTCTGGTGCTGAGAAAATGGTTGGAGATATAATTTGTGATCATTTCATGATCTTCTCTCCCACTCCAAATCTGGTCGAGTTGTCACAGTTTGGGAAAAGAGAGCACCAAGAAAGCATTAGGCTACTCTGCCTGCTCTGGGTGGGGCACGAGCCTCCTTTTTCTTCAATGTTGCCTCTGTCCCAAGTTCAAAGCCAATTCTACAAGTAGGTCATTTGGCTATTCCTTGGAAGGATTGGGTTCATTTATTCTTTGAAAAACCTAAAAAAATCACAAAAGTAATAATTCTATTTAATCATCTCCAGTGAAGCTTCAGGGCTTGCTCCTGATTGGAGCCCTCTTTCTTTAAAACAGAAGGACATCTCTCTTTCCAGTGGAGGGAGAAAATTAAAATGAAGTTAATAATTAAGTCATGCAATTTACATTTGAAATGTGCTGAACTCATGGTACACTTTTCACTAACAGCATAAAGATAATTTATTGCTTAATTTTCTCCTTAAGCACAACTTTTAAAACAACCTTCATTCTTGAAATATTGATTTTTCAATATGTGTGTGTGTGTATTTTTTCCTTTTGCCAGAGTGTTTTCATTCAAATACTAAGCTAGAAAAATAGAGAGAGGCATAAAACACATGTTGTTATTTCATTCCATCATGGTAGATGTTTAATTAGCACCTTTAGCTAATTAAATTTCATAGAAAATGAAATTCTGGGGCAAGAAAATTAAAAATAATTTTAATAGTCATATGTGACTGCAAATCTGGAGTGGTAGAAACTTTGACCCCCTGTGCCTTTCATTGCTAACCTAACAAACCATAATCTTTTCACTGGACTCCCCCTCCACCCCCCACCACTCTACTTGGCCTCTGTTATCCAGCTTGATTACCACTTCTTCCATTGAGCTTTTCTTAATATTGATATCCTTCCTAGGAATGGAAGCAGCACTTTGAACATCTCAACACATGATCCCACTGTATGTATACTCTTTATCTTTTCTCTTTCTATAGTTACTTTCATGTGGGCTTCTAACATTCTTGGGTCTACCCTATTCTTGAAAAAACAAACCAAAACAAAACAAAAGCTAAACAACAAAAAAAACAATGAACAAACCAAAAAAAAAAAAAAAACCCACCTTCTTTTTACCCTACCACCAATAACTGTCCTCTTTTTTAAAGCCAAATTCATTAAAAACAAAATCCTCTTTCTCTAATTCAATTTCCTTTCCTCCTACTCACTTCTCAACCCCTTCCAATCTGGATTCTGACTGCATTGCTCAAATGAACCTACTCTTTTGAACACTACTTCACTGCTAACTCTAATGATCCATTCTTAGCATTCATCCTTCTTGACCTCTCAGCATTTTCTTAGACTATTAACCACTCCCTTACTCCTGAAGATTGTCTCTTTCTCTCTCTCTCTCTGTTTCTATTTCTCTGGTTTCTATTCCTACCTGGCTGTCCCTTCTCAGTATCCTTTTCCTTTGTTGACTCATTATTTACTCTTTTACCATGGGGGGTGTCCAAAGCTCCATACTGGGTTTATTTCTATGTCCTATCTCAATTATCACCCTAGCTCCCATGAAAAGTTCAATAGTAGATACCCTCAAGTGTCATATACATACATACATAAACACATACACACATATACATATATGATGCTTAATGAGTGATTGATGCATTGTATTGTATCTAGTATTACAATTATCTGGAAACACATCTTATGTACCTTACCTATAGACTGTGGGCTCTATGCAAGTCTTTTTAGGCCTCACAGTGCCCTGAACAGAGCAGACACTCAGTAAATATTTGTTGTATTTGAGTTTGTTGATGTTTACATAATTAATGGCTCTAATGTATCCTATGAGATTATAATTAAATACCTTCTTTGTCTCTCCAAGGTGTTACTGTGCATGGCATAAAATAGGATGTGATTTTTTTAAGCATTGGAAAATAAAACCTAATGGGTCATATTATTCTTCACTATAAATCTTCAGGGGCTCCTACTGCCTAAAGTTGAGAATCTCTTTCTTGATATTCAAGGACCCCCAAAACCTGGCACCCCCTACCATTCCAGTTTTACTTATTTTACCTTCATTTAGAGACTCTCTAGCTTTGGTCAAACTTCATTCTCCTTTGTAAAATGACTTTTGTGTCCCATTTTTACACTGGCCCTTGGACCTCAGATACCATCCTTCACCATCAGTCTGCTGCATTCTTACACATTCATAGGATCAGGGTCTAGAAATAAAGAGAGCTCAAAGCTCACATAGCCCAATCCTCTCATTTCACAGATGAGCCAGGTTACATAACTTACCCAAGGTCACATTCTTTCAGCCCAAACCAAATGCTATTTCCTTCACCAATCTTCCCCTGCTCAGTAACAAATTTCTCCTCAACCCTCAAATAGTACTTTGTCTCATTCCTTTCTAACAGACTAGTTATGTGTAATTGTGTTATCCTTTGCTGCTACCATAATCTCCACAAAAGCAGGAATTGTATCTTCATCAAATTGTGTTACACCTCAGGTCTCAGAACAATACTCTGTATGTAGTATGTATATCATGAATATTTGTTCAATGAATAAATAAATGAATGAGTAAATGGATGAATGAATGAAATGATTCTAGGTAAGGAAAAAAGGTTCTAAATAAATGATGTCCAAAAGTAAGATGGAGAGGTTTCCTTTTATAAGAATTCTTTACAGTGAGGTTCGATGACCACTTGTCAGGAATGTGGTGGATTGGTCAGACTGAATAAGATTATGAAAACAGTAAATGAGCTGGACAAGGAAATGGCAAATCACTCGAGTCTCTTTGTCTAGAAAACCCCAAATGGGGTCATGAGGAGTTAGATAACATCTGAAATGACTCAACAAGAGCAACAAAATTTTACAAGCTTATCTGAGTAGTTGAAACCCAATCCTGTAATATTATATAACCACAAGCCAGGAGGATTTTTAAGTAAACAGTCACTGATCACATGTTGACCTCAACCTAGTTTACAGGGTCATGGACTGAGAACTGACAAGAACCTTAGAGGTCATCTAGTCTGACCGAGGGGAACCTGAAACACAGGGTGAGGAAGGAATATACTTAAGATTTTTTAGGTAGAGAGGGAAAGGTGAGGCCCAAATACCAGTTTATTAAAAGCCAGCTTATGGCTCTTTCCATTACCCCTTCAGCTTTGCCAAAACAGATCCCCTTTGCCCATTCGGACAGTTATGCTTGCCATGATTTCCGAGCTCTTCCCTGGGCATCTTCCCTCCACTCCAGTCCGTTCCCCTTGGCTTGGCTGAAAGGGCTGCTTCCTCTCCTCCCTCTCCAGCCATTACCCTCTTGGTGCTACTTTCCTTGTTATAATATCCCACATCGCATCTGGGCACAGTTTTCTTCAACCAGTCTTGGATATGACCTCTGCTGTTCCTGATGACACTCACCTTTCCTACACCAAACCCAGCTCTCCTAACAGTTCAGGGTTCTCCATGGGATACAACAGAGCAAGGATCTCATAGCTTACCTGATTATCGACACTGAAACACTCATCAAAGTCCACCAATGAGTTTCTGTTCTGAAACCATAAAGGATGACGTGTGAAAATGAAATGAATGACATGAAGACAATTGTATTAAGTGAATTGAAGATGGACCTCCCAGCCTTACCGGCATGGCTGCTGCAAAGCGCTCTTCAAAGTCATCAAAGGAGTGACCATTCTGGAACTGGAAGGCATGATGAATGGACATGAAATGAGACACACTATGACATGAATTTATGAGGAAGATGAGGATGTTGTCTGTGATCTCAGGCTCCCTACAAGTGGTAGGAATACTGATACTATCAGCTAAGGTTTAGCTAGAACAGCAGTTCTCAACCTGTGGGTTATGTTCAATTTGTAACAATGAAAATACATCCTGCATATCAAATAGATTCATAACAGTAGCAAAATTACAGTTATGAAGTAGCAACGAAAATAATTTTATGGTTGGGGGTCACCACAACATGAGGAACTGTATTAAAGCATCACAGCATTAGGAAGGTTGAGAACCACTGAACTAGAACATGATGCCACTTGACTCCCCTCACCCCCCTCCCCAAATCACAATAGATAATGATGAAGAAAAACACTTTGTTACATGCTATGGTGCTTATATTCCTCTCAATGATCCCATATGGTGGCTAGCACACATAGTATTAGCCCCATTTTACAGATTGTGGAAATAAGGCTTGAGGAGGTTCAGTGAATTGCCCAAAGTCACCTAGCTAGTGAGTGTCATGGTTGAGATAACCTTGACTCAACTCTGAGTCCATTATATACAGCAAAAATCCTGTGGATTGGAAATCATGTTGAACGTGGATGGTTAGTAGAACAGTGAAGTGAGCCATAGACCCACATAAAAGTGTTTATATATGTTTTGCCTAAAGTACAAACTCTTGTATTGGTTATCGTTAGCTAGCTAATCTTAACACAAACTAGATGTCTCTTTAAAGAATAAATGTGAATGTGAAATTTTGTCATCTCCAGATTAGCATGGTTAAAATGCAGAAATTAAAGTGCATTGGTGACCTCACTATTAGGAAAATTAAAGGAGTGGCTATCTACTTGTGCAAAACACTTGGTGAAGACTTCTCTGAGAGCTAATTGAATTTAATTAAATATCTGATTAAAAACTGGTTCCTATGATTGTACACATTTTTTAAGAGTCAGGCTAAGTTCAATCTTGTTAAAAATAAGCACTTGGTTGTAGTCAGAAGGCATTGCTTTTTTATTTTTTACAAGGTCAAATATTCACCTGACCTTTCTGCTGATTATGAGGAATAGCTGACTAATCTTGACATTAGTTGGACTGAGGTCTGATGAGAAATAAGAGATGTTTTCTAAACTGGGAAGATGGCTTCCATGAGGGACATACCCAGTCAGGACCAATGTTTAACAAAGTTCCTTACTTACCATACCCTAAGCAAATGATATGTTTTATTTCATGCAGCCTACAGTCACAGCAATGGGGTATTAAAGGCCAGAGTTGGGCTGGGTGTAGCTGGGACAACTGTTTAATCATCATCAGCTAAAGGACGCTGAAAACTGCTGCTATCAACTCCTGCAGGCATCCTGTGCCTCCTCGTAATTATGCCAACCCACAGAATTTTAAAGCTGGACAGGATTATAATTTGAGCAAGAGTACCTTCTTTAGAGTCCTGATTCAATATATGTTCACCCTCTTCAATTCTTATATCCCCCATTAGTAAACTATAGGCCTTCTGAGGACAGATTTTCATTTTTTAAATTCTGTATAGGATCTAGCACAAAACCTTGAACATAGTTTGTGGGACGGCTGCTGGTGACCAGGATGGGGAAGGGGCAAGAAGTCATGTTGTATAAGAAAGTTGTCAATGACATGGGTATGTTTCACTTAGAGACAGGACAACTTGGGGAACACAGTCATTCTTCTGGTATTTGCAAAACTGTTATGAGGATAAAGGGGTTAGACTTCTCCTTGGCTCCAACAACCTGAATTAGGAGTAAGAGGTGGAAACCACAGAGCTTCTGATTTCGGATCAGCATAAGAAAACTCTTCCTGATGATGAGAAGTTTGAAAATGGATGGGCTGTCTTGTGAGGGTCAGGTGGGACTACAAAGTCAAGCTAGGTCAGGAATTCTGCTTCTGATGCCTGCCTGTGTGGCCATGGCCAAATGACTTAACCTTAGTTTTCTTATCTGTTAAATGGGAACAATGGATAGCACTTCTCTCATAGAGTTTTTGTGGGAAACAAATGAAATAATGTCTATAACATGGTTTGTGAACCTAAAAATGCTGTGTAAATATCAGAAATCATCCTCAATATTGGTATTGTTTCGAGGAAGTGCAATGCTGATTGATGAGGTGTTGTAGAAAAGTGAGACTTGGGAGTCAGGAAGTTCTAGGTTCAAATCTTGATTTAAAACTTGGGCAACCAATCAGTAATTAACAACAAATATTTATTAAGCACCTATTGTATGCCAGGACTCTGTACAGAGGAGGAGGGAGAAAACATGCAAATGATGATGTTCATACAAAATACATACAGAATAAGTAGGAGATCCAATAAGAAGGGCAAGAACTAGCAATTGGCAGCAGAAGGATGGGGTATGGAAAAGGATTCTTGTATGAGGTGAGATTTAAGCTGAGTTTTAGAGGAAGCCAGAGAAACCTGGAGGCAGAGGTAAGGGTGACAGAGAGCATGCCAGGCATGGGAAACACCCAGCAAAAAGGCACAAATCTAGAAGAAGGCCAGAGTTCTCTTGTATCATAGAATAGGTAGATGGATATAAGATTGGGAAGGGAGAAAAGGGCCAGGTTGTAAAAGACTGTAAGAGTGCAAGCATTTTCTGTTTATCTTGGAGGTAATAGGTAACCATTGGAATCTGTGAGGTAATGGGGTGATGAGTACCTTAGCCTACCTATGCCTCAGTTTCCTAATCTGTAAAATGTGGGGGTTGGATTTGCTGGCCTCTGAGGACTCTTCCTTCTTTATACTGATGATCCTACAATTATAGCATATTTAGGTCAGATATCACAGAGGGATTCATGCATTCTTCAAGGGGGGAGAGCTGATGGGCTCTGAGCTCCTTCTATGAATCAGCCACATAAACTTTCTTTACAGGATGGCAGAAAGCACTGCAGGAGCTGGATTAACACATGAAGGGCTTGATTTCTGGTTTTAGGGGGACACTCTGCCTTTGTATCATCTACTTGCCAGACTGTAGTAGATTTTTCTTATTAGGCCTGACCCCCCACCCCCCATGAGATAATATTTTGTAAAGCCTTAGCATAATGTCTGGCATAGAGTAGGCAATTAATAAATGTTTGTTCTGCCTCCCAGGCCTCCAATCCATATTTGAATACAGTCCCCAGAATAATCTTCCCTCTGCTCTCATCGGGTCTCAGACATCTTCAGGGAAACCCTTTATTGCCCACAGAATAAAGGTCATACTTGTTTGCCTACCATGCGATGTGTCCATACCCTGGGCCCTTTGCAGGCATCTCAGGCTCTCCCTGGCTGCAGATTCTCTGTGACGGTCAAACCTAAAGGCTACTCCATCCAGACGTAAGCAGCAATTCACTGTTCTCATGAGCTGCCTTTGGTTTGTACTTTTCTGAAGAACATGTCACATATTATTGTGTGTCCCAGTTACTTTTGTATTGCATCTTATCCTGCCACTAGCATGTGAACTCTGCACAGACTGGCAACTTGTATTATCTAAGCTCTTGATCACTCCCAGGACCTAGCACACTGATTTTGTATACAGTAGGTGCTTAGCAATGCTTGCTTGTTTGCTGAATGAATGACTGAAGAGATAAATTATAATCCAGACTGTGGTCTAAAAGTTAAGTCTATGTCTTTACAACCTTTATAAATTTATTCTTTCCTATGGATTTATGAGTTAGCCTTCCCAGACGGGCTCTAGATCACAGCTTTTAATAAAAAAAACATTTTAGTGTCCAAAATCTCATTATGTGTGTCCAATATAAAACAGAAAATAGCTATACAACATGATTGACGATTTAAATAAATTTGACAAACACCCTGTGGTTGTCATAAAACGACAACAACAACAAATCATATTCCGGCTGGTGAAAATATGGGAGGCTACCTTGAGGAGGCACGAGACTGTCACCTCCCAACAGGCTATCAATGTGTTCAATTCAGTGCGATTCAGCAAGTGATAATAAATGATATTAAGAGAACACATTAAAGTCTGTAAAGTACGGCATGGACATGACCTCATTTGAACCTTGCCACAGCTTGATAAGGGAGAGATCACTGTTAATGGTCATTGGACAACAGAGGGATATTGACATGCTCCATCACACAGCCGTTATCAAGGTAGAGTTTGAACCTATGTCTTTCCAGTACTGAGTTTAGCCTACACCCTCTCTTCTTCCTGTGCTGCTGACTCTAATTGAACAAAGAAGCCACACCCTAGTAAAGAAGAATCAACGCCCTTAGAGGAATCCGATGTTTGCTCAGTCTCCTTCAGGCAAGCACTGGCACTGGCTTTCCTAGGTCTTGTCAGAGAAGCATGGGAAAGAGTGCCTATGAAACCAGAGTGATGGTAGACAGATGGACCAAATGGAAGAAAGACAGAAATAACTGATTTCTGTCTATACGATATCTCAAAAAAACAAAAGACAAAACCTCAAAGCTTTCTGGTTGCCTGACTTCCTTCCAAGGTGTCAGACGTTGCCCATAAATATTCTCTCTCATTGTTGTCTCTCACTCTTGAAGTGACTGGCTAAGTTTCCTGGTCCCAAGCACAAAGTTTTCCTTTTATTCTCTGGCCTCTCCTGATCTAGTGAACTTTCTCATTGGGCCCTTCATGGATGTACAGGCTTTCTGTCCATCATCTATGTATTCCTTCTATTTTCCAACAGATTGCAAAGTATGCCCATTCCAATTTTTCATTGCATCTTGCCTAGACTAATGCGAAAGTCTCCTAATTGTATTCTCTGCCCTCAGAGAGGATGCTTTCTCCTGGTCCTTAGCTTCTCTCCTCCCCAACCATTCTCCACACAAAGTAAGCATTCCATGGCTCTGGTGAGATGACACCAGTCCCTTTCTCAAGAAGATTCTGGGGCTCCCTACTGCCTTTAGGATAAGGGTTCTGAACCTTGCGTATGTGTCATGAACCCTTCTGGAAGTCTGGAGAAGTCTCTGAACCCTTTCTCAGAATCATGTTTTTAAATGCATCAAGTGAAATACATAATATAACAAGAAAAAAAACAATTAGATTGAAATAAGTGATCAAGATTTGTTTTAAAGGATCGAATGAGATAATGAATGTAAAGAGCTTTGAAAAACAAGGCACTTTAAAATGTGATTATTTCCCTTAAATTTATCACTGTCTTCCTCTGAACCATCTGTGAGGGTGAATACCTGAGTTCAAATTCTGCTTCAGATCTGGGCAAGTCACTTAACCTGCCTTGGTCTCAGTTTCTTCATCTGGAAAATGGGGGTAATAATAGAACCTACCTCATACAGTTGTTTTGAGGATCAAATGAGATTAAATCTGCACTAAGGCTTTTGGGATGACCCAGGTATGGAAAGCATTCTGCAAAGCTTAAAGTGCCATGTAAATTTCAGGTATTATTATTGTTGCTAAAGTAGAAAACTGGTGAGCTAGACTTGGAATGAAGAAAATGCCAATCTAGATGCTACCCTGGACACTGATGAGCTGTGCCATCCTCTGCAAGTCACTGGATCTGATTTGGTCTGTTTCCTTATCTGTTAAAGAGGAGGTGACCTATGAGATCTCTTCTAGCTCCTACCAGGGGGACCAGTCACCATCTCTGCTATCTGCCAGCCACTGTGGATAGAGACAAAGATGAAACTGTCCCTGCTCTCAAGGAGTTTATATTCCGTTGGAGAATGGTGGAAAGGAGCGATGGATTTCAGGACAGTGGCCCCAGGCATGGAGGATCAGGGATTTAGATAGGAAAGGGATCTCTGAGGCCATCCAGTTTAACCTCCGCATTGAACAGATGAAGAAAGTGATCTGGCCCGCCTTGGGTCACACAGCAACAGAGGTAGGGAACCCAACTCTTCTGTCCCCAAAGTCTCCTCGCTCCTAATCCATCCCCCTATGACCTTATGTAAATCACTCTTGGCTTCAATTTCTTTATCTGTAAAACAAGGTAGATGCCTTCTGAAACCCCTTCTAACTCTAAATTGATGAAAATAGGAAGCAATGAATCCCTTAGCAATGAACTATTTCAATCTGTTTAAATGGGGGAAGATTGAATCCTCTACTAGACATTAGGCAAGGTCTGCAAACTTTTTTCTTCCACGTGCAGGAAGGAGAACAAAATCCTCAGCTGATGCTTGGAGGCAACCCTTTCCTCAGAGAACCACCAAGGCCATGGTGGTAGAAGCTGTCTGACTACAGCTGATTTGGCTATGTAGCACAGTCCAGAGGGCTGGTCTTGGAATCTAGGTCACCTGGTTTCAAGTACTGCCCCTAATACGTACCAGGTCTGTTTAACCTCTATGTTAATACTCTGAGACTAAGCTTACAAATGAGCTGGCAGGGCCTCTAACAGAACTTGGCAATCATCACCTTGTTGTTTCTGTTCTTCAGGCATTTCAGTCATGCCCAACTCTTCCTGACCCCATTTGGGGGTTTCTTTGCCAAGATACTGGAGTGTTTTGCCACTTGCTTCTTCAGATAATTTTACAGATAAGGGAACTGAGGCAGACAGGCTTAAGTGCCTTGCTCAGGTCACATAGCTAGCAAGTATCTGAAGTCAGGTCTGAACTCAGGAAGATGAGCCTTCCTGTCTTCTGGCCTGGCGCTCTATCCATGTGCCACCTAGCTGCCTCCTACATCACCATCACCAACATCACATTTACATAGCACTTTAAATTTTTCAAAGCATTTTACATGTGTTATCTCATTTAATCCTCACAACAATCCTGGGAAGCACTATCATTGTACCTGTTTCACAGATGGAGAAACCAAGGCTGGCAGAGGGTAAGTCAGATGGTGTTTGTGGTAAGACTTAACTCAGGTCTCTGACTCTGTGACACATAATAAATGCTTGTTGACTGACCCATTCATGCTTAATAAATGCTTATCAACGAGTCATTCTTTCATTGGTGAACATTCAGGCGCTTTACAAAACACTAAAAAGAAATCTGGCACTGGTCCTATCTATGAAAAGTTTGGGAAGCTCAAGCACCATGGAGCGGCATTGGCTGCTATCAAAGGGATGAGAATATTTGCCCACCACTCCCTTGGAAGAGCCTGTGCAAACAGAGGGAGGCGGCCCTCCCTTCTCTCTGCAATACTTCTTTGGGAAAGGATGCTCTGGTGGCCCAGATGGCCTTCAAACGCCAATAAGAAATATTGGATGGAGGTAAAACTGAGCCTGGAGAGCACAGGCAGGCGCTGAAATTGGAGCAAATTGGAGGAAATTATACATGGAGAGATGTGACATCAAAGGGAAAACCATGTGAGGAGAGATCTGCCGGCTGCTCCGACAGCCATTCTAGGCCACATTTTTCTTTTTTTTTTTTTTTTGGTTGTGATTTCCCCCCCCTCTCCTCTCCCTGTTGGAATTTGTTTGTTCAGCTGCCATGCATTGGGGCCTGATGGCAAGAACCCTCTGGGGCCTGGAATCCAGAGACCTGTGTCCTAATCTTAGTGCCTTCTCTAGCTTATTGGGCAACGTTAGGCAACTCACTTCAAATGTCTGAAGCTTGGCTGCCTCATCTGTACTATGGAGATAATAACTCCCAATCTACCTTCCTCCCATGGTTGCTGTGACGACCCAATGAGAGAACAGATGGATGAATGCTTTGGAAGAGTTAAAAGCACTGTATAAAATTAGGAGATTCTTATGATCTCCTAACATGGTGTACTACTCAAACCAGCTTCTCGTTCAGCACTATGAATGACTATAAAAGCCACTGTTCTGCTACTGGTTAAGATTCATGCTTCGGAATGATTTGGCCTGGATGACCTTTGAGGATTCTTCTGATAATGCTAAGTTTTCGTGATACTAATAAACGGCAAAAACCTTAAAACAGCGTAACATTTTCAACTCTGAAATGGCATATGAATGGCTGATGTCACAAATTCTCATATTCTGATAGATCTGTGATGCAGCTCTTCCATTTGGATATTCCACCTGACAATTCAAGTCACCTATCCCCACCTGTCCATCCCATGTGGCTCCTCTCCTCCACAGGTCAGCATAGGTGGTCTACTCAATATGTTGGAAACCTTGCTTGGTTTTCCTTCTCACTGTGAATTTACCAGGGGAGTATTAAATTTGATTGTTTAAAATGTTCTGTTTCTGTTTCAGAGAAAAGTCTATGGTTGAAAGCATACTATAACTATTCAGAACTATCTACAGAGGCATAGATCACTGGGTCATAGAAGGGACCTATTCCTTTTACTCATAAGGAAACTTGAGTGTCAGAGAGATAAGGCGACTTCAATCAGAAGTCTGGAACAAGAAGGGACCTTAGAAGTCATTAGGTCAAATATCTTATTTAATAAAGGAAGAAAGATACAAAGAGGGGCGGCTAGGTGGTGCAGTGAATAGAGCACCGGCCCTGGAGTCAGGAGGACCTGAGTTCAAATCGGGCCTCAGACACTTGACACACTTACTAGCCGTGTGACTTTGGGCAAGTCACTTAACCCCAATTGCCCCTCCAAAAAAAAAAAGCAAAAAAAAGCATATTAAAAGATGAACATTAAAAAAAAAGAAAAGAAAGATACAAAGAGGTCTTGGGACTTGTAATCATAGATCTGGAGCTGGAAGGGAACTTGGATTTCATCAAATTTAACTTTCTCCTTTAACAGATGAAGAAACTAAGGCAGAAAGCAGTTAAATGACTTGCCTACAGTCACACAGCTAGAAAGTATCTGCGACAGGATTTGAACTGAGATTTTCCTGACTCTAGGCTCAGTTTTCTCTCTACTGTGCCTTCTACTTATCTGGATCTCAGAGCTACTGAGTGGTGTAGAAGGTTCTCCTTCAAGGGAGATCTTGAAGTGGAGTTTCAATGACTGTTTTCCAGGCTTGAACAGACAGCCACTCTGAGCTCTTACAGGATCCCATCAAGGAATTCCTTTTCCTTTTCTTTTCATGTGACTTGGACCCAACTAAGTTTTCTTGTTATTTCACGAAAATTCTAACATTATTGTCTCATTATTATGAACACTTTGTATACTTACAAGGTCACCTCACTATATGCTTGTACTCACCCTGTGAGGTAGGCAAGTAAAAACCACTAAGCCCATTTTAGGGATGTTGAAGCAGTCTCAAATGTAAAGGTACTTATCCAAGGTCACATAGCTATTAACTTTTGGAAGCGAGAATTGGATCACCAAACCTTCTCACTCCCAATCTGGAGCTTGCTCCTCTGAACCCTGTTTGAGGAATTGATGAAAACTTCTAAGAATAATTTATTAGGCTAATAATTTATTCCAGAGTCTTTAAATCTACATATTTTGTTATTCTACCCAAGAAATATTTGGCTGATGGCCAGTTTAGAGCGATAATATGATGCCAGGCACTCCAACAGGATTTTTGAGCTTCTTTTTTTAAAACTCCACTATTGGTGATAGGTTGCAGCCTGGTGAGACAAACTCCTAACCTCTCTCCATGGTGAACAGAGTTGTGATCTAGCAATTCTGTTCAAAGTCTGGAATCTTTAGCCTAGGAAGCACCTCAAAAGGCAGCATGTTCAATCCATGCCTAAAGCATGAATCATCTCTAAAATTTTCCTGGCCAATGATCATGCAACCTCACTTGAACATCTCTAGGGATGGAGAACTCACTACTAATCAAGGAGGCTTCTTCATTAGAGCTTAGACTACTTGTTGGCTAGTTCTTCCTTATAATATCCTGAAATTTCCTTCCCTGTGTCTTCAATAAGCACTAGGCCTGAAGGAAGATTGGGGAAGGAAAAGAAGCTTTGGTAATGAGAAACCAATCCCTAAGCATTTATTAGGTGCTTACTGTATTCCAGTCATGGTGGTACTTTGGATACAATGATCAGAATGAAAAAAAAAGACTTAAACTCTGAGAAAAGCAAAACTTAGCAATTTACTGAGGAAATGCTTCTTTTCAGCTTTAATCAAAGTATAAATACAGACTTGAAATAGAGTAATTCTGAGCTCAGAGCAAAAAGGACTTAGGAAAATGGATAGAGGTCCACTGACCACGGAAAATCTATAAGAAATGGCTACAATCCTTCACAGAACATGGGGTTATTTAAAAAAAACAGATGCAGAGTAAACTTAGCAAAGGGAGAGAAAAAAATATACCCAATGACATCCAGGTAAATGAAAATTATTAAGAGGAAGCTTAACCCCCTGAGCAGCTGAAACATCAATAATGGTTCTCTTGGACAAGTATTGAAACATACACTCCTCCTTTCAAAACAAAGGAGTGGGGTGCCACTAGGGCAGAATGCTGTATACATTGTCAGTTCGAGGAAAGGTTTGAAAGGTCACATGATGTGGATAGAAAGCTAGTCAGAGTTAGGAATACATGGGAGAAGTCCCATCTTATGATGTGTGCTCCTAGACAAATTATATAACTTCAGGGTCCTAAGCAGCTTTCTAAGGTTTAAGTTGTAAAGAAAGTACTGCTTTGCATTACAGGAGGGATTTCTGTCACCTGGGAGGTACCTTCACTGATGAAATCACAGGTGCGGTTTAAGAAAAAAAAAAAGAGGGTTCATTTTAGAGGTGGTGAAGGAGGGAGGTATTTCCAAAAATTACTGGGATTTTTGTAAAGCTTTTTAGCTGGACTATTTTTTCCCCTCTAAATCCCTATAGCTACCTAAACTGTAAGTGATTTGTGTTTTTACATACTTCCCTACATTGAACTGTTTTGTATGTGTTTATATATGTGCATGTTTTGTTCCATAAGGAATATAAGCTCCATGAGGGTAGGGGCTGGTTTGTATGTGTCTTTCTTTCTTTAGCATGACGTCTGGCACAAGACAGCTCAGTCACTCAGTGGGTAAATCCCTGGACCTGGAGCTGAGCTGAGGTCAAAGGCAGTCTCAGATACTTTCTAACTGTGTGACCCTGGGCAAGCCACTTAACCACTGGCCACCTCATTTTTTTCAACTGAAAAATTGGGATAATAATAAATAGTATCTATTTCCCAAGGTTGTTGTCAAGAGTTAAAAAAAAAAAATAAATGAGAAATATTAGTAAAGTGCTTTGAAAACCTTAAAATACATTATACATGCCTTCCTTTCTTCCTTCTCCCTTCCTTCCTTCTTCTTCTTCTCTCTTCCTTCTTTTTTCATCTCTTTCTTTTTCCTTCCTCCCTCCCTCCTTTCTTTCCTTCCTTCCTCCCTTCTTTCCTTCCTTCCTCCCTCCCTCCCTTCCTTCCTCCCTCCTCCCTCTCTCCTTTCCTTTC
>CM053586.1:345984871-346010825 GCA_028646515.1 Pseudochirops corinnae | reverse complement strand
CCTGGCGCCACAGGCTCCACGTGACCACATTGAGCCTATTAGGGAACAGAGTATACTTTCAAATATCCAAGGGTCCTCAGAGTCACGTAGCCACTTTAGCAAAGGGCCTAGGGGCAGGGAAGATCTTTAGATTCCCATAACACTGCCCTAGACTGTGAGCTCAAGGAGATGGAGTATCTTTTTTGTTCTTCTTGTATCTTCAGTGCTTAGCATAATGCCTGACACATAGTAGGTACTAAAGAAATGTTTGTGGACTGACTGCAACATATATATTGATCTCATATCCCTCAGATGCCTTTCCCCTTCTCTCTCCTCCTTCACCCTTGTTACATGAAAAGACAGTCCTTCTCTTTACCAAGGCAAATCCCTCCACCTGCACAGGCGCTCCCCCTTCTGTCCTATCTTCTCCAATAGATTTCTCTCTGTTATCCCCACTGTCTCACTCATCTTCATTCTCTCTTTCTACTTGTTATTTCCATGTTTTTTTTTTAAATATACTCAAATCTCTCTCAAGAAAAAGAAACAATTTATTTCATCTATCCATACCCATTAGGTATCTTCTCATAACTTTTCTTCCTTTTATGGCTAAAGTCCTGGAGAAGACCTGCCTATAATCCATGTCTCCACTTCCTTTCTTCTCACCTTCTCATATCTAGCACCTCCACTTCCCAGTTCCTCTTCTCACTCATTTCCCATGACCTATTCCACCCCACCACAGCTATACAGAGAGATAGCCATGCCTTTGATCTTGTAGTCACTCACAAGTGTTCTACTTCCATGCTCATAAAAGTCCTTTATCTGACCATAATTTATGCCATTTCATATCCCCTTCCCTCTTGCAACTTCTAATGCGTTTATTCTTCCTCACCATTACGCACAAAGCCTAATATTGCTCAGTTTTTTTCCCCCAGGTCATCACCCCTATGCTATACTCTCTTCCCTTCCCCATCTTGACTTCTTGGTGAAGTAGTTCAAGGTTAAGATGTCCTCTTCTCTCAAGTCCCTTGTTTCCTTCTTCTATTGACAGCTGCCCTGGATTACTCCCATCATTCCTTGAGTTCATTCTTATACGCAGGCTACTTCACAAAGCTGGAGAAAAATCAACAAATTTAGATTACAGTATCTCAAAAGGGCCCTCCCTGCAGCTTGGTAATCCTTTTATATGTCGTCTGATTCACCATTTCATTCCCCACCAGTGGTTGTAACAAACCATTTTGTCCATTCTCAAACATCCTATGACTCCTTCTCCATCTATCTTTCTGACTAAGAACCTTGTTTCATATTTCAATGAAAAAAATGGTGGCCATTTGCTGAGTTCTCCCTTTCATTCTCCCCTCCTCATTTCACATCACTCAGATAGCTTTGCCCACCATCTCCTTCATACTGCCAAGGCAAACCCCTCGTCATGCACAAGTGATCCCATTCCATCCTATCTTCTTCAGCATATTGACCCTCTGTTGTTGCCTCTCTCTCACTTATCTTCATTCTCTCCCTGACTATCAGCTCCTTCCCTTCTGCTTACAAATATGCTCAGGTTTCTCCTATGCTCAAAAAGCCCTTACTGGATCCATCCATCTCTGCTAGCTATCATCCAGTATCTTTCCTTCCTTTTATGGATAAATGTCCTGAGAAAGCCATTTACAATTCACCTCTGCACTTCCTTTCTTCTCACTCTGTTGTTAACTTTCTGTCTGCAGACTGGTTGCCAATCTCATCATTCAGTTGAAAATCCTATCTCCGAAGCTGTCAGTGATCTCGAAATTGCCAAATCTATTGGCCTTTTTTCAGTGCCCATCCTTTTTTACATTCAATTTTTTACACTATTGATCACCCTGTTCTTTAGTCCTCTTCTTTCTAGCTTTTCATGACACTTCTCTGTCCTGATTCTTTTCCTACCTTTGTGACTGCTCCGTTTCTGTCTCCACTGCTTGATGTTCAGGTTATGCCCACCAACCATTGACGTCCCCCAAAGATCCAGCCTTGGCCTCCTTCTCTGTACTATTTCACTTGGGCAATCTCAACTGCCAAAGATTCAATTATCATTTTTATACAGAGGACTCAGTTTTATTTATTCAGCCCTAGTCTATCTCCTGAACTCCAATCTCCCATCTCCAACTGCATTTTAAGCACCTTGCATTCAAAATACAATAGACATCTTAAACTCAGCACATCTAAAACTGAACTCCATGTTTCCTCTCAACCCCTCACTCCTTCTGAACTTTCCTGTTACTGTCAGTCAGTAGACATTTATTAAATTATTAAAGGTGGCTTTCCCTTCTCTAGACCATCTTCCACTCAGCTCTCCTAAAGCACAGGTCTGACCATATCTCTCCCCTGCTCAGGAATCCCCTATGGCTCCCTATCATCTCCAGGATCAAATCCATAATCCTCTATTTCGTTTTTAAAGTCCTTCATACCTACCATCCACTACCTTCCAGTCTTCTGACTACAGACTTCTGACCTTACCATCCCCCACATGTTCTGCATTCAATTGTTACTGGCCTCGCTGTTCCTCTCCCAGGATAGCAGGATAGTCCTTCTTGTGACTCTGATCATTTTTACATGCTGTCTCCCATGTCCAGAATCGTCTGTCATCTCTGCCTCCTGGCTTCCTCAGGCCCCGGCTAAGCTGCCACTCTAAAATATTAGTGTCTTCCTTCTTTGATTATTTCCAAACTCTCCAGGTTAGAGCTGGTTTATACGTTGCCATCTGCATGGTATCTTTTCCATTAGACTGAGTTCCCCGTTTTACCTTTCTCCTTTCCCCCCTAAACCCTGGCTCACAGTAGGTACTTAATTAAGGCTGATTGACTCACTTAACTTTCCTTATTCTCTCCTTATTAATCACCACCCCCCCATCCCTGGAACATCAGTGAATACATCATTTATACCTGCCTAACCCACTAAGCATACATTAGAGAATCTTGTAGTGATGTCTGTATGTTCTATTCCTCCAGCTAATCTGTCAATTCCACTAAGTCAGGGATCATGGCCTACGTAGACTGCATCCTCCCATCACTGTGCCTCATGTGGTACCTTTGGCCCATGACTCTTTAAACGTTTATTGGTATCTTTCATTTTTACATCATGTTCATTTTAAAACATGTCCCTCCTGGGGCGGCTGAGTGGCAGAGTGGTTAGTATACTGGCCCTGGAGTCAGGAGGGCCTGAGTTCAAATCCAATCTCAGACACTTAACTAGCTTTGTGATCCTGGGCAAGTCACTTAACCTCAATCGCCTCCAAAAATAAAAATAAAAATATGTCCCTCCCCTCTTTTTCATCTAAAGCCATTCTCTGCATGGCAGACTTTCAACAAATGTCTTTAAATTGGAACCAGATGAAACTGAATTCTTCTCTTTTATACATTCCTTCTAGCTCCAACCCCTGCACCCAGGCAAAGTTCTCCATCAAAATCATCAGCATCCCATGCCAGTGACCCCACCACAGATGACATCTTTGAAGAAGGCTTTGAAAGCCCCAGCAAAAGTGAAGAGCAGGAGGCTGTGAGTAATGACTTTTTATACCTTTTATCGCCCAGAAAAGTAAATACAAAAATAGATTTCTGGAATAGTCAGTCCTGGGTCTGAGGCATAGTTTGAAGGGGACCTCCCAGGACAATACTTGTTTAGTTTCATTCTCTGATCCAGAAGCAAAAGGTTGAAAGGGGAAGCCCATAAAGGGCTTTCCTTTTTTTTCCTTTACTTCCTTTTTTCCCCCCATCCCTTTTTTCTTTCCTTCTTCCCTCTCTTCTTTCTTTCCTCCCTCTCTCCCTCCCTACCTCTCTCCCTCCCTCCCTCCTTCCTTCCTTCCTCCATTCCTTCCTTCCTTCCTTCCTTCCTTCCTTCCTTCCTTCCTTCCTTCCTTCTTTCCTTCCCTCCTTCCTTCCTTCCTTCCTTCCTTTTTTCTGTTTTCTCTAAAGGCATTATCTGTGAATCCTGAGCAATTATCAGTTAAAAAGAAACAGGGCCCTACTACCCATGGCTGTGTTCTCTTTCCCTGGATTTGTCTCTTCTTTCTAAACAATGAACTTTATTCGCAGCACGATGATTTTCCACTACTGTCTTTCCACTTGATTCTATTGAGAACAACAGCAACAACAACAACAAAGAGGTGTTATGTTCTTGTATTTTAGCCTGACGGGTCTCAGGCCTCATCCAGCAGTGATCCATTTGGTGAGCCCAGTGGTGGGGACCCCAGTGGTGATAAGATAAGTCCAGAGGTCGGTAGCTAGATAGCGCAGGTTGGGGTAGGTATCTGGCCTTTATTTCTCTTTCACCCTTTGCCTGCCTTCTGCTCCTCTTACCACTGTTTGTTATCTTTGCTCCTCTGGATCTGCTCTTCCTGCTGTGTCCCCTCCCCCAGTGCTTGCATTCTTTCCCATATCACTCCTCTTCTGACTGCTGCCCAGCAACTGCATGGCCTGCCATTTGCTATGTGTTTGGAGGGATGGGGCATTTGTGGATTTCCCCATAAAACATGTCTGCATGTTGGGCCAGGGTCAGGGAGGGAGGACAAAAGCCTGAGGGGGATGGCTAAATATAGTAATGGAATGGACTTGGTTTCACCTGCATCAATGACGTATGAGAGTGACCTTGTAAGTTTGCTAGGACCACCATATGTCCTTGACCCAACACAAAGGCAGCCGTAGTACCAACCAAAATACCCCAACCAAAATGCCAGGCCCAGTGAGCCCGTAGAGTTTCCTATTGAGAAGGAATCATAGCAGCATGGTACAATGGAAATAGCCCTGAATTTGGAATCAGGGAACCTAGGTTTGAATCCTGGCCCTGTTACTTACCACTCGTGTGACCCAGCACAAAGCCCCTCATTTCTCTAGACCCCAGTTTTCTCATCATTTAAAAAGGAGAGTCAAATCATACAATCTCTAGGGTCCCAGATCAAAATCTCTGATCCTATGAGAGTAACATTGATTAAAAATATATGTAATACTTATCTTTTGTTTTTACATCATTTAGATGTTCCCTTGGGCCCTTTCCTTATTCCCAGAGAGCATATTTATTATTCCTATCCCTCTCACAATTTTTTTAAAGAGAGAAACGAGAGAAAAATCAGTAAAAAAAAAAAAAAAAAAAAACAATGCATTGAACACAATCTAGTTTAATATGCAATAGTCCACATCTGTAGACTCCCCCACCCCTACGTCTCCTACATCTACAAAGGAAATGGGGAACTCATGTCTCTTATTTGAAGGCAATCTTATTTTTGTTTTGTTTTTTAATGTCATTTTTTCAATTAACAAGCATCTCTAAAGTTAATCTGTCTCTCCAAATGTCCTTCTCAATACACACACACACACACACACACACACACACACACACAAACACCCTGAGCAGATTTCCAAAAAAAAAAAATTGTAAAGCTCTCAGGACATAACTACATAGGCCAGAAAAAAGAAATTCTCATGTTAGCTCTGTCCACAAAGGTGTATTTCATTCTGCATCTGCCTTTCCTCACCTCCCTCTGTGTCAGGAGGTGAATGACACGTCTCGTCTTGATTTTTCTGGATTTGTTTTATTATCACATTCCTTCATGTTCTAATCTTTTTTTTCCTAGAGCCAGAACTGTCCATTATTATGGTGTAACATTCCTTTTCAATTGAATGATATCACTTTGTCCCATTGACAGATAGCTTCCCTCTGGGACTCAGTGGTGCGTCCATTCACACTGGGGTCCCAGGGTGGTGGAGTCAAAAGAACACAAGTCTTGGGTCTATTATTCTGCTTGGGGCCTGAAGGATCCCTCTTTGGTTTCCTCGTTTCTCCAGTGAAGAGATTGGAGCAGATGATGGATGTCCCTTTAACATCTGGATCCTTTAAGAATCATCTGACTATTGTCCTAGTTTTCCAGCTGAAAAAACAGAGACAGAGAAATTCCATGACTTGCCAGTGTCACTTGGCTAGCAAGTAAAAGATGGAAGCATCAAGGAAACCCCCAAAGTCTGTGTATGTAGAGATCAGATCAATGGGTCAGTGGTATTTCCTTTGGCCTAATCAGTAGATGGCCTTAGGCAAGTCACTTGGTCTCTCCAGACTCAGTTTCCTGATCTGCAATGAGGATGTTGGACTGAATGATCCAAGTTCCTTTGCAGACCTGTGTTTATAATGTTATTGTTGCATCTTCACAATGAACATTGAAATAAAGTCCAAAGACGCCTGTCTTTGCTTCAAACTGTTGGAGAGGAGCCTCACTCTCTACCAGATCAACATTCTTGTAACACTTACTCATCCCTGAAGCTGCTCCCTTTCTGCAGAAGGCCCTCTTGCCCTTGACATTCATTCAACACAGCCCCTCTCTTCTCCAGAGAAGGCTGCCATTCTGGAGAGGGTAGATCCCATCATGTTCCCCACCTCTGTTCTATGAGGTCGCCAACCATGTTCAATTTCCATATATTGCCCCAACTCTTCCATTCTGGTGTGTGGCGGGAGCGCATCCTGAGCTGCATGAGTCAACCCATAATTTACCTAGTACTTTGTGATCAGCATCCTGAAATACATTCAAGAACACCTCAGTGTCATTCTCTGAGCATCTGCTATTTAAACCATTATTGAAAATAAACGAAAGACCTTGTTAAGTATGTTTAGTTACCAGAGTTTATGATTAAAGGATTTAAGCTGTGGTATATTTTCACAGCATTTTTATATTAGAAAAATAACCCAACAGACGGTGAGCCAAGGAAAAGAGCCGTGCTCACACTATAAATATTCAATCTCTTCAAATCTTTGGCTTCTTTCTACATGCTGCTCAGATCCACCTTCTGGAGCATTTCCCAGCCTCTTACCTTCCTACATTCTTTCCCTTTGAGATGGATTTCTATCTATTTCATATATATCTAATATGTAACCAGCAATTCCCAAGTTATCCCCTCATGAGAACTTGAGCTACCTGAGGACAGGGATCATGTGTTTTTCCTTGTAACTCCAGTACTTAGGCCAGTGCTGACACACAATATGCATTGTGTTGAAGGAATGATTGTTGATTGGTGGATTGCCAAGGGTTTCTGTAGCTCAGGAGTGGAGGGTTATGTTCATACCCTGGTAGGAGAGTTGGAAAGGAAGGAAGAAATCATGGTGACATTATTTGTGGATTAGGCCCTGAGAGGGTCCTATCCAAGTGGGCTTTTCATAACCTCTACCTTGCCTTAAAAAACATGATGAATGAGCAAGAGGAGACAGGAACCATTCACAACTAATCAATAGACATCATTCTGATAGAGAAGCCCTTCAGGAAGAACTCCATGGTCTGTGCCAGTGGCAGATCTGTGCATTGAGTCACTATCTTCCTCATGAGGGCCATTCAGCTTGAGACAATGGCCCAATTCCACTCCTGCTGACGCTTCACCCTGAAAGATGATCAGGTGGGCTTCCAGCTGGCACATACCCAGCCCCCACTTGAGTTCTTGTAGAGTTTGTGGAGTTTTTTTGTTTTGTTTTTTTTATAACTACAAAGCCTCAAAAAAATTCAAATTGGGAAGGAGCCTCTGAGTTACTGAGGCCAACCCTGGCTGGCTCCTTTCCAAAGCAATTCTTCTCTATTCTGTTAGGTCCATTCTAAGCTCAAATAATTTTAACTCAACAATAGTCAATTCAGGGCCTACTGGGGTCAGGTACTATTCTCCCTATTTGCTTATGCCTGTTGAATTTTCTCCCTATTCACAGAATCCCTGGATCTGAGTTAAAGTGACCTCAGTGGCAGCGAGCTCAACAACATTGCAACAAAAATGACCTCTTAAAACATGCCCATTGGGTAGCTATCTAATTTTTACTGAAGGAGAGACTGTGCTAAGTGTCCAGTGGCTGGAGAAATCACATTTTTTTAAGTTAACAAAATTTTGGTGCTTTTTTTTATATCACATTTAATTAGTCAATAAGTAACTGCTATATACCAAGCATTATGCTAGAAATATTATTTCTAGCCCAACCAACCAGGGAGTCTTCTCTTGTTACAAAGAAAATAAATTAAGAAAATTCAACTAGGATAGTTTATGTGTTTGACAGTACAGGCAAGAGTCAGTGCCCATAGTACTCCACCTCTCCAAGGAAAGGAGGTAGGTGCATTTACTCTAAAAGTCTTTCAGAGTTGAATTCATACAAAACTTCCACCTTAATATGCACATATACATTCTCTCTCTTTCCCCTCTGTCTCTTTCTGTCTCTATGTCTCTCTTTCTCCTCTCTGTTTCTCTGAATCTCTTTCTCTGTGCCTATCTCTCTGTCTTTGTCTCTTTCTGTCTCTCTCTCTCCCTCTCCCCCCTCTTCCTCTCCCTTTCTCTCATTTCCTTTATAGTCTAAAACTTATCATCCCATTGCTGTCAACATCAAGAGGTTAAGGGATTTATTCATAGTGACTCATCTAGTATATATTAGAGGAATCACTTGAGCCTAGATCTTCCTAATTCAAAGGGGACATCCACCCATCCATCCATCCATCCATCCATCCATCCATTCATCTCTTTGTGTACCACACTGCATAGTCTTAGTTTATACTTCCACCTTGTAGAGATCTTGCTTGTTTACTAATTGTGTGATCTAGAACAAATTACTCTCCCACTCTGGGCCTCAGTTTCCTTATTTGTAAAAAGAGTGACTAGGCCTAGAAAAGGGATTTTCTACTTGTTTATTCCCATGACCCCTTTGGCAGGGAAAGCCTATGGATCCTTCTTGGAATCATCTTCTTATAGAATCATCTATCACAGAATCATCTTATACCTTTACTTATTGCATAAAGTAAAATGAATAGGATCACAAAGTAAATCAATGATATTGAAACACAGTTATTTAAACATATTTCTTCCAAGTTTCCTGAGGCCAGGTTAAAAACTTTCAGACCAGATGATCTCTAGGTTCCTTGTCCAGTTTGAAGAGTCATAGTTATTTAAAGTTGAAAGCATTCATTGAGCAAGGGTTTAACAAGTCAGAGAAGTCAGCTTTGATGGAGTGACACAGATATGAAACAGTGGCAGTTTTAATAAAGTGCATGGGAAAGAGCCCTATTTCCCAGCATCCTTTTGTAGAGAAAAATGGAAAAGGTTCTGGGAAGACACATTCCTTCTGTTGCATTCATGTCTAAATTTTGAAATCACCCTTCCCAAATTTAGAATGTGCTTCTAACTCTGTTCACAATGTTCCTTCTACTATTTACTGTGCCCTCCTGAGTTGACATGGTCACTGCTCCTCAAGGACCCTGTATTTCCTTGGGTAACCAGTTTCTCTGCATCAGTCAAAATAAGGTCTAGAATAGAGCAGCTAAATAGCTCAATGGATAGAGCACCAGGCATGGAGTCAAAAAGCCTTGAGTTCAAATCTGACCTCAGACAGTTCCTAGCTGTGTGACCTTGGAGAAGTCACTTAGCCCTGTTTCTCCCAGTTTCCTCATCTGTAAATTGAGCTGGAGAAGGAAATGGCAAACCACTCCAATAGTTTTGCCAAGAAAACCCCAGATGAGGTCATGAAGAGTCAGAGATGACTTAACAACAACAACAAGGTTTAGAATAGCACTAAACACTTCTGGAGAATTAAATTATCTATAAAGAAAATCAGTAATATTTCAGTCAACTTTTTTTTGAAGAAAGGGGATTGGGGTTAAGTGACTTGCCCAAGATTACACAGCTAGTAAGGCTGATCAAGTGTCTGATACTGGATTTGAACTCAGGTTTTCCTGACTCCAGGTCCAGTGCTCTATTCACTGCACCATCTAGTTGCCTCTCAGTCAACTTTTTTTAAAGCAGATAGTGACCCGCTGAAATTTTGAGATAGTTGATCACAACTATGCTTCTTTCCGTGACAGTTTGGGGTTCAGCTTCTAAAACTCATCATCCTTTTCTTCCTTCTGCCCAGGCAGTCTGTAATATACTCAGTACAATATCACTAGTGTTGTTCCCACCTTTGATTCTCTCCCACATGCTCTTCATCATGCTTGCACGGAGGAATATAACTTCTTGATACACAACACAGTCTCATTACCCTGGTAATTTAGACTGTTCCTATGCACTGGGTTTGGCCCCATTCTCTTTTCTGTGTCCTTCCTGTGCCTGCCACAGTTTGGTCCTGCTATAAAGGATTCTAGAGAAGACATGCCACTTGTTGGTTATGGCAAAGCACAGCAAATAGGGCCTGAACACAGCATTAGTTCTTACAGAATCATAGAGCTGGAAGTGACTTCAGAACTTATCTGATTCTATCCCCTCATTCTACAAGTAGGAAAGTGAGGCCTAGACAATGAAATGTGTTAGGACCTCGCATCTAGAGCTGGAAGAGGCCTCATAGATAATCCAGGCCAACCTTCTTATTTTACAATGAGGAAATGGAGGCCCAGGAGGGAAGTTGACTTGCCCATGGTCACACAAGACATAAACATCAAAGGTGATTTTGGAACCCAGATCTCTTGCCCCTTCCCTCTGCGTTGTACTATTTCCCACAATACAGGGCAATACCTGTGAGGGAGCAGCACCTTTGTGTGCCTGGTGTGGCTCACATCCCACAGGGGAGATTTTTCATCTCTTTATGTTATGGCTCCATTGGATGAGTTTTAAAAGTGCTATTACCAAATGAAAGCACCCTCTGCTGAAGCCATCCCACTGGCCCAGCATCCATTAACTGGTAGAGAATTCAGCATGTTCGTGGTGTTCTCGTGGCTGCTCTCCTCTTATCCTGTGAGACAGTGTCAGAACTTGAACTCTCTGTAGTGCATTTGAGCACCTTTGTCTGCTTAGATGAGTCTGAGTTCTCATCTGCAATGGGGCAGTTTTCTCCTCTGAAAGCTTAGCCTAGAGATTTCAGAACTACAGATCAAGGACCACACACATGGACATTTCCTCTAAAGGGCGATGGCAAATCAGCTGACCTATTTTGCAAGACATCCCATAAAGGGCTCACAGAGTAAGCTGTCCAAAGCCACTCCATTCTGAAGTGCTTTGCCATTACCGCCTCTTCCACCTCAAGTCTATTCACTGCCTTTTCTCGGTCATTTTTCAGTCATGTCCAAATCTTTATGTCCTCATCTGGGGTTTTCTTGGCAAAGATACTGGAGTGGTTTGCCGTTTTCTTTTCCAGCTCTTTTTACAGAAAAGGAAACTGAGACAAACAGAGTTAAGAGATTTTCCCAGGGTCATGCAGATAGTGTCTGAGGCCAGATTTGAGCTTAGGTCTTCCTGACTCCAGTGCCTTCACTCACCTGATATTTCCAAACTTTTGTTAATTTTTCACCGTGCTGACTTAGCTTCTCTATCCCATTTCAGACATTTATTTGGAGGAGGGTGAGCAGAGCCACCAATGTATAGGTGTCCCTTTATTTCTCTTTCCATTTCCCCTTTCATTCACTTTAAAGGAGAGACATCCCTACACCCTTACCACAAGTCCAACTATTATCACAAACAACATTCTCCTGGTGATATCTGCAGGGCTTTTAGAAAGCAAGGTTGAGCCTTGTCAATACACTCAATCTACTCCAGACCTTGGTAAGAGGCAAGGGAGACATCCACCGAATTCCTGCTAGAATATGCTTAGGGTTACAGTCTTAGATTTAGAGATGGAAGGTTGCTTACAGGCCATTTTGTCCAACACCTTCCCCCACCCCATCGTTTCATCAATACACAATCTAAGGTCCAGGGAATGTAAATGATTCATGTCATACAGATAAGTGACAGAGGCAGGATTAGAACTCTGGTCCTCTGGCTCTAAATCCAGTCCCCTTTCCACTGTATCGCATAGCATCTGTCTCCATTTGGGCAATCCAGTCAAACCTACTCAGTTATTGTATCCCCAATGCTTAGTGTGGAGTCTGGTATACAGTAGGTGCTTAATTGGCATTTGTAGACTTGGCTTATTTTATTATAGGCTTCTCTCTCGTCTGAGTTTGAGGTAGGAAACATGCATGAGTGACACTCCAGGAAAGAACAGGGCAAGAGCTGTACACTCATCAGCAAAGACTAGGACAGAAGAGACAAACAATGTCTGCCACAGGGATCCATTTCTGGGACAATATCAGAGTGAATCGTGAGTTCTTGAGAAGAAAGAAAAATGAAAACAGTTCTTCAGTTAAATGAGTTAAGCAAATAAATTGCTTATCAGATCCTTCCTCCCCCCAGCTGTCAAGGCAAGGAAGGGAAGCCATGTAGTCAGTCTTGACTGTTAACAATGGATAGAGCCATAAATAACCGGCTCTCGGAGAAGCAGAGTTATTCTTCATTCTGGTCTCCATAGCCTGAATGTGAAACATTAAAGGCTCATCTAAGATGAATTTGCCTCAAGATGAAGCAAAAGAGACAGCCAACCAGATAGAAAGGTTAGAGGGCAGTCAGAGGGTGGTAACCCTGCCAGGGAGGATTCTAGAAACTGGAGTGTAAGCACCATGAGGGCAGGAACTGGGTCCAATCTAAGTTTCATATCTCTCCCAGTACCAATCTTAGTACTCTGCACACAGAAGGGACTTAGGAAATGTTTGGTGAATTGAACTGTAAAACCATGTCCAGTGAGGATCAATTATAAAGGTAATTGTGTGCTACGGTCCAAGTCCTTGAAGACTTTTGTTTGAATCACGCCACTGGGTAACACTTGAGTGACCCTGGGTAAATCACATGCCTTCTCTGACAGTCGTGTTTCCTTATCTGGAAAATGATAAAGGTTGAATCTGATGATGTCTAAGGTCCCTTCCATGTCTAATGTTCTGATCCTATCTTTGCCACCAGCCAGGTGAGCATGAGAAAGTCACTTAACTTCAGTGAGACTCAGTTTCCTCATCTGTAAAACAGGACGATGGAACCTGTAGTACCATTTACCTTATAATATAGTCGAGGTTTAGGTGAGAGAATGTGCTGTTTACATTTGGAAAACTTCCAAATGCACTCTAAACTCCAATTGTCACTTTTTTTTTTCCTTTTTGCAATAGAACTCTGTTTCCATTGGCATAGGGTACTCCCAGTGAGAAAACTCCTTACACCAATGCAGATCCCTGTCTTCTCTGCAACTTAACACTGATTGGGTTGCCTAGAGCTCTAAATAGTTCAAGGTCACACAGTCAATAATTATCCAAAGCACAACTTGAACCCATGTCTTACTAACCCCTGGGCAAAGCTGGCTCTCTATCCATTATAATAAGCTATCTCTGTACTAGTGCTTGGAATCACCAAACAAACAAGGATTCTTGTTCTTTGTTTTCTTTGATTGGAAGTCTGGTAATGCCTGTGGACCCCTTCAGAATCATATTTTTTAAATAAATTAAAGGAATGCTAAATTTCAGTTAGAGATGAGTAAAAACAAACAAATGAATAAATAAAGATGCCCTTTTTACTCCCATCCAAATGTACAGGCCCCCTGAAATGTGTTCATGAACCCCCTAGACCTCAGGTAAAGAAGGCCTGAACGCAACGTACTAAGCATGTTGAGCCGAGAAGAAGAAAAGTGTGCGAAGGACATACAAGCTTTCAATATTTTAAGTATTTCTCAAAGTCTCTGAAGGAGAAAAAGATAATGGACCATGAGGGAAAAACTGGCTCTTCATTACCACCCAAAAAGATGAATGAAGGAATATCAGTTACTGCTGACCCACATGCCTGCCCACCTTCCAATCTACATCAAAATTTTATGAGCATAATATATCCCTCCATCCAGAATAACCTCGATGAGGGTGTCAGAAGGTAACAGGGAAGCATTCAGAAGCAATATTCTACATTAGACCATAGACTGTAAGATATGGTAGAGAGATTAGGTCTAATTCAACTTGGCCCCAAACAGAAAACCAACAGGCCTTCTGGCTGAAGACCATCAAGTCATAGGATCAAAGGATTAAGGGCTGGAAAGGACCTTGGAGATTATTAAGAAATGGGAATCAGTGTGGCCTAGTGGAGAAATCATTGGATTTGAAATGAAGAACGCTTCAGGTTTAGATCTTATCTGGTAGACTTTAATAACTTTGGGATTGAATGGTATATGAAAGCATTTAGTAGACACTATCTTCGAAAACTGTGCTGAGTGCTGGGAACACAAATAGAAAACTGGTATTTCCTAGTTTCAAGGAGCTCACATTCTAATTAGGGAGACAAAACATAAAAGAGGGTCTGTGTTTATACTAATTTTATGGAAGATGAAGAGGTTAGATGTTACTTAGGCAGAGAAAGTCCAAAGGCTTCTTAGACTTCTAGGCTTAGGCCCAGAGCGCCTTATAGAGTAATGGCAGGCCAGGTGGTCCCCTACCAAGGCAAGGATTAAAGTGGAATGGGGCTCTGTCTTCAACAGAGGTAGGTCTATCTGGGAGTCAGCATCTATCTGACTGCGGACATCCCGTGCCTGATAGGAAGAAGCCAGTGGGCAATGGGACTGTTTATGGACGGGAGAAATTCATGGCCCCCTTCAGGGGCAATGGGTGTTACATCTCTGTCTTTCTGCTGCCCATTGGACGGCAGCAGCAAGGAAGAGGAAGATCCTTAGCTCCTCAAGGGTTGTACCTTTTATCCTATCATGGACCCCTTTTCTAGATAACATTTTTAAACATAAAAAATAAAATTCATCACGTTACAAAAGATGCTAATTATATTGAAATGCAATTATTATTTTCCCTCTAGAGTTCACAGATCCCAGGCTAAAGATCCTTTCCTTAAAATATAAAGCACCAAAACTGAGCAGTCCTCAGAGAACAGAACCTTAGCACTCAGAACTGCAGTTAGAGTGAGAGGCTTGGAGTTAGGGTTTAGGGACTCTGTGTGTGTGTGTGTGTGTGTGTGTGTGTGTGTATACAGAGAGAGAGAGAGAGAGTCTAGCCCCATTATTTTAGAAGAGAGAAAGCTGAGGTCCATAGTGGAAGTGACTTGTCCAAGGACACATTCTCAGATTGTTTGAGCCCAAATCCAGTTCTCTTCCCAATCAAGTTCAAAGAATGAAGACATCATTGAGTGTTTCGAGTAGGTAGAGAAGGGCTCTTGGAAGAAGATTTGGGCTACATGTTGAAAGGTAGAGAATGGGGAGGAACATTTTGATCTGAGGGAGGTAGCGTGAGCAAAAAGAGGCAGAGATAAGAAATTTTAAAAGGTGTGAAGAAATGACAGTGAGTAGACCATTTTGGCCAGTGATCACTTCTGGGTATAATGGTTAGTGAGGATAGATAGGAAGTTTGGTTAAAGATTGTAGAAGGCATTGAATGTCAAACCAAGGAAGTTAAGATTTAGATCTGGAAGTGAACATATTGAATGTCTAGTCCAACTCTCTCACTTTATAGACTTGGAAACTGAGGCTGAGATAAAGTATCTTGCCCACAATCATAAATAGTAAGTCACCGAGTTTCAAAGTGAACTCAGGACCTCTAGCCTCCAAACTTTATACCACCTGGTCTCACCTATAAACAAATAAGAAGATAATCTGGTCAAAGGATGAGAGCAAAAGATTCTGTAGCATACCAGCTCCACTGCTATCTCCCACCCCACCCCCAATACCCAGAAGAAGCAGGATGACCCCAATACATAGATCGAGAGCTGGAAGGAATCCTGAAGGCCATCTAGTCCCACCTCCTCATTTTGCAGGTGAAGAAACTGAGGCCCAGGGAGGAGAAATGACTATTAAGGTCATGTAGGTAATATGTGCTAGAAGTGGGATCTGAATCCAGGTCCTGGGGAAGGATGTGGACATGTGGGAAAGGCATGGGGCTAATCCATGGCCTTGAGGCTGCATATCCATCCCTCTCTATGAAGCATCTCTATACCTGAGCTCCTAGAGAAACCTTAGATGTTATCTCATCCAAGAGCCCTCCCCAGAGAAGAAGCCCTTCTTTGACATGCCTGACATTTGATCATCCAGCCTCTGAAAACTGCCACTGCTGGGGAGTCACTGCCTTAGGAGACAGCCCAGTCTGCTGTTGGACAGCTCTTATTGTGAGGAATTCCTTTAGATTGGCCTGAAATTTACCTCCCTCTAACTTCTCCATGTTAGTCTCCCTCCTATCTCCTAGAACTAGCCTGGAAATAGACCACTTCCTTTGCCACATAATAGCCCTTCAAGTGTTTGATTACGGTTCTTCTAAGTCCATCTAGATCTGCTTTGGATTAGACATCCCAAGTTCATTCAGCCCATTTTTGTATAGTACAGTCAAAGCCTTTCGTTATTCAGGTTGCTCTCAGTGGAACTGGTTCCATTTAGTCCCTCCCAAAATCCAGTCCAACTCAGTTCATTTCAATTCAACAACCTATTAGGGAGTCATCCAGAGTTTTTAATCACGGGAGTATACACAACAGAATGGCCTTTTAGGTACCTAAATATGTCAGTGCAGACGGCAGAGAGAGGGCAGGAGGGATAGGCACCAGAAGATCAGTTAAGAGGCTCTCATAATTCAGACTTGCAGCAGTGAGGGCGTGAACCAAGAGAGGGATTCCTTCCAGCTCTCGATCTGTGATCATGTATTGGGGTCATCCTGCTTCTTCTGGGTATTGGGGGGGGGGGGGGTGGGAGATAGCAGTGGAGCTGGTGGGCTACAGAATCTTTCGCTCTCACCCTTTGACCAGATTATCTTCTTATTTGTTCATAGGTGAGGCCAGGTGGTAGGAAGTTTGGGGGCTATAGATAAGACAGGGACATATTTGAGATACACAGCAAAGGAATGGCCTGGGGGATAAAGAAGAGAAAGAACCACCAATGACTACACAATGCCAAGCCTCATGGACTAAGCACCATTAACCAAAATGGGAGTGTAAAATACAGTGAACTTGGTTAGATATGGTGAATTTAAGGTGACAGCAAGATATCTGTTACCCTGTTATTCACATTTTCATTTTAAACACATTGGGTTTTTTTGTTGGAAAACATCTCATTTAGTTGTGTTTTAGCAGACATTAAAACCTTACTAAGGTGTGGAATTCACTAGAAAGAGAGGCAGCTTTGGATCACAAAGTATTTAAAGTGGTCTCATTAAGAGACAATAAGACAGTGTCAAGATCAGGCTCTAGGGAAAGGGTTCTAGTTGAGGTTTGAATAGTCAGCTTCTCTAAATAGGAACATACCTCACAGACCAACCAGTCCAACCCATACCAGGACAAGAATTTCTTCAACACTATTTCCAACCAGTAGCCATTCATCTTTTGGGGATATCCAATGATGCAGAGACTGCTGCCTCTCAAGGCAGCCCATTCTGAAGGCTCTGATTATCAGCACATCTGACATCCATCCTGAATCTTCCCCTCTGGCTTCCAACCATTACTCCTAGTTTTTCCCAGTGAGACCAAAAAGAACAAGCCCAAGACTAATCTATCTTCCATATACTGTCCTTTCAAACACTTAAAGTATATCTACCCATCCCCAAATCTTCTCTTCTCCAGTTTAAACATCCCAGGTCCTTTTGATTTATCTTTATGTAGCATGATCTCAATATTTTTCATCATGATCATTTCCCTACTTTTCTTTGTATGAAAAGATTATTTTTACTGTATTTTGTGCTCAACAGTTTTGACCAATGTTGTTTTTCCAGTTATGGAAAGAGCACTGGATTGGTGTCAGGAGTTGGGGTGGGGGAGGAGACAAGATGCTTGAGTTTGAGTCCTGGGCCTACCATTAATCAGGCTGAATCAAAGTTAAACAAATCACATGTAACTCCATTGCCTTCAGTTTCCTTTAAAATGAGTTGTCTTGGGAGACGATAGGCTCTACTTCACTGAATGTCCCTAAACAAAGAGCGGGTGGCTACTGGTTGGAAATGGTATAGTGGGAATTCTCTTCCTGGCATGGGTTGGTCTTTCAAATGAAGGGGTTGAACTAGATTGCCAGCTAAAGTCCTTTCTGGTGCTTATATTCCATGTTCTCTGGGTGTTTTATTGTCTAGCATTTTACATACAAAGCTCTTTCTTGCATTAGCATTCTATGTGCTTTGTGCTTTATAGCATTGCATATTTGAAGTTCCTTTGCAGCTCCAACAGTCTAAGTGCTATGTTCTAAGCACTCTCTCTTCTAAGCCTTCTGTGTTCCAGCATTCTGCATCATAAGGTCCCTCCCTGCTCTAGCATTTACTTTTTCATGCCAGCCATAATATTCTGCATGATTATGTCCCTCCCAGCTCTAATGTGCTACGTTATAACGTGCTTTGCTCCATTAGGCTGGAAGCTCCTTGAGAATAGGGACTAGTTTTTTGCTTGACCTTTCTTTGCATCCACAGGGCTTAATAAATGCTAGCTGACTTAAGTTACTTTCTAATAATAAGACTCTGTATCTCAGCACCCTTCTCATAGGGTCCCCTAAGCATTAACATTCTATACTCCAAAAATGAATACGGCAGACCTTTCGCCAAATTCCTACATTGGCACACAGTATGGGACAGGCAGGGGACCAAGGTTCAAGTCTTGTCTTGGACATTTGCTTTCTTTGTGATTGGGAAGCTATTTCACTTCCCTGGGCCTCAGTTTCCTCACCTGTAAAATAAACAGATTAGAATAAATGAGCTCTGAGGACCCTTCCCTTTGCAAGAGGCTATGTTTTTTATATCATGGCTCTTGACAGATTTGGTATCATTACACAGAATGTGATTTCATTATGACAAAACATCCTCTACTAACTCAGATCAGCACTTGTTCTATGTCTTAGATAGTCCTCAAGAATTATCTGAGGTTACCTGACTAGTTCAGGGTTATATAGTCAGGCTTGAGTCAAGGCAGGGTTTGAACCCAAATTCAAGACCAGCTTGCTATCTTTCCATTTCGTGATACTTGCTTCCCATGAGGACATTAGCACTCAACTGATCTTAGGATCATCAGGTGGTTGGGGTGTTCCCCATCACAGACTGGGATAACTGAGTGGTACCTATTGCCTTACCCATGTTGTTGTGATGGCTGCTCGGATGTAAATTCAGGCTCTCCCAGGATCTGTGAATATTTATCCCTGCCTTGGAAAGTTAATGCTGGCTGCCATTAATGAGCCTGCCTGAATGTGCGGTCTGCTTCTGTTTTTAGGTGTCACTCTCTGTCGGATTAATTAGCTTCCAGAACTAGAATAGAGTAAATTGTCAGGGGAGATCAAGTCAGTCTGACTTCTTAGGGCATCTGGGATGAAGGTGGAATGGAGAGAGCTGGAAGAGGGAGGGGTCAGGGTGCCACTCTTCAAGCACAGCCCAGAAACATTGACATTAACATCCCCCTGGCAAAATACAGTATTTCTTCCAAACAGGCACATTTAGCATATAAAATGCCCCTCCTCCGTATTAGAAAGAGACAGAAATGGGGAGAGAGGAGGGAAGGGGGGGAGAAAAGAACAAGAGGTGAGAGATGCGAGATGAGAGAAAAATGGAGAGGGTTGAGGGAGATGAGATAAAAGATGAAGAAAGAGATGAGAGAATATGGAGAGAAATAAAAATGTGAGAGAGATGAGAGAAGGAAAGGAGAAGAGAGACCAATATACAGAGAGAGAAAGAGAGAGAAAGAGAGAGAGAGAGAGAGAGAGAGAGAGAGAGAGAGAGAGAGGGAAGAACAAGAAGAACAAGAAGAAGAACAAGAAGAAGAAGTAGAGAGAAGAGAGACAGAGGAACGGATAGAGGATAAGAGAAGAGAGAGAAAGGTTTCATTTAGAGATAAAATTATACTTCAGAGAAGGAAAGTGACAGATGCCAATTTCATAGCGTCACAGATTGTGAGCTGGCAGGGACCTTAGAGTCAGTCCATTGAGTCCAACATCTTTATTTTACAAACCGAAACTGAGGCACAGAAGGGTAAGTTACTTGCTAAAAGTCATACAACTAGTAAGGATCTGAGGCAGAAGTTTGATTCAGGCCTTGCTGACCCCACACTCAGTTTTCTCTCCATCTTGAAATTACTTCGAAAATTGATGGGTATGTCATTATCATGACCAGGCTTAGGTGTCAGAAAAGAGTTAAAAAGCTCTTAACTCCCCCCCCCCTTCATTTTTACAGAGATGGGAAAAACTCTGGGTTCATCTGTAACATTGTATATGATTTCAGATTTGATGTTCATTGGTTTTGCTGGACTGCCTTCTATTTCTTCCTTTTTTTAACTTTTTATTACAAATAAAGGCTAACTTGGTTTGGAGGGAGAGATCTATCCAGGAACCAATGTGTAGTTAAAGATTTTTAAAAGTATCCATAAAAATAAAATTCTAAAAGAAGAATAGAAAAATTATTTTATATACATTAAATATTGTGTATTTGCTAACGTACACACATATTGTATGTCTCTTGTAGAATGTAATCTTCTTAAAGGCAGGGGTTATTTGTGTTTGTCTTGGCATCTGCCGTACCTTGCACCCAGTAGGCTAAAAAATGTTTGGCGAATTGCTAAAGGACACATAGCTATTTGATGTAAAAGGTGTGAACTCTGACACCAAGGCCCATAATGTTCTTTCCACTACACCCTTAAAACTGACTGTATTAAAACAAAATCAGAAGACATTGTATGAGTATTTCTTAAAACAGATGTTCAATTATTCAGTCCTCACCAGAACTTAGATATCCTTTGAAATAGAGTTTATATCATTTCAGGTAGCCATATTTTGAAATGTATTGATATGTAGAGGAAGGAAGGGAGTGATAGGAAATATGCATGGGGCCCGTCTGAAGCTAGTCCATAAGCAAGCCTTGAAAGCTAGAATCCTCTTCTACAATCATTGGCTCCAGAACAAAATTAAATTTCTATGTCCAACCATTCAAAGCCTTCTGCCATCTGATGATAACCTCTTTTTCCATCCTTATTTCATTTTTCCCCATTGTGCTTCGATCAGAATGGTCCCCTATCTCTATACCTTCACTCACCCCACCCCTTAGGTCTAGAATGTCACTCCTCCACTTTTTAGTTGAAATTTCCAATGATCCATCCTTCAAGATTCACTTCAAGTACCACTTTTTCCAGCAATTCTCTCCAAATAGTAATTATTAGTTACCTTAGATTTTACATACCATGTCATTTTATAATTCTTTATATCACGTATTTTCCTCATTTCATTCATTTTTTTCTTTTAATTCTTTTTTATTGATGTTATTTTTTTAAGTACCACTGTTTCTCCCCAATGACAGCATCCACTTAATCCCCAGGACCCTACTTGTAACAAATAAGTACAGTCAAAAAGTAGAAATCAATCCAGTGGCCACATATGTAAAATGTGCCTGATTTTCCACCTCATGTCCACCACCTCTGTCAGCAGGCAGGAGACATTCTTTCTACCAGTACCCTAATGTCACAGTTGGTCAGTGTGTAGGTCAGATTTCTGAAATCTTTTGATGTTATTTCCATACTTCTATTTTTTTTCACTCTGCATTAATTCAGACAAATCTACTCAAGGTTCTATGAATTCATCCCTAATATATAGGTATATATGTGTGTGTGTGTGTGTGTGTGTGTGTGTGTGTGTATATATACACACACACACACACACACAGAAAGGAGAGGGAGAGGGGAGGAAGGTATATTTCATGCTACAGATATCTGTAAGGTATAGTGGAAAGAATGCTAGACTTGGAATCAAAAAGTCCTAGTTCGAATCATGTCTCAGTCACTTACTATGTGACCCTGGGTAAGTCATTCAAATACTCTGTGCCTCAGTTTCCTCATCTGTAAGATGAGAAGGCTGGCATCTATGCCCTCTTAATTTCCCTCCAGTCCTAAGTTGATGATCCTATGTGTTCATGTCACACAAACCCGCTAAATTGTAAGCTTCATAAAGCCAGGGACAATATCTTACCTGAATTTTGTATCACCCTCAATGTTCAATACATTGTAAATGTTTGCTGAAACCCTGAGTGAATGAACTTCCTTTGATAATATTCTCCAAATTATAACCAAGCCCATATTCCACAATACCTGTCTAGGAGGACCATCCTCATTTCTGTTCTTCTATCCACAGGAGTATGAATCCCTCTATGCGCAGATCAACAGACCTAAGAAGTAGCATCATTGTGGGTTTGGGGTGGGCGCTTCAAGACTGAAATGGAAACCTACATCTCAACAGGCCTTGGGCTCTCCTGATTTCTTTGACATGACCCCATCTGACAATGGAATTGATGGTTGCCTACTGAGCTAATTCTACAGATGGACCTGACCACTTGGGCAACCAGCGGCTAATATCTATGGCAGCACAAAAAGAAAAAAAAAAGGAACTCCCCCCCCCCATCATCACCATCCCTGGAACAGCCCAACAATTATTTACCCTACAAGATATCTTGAGCCCTCTTGAAAAGAGTTCTGAATTACCCACAATGGGAAATCTTAGTCTCTTTTTGTTTTTTCTCAACCTCAACAATTGCATTTGGAGTCACCGGCAGTCAAAAGTTAACTTGTAATGACCACTTACTTGTTTTAAGCAGAGGCAGAGAGTCTGGTGTTCTCACAAGGTCACTGTCTGTCAGGCTCTTGGGCCCAAGTCTGCATTTTTACATAAATGATGATTGTTTCTCATCACCACAGAAAACTGGTCCTGCCGCGTGGCTTTGATTTGGGGATCCCCTTCCCCCTAGCATATTTAAAGATAATGGGTATACCATTTTTGTACTTCCTGGTAACAATTTCCCCCCAATAAGTGATGACATCTAGCTGGAAATTGCCTCATGTGAAATGAATCTTAACTTGAAATCACAGAATGAAATCACACAACTGATTGCTTGTGATGATTTTTTTTAACTATTGCCAAAAGGACGTCTTTGCTCTCAAGCTTCAGGATGGAGAAATGCTGCTTTCAGATTGAACATTCACACAATGGGAAGAAAATGCATCATCTCTCTTGGATGAGGAGGAAAAAACTCATTATTTCCTAGAAAACTCCAAATGCTAAGTACAATAAAGGAATATTTTTTATTTCTCTAATCTCTTGCTGCTGTGATGCTATGCAGACAAGTGTTCTCTTCTCTGTGTGCCACTTTTTTTTTTTAAAAGAAAATTATTTGCCAAATAATTCTGGTCCAATTTTAGTTTGCAGATTTGGATGAAACAGACTTTCCAAATAGGATAACGGTGACTTGAACAGTGGGTTAACAAACTGATCCTCTGATACAAGTGGTTCATCTCTATATCTCTTTTTGTACATCAGAAAACTCAAATGGGATTTCTTTTTTTTATTATTATTATTTTATATCTTGAAAAAGAAAAAAAAATCTTACCAGAAAACTCTTGCAATGGGTAAGGGAAATGGCTTTAAGGAGGTCCAATGTTGATTTTGTTTTTGTAAATATCAATCTTAATGATAATTCTTTTCAATAATGCCATTACACTGTAGAGAGAGGGACAGATGGCTCTGGAGGTATGGCAAGCTAGAAGGATGCTTCTTAAATGCTGTATGGTTTCCACAAGTTTATGCTGACGTGATAAGGGGCTAGAGCTCAGCTGTGTCTGGCTAGTCAGTAACTAGTGAAACTGGGAGGGATCACATCAGGCAATGATCTCACTTTTTTCCACAAAATTACCCAAACTCCATGTAAAGAAAAAAAAAAATATATATATATATATAGATATACATATATGCATCTAGACAGCATGTGCATATAGAGTGTACATGACCCTTTGGAGCCTGTCTTTTTGATTCTTGACCCCTCCCCTATGGAAATTGCAGGAGCGTTTGTACATGACACAGAGAGTTTTAGCTTCCTTTTTTACATTTATTGGGGCGGGGGAGGGGGGAAGTGCAGTGTTTGGTTCCTTACTCTGTTTAGCACATGCTTTTCATACAGAAGCTCTATATTTTTGCCCTCCAGAGAATTCTTATACAGGTCAAACATGTTTTCCTAATGTTCCTATGCAGTTACCGCGAGTTGGATTCGCAGTTTAACAATAAGAAGAAAACTGTAAAGGGATCATGGTTCGTCTGTGTCTAGGGTTATTATCATGATTTCAGAATTTGAACAGGTGAAGGTGCATCACTTTCATGGATTTCAGTGGGTCAGGATGGATCACCATTTATGCTGTTGCCTTGGTGTGTCCTGAAATGACTTAGAGGAAAGCTTGTTTTCCACCGACCAAGAAAAGAGTAATAAATTAGGATGGTTTAGTGTTTGGGGTTAAATGTTGCAATACCTGGCAGCTGGGATCTACTGGCTGGTTAGGTGTCTCGACTCCATGATCGCTGTAAAATCTGCGGGACTGGTTTCTAGAAGGGAAAGTGCCCAAGCTGCAGAGAGATGAAGAGACCACCCTCTACTCTCCCTTTCCTTCTTTTTCTCTCCCCTTCCCTTTTGCTTCCCTTCCCTTCTCATCAACTTTTTCCTCTCTCTATTTTCCCTCCTTTTCCTTCGTTTCTTATCACCTCTCTGTTCTCTTCCCTCTCCCTTTTCCTTCACTTCTCTTTTCATCTAGCCAGCTTTCTCTTTCTCTTCCCTTCTTTTCCCTTACTCTTCTTTCCCTTCATTTTTGCTCTCCTTTCATTTCCTCTTCTGTCCTATTATCTTTAGTCCTTCTCCTCTTGCTCTTTTGATCTTCCTTCCTTTCATCTGTAAATTGTCTCCTACATTACTGAGGACTATCCTTTTCATGAGAGTGAACATGAATTTTATGAAGAAACCACCTTCTTCAATCAACAGGTACAAGTAAAATGGTGGGAGAAAGGGAATATAACAACTGCATTGATATAAGTCAGGTTGTGTTTTAGGGTGAGTCAGAAAGGGTGACCATTCCCATTAAGCAAGTCTTAGAGAACTGTGTATCGTTTTATGATTTCTGCTCCAACAAGTGGTGCTATCTTCTGCCTCAATGTGGCTGTCTTCTAATTTTTGTCTCTCAATCACAAACTGTTTCCATCCTTGGTTGATTCTGAAATAGCCCAATTAATTGTTTCACTTATGCTTTTGAGAAATATTTTTAGAGTGGAATCTGACAGCCCAGTGGGTTTGCTGCCACTCACAGGACTCCATTGGGAATGCTTGCTCCTTGGAACATAAAGAAATCCATGGAATAAGTTGAGGGATGGAAAGTTGGCACTTAAGACTATTGTCCATCTCATCATTGGCAATGTTCTTTTGCAAAGTGATAGTCAGGGAAGCTAGAACTACAAAGTCCTTTCAATGGGATATCAACCATCCTCTATTCTGTAGCAAAGAGGCTGAAATCCAGAAGTTCACAGAGTCTGCACTGGACCAGTTTCATTTACCACTTGTTTAACTGTTAATTCCTCATCCTTCACTGGCACTAAATTTGTCACTTTAAATTTTAAAACCAGGGAAACTCAACCTCCATCTTGTTACCATTCCCCGTAGTTCTTCAATCTCTACATGTAACAAGATAATTTCGATAGACCATAGTCATCACAGTGTCTAATGAAATGCCATCATCTAATGTACTGGGCACCTTTTTTTCAGAAATAATAATAATGATGATAATGACAACAATGATGTTTACTCTGTGGGTTTTGTTCAATTCCATTTCTGCATTCTGACACATATTTTTTTAATAAAGAGGAGAAAGATAAAAGGACTGTTGCCGTACATTTCTAGATCTACTTCGACTTTACCTCAGATGACAGTTTGTTAACATATACGGACACATTATTTTTAACTTTATGTATGATGCATTCAACAGAACAAATGTTTTTAGAGATTTTCCATTAATTTCTGTAACACATCATGTAATACTGTTACGAATAAACATGTTTGAAAAAAATACGTGGCTGAAATTACTTTTATTCTGCATCCCTTCAAGAAGATTGAAAGAAGCAGAGAAGAAATTCCTCATGGGAGCCCACCAACATACTCATGTTCTTTCTACCAAGTGCCAGATTTCCAATGGAAATAGACAAGAATCATTGGGAAATCCCATTGTTCATGTGAATTTAGTGGGCATTTAGAGATTTTCCATTATTGGGGCAATGCCTTAGGGTTAACTGTTCAAGGGAAAAATGGATCCTTTGGTCGCCATGTGGCTATGAAATATGAGTTAAAAATCAGCATATTTCCAACATTGAGAATGACTTTGCCACTAGCATCTAGCCAGCTTTCTCTTTCTCTTCCCTTCTTTTCCCTTACTCTTCTTTCCCTTCATTTTTGCTCTCC
>CM053586.1:345953884-345984371 GCA_028646515.1 Pseudochirops corinnae | reverse complement strand
CCTCTGACGCCGCTTCCAGTCCGCACCGCACAGAGACTAGCTTGGCTCCGGCGTTCTCTTGCTCCACCCCTTCCTGCTACATCAGCAAGCTCAAGGGGCGTGGAAGATCTTCAAATCCTAGTATCGTTACAACTGGTTAGACCAAATCCCAAGAAAAGTGGACTGTCTTGCATGAACCTGGTTTCCCATCACAAGGAAACTTCAAATGAAACTAGATGCTCACTTGTGGGGTGCATTGTAGAGGGGATTCATATTCAGGCACAAGCTGAATTAGTTAAGATACTGAGGATCCTTCCGACCTTAAGAGTCTGTGATTCTAGCTCATCCATAGAAAACAGTAGAGTGTGGCATGTCTACCTTTTTGCCCATTCTGTCTCCCTTCTAGACTGTGAGCTCTATGAGTGTGGGGACTATGTCCTTATATCATATGTGTGACCCCGGATTCTCATCTCTAACCTATACTGTGACCTTGGGTGAGTCACTAACTTCTCCATACCCTAAGCAACTCTTTAAGACTATAAGTTGCAGAGGAGGCACAGACCTACATTGAGAAGGAGTTTCCTCATCTGGGAGTCCTTTATATGAAGTCATGTACCTAGTTTCAATCCTCTCCCCAGCATACTCACTAGGCACACAATAAATATGTGCTAAATCAAACCAAAACAAACTGCATTTAACTCAAACTCTTTCAAAGAGAAGCAGGCAGACAGGTCTTTTTATACAAGGAATAAAAGAATGCAACTACAAGAAAAATCGCGCAGGGCAGCAAAGTTGTTGTGTCAGGGCATTCAGACTCAAAATGCAAATAAATTCTCTAGCAGAATCTGTCTAGGGAATCTGATGACTCATCATTTCCTGCTGAATCTGAGTCTGCTGCAGAGTGTGGAACCGTCCATCTTTATCTGAAAGGTTTCCCATTTACATTTGCAAGATTCCAAGCCTTTGCCAATCCCTCTTGATTCTTGTGCCATCTCCACATTAATTAGTTTGCATTAACCTGTCTATAGCATGTTTGTACATATTGGTTTGCTTGTTGGCTTTCCCATCAGATTGTGAGCTCTTTGAGGGTAGGAACTGTATTTTGCCTCTTTATGTATCACCAGCACTTAGCACAACACCTGGCATAGAGTTAAATACTTATTGACTGACTGCTGGATTTCTGTGGGGATAAATCATTCCCTGTGTCTATCAAGAATTTGTACTTTTGTTGATGTAAATACTGTAGACACTGATAGAACTCTGAGGACTGGGAACAGTGGCTGTCTATGCATTGCATCATGAACATGATAAATGCTTATTGGAAAGAGAGAAAGAAAGAAAGAGAAAGAAAGAAAGAAAGAAAGAAAGAAAGAAAGAAAGAAAGAAAGAGAGAGAGAGAGAAGGAGGGAGGGAGGGAGGGAGGGAGGGAGGGAGGGAGGGAGGAAGGAAGGAAGGAAGGAAGGAAGGAAGGAAGGAAGGAAGGAGGAAAGCTTATACAATCTTGGGAAGTATGTAACAAGAATTCAGTGCAATTTGGTCAGGAGGGGAAGGCAGCTCAAAGCCTAATCATTAAAGGAGCAGTTGAAGGAACTGCAGGTGGAAAAGCCGAAGGGAGTGAGGAGAGGCAGGATGACTTTCTTCATCAGTTTCCAAGGTGATGGTTCAGAAGAAGGATAGGATCTATGATTCTTGACTCCTGAGAGGAGAACTTGGACTGTTAGATAAAAGTCAAATTTCAACTGAAAACAAAAGAGCTTGCTCATACCCAGAACTGGGCTGCTTCCCAAAGCAGTGATAGGGTGAAGAGTACTGAGAATGGAGTGACCAAGATGGTCTGAGGCCTCATGACCATGCTGAGATGATCAGCTAAAGGAGACAGGGATACTTAATTTTGAGAAGATGATGACTGTCCTCCAGCATTTGAAGGGCTGTCTAATGGACAAGACACATAGGACTATAAGATTATAGATTTATAGCTAGGAAGGAGGTCATTTGATCCAACCTCCTCATTTTACAGATGAGGCTCAGACAGATTAATGGACTTGCTGAAAGTCACACAGTTAAGAAGTGAAAAGAAGGAAAAAAAAGAATGTAATTTGAACTCAGACCTTCTAATTTTCAATCCCATGCTCCTTTCCCTCTTCCAGGCTTCAGAAGGATTTGGGCTTGTTCTACTTGGTCCCAGGGACAGAACAAAGAGGACTGGGTGGAAATTAAAGAGGCCGCTTGGCACTAGAGATCAAGAAAGACTTCCTAAGATAGGAGCTGTCCAAAAGGAATGGGCTATATCAAGGATTGGACAATTATCTATCTTGCATGGGCTAGACTAGATGGCTACTAAGTTCCCTTCCAACTCTCTAATTCTGCAATTCTGTGTCTCAGGATCACTTTCTTCAACAATCTCAGGAGTTTATGATATAGAAGAAGGATTTGACTTGTTCTGTTTGGTGTCAGAATTAGAACAAGTAGAAGGAAATTTTTAATTCAAATTAAAGAAAATCATAGTATTTCAATTGAGAGCTGGAAGGGACACTGAGTCAAAGCCCCTCATTATATAGATAAGGAAACCGAGGCACCAAGAGTGCCTTGTTCAAAGTTACATAGCTTAGTAGTGTCTGAGATGGGACTTTCCAGACTTCAAGGCCACCACCCAAATCCACTACATCATGCTGTCCTTTAAGAACTTTCTAGCCCTCGCCCCTCACTACCACCACTACCATGGTGGCTGCTGACCTCCATCCCTGACTGCCTTCCCTCCCCCGGTCCTGCTCCCTGCCTGCCTTCTCCGGCCCTGTGCGCCATGGTTGAGGTAGACCCGTTTGCTCCAGCCGCCACTCCAGGCCCTGTTCTGGGGAGTCCCGCTGTGGGTAATGGAGTGGCGAGCGGCGGCAGCAGCGAGGAAGATCCAGCCGTGGCCTTCCTAGCCCAGCAGGAGAGCGAGACTGCGGGCATCGAGAACGACGCAGTCTTCAGCATCCTCTACAGCGGCAATGTGCCCACCTCCCTGCAAGGAGAGCCCCCCGGGGGCCAGGATGCTATTAATGGAGTGATGAATGAAGAATACGACCACGAGAATAATGGTCCAACCAATAGTTATGCAGCTGTTTCACAAGTGGATCCATTACAGTCAGAACCAGAACCAATGAAACGTCTGGAAGTCCTTGATGCTAGTTCCCAGAAGCAGGAAACAAAATGGAAAGAAAAGGTCATAAAGAGTTGGAAGAATGGTATGCAAGGCAAGGTGAACAGCTACAAAAAAACAAAAGTAAGTAACAGGGCAGCTGAAGAAGCTTTTGCAAATGGTGTTGAAGAGAGGAGGAACGCAGAGCTCGGCTGTGTGATGTGTCCCGCATGAGCTCGGTCCTCATCTCCCTCAAGCAGGCCCACCTGGTTCACTGAAGGGAAGCCCAATGAAACACTAGGATTGCAATACATTAATCTTACTCAGCGAAACTGTTCACAGTCATTGGATTAATTATATTGGGTTCTTTTGGACCAACCCTCTTGTCTTTAGAGTTGATCACTGTTTGTGATGGCATGTTTTCTTCAAACTTTTTTCTCCCTGGCATTCCGAGTGGGAGGGAAGTGAGAACCTCCGGGACAGTAGCCTCTTGTGCTTTCTGTGCGTTGTCATTTTCAACTGTACTGATAATGACGTTCTCTTTCAAATTAAAAAAAAAAAAAGATCTTTCTAACTGTGAGGTAGATGCTAATATACTTTTCATTTTAAAGATGAGAAAATTGAGAAATACAGAAGTTAAGTGACTTGCTCAGGACCACGTCATTAATAATTATCTCAAGCAAGGTTTAAGACAAGAACTTCTTGACTCTGCATCCCAAAATGAATGGTCTAATGCAGTGGCATGGAACACAAATAGAAACAAGGGTCACTCATACATACATAAAGATCTCCACAGACAGCATATTGACTTAGAAAACCACAAATTAGTATTATCTATGTTCTATTGCATTCTAACTTATTTTGTTAAATATTTCCCAATTGAAATTTAATCTGTTCAGTTACAGTCAAGGAGTTTGGGGCTTCAATGTGGCCTGTTCTTTAACATATCTGGTCTAATGCAGAATGCAGTGATTTGGTGGCTAAAGTCTAGAGGAGGACAGTTAAGCAGAGGAATAGTCTTGAGACCTGGCTATATGTCAAGGACCCTGTCTCCTACACTGTGCTTCATTACAATCCTTCTCTCACCTATGGATTTTATTGTCTTAATATACTATTAAAAATCTTATAAAATACAATTTACATAATCCACTATTTATCCAGCTGATTACCTCATTATTTCAGCACCTCCATAATGAAAATTTAGTTGAAAAAATGAAGAAACCTTATAATTAGAGAGATTGTTACAATGTTCTTTTTGCAAATGATTATCTATTCCATTAAAATATTTCCAAATCACAGTGAGGAAAATAATTGGGTGCCCTAATAGAGTATGCTGGTATTAACTTATCCACCCATTCTCAGCCATAGTCACTGAGATGGCATGGGACAAAAACAACTTACATTTCCTGCTAAAAAGACAATACCTCTGCTTTGTAATTAAAGCCAGTGGGGAGACTGAGCATTAGGGTTTCCTGCTGCTATTTAAAATATAGGATTGGGAAGGGGAGGGAGGAACAAATAAGAGATAATACTATTTTGTTAAACCTATACAGATTCATGGAGTAAAAGAGGGTTCTAAAGATGATACTGATCAACATTGTGTCTAAAATAATCTCAGAACTTCAAAATTGGAACCACAAGGAACTTTAGACATTGTCTAGGATAGCAACAAAAAATTTTGGAGCTGGAAGAAACCTCAGTGGTCGCTGAGTTTCCAAAGTTCCTTTCAGTTTTAAACCCATGATATTGTGAAATATATGTGGGAGGTGAAGCAAGGACAGGGTATCCCAAAAGTTTTAGTGTATTTTTCAGTTATTGAAGCTTAAAAATGTGCTAGGACTTTGGGAACTCCCTGGGTTATTATAAGCCAATCCCCTTTTTTTTCCTTTCAAATGTAGCAAAAATAGTCTGGATTAGCTGTGGCAAATCATGTCACCTTGAGACTCACTTCCCTCCTCTTCTAGAAACATGAGCTAAGATTATCACTGAGAATGTCCCAAAAGTTCTTTCACCTTTAGTTAAGACCCTGCTTTACAAGACAATGGATCTTTGTCTACTGGGGAGCTCAGAGGCAGATTTCATGGTTGTTCAGATTTCTCCCATTTAGAACTCTAATTAAGGCCATATTGTTAATGAATTTGTCTGAAATCACACGTAGGATGATTTGAATGATAAAGCTTGGGTGATGCCTCTTCCCTTAATGACTTAATTTGGAACTCTGGGATGGAATGTTGCAGATATCAGCGAGGTTTAAGTGGAGCCAGCCATGGGTTCATAGATGCTGGGATCTCTTCTAGGGTCTCTTCCCAGGACCATGAGATTCTCTTGCCTTTATGGCCTTGCTGTTGGTAGCAAGGGGGAGAACAGGAGGCTGCTGTTTTCAATTTCATCCATCAAACTCGAATCACAGAATATCAGAATTGGGAGTGATCTCAACACAACGAATGTGATATTTGGAAGGGGATTTGGGGAAAAAAATTGTTGGAATAGGAAATGGCATACTGAGAAGAGACCTCAGAACATGGAGTGTAAGAGTTGGGAGTGATCTTAGGGCAAAGAGTGTCAGAATTTCAGAGGACCTTAGAATACACAATGTCACATGGAGGGACCTTAGATGGAAAATGTCAGAACTGAAACAGTCTTTGAAGATTATCTTCCAGTCGACTCTTTCCATTTTATAGCTGGGGAAATGGAGGCTCAAACAGAAGGAATTGTTTTGTTCAATATTATAGTTGCCTTGAAGTATTTCATAAAATGTGAGAACTGCAATGTACCTTAAATATTAGCTGACTCCAATCCCTCACTTTTAAGAGAGGCCCACTTAGGTTTGACTGTGTTCAAGGAAGACCTGAGGTAACCTGGTCATCAAGTCTCAGGGGTCAGGTATGAATAAAGTGCGAGTGTGAGCTGTTGCACACCTAAGAGTGGCTCTGAGAAGGAATGGTTGTATTGTGAAAAATAGAGAAAAAAGGTAACAAAATGGGAGCTATACATTGCCTGCATTGGAACTATGGCATAGCTAGATATTATCTTTGACTGCAGGTTACAGTTGAGATGAGTTGCTTATTGACAAGGTTAGTGGTATATGACTCTTTTCAATTAAATAAGGCAACATGGCAGCACTGAATGCTCTAATCTCTTGAAGGAACCCTAGCTCCCTAAACTTAAATGATAACAATATGGTTTAGGTGACTACCTACTCTGCCTACACATAAAGCCCATGACTTCCTGAGTAGAGTAGTCAGAGACTCCCAGAAGTGCAAGTCATTCATGTCATCAGATGAACCACTCTGAATATGTTGTTTGAAAATTAGAGTCATGAAACCATTCAAAATATTTGGCTATCATGTGGACAATGGAGGAGGGGGAAAGGATTGAAATTATAAATTGTCACATTTCAGCTTAATGTTGGGATAAACTTGCTGATAATTAGAGTTTACCTCTAAGTGGAATGGACTGCCTGGAGAGGTGACAGATGCCTCCTCCCCCTAGAGATTCAAGCACAAGCTGAAGGACCATGCATTAGGTATATCAGAGATGGTATCATCCACAGGGCAACAGGAAAGGCAAGGGGGTTGGAAAGTCTTTGGTGGCACTTCACAGGAGGAGTACTGGAATGACGGTGAGTATGGCTGTGCTTGGAACTCTCACGACTATCACTAAATTGCTATGTGACCTTATGTGAGTCATTTCCCTTCTCTGGGTTTCAGCTTGCTCCTAGCAGGGGACAAATTAGATGATCTCTAAAAGTCTCTTCTAGGTTTAGAAATCTCTGGATTTTATTTCTATATGTGGTATACTGACTAGGATGCTACCTGTTGCTATCATAGGATGTGGGAACTGTGAGACACCAAAGACATCCTCCTAGTTAAGAAGTGTCAAACTCAGAGCCCTAAATAAAAATACAATACAACATTGCTAATGTTAATTTGTAGTTTTCTAAGATGATATGAGATGCCAGTGAGCCATTTTCTATTTGAGTTTGATACTGTTGCTCTAGTTCACCCCCCTTCTTTTACATAAAATTCATAGTTCTTGGCAAATTCTTCTAACTACCATAAGCACTGGAAAGCTAGTTTCCCAGAGGTGACTACTCCAGCTTCCAGGCATGACCCAGAGGAGTTGGTGGTAGTTCCACTGGTACTGTAGCTCACAAGCCACCACTAGTATGCTTCTTGTCCACACTGATTATCAGTTGACACCAATTAACTAGTTAGCCCTAATTAGCTTTTAGAAAGGGATATTTACTAATGTGGTATAATAAAAACAGGTGATACAAAACTTTCCCTCACAGGATAGTTATACCCTTTCTCATGTGTCACAGGATCACAGGATCCATGGGAAAGTGGGCTCCAGCTTAGAGCACACTAGGCAGAGGAATGACTCACAGCTTCTGGAAATTCTTTTGCTGGAGTCATTAAGATATTTCTCCTTGGATATAGAAACTTTCTCCTAGGTCCTCATGGAGTCTTTCCTAGGTGTGTCTAATTTGTCATTGGCTCCTGATGCAGATGTTGCTTCCAGGCATTGATGTTTTGAGGAAATTGCTTGGATACCTAAGAGGAATTCAAGTCTTCCTTTGGTAAAGGGGGATGAGGGCGCAGAAGCTCTATTATTCCTCTTCTGCTCCCACCCCACCCCAACCCCTTAAGGAAATCCTTCTCAGGGGCCTAACTGGAACTTCTTTACTTCTGGCTCATCACTGGAATGTTGGAACCCAAACCAGCTTGCTATTGTATATGAGGCCCACAGGTGCGGCTGACTTCCTTCAGTCAATAACTCCACAGATACCTCAATATAATGTCTTTCTATTTTATCCAATGCATCCTTCCAAATTGATTAACTGGGTTGCTTAAACCTAATCTAATGTCCTCTACTAGGCACCTAGGTGGCTCAGTAGATAGAGTGCTGCGCCAAAAAGATCTGGGTTCAAATCCAGCCTCAGACCCTTACTAACTCTGTGATCCTGGGCAAGTCACTTAACCCACTAGAGAAGGAAATAGCAAACCACTTTGGTGTCTTTGCCAATAAAACCCCACGGACAGTATGTTCCACGGGGTCTCAAAGAGTCAAATATGACTGAACTGACCAGCAATGATGCTCTTTACCGGTTCATTAATTTCATGGAGAGATCTAGATTTTGTTCATTAATAACAGTAACAGCAACACCCATAATAACTAGCTTTTATGTAGCACTTTAAGATGTACAAAGTACGTTACAAATATTATTTCATTTGGTCTTCATGACAACCCGGAGAGATAGGTACTATTTTATCCCCATTTTACAGAGATCATCTAAGAAGACAGAGTAACTTACCTTAGGTCACACAGCTGGTAAATGTCTGAGGCTAGGTTTGACTCCAGTCCTAGCTCTCTGCCCCCCTAGATGTCTGTAGTGCATGCTGTTGGTCAATGTATTAAACTGAGAAATCTGAGTCCTCTGTAATTTTTAAGGACTATAATTATTGAGGGTCCATATAAGACACTTTCCTTAATTATTGATGAAATTAGAGTCAGAAACTGGCCTCAAATCCTCCCTTTCTTGCTTACTAGATGTGTGACTATAAGCCAGCCACTTATTCCCTCTGGGCCCATATCATATGAACATAAGAAGATGTTAATACCTGTAAGGCCTACCTCACAGACTACTTCTCAAATGAACTGCTGTGTATTTCAAGGACTTTGTAAAATTCAAGGTTTAGGGCTGCATAAATGTCAGCAATTATGATTCTGTTGCTAGGTTGCTTGAAAAGATTGTGGAGGATCAATGGACAGAGCCCTGGCATGAAAGCTGCGGTACATGGCTTCCAATTCTGCCTCTGGGGGAAGACTTATCTGAGTTTGGGCAAACCCTCTGACTTTTGTGAGCCACAGCTGGTTCATCTGTAAAATGAGAAGTTTCTCCCAGCTTCTTATTGATACATAATCCCATGATTCTAACTTCCATCTCTCTTAGCCCTTCTTTAGATGTGAAAGGAAAATTTCCTGAGATTCAAAGATGGTCAAGGTGAACGTTACGAAAAGCAGATGGATCCTCAGGCAAATGGGGACTCCCAGGCCCATAGACTGCTTTGGTGATGTTCAATCTTCTGAGAAAAAGAGAGTGAGCATCCAACACCTTTTAAAAAGTCTGAGGTTCTGGTCCATTGCCTTCAAGGAGGTCTGCAGCAGAGACCTGGGAGAAAGCCCTCATTTTACTTTTCCAACAGCCATTTGTCTAAGCTTTTATTTTTTTAAGCCCATACATAATAATCGGCCACCTCCCCATACATAATAATTCTAGGATTTGGAGCTATAAAATGCCTCAGACATCCTCAAACCCATCCACCTCATTTTAACAGCAAGAAATTGTATCATGGAGAGAAAATATGTCTTACCAGAAGGGACTCGGGGAGCATTTGAACTTGGAACCTCAGACTCCAAATTCAGTGTTTTTTGCATCTCAATATGTTGCCTCTAGTAACAGCTGATATTTACACACCATGTTACTTACGTTATAAAATTCATCCAAGCAGGAAGGAAACAAGGAAAGATGGGCGGGAGGGAGGGAAGGAGGTAGGGAGGGAGGGAGGAAGGAAGGAAGGAAAGGAGGAAAGAAGGAAGGAAGGAAGGAAGGAAGGAAGGAAGGAAGGAAGGAAGGAAGGAAGGAAGGAGGGAGGGAGGGAGGAAACAAGCATTTGTTAAGTGTTTACTTACTGTTGTAAGTAGTACTCATGCTCTGTTAAGTTCTGGGGATACAAATATAAGCAAAAAGAGACAGTTCTTACATTTTAATGTAGGGAGATAACACACTGAGGGCTGCTGGGGTTTGGGGAGATGTCCCAGCTGCTCCTATGAAACAGGAAATGAGCCTGCTGTCCACTACAGGATCAGATATGAAATCCTCTGATTGGCATTCAGAGCTCCCCCAACTGCCCCTTCTCACCTTTGCAGTCTTCTTACACCTTCCCTCCCTCCCCAGTGCTCTGCCTCCCAGTGACATGGCCTCCTTTTGGATGCTCCTTCTTCCCTTTCTGGATATTTTCACTGGCAGTTCCTTATGCCTGGAGTATTATCTCTCCTCATTTGCTTTGGGCTTCTTTCAAGTCCCAGTTAAGTGCCTACAATCAATAGAAAACCTATCCCAACTCATCTTATTCCAAGTGTCTTTTGCTCTCTTATTTCCCATCCATCCTGTACATAGCTTGTTGAAACATATGTTTTCTTCCCCATTAGATTGTGAGCTCCTTGAGGGCAGGGACTGTCCTCTACCTTTCTTTTTATCTTTTGTGTCCTTGTCACTTAGTACACAGCCTGAACACAGTAGTTGCTTAATAAAATTTATTGATTGATTTGCTGATTTTTGTTACACCCGCTTTTTAGATGAAGAAATGAATGTGTTGAGCAATTAACTGACTTCTTTAAGGGGACACTGTCAGAGGAAGAACTCAAAATGAGGGGGTTAGACTAGTAGCCTCCAAGGTCCTTCCCAGTTCTAGGTCTGTGTAGGATTCTATCACCTGTCTTCAACTGGAAGGTCCTTTGGACTCTACTGCCTCATGTACAGCCCTTCCTACTTTCAGAAAGCTTCTGCAGGCATTATTGTCTTATAAGAGCCTAAGAGCAGCGAGGTGTAGAGCCAGCCCATGAGGCAAGAAGACCTGAGTTCAAGGACCACCTTGGACACATTGGCTTTGTGACACTGGGCAAATCCCATAACCTCTCTGTGCCTCTGGACTGATGTGTTAGACTCCTCTCTAAGTTTATAAGCTCCAAAGCATTTGTCCACAGCACTTAGTACACAGGGTAGCACATATTAGTTATTATTAATTAATAAATGGTCATTGACTCACTGACTCTGGGTATTCTTGTAGAAATCTCTGTCTCTCTTTGTCTCTCTCTGTCTCTCTGTGTCTGTGTCTGTCTCTATCTCTCTCTCTGTCTCTCTGTCTCTGTCTTTCTATTTGTCTGTCTCTGTCTCTATCTGCCTCTGTCTATCTCTGTCTCTGTAATTGTCTGTCTGTCTCTATCTCTCTCTCTGTCTCTCTGTCTCTGTCTTTCTGTTTGTCTGTCTCTCTCTGTCTCTCTGTCTCTCTCTCATTGATGTACAACTGGAAGGAACCTCTGCTTCCATATTGCCCAACCCCTTCATCGCCTTCATTCCTTCATTTCATATACAAGGAGGATCAGGCTTAAAGGTATTCAGTGACTTGTCTAAGGTCACAGGTAGTAAGTTTCAGAGGTGGAACATGAAGCCAAGCAGTGCCTTAGACTCAAGAGAACATGGTCTTTCCAACTCATTGGGTATTTTTTCCATATTATATCTGCCTTCTTAAGACTTTAATTTGCTTCATTTTCCCCCGTTGAGTTTCTCCTTATGTCGATGCTTTCTTTTTGCTCCTTCTCTTCTTCTATCTGTTTGTTGGCTTTCCTGTGTGTTTTCCCTTTGAAGAATTCCTTTTTTTCTCCCTTTTCCTCCATTTTTGTTATTGTTGTTTTACTTCTTCTGGCACATTTCTCAGAGTTTTAATGAATAGGAGCTGGTCTCAGCTCACATACTCTGCCCATTGCAGTAGAGCCAGAGGACTAGGTTCAAAATCCACCCCCAATACTTATTGCTTGGATGAGCTAACACGAAGTATTTCTGGAGGGCTTTCTTTTCCTGTGGCAAGATGATTGGAAAAGATGCCCCTGACATCCTCCTAGCTCTCAGGAGTCTCTGAACTTAAAAAAATCCAGAGAACTATGTTGATATGCCATACCTTCCCTTTATAGCTGTATGTACTTTTTTTATGCATTTTGAAACATTCTTCTTAAATGGGATTTGTAAGCTTGTCCGGACTGCCAAAGGACCCAGTGCACAAAAAAGTTAATATCCTCTGGTCTAGACCTATGATCTTTTCAGAAGTCTCCCAGAGGTTCCATCCATTCTACCTTCCCCCATTACAACTCCCCAGTCATTGAAATTCCTATAAACTGTTGGGAAAATCAAGTTTAAATTTTGATCTCCAAAGTAATCAGCCTATTTGGCAATCCTGTCATGGGAGTTAATGGCATCCATGCTACCATCCTCTTCCCCAGTCTACTTCTCAAGGCATAGGAAAGGACAGGCTCACCCATCAACAATGCAAAGAGTATGTCTCATTCATCAGTGTTTCTCCCTCAGTGCCTAGAACAGCGCATTGGACACAGAAGATGTTAATAAAGGTTACATGCTAAGTGTTAAAGAAAGCACCAGATGATAAAAACTAAAAAACTAAATGTAAATTTCCCCCCAAAATAAACATTCTACAGATTATTAACAAAACTTGATTTATCACTTTAATGGGTTTTAACAAGCAAATTGGATTCATATTTGCTTGTTTAAAGAATTCATATTTTGTTATTGAGAAGCAACTTGCTATGGGGGGTGGAATGCTAGACTTAGAGTCTGGAAGACCTGAGCTTGAGTCATGCTTCTAGCACTAAAACTGTATGACCATGGACAAGTCACTTCCCTGCTCAGATCTTCAGTTTTCTTACCTGTAAATTCAGGACAAGATTCCTTATATCAGGCACAGACACACCTGGGCAGGCAGTCCTACAAAGGCAGCCTGAGCCACATTAAAATGTAATTGGGAAATATTTAACAAAATGAACAAAATACAGTAGAACATAGTCAGAATGTTGGTATGTGGTTTTTTTAAGTCAATACTCAGCACACAGGGTTCTTTATTTATGTGTTAGTGGCCCCATTTCTATTTGAGTTTGACACCACTGGTCTATATCATGGATTTTTCATGTGGCTTGGGGCATAAGAGATAATCCGTATAGACCTGAAAGAGTCTATAAATGCCAGTTACTGTTACTGTCGAGGAAAGATCTTTACCATGGCTCCTCCTTCTTATTGCCTCCATACTGGGGTTTCTTCTAACTTTAGAAGAAAACAAAAAAAAAAAAATCTTCACATTTTTTTACTAATTTCCCTACAATATCACAAAACCACACCATTAAATATCCGAAGTGTACTTTTTCATTGTGTAATCTTTTAAGTCATGCCCAACACTTTGTGGCCCCATTAGGAGCTTTCTTGGCATAGATAGTATAGTGGTTTGCCATTTCCTTCTCCAGCTTATTTAAAGATGAGGAACTGAGGCAAACAGGGTGGTAGTGGTAGGTACTTAATTAGACCTTAATCTGTTGACTGACTCCTGTATCTTGCCACAGGGGACTAATCAACATACTTGGACCTTCCTTCCTTTTTCCTGACATCATAAGGATAGCAATACAACCCATGGGCCACCCAATGGTTCAGCCCTGCTTTTTGCCACATGACCAACCCATCTTCTTTTTGTTCACATATTTCTTTAATGGAAACCTTGATTTCAATTCTTCTTTGTGGTGCTTTCCTATAACAATCTTGCAGCTTTATCAGCCCTGTCCAATTCTGATTCTTCATCATCTCACCCCTATGACTGACCAGACACCACTAGACTGTGGCCCCAGGAATTAGTGATCTTTGCCAGTTCCCATCCTTTACCTTCCTCCCAGGTTTTCCCTGATTTCACTTCTCTGAGGAATGAGCTAAGGCCCAGATAGATGAAGTGAGGTCACAAGAATATGAGGACACATTCCTGTGTCAGGGGCAAGACTCACACCCAGGTCTTTCTGATTTCATGATCAGCCCTCTGTCCTGTAACCCATCTCTCCATACTTCCTGTGGATGTCAGTACCGTTACCTCTAACTTTTAAATTTGAAGAAATAAACCTTAGAGAAATAAAATAACTTGCCCAAGGTCATGAAATTAATACATAACAAAATTCAGATTTGAACCTGATTTCAATCTGAATCTCATGCTTTCTCCTACAACACAGCTGCTTTATTATAGAACAAGAAGTAGAATATGTGCATTAGAGAGGTACCATCAAATAGCTATCACAGTTTGGAGGGTGGGGATAATTAGCAATTAAGATGATCATAGAAGGCTTCCTGGAAGAGGTACCATTAGTCTAAGCCTTGAAGGACAGATAGAATCACAACAATCCATGCTCTCTCTTCTGCTACAGTACTATGTTTGTGAAAGTTCTCTGGCCTTCTCAGTTCAACTGGAAAGCCTATGACCAAATTGATGACTCTAAACCCTGTACCACCATGGTGCCTTGAATAACCTCTGAAGTGACTTATCAAGACTTTAGTTGCACTCTAACAGGTAAACAAGGGTTTGGGAACAGATGGAAGCTGGAGGGCATTGGCTATGGAACTAGAGAGACTAACTCTGGAGGGTCAGCCTCTAGAAGACAGAGGAATTAGTCACCTACTTCATGATATTTTAGGGACCCCTGGAAAACTCTTTGCCCACAATGATCTTTCTCACTCCTTGTCACAGTTCCTGAAATTTCACCATAGAAAGTCATAGTTTAAGTAATGGGAGAATTTTAGAACTGGAAGGAATATTAGATCAGAGCATGTTGTTGTGATTGTGGTTGTTGTTATTACTATTAGTAGTAGGAGTAATCATAGTAGGAGTCATAGCTATAGACTATGAGTATTAGCTTGTGACACTGAGCAAGTCATTTATCTGCTCAGGACCTTAGACAGCTCCCCTTTGAAAGCTTATGTCACAAAGACTATAATGGCCTGTATTGAGAGAGGGAGTTTCCTTCTCTGGAAGTTCCCCATACCAAAGAAATCATCACCACCACCATCATCACCATCATCCATCATCATCATCGTCATCATCATTTTCTAGATGGAACAGTAACTAGGATGCCAGTCCTGGGGTCGGGGAGACCTGAATTCTAATCCTACCTCAATCATTTTACTAGCTATGCAACCCAGGGCAAATCACTTCCCCTATTATTTGTCTTCACTTCCTCATTTGTAAAATGGGAGCAATAATAGCGCCAGGGCTAATTGTGAAGAAAAAAATGAGATCGTAAAGCAAACCTCAAAACATAATAGAAATGTTCATTCTAATTGTTTTTAATTGTTTTGATATATTTTGTTAACTCATCACCTTTGTTTACAAATACAATCCCCCTCACCTACTCAAAGAGCCATCTCCTATGAGAGCAAAAGAGAAAAACCACTTCAGCAACACTAACCAACAGGTAAATCAATGCTGACAGTGGAGGGGATGCCCCATACCCAGTCCCCCACTTTGCAAAGGAGAAGAAAGGAGGCATCTTTTCTTAGCTCTTCTCATGTATACTTACATATACACCATAAACTAGAGGAAGTTGGGACATTGGAAGATCTCCAAGGGACCTTGAAGTCATAGTCACAGTTGTATTCTTCTTCTTTGCAGAAGTGGAAGACTGTGAGTATGGTACACTCCATATAATGGGAATTTTTTTTTTTGATTTATTGGTTTTATTTTCTAAACTATGTATTTTTTGTCTTCTTTAATTCTGTGTTATAATGGATGGATCTCTGGGAGGGTAAGGGAGAAAGGCTACGTTGGGAAATGAGAGTGATACAAAAACAAAAGATGTCAACTAAATTAAATACAATTAATTAATTAAACGCAATTTAAAATGTAATTTTAAAAAATAAAGGGGACTTGGGGATGACCAGTTGAAAATTTACTATATGAGAAAATGAAAATGTCATGGAAGAGGACAAGAAGAACAAGGTCACTCATGGAAAATACCCCCCCTTTGAGGAATGTAAATATATTTCTGTGTTTGCAGATGTATATATATAGGATAGATATGCTATAACACACATATGCCATATGTAATACATGCATGTTTGTATGCCCCTCACACTCGTGGAATTTTATTATTACAAAGGCTGTATCTATCTATAATTATATATAATTATGTTTTCTATATAATTATATATACATTATATATAATCATACTATATACAAATCTATAATATAGCACATGTAGTTAGATAGATGCTCCATAAGGCTATATATCTATGTAAATTAAATATCTATACATAAGATATATATTGAATATAAAGAAGGCAGCTAGGTAGCTCAGAGAAGAGACCAATGGATCTGGAGTCAGGAACACTTAAGCTGAAATTTGGTTTCAGACACTAGCTACATGACCCTGGACAAGTCACTTAATCTCCATTTGCCTTAATCCATGGAAGAAGGAAAGAGTAAATTGTCCCAGTATCCCAGCAAAGAAAACCCCATAGATAGTATGGTCCACAGGCTCATGAAGAGTCAAACACAACTCAACAACAACAACAAAGATGAATATACCTATAAATTATATGTAGATTTATAATTATATATGATATATAGACATATAATTATAATATCTCTGTGTAATTATAAAATATCTGTCATTTCAAGAGCATACAGAGTTCCTGTGTAAAAATTCCCTCCCCTGATGCAGACTGCCAGCCCATCTGTAACCTTCAGCATTGGAGAATTGCTCAGATCACTGAGAAGATAAGGGATTTTCCCAGGGTCACACAACCCATGCATGTGTGAGTCTAATTCCTATCCTAATTCCTAATTCCAAATCCCAGTCCTCTGTTCCCTCCATCATACTTCCCCTTAAATGGCTAACACTTAGAAAAGAATTAGAGTTTGCAAGGTACTTTGAGTACATGATCTCATTTGATCATCACCACAATCTGTGAAATAGGCTACCTTTTTTTGACAGATGAGGAAACTGAGGCTGAGAGAGTATGAGTGCTTGACCCAAGATGACCCAGCTTACAGGTGTCTGCTTATAATAGCAAACAGTCATACAATTTTCTAATTATGCCCTGCTTGTCTTTCTCACAGGGACATACATCTCTCCCTATCAGGTTTGCAATGGCAATGATGGTAGAGATGGAGCTAAGAGGAGATGATTGTAAGGAGCTAAGGTGTGCCAGGGAAGCAAGGAACAGTGCTGAGGAACTGGCAGCCTGGCCAGCAGATGAATGAAGCTATTAGGCATACATCTGAGCCAGCCAGTCAAGTGCCATTCCAAGAGAAGAGAGATAAGGAATCCTGGTACACTGTAGTCTTGCTTCTTTCCCTTTATCACCAATGAAAAGTCAACCCTGAGAGTCTTCCCCTTCCAGTTTGATTTTTTTTAATTAAAGTGGCCATCTCTTGACTCACTTCGTAAAGAGCCCTATTCACTGAATGGGTGTTGCCTCACTCAAAGTGAGAACCTGAAAAGCCCTTAGCTTAAAAGGGCAATGTCTCCCTCTGCATCCTGGACCATCTCCAGTCATCCTGATGAATATCTGGCCAGTGGCTCCTGATGGCTCTGGAGGAGAAAGTGATGCTGGTGACCTTGCTCAGCCCTCCCTCACTCAAATCCAAGTCAGCTACAAGTCATGTCATCATGGTCCTCTTCCTGAATGAAGTACAAACTACCTAATAACAACAACCACACCACAAATGCACAATGAAAACTCCAGATCACAGGTTCAGACTTTAAGGTATATTATCTTCTCTTGCATTCATAGATGGAGCCAGTAATACTCAAAGCAAGTTAAATGTTATCTTGGAAGAAAAACTTGCCAGTTGATGATGAGCCAGGAGTGCTATGGGCCCACCCTGGTGTGATGAACCACTGGCTCAGGTTAGATATCATCTCCCCCTAAAAGGCTCTAAATCTGGCTTCAGAATCCCAGGAGTATCCAGATGTCTGAAGAGAAGACTTGGAGCTAGGAAGACCTGAATTAAAATCCTGTCTGAGATAATTTTGAATTGTGTGACCCTGGCCAAGTCACTTGTACTATTTCTAACTTGGTTTCCCTATTTGTAAAATGGGTGTCATAAAAATAACACTTCTTTAACAAGGTTGCAGTGAGGATCAAATGAGAGAATATATGTAAAATGATTATAAATCTCTGAAGTGTTGCTGTTGGTGTTGTTAAAGAAAGGGGCTAGACTTTTTTCTTCTTGTCTCTGACTCTTAACACTTCAGTGGAGAATTCCAGGGATCATCTCTTAAACAAAGTTTAACCTTGGATCCCATCTAAGGTCTTCCCAAAAGAGATTAAAAGATCCCTTCTAGAAAGGTACTCAAAGTACGCAGGAGATCAGATATGGGTCAGCCACTTGTCTCTTTTTGTTGTTCAGTTGTCTTTAAGTCATGTTTGACCCCTCATGACCTCATTTGGGATTTTCTTGGCAGGGATATTGGAGTAATTTGCCATTGCTTTCCCTAGTTCATTTTACAGATGAGGAAACTGAGGCAGACAGGGTGAAGTGACTTGCCCAGGGTCATACAGCTGATAAGTGTCTGAGGCCAGATTTGGATTCAGGAAGATGAGTCTTCCTGACTCCAGGCCCGGTGCTCTGTGCACTATGGTGCCCCCTAGCTGCTCCTGCTAACATTTATGCAGCAGCTACTAGGGTCAGGCACCATGCTGAGCACTTTATGAATATTATTTTATTGATACAATAACTCTATGAGATAAGTGCTATTACTATCTACATTTACAGTTCATGAAACTGAGGCAAACAGAGAATAAGTAACTTGAACAAGGCCACACAGCTAAGAAATGTCTATGGCTGGATTAGAACTTGGGGCTTTCTGTCTCCAGCTCTATCCACTGAACCACCCAGCTGCCCTTAAAACACAAAAAGACTCATAAATATTCACTGACAAATACTTAAAACATGAAACAGTAACTCATAACTCCCATCATGCTCTAACAGGGAGTTGATACTTAAAATGTTAGCATGTGTTATATTTTGTGGGCTTTACAGCCCTCTTCCATATCAGCTCCACATTGTCATAGCAGTTCACTCAAATTCCAGATCTGCTGGCAAGTCATGACATGATCACATACAACTTCCTGTTTGGCTCTTAAAGCCCTTCATCATCACCAGGTCCTTTTCTGCCTTATTGGTCTTTTTTGTGCTTTTTCTTCTTCATGGACTCTGGGGTCCAATCCCACTGGCCTGATGGCCATTCCTCTCTCCAATCCCCATGTCTTCTCAATGTCTGGCCCCAATGCTTGAAATGTTCTTCCTCCTCAACGACATTTCTTACTTTTCACAATTTCCCTTAAGACCAACGTTGAGGGACACTTTGTGCAAAGACCTTTCTTCTCCCTGTACCTCTCCCCAGCTGCTGGTGCCTTCCATCAACTCTGGCTACATCTTGTACATACTGATGTATGTGCATCATGGAATTAGAATGTAAGCTCTTTGAAGGCAGGGCCTGTATTTTTGCTTTTGCCTTTCTTTGTCTCCCTTTCACTTAGCACAGCCTGTGAAACATGATGTGGGCCATGTTGCATGTTTTGTGTTGTTAATTGATCATATAACTCCTGGGTTATTTCAGCTGTCTCCTGAATGGTCTCCCTATCTTTATTCTCTTTCCTTCCAAATGGTATCATAGGCTAATAACAGTAATCAGCTCTGATCAGGTCCCTCCCCTGCTCGAAAGCCACCAATGGCCTTTCAGCCATAGCATATGCTTTTGAGACCCTTTACTGTCTAGATCCAAATGGCCTTTCTAGTCATTTCTCTGATGACTGCCCTCAGTGCACTCAATATTTCAGCCAAACTAGATGGTTTTGCTGTTCTCTGTTCTCCTCCTGAATGACTCTGCCTCTGATTCTTTTCCACATCCATACTGGTCAGAGGTCAGAGGAGCATGAGATCATAGACTGAAAATTGGAAGGAACTTCAGATTTAGTCTATCTCCTCATTTTAAGCGATAATAGGGAAGCAGAATCTAGGGAGATGATGTAACTTACCCAAGGTCACATGGGTAATAAGACTAGAGTTAGAATTAGAGCCTAGGTCTTTTGACTACAAATCCAGCCTTTTCTAGACCACCACATTGACAAGGCAAATGGCTATCTCCAGAAGCAACCCAGTTCAGTAACTCATGTGTTCTCTTGATCATTTGATTATACTAGCAAAAGTACTGGTTCTGGAGTCAGAGGACCTGGGTTTGAATCCTGATTGTGCTGCTTAGGCCTTGGACAATTTATCTATCTTCTCATGGCCTCAACTTTCCCTTCTGAAAAATGAGATGACCTTCACTAGATGACCGCTGGAATCCCATTCAACTTAGAACCTTTGATTCTAAAATAGTCTGCCTCAACTGGTCCAGGTGGTGAAATCGTTCTTTTCTTTCAGTGGGCCAGCTGAAAGGCTACCTCCTTAGAGAAGTCTTCCCTGATAGCGCCACCATTATGTAAAGTGAAAACAAAAAAGCCCTTCCCTATATATTCCTCATAATACCTGCCTTGGATCTCTCCTATATGCCTAACATATCCTCATTTGGACTCTAATTGTATTTCTTTCATCTCCCATTTATTTTGCTAGCCCCTCAAGGGCAGGGATGGAGGGAGGCAAGGTAACATGATAAAAAAAAAAATTGGGGTTCAAAGGACCTGGATTCAAAGCCTAGCTTTGCCCATTGACTATGTGTGATGTTGCATAATTCAATTATACTCTCTGGGCCTCAGTTTCCCCATCTCTAATATGAGGGGAATGGATGAGATGGTCCCTGAAGTACCTTCTAAAACTAGATCTATAATGCTGAGAAATTACTTGGCCTCTTCATGCCTCAGTTTCTTCATCTGTAAAAATGAAGAATGGCCTGCAGGAACTCTGAGTTCACTTCCAGATCCCATGCTTTCCTCTTATGATGTTATTTCATTTAATTGAATTCAACTAGCATTTATCTGAGTTGCGTAAAATTCAGTTTCATCTTTGTGCCCCCAGCACATAGTGGAGGACTTTGTACACAATGTTTGCTTAATAACTGTTCATTAAATGAACTCATGAATCCCTATTCATATAATCATTTTTCACAACTTTGACCTAGTGGTGCCATTGGACTCCATCAGATCTGAGATCACATCCTTCCCCGGATGCACTGCTGACGTGTGACCTACCTCCCAGGAAAAAATAAGGTAATGTTGACAGTGTTTGACCACCTTAAAGGGCTATGTTTTTATTATGAAGCACCAAGCATTTGTAAGTGCTTTCTAGACACCAGCCACTGGATATATAAATAGAGAATACACTGTGTGCCAGAATTGGTCTGAGAGCCTCTTCTTGAAGACGTCCAAGGAAACAGAAGCTTCCATGGCCCAAAGTCAACCCACTTCAATTTTTAAAAGCTCTTGCCTTATGGAAATCTTATTTCCCCTGACCTCAAACCTCAACTGTGCTCCGCAGCTTTCATCCATGGCTACTGGCAGTCGGTGACAAGACCAGAATTTGAATTTGGGTCCTCTTTTTCTGTGCCTTGAGTAATTTTCATATTGCAGTCATTCCTGGAACCACATCAAAGCCCACTCACACCTAACAGGCATCTCTCCCTTGTCCTTTGGGTAACACATTATGGGATTTCCAAGATCATGGAATTCCATTATTTGCAGATACAAAGCATCTCTAGGAAAATAGTAGTGTGAAGTGGGTGGGCTTTTGTAGCAATGGGAAATTTAGCATCAATTTAGAGCTGAAAGAGATATTTGATTATTATACCATCGTTAAGTTATGTTCAACTCTTGGTGATCACATTTGGGGTTTTCTTGGCAAAAAATATTAGAATGGTTTGCTGTTTCCTTCTCCAGCTCATTTAATGGATAAGGAAACAGAGGCAAACAGAGTTAAGTGATTTGCCCAAGGTCACACAGCTAGTGTCAGGGGCCAGATTTGAACTCACATCTTTTTGAGTGCAGGCCTGGTGCTCTATCCCACTGTGAAACTACCCAAGTATTAAAAATAAGTAAATAAATCTAATCTCTTCTAAGTATAGCAGTAAGAATACCTGATGTATTGAGTTACCCTGGTCAAAGACAATGAGGACCTCCCTAAAGAGCGGAGGGCAGGCAGTGATCTCTACCAAAGATCAGGAGCTTTCTGGGAAACTTGTATGGACTAGCAAAATGGTGTGATCAAGGACTTACTAAAGAAATGCACAGCTTCCAGTCAGTCAGTCAATAAGCATTATTAAGCATCTTCTGGGCAGCTAGGTGGCACCATGGCGCATAGAGCGCAGGGCCTAGAATGAGGAAAACTTGACTTCCTAAGTTCAAATTCAGTCTCAGACACTTACTAACTGTGTGACAAGTCACTTTACCCAGTTTACCTCAGTTTCCCTATCTGTAAAATTAGCTGGAGCAGGAAATGGCAAATCATTCTAGTCTCTTTGCCAAGAAAACCCCAAATGGAGGCACTAAGGGCTGGAAATGACTGAGACCACTGAACAAAATAGAAGTAGTAAAATTTAGTTCATCCCCAAGCTATTAAAGCTTTAAAAACTAATTAATATTAAAACTATTTACATTTTACTAGCTTCAAACTGCACTAAGATTTTTAGGATACTCTGCCCTCAAGTACTTTACAATTGATTGGAGAAATTAGACCTTACATGGGGGGGTATTAAAAAATGAATTTTGGATTTCACCTGTGTGCTTAAACATTCTGTGAAATACGTTATGAACTAGTTGTGTGTTCTTAACTTCTTTCATTAACCTTTAGCCTCTGTTCCATCCTTTGTAAAATGCAGCTAATAAACTTGTGCTACCTGCTTCATAAAAGTAACCATCAGGCAATCTCTCAGTAAACTTGAAAAATATTATATAAATGTGAGTTCTCTTCTTGTTAGTAAGCTTTTCTTTTTTAACATTTTCTAATTTTAAAAAATCCAATTAACAAAAAATCTATTTTTTTCTTTCACCCCACCACTGAAAAAAGAGAAGCAAATCTCTGTAAATACTAAAAAATTAGTACTTCTACAATTCTTTAAGATTTGCAAAGTGCTATAGTATTTACAAATATTATCACATTTGAGCCTCACAACAACCTTGGGAGGGAGGTGCTATTATGATCCCCATTTCACAGTTGAGGAAACTGAGGTAAACAGAAGTTAAAAGTGACTTGCTCAGGATCACAATTAGTAAATGTCTGAACTCAGGTTTTCCTCCGTTCAACTCTAGCTCTCTAGCTACTGCCTTATGCAAATATAGTCAAGCAAAACAGCTTCTTGCCTTGGCCATGTCTGCAAGTATCCGTCTGACCATGATCACCTCTTTGCTTTAGGAGATGGGTAGCAGGCTTCATCATTAGGACTCTGACTGGTCATTACATTGATCAGAGTTCCTAAGGCTTTCAAGGATGTTTGTCTATACAATATTGTGTTGTATAATATAAAGCCTTCTCCAGGTTCTGCTTATTTCATTCTGTATCAGCTCATATAAATCATCATAGGTTTCTCTGAAACCATCTCTTCCAACAAGATTTTTTGCTCCCCAGGTAGATTCCCATCAACTTTAGACTGGGGCTCCTGTCATACAAATCTTAGTTTCTGCTCACTGGGCATAGACTCAGGAGTTGCTAATAACTTCTTACAAGGGACAGAGCTGTATTTCATGCTCCTAAAACTATCCCTTCCACCTGTGCCCCTTCTACAGAGGAAATATTTTCACAAATGCCTTAAATAATGTTGTTGTTGTTGTTGTTGTTGTTGTTTTGCTTTGTGGAGGGGGAAAAGGCAGGGCAATTGGGGTAAAGTGACTTGCCCAAGGTCACATGGCTAATAAGTGTTAAGTGTCTGAGGCCACATTTGAACTCATGTCCTCCTGACTTCAGGGATCGTGCTCTATTCACTGTGCCACCTAGCGCCCCAAGATGTTGTTTTTATAATCATTATTATGGTGGTGGCTGAAAAGCCTTTGTTATTGATCAAGGAAGGTATAGATGACCCTTACATTTGGAAAGAATCAATATCAAAGCAAGTACCCCAGATGGAGTTCAGGGCACGAAAACTGAAATGAACTGTGGTTTTGTCCAAGATAGATTGCAATCTCCCTATGACTCAGAAGTTAAGTTTTAGGGAGCTTCCTGAAGCACAAAAAGGTTAAGACATGCTCAGGATCACACAGTGAGCAAGGGTCAGAGCCAGGATTTGTAGCCAGGTCTTTTAATCTCCAATATCACACACTTTTCACTGTTTCATACTGTCCACTCATAAGAGAGAAGCATTGCAAATCGTAGAGTCAATGGCCTAAAAGATGAAGACTTCCAAGGCTCCTGGGTGCTACTTGATGTGTTCTTAGTGCTTAGTGTTTTACTTAATTGAACCCCTTCTCCCAAACCTTGCCATTCCATGCCTTACAATACCCCTTGGAGAATACTTGGGTTCTCCAAAAACTCACTCCTCACCTTTCGAGGAAATTGAATATTGGAAAGACTCATGAAAAAAGAAATTGGTCCTAGAGGACCAAACCAGGAGCAATGAGGGGAAGATGTGGAGAAGCAGATTTCAACTCAATATAAAGAAAAATTTACTAACAATTAGAGCTGTTCCCAATTCCATTGGACTGAAATGAGCCTCATCCCAGCATCCGCCTCTTGGAATTCCCATTTCATTTCCAAGCTTAGCTCTAGAGACACCTTCTACCATGACTTTTGCTGATACCTTGGCTACTGGTGCCTTGCCAAATGAAATGATTTTCCCTTTTTCTTCTGCAGATTTGGGGTCTGTTTATATCTGGATATGTCATCCGTCCACAATAGAACAGAAGGTCCTTGAGAATACGGACTGGCTTTGTGCCTTTCTTTGTATTCCCAACATTTAGCACAGTACCTGGAACATGGTAGGTGCTTAATGAATGTTTGCTGCTGTATCGATTGCTAGCAAAGTTCTCATGAATGACAATCTTCAAGAAGACATTTCTTGGGGCTGTAGTAGGAAGGATTCACATTCAGCTATTGGTTGGGCTGCCTGGGCTCTGAGGTTCATTCCCACTCTGCCAACCACAGTCCCACAAAAAAACTCCAAAGTCATTTACCAAAAGGATTTGGTCCTGGAAAGAAGTTGTTCATATATTGGAGCAGGTAGGGTTATCCCCCTAACTCAATCATGATCAAATCAAGAAGCATTAATTAAGCACCTATTGGTGTCAGGCACTATACCAGGAGGCAAGAATACAAAGACATTTTTTAAAACTGTCCTTAAATTGAGGTACTTTAATATATATATATATATATATATGGGGGGAGGAAATTAGGAATATGTGACTTGACCAGGGTCACACAGCTAGTATGTGTCTCAGGCCAAATTCGAACTCATGTTCCCCCTGCTTAATAAGTGTTTGTTGGCTAATTGATTTATGATTACAAGATACATTGCACATGGTCTCATTTGAGAAATACAACATCCAGGAAGGTACCTGCTGTAGCACTTTATGATGTAATCCCATTTCACAGATGAGAAAACACATTCAGATTAAGGGATTTGCCCAGAGTCACATGATAAATGTTAGGTGCTGTTTTGGGACTCAGGGCTGTTCTGTCTCCTTTCACGCTACTGTACATGACAACTCACCTTCATTTCTTGGGAGTTTCAGAGATGGGATTTAAGCCCAAGACCACTCTGGAAGAACAGTCAACAATCTCAGCCTTGGCTATTGTATCCAAACATTGGGTTGGCTTCTTCATTTCCTCTTAAACTAGAGCTCCTTCTACATAATAAAAACAGCTGGATAAGAAGAAGAAACCCTAGTCAGGAATCCTCATGGCCCCAGATATCTGGGAACATTTGACAAAACCTTGATGTTGCATATACATTTATTTCCAACAAAAGATTTTTGTGCAACCCTAGGCAAGAAACTGAACCTCCCTTGGTGAAGTGACTTGTCCATTATCACTAAACTGATTAACAGAATAACTGAGATTCCAACTGAGGTACTCTACTTTCCAAACCAGCATTCCTTCCACTATACCATGTGGTCTTCCCTAATTCTGCTTGGCCTCAGAGGGCAGAACATGGGCAGTAAATGGCAGAAAGCCAGATGTTTAATGAAAGTTAAACAACAATAACAACTTCAAAAACTTTCTGAGAATTGGAATTTCTTCTGAAATGGAACAGATTACCTTGAGAACCTCTTAATATAGAATTTCAAGAAAAGAGTGAGTGATCTCTCATTAGAGCTGTCAAGAAGATTTCTATTTAGGCACAGGCTGGACTAGAGAGCCACTGAGATGCTTTCCAAATCAGAGCTTTGGCTGAGCAGCTAGGTGGTATTGAGCATAGAGGGCTGAACCCGAAATGAAATAGACATTGCATTCAAATCCAGCATCAGATACTTACTAGCTGTATGTTCCTGGACCAATAACACAACCACTCTCAGCCTCAATTTGCTCCTTTGTGAAATGAGGGAGGGGGGTAAAAATATCACCTACTTTACCATCTGATGCTTATGTAAAGTGCTTTGACAATTTGAAAGTGTTTTTTGAGTGGTAACTAATATTGTTGTTCTCTTGCCACCCAACAACTTTCTCCTGCAGTATAATGGGAAAGAAAGTCATGTTCAGATCTGCACACGGTGAAAGAATATTAGAATATTTACGAGGAATCCAAAGCAGTCCCAGAGACCCCCCTCTTCCCCAAGTCACCTGAAGGAGTCGTAAGTGAGGTGAGTCTGGTGAAGAAGAGAGTATGGTATTTGTAAAGTTCACCCTCTCATCCCACAACCCTTCATGTAAAGGTCTTGTTGTCCCCTGTTGGCATTTCACTTAGAAAAGCAAAATCCTGCACATGCGATGCACCATCGACATTGGACACTACAAAATTAGATCCAAGTTCCTAATGTTTGATTACAAATTGCTGATGTGTGTGGCCAGGCTGCCCACTGATCACAGCTATGGAAAATGCAAAGACTTCATTTGAGCTTAGGGGACTCAAATTATTTCAGATGCTTTCCTTGGGGTCATGGATGAGTTCTCCTTCATTCTGACACTGGATGCCATAGATGAGGAAGGTACAAGGACTTTGGTCATGTTGGGGCTGGGATTGGTATCATGATAGGCAAGGGATGAACAGAGATACTAGACATGAGAATACAGGGTCTGGTGTTGGCTGATTTTGTAAGGCAAACATGACATTATCCAGAGTGATCTGCTAAAAAAGGGAATAATGATGGTAAGAATAATGCCTAGCCTTTATATAACACCATAAAACACTTTATATAGAATACATAGAATAAAGTATCAATGGAGGATTTTTAAAAACTTTGTGTGTGTTTAAACTTTCTGAATTTGTGTCTATAAGCCCTCTGAACCCAATAACACTAACTCTGGATGAAAGACCAAGTTTACTCAGGATGCTGGAGGGCAGTCTTGCATAGGCATGTATTGGACCAGTTAGCTTCTGGGGTCCCTTTCGTCTCCAAAGTTCCATAGCATTTTAAGGTAAAGTCCCTTTGCATAAGTCCTATTCCAATCCAGACCAGGACTTCACAAATGGGCAGCTAGACAAGGGCAATTAGATATACCTAGCTGGAGTTAGAGGATGAATAAGAAGTTAAAGAGATAAGAAATTCCTAAAAGTGTGTACTGATAAGCTCTAAGACTTTTACCAAAGTTCTCCTCTTAATCCTCAAGTTAGCATGGCAGAGACCCTGAAATCTCAAGGGCCATGTCAGTTATCCACAAGCTTACATTGTCCTTTCTAAGTTGCAAAGGATTTGAGTAGAGACCCAGCCCTGGATTATGTCAGTCATTCAAAGATCACCCTGGCTAAGAGCAGAGAGGAGATGAAGTTCTGATGCCCCAAGACCCCAAGAAAGTGAGCTCTGTGTTCATGAGGCAGTGGAGATAGGGAGTGCCCACCTGCATTGAAATGATTAAATGACTCATAAAGATTTGAAGTCATCAAAGACTGATCAGGTCTCAGAGGGAGCCTTACAAATCACCACATCTCATCTGCCCAGGGCCTAAAATACTTTGATAAACTATATTTCATTGTAGTTAGTTTTGTTTGTCATTGCATGCATTTTATTTTATCTATTTAAAGCAAATATTCTGAGAAGGGATCCATAGGTTTCACCGTTTTGCCTAAGAGATCGAGGCCACAGAAAAAGAATCCCCAATCCAAAAGACATGAAGCAAGAAGCTTAATGTTCCATTTCTTATTTTAATCATTTTCTCATTTGTTTAAAAATTGTCCCATTGATACTTTATGTTTTCATACACAAAATCACTTCCCAATAACCTCTTGCTTTAATAGAATCCTTTCTTACAACAAAGAAGCAGAATTAAGTCAATCATGTATATGTTGTCCATGGTGGATAGAGTCAGCCTTGTTCAGTTCCCATCTCTACCAAGAAGATGGGATATACATATCTCTATCATTCTTGCTTCTCTTGGGTCAAGACTGGTGACTACATTCATTTGAGCTCTGGTTGCTTAAGCACTATTTTACATTGTATGATATTGGTTGTTGAGTATGTAGAACTCTAATTTTCCCCTCCCAACGGGTTTGTACACTATTTCTCAAATCTCTCTTGAATTCATCATCATCATTTTTGTTAATGATAGCTACCAGCTAGGTGGCTCAGTGAATTGAATACTGACCCAGAGTTGGGAAGATCTTAGTTCAAATCTGACCTCAAACAATAGTTGTATGATCCTGGGCAAGTCATTTAACTCTCAGTTGACTCAATTTCTCCTCTGTAAAATGGGGAAATGCTAGAGAAGGAAATGGCAAGTCACTCTGGTATCTTTGCCAAGAAAACCCCATGGAATCACGAAGAGTTGGACACACCTGAACAATCGAACAACAAAAAGCATTTATCTAGGACTTAATGGGTTGCAAGATGCTTTCAGTATGTTAACCCATTAATCCTCACAAAAACTCTGTGAAGTGGGTACTAGAATCATCCCCACTTTACAGAAAAGGAAACAGAATCAGAGAGAAGTTAAGTGACTTGTCCAGAATCACACAGCTAGTAAGTGTTTGAGGCAGGATTTGAACTCAGTTCTTTCTAACTCCAAGTCCTGCACTCTAGCCACTGTGCTACCCAGATACCTATAATACCACAGTTTGTTTAGCTGTTCTTCAATTCGCAAACACAAACTTTGCTGCCAGTTTCTTTGCTACCAGAAAACATTGCTAGTATGAATACATTTCTTGTATATGAGACTCTTCGTTCTATCTTTAGACTCTTTGGGGTATGTACCCAATAGTAGGATCTCTGGAACAAAGAATCTGAACAGCTTAGGGATTATTTTTCAGCTAATTTCAAACTGCTTTTCAGAATTATTGAATTAATTCACAACTTCACCAACAATGTATCAGCATGGCTGTCTTCCCGTAGCCCTTCCGCCATTGACTATTTTCATCTTTCATCTCTTTTGTACATTTGCTTGGTGTGAGGAGGTGTGTGTGTGTGTGTGTGTGTGTGTGTATGTGTGTGTATACACACACACATCCATACACACTGTTACAACAGCACCCCTAGTTGGCTTTCATCTCTGCCTTCCCTTCACAGGTGATGTTTCCGGGAGCTGGAGCTGTCTTGTCCAGGTGGACAGACTGAAAGGATGCACAGTAAAAAAGAGGAAAGGTTGTGCAATAACTCAATACCAGAGGGCAGCAAACCATGTCCAGGATAACAGCCCCAGGAGCTGCTCTCACACTCTTCTGCTCTACCACTAGTGGTCTTCATTTTTTTTTGATGGAGGCAACATAGCCACAAAGGCTTCCCTGGTCCCTTACAAATAAGCAGATTATACACGCTCAAGTGCAGAGACTAGCATGAGTGGATTTTTTTGTTTGTTTTTTGTCTTTGTTAGAAGGGAAGGTATCATTGTTCATTAAAAAATAAACCCACATTTCTATGTATTTCAAGATATTTTTAACAACAGTTGTTTACTTGGTGTTTCCTTCGTGTTTGGGCAAGTCTCTCAGCTGCCTTGGCCTCAGTTTCCTCATCTGTTAAATGAGAGGGTTGGTGTAGATAGTCTCTGAGGGACTTTCTAGCTCTAGTGATACGATCTTCTGAATTATGTGATTTTAAAATCTTTTTCGACATTATTGAAGATCCTTTTGACTTTAAAGTCCAAATCATAACAATGGCCAACATTTCTCCTGCCATTCAATGTGTACAGAGTATTTCCCATTAATGATCTCATTGGAGTCTTACAGTAATTCTGTAAGCTGTGGGCTCTGCTCATTATTATCTTCATTACAGGTAAGGAAACAAGATGCATGGAAGGCAATCTATGTGTCTGTGGGTCTAGAGACAGTGTTCCCTCAGGGAACATGAGCTTCAATGCTCTCATTTGTAAAATGGGGATATCATCATTGTGGAATTTACTTCATGGTGGAAGTAGAGGAATATGGGGATCAGATGAAATGCCAAATGGTAGATGGGCAAGTACCCTGTAAACCAAGAAGGTCTATCTGAATGTGAGTGATCATGGTGATGATGAGGAATAGGAGGAGAATTAAAATTATTTCCAACACTGCACTATGCGTCTATGGATTCATAAAATTAAATTCACAAGTAGAAGGGATCATCAGCAACCATATCCTCACTTTATATCCATTTTCTAACTGTGACTGACAGAAGGAAAGGGACCAGCTGAAGATTTCACAGAATATTAGTAATAGAATGAGTAACAAACCTTTCTCAGATCCTAGTTTAGTGTTCCCTCTGTTTCTCAACTATCTCCTGAAAAGAGTTTTCTTCTA
>CM053586.1:345943553-345953784 GCA_028646515.1 Pseudochirops corinnae | reverse complement strand
TCTCTCTCTCTCTCTCTCTCTCTCTCTGTCTCTCTCTCTTTCTCTCTCTTTCCCCCCTTCCTTTCGCAAGGTTCTATTCAGTTAGTTTTCAGGTTTCCCAAATTGTGCTGATATAACCATGATGCCATACATATATTGCCAATAGCCCATCCTACCTGGCGTCCTGTCAGAAGGACAAGAACCATATTATCTGGATATTTCAATTCCCAATCAGTTGTTGAAAAGTCATGTGAATTATTTAAAGTCTTTTAAAGCTGCTCACAGGTGTTAGGACGGTTGTCCTGGAAGAGAGATTGGACTTGTTTCACTTGACTCTAGAGGACAAAATAGGCAGCAATGAGGATATGGGCTGGACAGACATCTATAGGGACAAAATTTGACTGGACACGAAGAAAATCTTTTTTAGTAATTAGAGCTGTCTCAAAGTGGAATAGTCTGCCTCAGGAAGCCATAGGGTCATAGATTTGGCATTCAAGATTCAAGTGGTCTTTGACATATCTAGTCCAATCCCTTTAGGTTAGAAATGAAGAATCTGAGATTTAGAGCATTTAAGCGACTTGCCCAAGGTCAAATATCACAAGGTTGTCCCATTAGAGCTAAAAAAAAACTTAGAGACCATCTAGCATAACCCCATCAGGATACATATGAGGAAAGTGAGGCTCAGAGGGAAGGGGATAAACATTTATTAAGTACCCACTGTTTGCCAGACACTGATCCTCACAATGGCACCATGAGCTATGTGCTGTTATTACCCTCATTTTACCATTGAGGAAATTAAGGGAGACAGAAGTTAAGTGATTTGCTTAGGGTCACACAGCTAGTACTGTCTGAGGCTAGAGTTGAATTCAGGTCTTCCTGACTCCTGGCCCAATGCTCTATCCACTGTACCTTTGACTCTTGGGTCAAATGAATATAGACACAGTTAGAAGTGGCCATCTTGCCCATCCACTTTATGTTACAAAGGAGGAAACTGAGTCCCCAAGAGGTCTTTAGAAGACATCTAACCTATCCCCCTCACACCACATATCAAAATATTCAATATTAGGATATTACCATGCTTTCCAAGTGTATTATAGACTTAACCTGTGTCTTAATTTTGACATAGAAAGGGCTGCTAGGATTAGTAAGATCTGAAATGTAGACCATAAGGGAATTGAGTCCAGAGACGTGGAATCAGCTGCCCAATATCACACAGGGCAGATGTATCAGAGGTAATCCTAGCCCAGATATTTCTGACCAAGGGCTCTTTCCATTGCATCCTCATCCCAAGAAGAGCAGAGCTGATTGCTTTTCAGGCAGGTAGGAGTGGGGATTCTTCTTCAGGGACCAGCTGAACTCCATGACCTCTGTGGTTCCTACCAGCTCAAAGATACTGTGCTTCTCCAGGCAGCTTGGCTTCCTCTGGCTGGTTTGTTGTTTTTGTTTTGTTCCATCTTACGAATAATTGCATAGACAGGTTTGGTGCCCTTGTCGAGGTAAATATTATTGCGTTGCTTTCTGCCTTGATTTTGACAGGCTAATCCAATGACACTCTATCTTTTTCATTATACAGAGGCCAGACCATTTTCTCAAGTTATAATCTATCTTCTTTAAAGATCCCCCAGGGATAGGAAAGATTGTTCCTGTCTTTGCTGTACAGGAAGATGAGCTGATGCAATATTTCCATAAAACCACCAACAGGAAAACAGCAAATTAATGTCTAAATCTCAATCAGAGTTACGTGTATCCTATGAAACCTGTGTCGATGGTGTACATATTATTGCATTTAACAGAAGTCACTTAGCCCATTAAATATGGCCTTGAATGGGAGCAAATAGAATTATGAAGAGCCAGTGAATACCCAGTTGACACCAATGAGACATCAGCATGTATAATCATTCCATTGGTGTTTGTGGTCTGGTCTTTCCCTTATGACTCTTCTGCACAACAAACATGGTTAGAAGGAGGCTGGAGCATCATGTAGATATTAAACAGAATAAGAAAAACCATTCACTTGAAGACAGTTGGCAAACACTCTTCACCTTGAAGTCCCTATGAGATCCTTTCAATAGCACAGCCTCCAGCTTTGGCAGCTGGCCTGGAAATTCTGGGTGCACAATAGACCTTGGTGACTAGAAACTCCATATCTGAAAATGCACATGTTCTGTCCTTGAAATATGCCCTGAAATACCAGGATATTTCGGTGCATGCCATGGGACCTGTAGACAAGTCATTTAACCAGTCTGTGTTACACTTTTGACGCAGGCAAGGCCATGTTGTATACTAGGAAAAAATTTGGTTTTAGTCAGAAAGCCTGACATTAAATCCTCCTACACTGCTTATTGCTTTGTGACCTAGGACAAGTCACTTGTCCCTTTAGTTTTATCACAAGCAAGACTACTCTATGTTGCAGTAAAATAATTTGAAGTCAAAAAAGTGCTGTTTTATCTTCATTCTGTAAGTCACTTCACTTTTTTCCCTCAGATTCTTCTTCTTCAAAATGAGGGGATCTTCTAACTTCTGACAATCAGATCTTGACAAACTGGGACATTGAACTCAATCTAAAAAATGCAATTTAATCTTGCGATTTAATCTGGATAAAGGCAAAGTTTTACATTTGGGTTCAAATAATCATCATGAAAAGTATGAGATGACATAGCCAGATAGCAATGTGATTTTGGACTGTGATTTTGACACCTACATCGAGAGCTTTATAATGTCCAAGAGAAAAGGTTATGGTAGGAATGTGTTCTTCCACAGTCAGATCATACCTGAGGTATTGTGTTCAATTTGGCACATTGGCTTTGAATAATGACATCAATAAACCACAGAGTATCCAGAGTAAGACAAGTATGGTAGTGAAGGTAGCTAAATAAAACACATCCTGAGCACTTATTCTGTGTCAGACTTTGGCTCTGGGGCAGGTCATACAAGGATGAGGTGAAAGAACTGATTAGCCTGAGGATGAGAAGATACAATAGACTTGTCTACAACTTTAAAATATGCATAAAGGTTTTTCCTGGGGATGAGGAATTTAGCTTATCCCATGCAGCTCCAAGGGAGAGTACTAGAACTGAAGGGAGAAGATTATGGGAAGTTAGGCTTCATCTAAGCACAAGAGGTACCCAATAATGAAGCCAGTTGCCTTGTAATAAGATAAACTCTTTCTCCCCATCCCTTTGGAAGTTATACTCAAAGAATAAAAAAAAATTTTGGTAGAAAAGTAGAGTAGAGAGCATTTAATTCAATTCTCATTTCACAAATGTGGAACATGAAGACTAGAGAGGATAAATAGCTTGTCTGGGTTACATATCAAACTGAAATCCAAATGTAATCTGGATGGTCATCTGCCTGAGGGCTTTATGTCCATTATTCTAACTATGTTCCAAATATACCCATGGCCCAAAAAATTGAGTATATTGAATTGGTATATTAATAATTGCCAAATTTTGTGATATGGACAATAAAATCCTATAGAAAGTCACAAAAATAGAGGTCCCTGTGTGATAAAGTAGTTATAGAGGAAGGCACTCTCTCACCTTGACCTTAATATGAATAGGATACAGATGAAAGAAAAACAACATGGTAGAGGGGCATGGAGTATAATGGACTGGTTGGCTTTCCTAGACTTTAACTATGGTTACACAGAGACAAAATCTTGATATTTCAAAGACTTTTTTTTTAATCGGGATCAACTTGCCCACAAAATCTCTCTGATCCTGATATGTCCATTGGACAAGGATGCAACAACAGCTCATGCCGGAGACAGCTTCACACACATTGAAACTCCAACTGGGAAACCAATCCCATCAGAAAGGATTGGATTTGAGATTAAATAGGGATCCATAATCATGTATAGAGGGGATTTGGCTTGAGATCAACCTATTCAAGGTGTTTCCCCAGCAAAACATTTTGTTTCTCTTCCCTGACTTCAAATACTGAGAAATTTTACTTTGCCCTGAATAATGTAACAACAACAACAAAACTCACACACACCACCATACCCCCTGTCTCAGGTCTATGTGTGTCCTCACTATGCTGTTTTAGGGAATTCAATTAGACAAAAGACTTAGGAGTACAATCACAATTGCTCTGAGCCCCCATTTAGGAAAAGTCCTGATGGTTGAGCAGAAATTAGCCTCTCTGTCTTAATTTGTACTTAACCTTTGGAATCTTTGTGGCTAAGGCAGAATTTACAGTTCTGTAAACATTTGGGTAGCAGAGTAACAGATTATATTACAGGGTCTGTTGACCCAGAGGAGAAGTTAAGGATGAGGGAGAGTTAGACCTTTCTCAGAACTTTCTTCAGTCCTTGAGTAGATGGGTACAAATGATGACATCAGCCTAAGTCTTCCACTCTGAGATGCCTAAAGGTCTGATTGCCCTTCTGAATATCTCCTTTGTCTGCCCTAACCCAGCTTTGCCTTCTACTTCTCCTTTTGACAGTTGGCTCTGAGCTGCTGATTATTTTCAGTTCTGGATATTTCCTCTCCACTTCCATATTCCTAGATTCTTTCTATTCTAAAGTAGGATCAGCATTTTATACATAATACTGAGGGTGTAACCTAGTTTCCTTAGCCAGTCCAAACATTTCCTGTCAACATCTCTCTAGTTCATCCAAGGACTTTTTTTTTTTTTTTAACCAGCTTAATCTAAAGTCCAGGATTGAATGATTGAGACTTGTTCTTACCTAGTCAAAGTGCCAAGGCACGACATTCTGCTACTTATTGCCAATGGGGTGGGGTGATGGTTGATTTAACCATTTAACACTGCCCCTTCCATCCTTACTCACATGAGCCAGAGAAACCAGCTCTGGTTACCAGCCTACACACATGCCCATACATCAAGGGCAAAGATCTTATCGTAACCATTTCATGTCTCCTGCAGTTGTCATTGCTAGAAAGCACAGAACTTTGAATATTAATTAAGAACTAGATAATTATTGGATTAAATTGAATCTATTTTGTTCCTTTGTTACTTTCATAGTATCACAAGAGCATAGATTAAAGACCGTAAGGGAATTTAGAGACAGGTAATTCAACCCCTTCATTATACAGCTGAAGTAACAGGGATTGGGACTTGCCCAGAGTCACATATGTATTAAATGGAAGAACCAGAATAAGAAGCCAGATAATCTGACTCCAAATGGAGCATCCTTGTCCCTCTACCACAAGGCCTCTCTTTCATCTGTATCCTACGCATCCTTTAGGGCCTAGGAGAGAGAGTGTTTTTTCTCCATAACTTCTTTAACCCACAGGATCCTCTCTTTTTTGTGACTTTCTATAGGATTTTATTGTCCATATCACAAAACTTGGCAATTATGCATGCACCTACCCAGACATATTCAAGGATGAAATAATTACATTAAGGGCACAGGAGAATAAGAAAGGGAGTGAGAAGGAAAGACCAGTTTTGTCCATTTCACTGTTTGAAGCTTTGGGTGATACTCACCATCATGGACTTGAGTAGCTTGCCTGACTTGACTAGACTCTTTAGGACAGTGGTTCTCAACCTGTGGGCCGCAACCCCTTTGGGGGTCAAATGACCCTTTCACAGGGGTCACAGGGGTTGCCTAAGACCATTGGAAAACACATATTTCCAATGGTGTCAGAAACTGAGACACCACTCCTCTATCCGTCTCCACATGCAGACATGCCCACATACGAGTGTTAAAGGGTCGTGGCATTAGGAAGGTTGAGAACCACGGCTCTAGGAAAACCTGAGTTAAGGGCCTACTTCTGATCCTTGTCAACTGTGTGACCACAGTTAAACTGGCTCCTCTGATTCTCATTTTTTTCATCTGTCACAGGAGGCATCATGGGGCTGAATTGAGGCAGTAAAGTACTTTGCAAACTTTAAAGAATTCTAAAAATGTCATTATCACTATCTTTGTCATCATCACCTGATTCATAGTCAAATAAAACACAATTACCCACCTGTGGTGGCATGCTGACTTTTTTTTCTTTTTAGAGGAAGCATGGTAAAGCAGAGAGACAGATGGACAGACCGAGATAGAGAGACAGAGGGGAAGAAAGAAAGAGAAAGAGAGGGAGGCAAGGAGAGAGAGAAAGAGATAAACACAGACAGAGAGGGGAAAGGAAGAGGAGGGAGGAAGAGAGAAGGAGAGAGAGAGAGGGAGGAGAAAGGGAGAGACAGACAAACAGGGACAGACAGAGAGGGAGAGGGAAGGAAGGAGAAAGAGGGAGAAGAGAGAGAGAGAGAGAGAAAGAGAGAGAGAGAGGCAGGAGAGAGAGAGAGAGAGAGAGAGAGAGAGAGTCTTGAAGTTGAAGTCAGAAGGCACAAAGTGTCTCTATGACCTTGAGCAAGTCACTTCCTCACTATGGGCCTCAGTCTCCTCATCTGTAAAATGAGAAATTTGGAATAAATGACCTCTAAGTTTGCTTCCAGCTCTCAGTGTTTGATCCTATGACCCTCTGGCTCGGGTTGAGGTTCTTGCTAGTTTTGTTAATTCCATTTCACTGCTATTGGTCTCTGATTGCTCATCTGTAAAATGAAGATATTGAAAATAATAATACCTTCACTAACTACATTTCAAGGTTACTTAAAGGACAATGAATAACTTTCACTCAGGTAGTATGAACTTTCATCCCAACAATCTGGTGAAGTAGTTATTAGAAGCGTTACTACCCCCAATTTATCAATAAGGAAACTGAGGCTCAGAAAGAGAATGACTTGACCAAGGTCATACAGTTAAAAATAAACATCTGAACAGGGATTCAGGCTGTAAAGCCAGCACTGTTTTCTCACACTGCCTATCTCCCAATTAAAAATCAATTCTTCAAGGAAGAGGTGTTTGTAACTCTAAGATGTTGTATAAATGTGAGTTGTAGGAAGAGCCTAAGGTTGAACTCAGAGAGCCTGGGTTAAAAGCCTGGCTCCCTTTCTTCTGCACTATTGCAGCAGCCTCCTAATTGCTGTCCCTGACTCTAGTCTCACCCATCTCCAATTCTTCTTCTACTCACCACCAAAGTTATTTTCCAGAAGAGCACGTCTTCTCTAGTCACTCTTTTCCAGACTCTTCAGTTTGACTTTTAAAAAGCCTTCACAGCTTGCTTTCCCAGCCTCCTTACACGTTACATCCCTTCATGAACTCCACTGTCCAGCCTAAGTGGTCTTTTACCTATTACTCACCTATCCATATCCCTTTGTATGGACCATATACTTTGCAAGATCAGTTCGACTATCATCTAATACATGAGGGCTTTCCTGATTCCCTCTAGCTGCCAATGTCATCTACCACCCCTCCACCAAATTAGCTATCTAGGTAGAGGCACTTGGGATCCCTTTATGTGCTCTGCATTTTCTGCAGTGTGAAATCAACACTGCCCTTCCTGATCCAGGACCAGGAATGCTTGGATAGAAACTAGAAACTAACATCAGCATTATGAGAACTCCAGACACCAACTATATATTGAGTAAGATTTTCCTGGGGCAGCATAGGACCCAGGCTTGAGAGGAAATGGGGAAGAGTGGCAGAGGTAGACACGTTACGTGCAAAGCAAAGATATTGGATTGTTAAGATACCTTCTGCATTTAATGTCTTATGTTTCATATTCTAATAGCCTATGTTCTAAAGTTTTTACCAGGTGTAACAATGCATGTTCTAAGGGCCCTCCCAAATCTAACATTGCCTATTCTGAGGTGTCTCCCAGCAGTAACATTCCCTGTTCTATGTTCTCTCCCAGCTCTGGCATTTCTTGTTCTAAGCTCTTAGCTCTAATATTCCTTGTTCTAAGGTCCTGGCTCTGACATTCCGTGTTCTAAGGGCCATCCCAGGGCAATATTCTATTTTCTAAGACCATTTTTTCAGCTTCAACAGTCTACATTCAGTGCTCTAACATATGTTCTAAGGTTTCTTCCAGCCTTAATTTCCATGATCTGTTTTCCTCCTCCCAAACACATATAATATATAATTTCTTATCTCTCTCCCCTTTACCCCCATCCCACCCAAAAAAGGAAGTATGAGCATAAGCCCTGAGAGCAAGGGCTATTGGGAATTCTTGGATAATTATCAAAAGGAGTCAGGTAGAGCTGTCTGACATTCACCTGTGTCAAAAACACCTCTCAGACTCTCATGGGCCCATTATCAGCTGCTCTGTTTGCCAGTTATCTTCTGTCTACACCTTGCAGCCCCAGGTGTTCTGTCATCCATCATCCAGCCTTTGTGTCCTCCTTACAGGACCCCCTCCTGACTCCTCCTTGGATCCAGGCCCCTTTGTGAATAAGCAAGTTTCCTCATATCCCCCAGTGATCTCATTCCAGCTCCTTTTTCCCCAAGCCCAATGCATTCATCATTCCTACTGCCTGGGTAGAGGAGGAAGAAGGGGGAGAAGAATGATAAAATTCCTGAGCAGTTATCTCTGAAAGAGTAGAATGGATAAATAGATCCGTCAAATAGACAGGATACTGGGAGACAGGAGGTTCCATTCATTAAAAACAGGTGATGGCGGAAGCTTTTATCTCACATTATAAGCTGTTAATATAGAGAAGAAACATATTTTCCCTTATCTCATCTGGGGGAGGGGGGCTGGGGATGATGAGGGAAAAAACCCAACCTAGATAGAGGATTCTCAACTGAGCTTATTGGAGTTTCTTTCTCTAAGCCCTGACAGGTGTAATTGCTCATAATCTCCAAGAGACCTTGTTAGCTCATCAGCCCTTAGAGCTCCTTTCCCCTCTGATGAAGCAGGAAAAACCTAGAGTAGCAGCTTCCTGGCCAGAGGATGTTTCCAAGGGTCATCCCCTCTCCCCATTCCTCCTTCCCCTGATAAACACAGAGGTCCTTGGAAGGTCAGGATATGGTGTGCTAACCCCACCCTGAACCAGGTTTGAGCCTGAACTGTCTTCTTCTATCCCCAAGTAATGCATTCCTTGAGAAAATAGCTCTCCAAGGTCCTGTGAGCATTGGGAGAAACAGGACTGCCAGGAATGAGCTGTGCAACTTAGCACAAATCACTTTACCTCTCTGGAGCTTAGTTTCTTCTTCTATAAAATGTGAACAATAACAACTATACAACTTCTTTTTCATGCATTCATTGACACAAGAAACATTTGTAAAATACTTTCTATGTGGCAAGCTCTCTATCCTTGATGAAAGAGAAATGGAGTCAGGAAGACTTGAGTTCAAATACTGCCTCTGATACATACTGTTTGACCCAGGGTAAGTCAATAGAACCTCTGAGCATTCTAGGCAACCCTAAGACTTTAAACCTGTAAGGTGGCATAGTAGATAATATTCTGAACTTAGATTCAGTAACACCTACTTTTCAATCCTACCTCAAACAAGCTGGACAAATCATTTAACCTCTCTCAGTCTGTTTCCTTATTTGGAAAAATGAGACTAATAAGGGCAATTGATAGCCCCAAGGTTATTGGGAGGATCAAATAAGATACTATATGTAAAGAGCTTTGTTAAATTTAAAACACTTTGTAAATGCTAGCTACTATCGATAAGTTTCAGAGAAAGCACTGACCTACATTAGTAAAGAGAGTGTCTTCACCGGGGGCTTCCCTTTACCAAAGCAGTCCCAAGTTCAGTCTCAAATTCTATATAGGCTAAGCACTGAGGATGCAGAGACATAGGGGAAAGTGCATTGGAAACCTTCAAATGCTCTAAAAAGAGGTGACCATGATGATTTATTAGCCCATGAGTCTGCTGAATTACAAGGCTTGGAGTCAGTGGAAACACAGATTCAGACTAGAGTCACAAGTCATTGTTAGGAATTCACTATTACAAAGACCTTCAATTTGCCTCTACCTCCCCCTCCCCTTTCTCTTGCTTTTTTTCTTGTATTTCAGTTCTCAGCGTTTAGCACAATGCCTGGAACAGAGTAAGTGCTTGATAAATGCTTTTTCATTCGTTCATTCATTTCCTTCCTCAATCTGGACCTTCAGATCATAATTAATTGGAAAGAAAAGTTTTTCCTTACCCCTGAAATATCTTTCCCACCCTCAAGCCTGAAGTGTCTCTCTTCATCTGTCAGTTCTCTATTTTTGAAGATTCAAATCAAATGTCTCATCTTTCACAAAGCTTTTTTCTGATCCCAAAATGAAAGCTCTCTTTCCCTTCTCTACTTTCAGAGGCTTTGGTCTCTTATGTACTTGCATCTCTACTGTACTCAGCTGTAGGCATGGCTTGTTTCCCCTACTAATAAATGAATGGATCCATCACTCCCAAAACATTTCTTAACTTGATTTCTCTGACTGAATCATCTGGGACCCTGATTTTGGG
>CM053586.1:345925356-345943053 GCA_028646515.1 Pseudochirops corinnae | reverse complement strand
TGAAGATCTTCCATGTCCCTTGAACTTGCTGACATAGCAGGAAGGGGTGGAGCAAGAGAACGCCAGAACCAAGCTAATCTTGGTGCAGTGCTGACTGGTGCAGGAATGGGGGTTAAGTGACTTGCCCAAGGTCATTGGGCTAGTTTTGTATTGTGTCTGAGGCTGGATTTGAACTCAAGTCCTCCTGACTCCAGGGCCAGTGCTCTATTCACTGCCCCACCTAGCTGCCCCACCTTCATTTTACAGATGAGGAGATTGAGCCTTGGAGATATTAAATGACTTGACCAAGGTCACAAAGGTCACAGAATCATAGACTTTGTTTCTTCTTTACCTAGAATTGTTATTCTCTCTATTTTCTTTCTTGTCTTATTACTGTTAGCCAGCATTTCTAGTACTTTGTCCAGGAGAATTGATGCCAATGAAAATACCCACTTCACTCCCGATTTCATTCGTAAGGATTCTAGCTTATCTTCATACAAATAATGGGAGCTTTTGGTTTGAAATATAGACTATCATTTTAAGGAAAGGTCCATTTATTTCTGTATTTTCTCATTAAAAATTTTTAAACAAATAATTGTTCTATTTTGTCAAAAGCTTTTTCTGAATCTTGATATTTTTTAGGCAAGAGAACCTCAGTGCAAAGAGACTGAAGTGACCTGCCCAGGGTCACCTAGCTAAGACATGACAATGGACATGTGAACCCAAGTCCTCTGCCTCAAAATCCAGCTCTTCTAATGCCAAAGCCCCCAGGCCCTGGCTGAAACCCATCAGATTTCTTTAGTCCAGGAGCAGGCATCCTGCTTAAGGAGAGGCCAATTTGTACTTGTTTTCCTGTGTGCCTGAGCACTGGGGAAAGCTCGCACAATCCCTGTGTTGTTGGAGAAGGGACTTGATATTAGAAGCTTTCACATCTTATTAATGTATATCAGGGATATAGGAAAGGTTGAGCTTTTACTTACCAGTTAAGCAGCTGGACTTTCTCAGGAGAAGCACTCTGTCATGTCGAAATGACTTCTAGGAATAAATCAAATTTCCCTGTGTACTTAGGGGAGAAGGAATTATTGAAATGCTGTCCCTGCTAGTAGAGGTAGGGAGCCTGCAGTCTTTGCTAGAGGCCACCAGGGGGAGCTCTTGACTCATCCCTGGGCGACTGATCTGCTCTAGCAGAAGATGCTGCTGCCAGGCTTTCCAACAGTCATGGTACAGCTAGCGCTCTCTGCCTCTCGCTCCGTCCGTCCCTCCATCTCTCTCTCTCTCTCTCTCTCTCTCTCTCTCTCTCTCTCTCTCTCTTTTCTCTCTCCCTTCCTCTCTCTCTCCCCCTTGTTCTCTTTCTTTCTCTTTTATCCTTCCCTCCCTCCTTCTCCCCTCTCTCTTCCCCTCTCTCCCTCTGTCTCTTTCTCCATCTCTCTCTTCCCCTGTTCTTTGTCTCTCTCCTTTTCTCCCTCTACCTCTCCTTCCCTCTCCCTCCCCCTTCTCTGTTTCTCCCTCCACCTTCCCTCTCTCTCCATCTCTCTATCTCTGTGTTTTTCTCTGTCTCTTTCGTTTTGTGGACCACCTTGTAAATTAATTGGGGGTCCAACAAGAGGCAATTATCAACACTTCCTATGACTTCAGGAGTACTATATTCTGGCTTAGAGACCCTTGTCTTTTATCCACATGGCTCCATGGACAGACAATGGGACCTGGGCAGGGGTGTGTGGTAAAACAATGGGAAGGCCCAGTCTAATGGCCTGATCCCTGACCCCAGTGGGCATCAGAGATCTGCTCTGAAGACAGTGGGAGCTTAAATGGTATTGAGGGGGTGGGATGGATGGGGGAGGGAAGGGGGAAACAGCACTAAACCAAGGAAGATTCTTCTTGGATCAGACCCGTCCAACTGAGCTAAGGCAGAATAACCAGGCAATGGCCTAGCTGAATTGATGAAAAGTCAGAATTATAGATTTTGTTTTGGGAAAAAAGAAATGTGGTTTTATTATTTTCAATTACACTCCATTCATTAATATAGCCTAACAGCTAACGAGGCTGCCAAGGAGAGGTCTGGCCGGATCCTGCTTTAATATACTCATAGAATAACTGGGCTGCAAGGGACTTGAGACGTTATCCCTAACACACCCTCCTCCCCAGTCATTTTGTAGACCAGGAAACTGAGGGTCCAAGAAGAGACTGATGGCTACATAGACAACGGCAGGGCCAGGGATAGAATTCTGGCCTCTGCCCTCCCTCTGTCTCTCTGGGCACTGAGCTAGTGTCCTTCCTGAATGGACATGACATGCACATGGGGGTAGGTAAGTGCTTTTATAGGGGGCAGCACGGCATGGTGGAAAGCATGTTGGCTTGGGCACCAGATGACTTCGGTTTGAGTCTCAGCTCAGCTGTTTTCTACCTGTGTGACACTGGGTGGTCACTTTGTTCTGTTAGTCTTCAGTTTCCTGATGTGTTGAATGACTAAATGACCTTTGAGGTCCTTTTGAGTTCTAACTCTATGACCCAAGGATTCTATTCTCTGGCATCTGTTCTCACAAACCTTGTTCACACTGCAGATTTGGCCCCACCCATCTCTGTCTAGAAACAGAGGAGCTTGGGCCTGAATTTTTACTGATTTTGAATTTGTGAAGCACTAGGAGTTTAGCTTTCCTCCTCACTCAGGAGTTCAGTGTGCCACCAATACAATGAAATCATTAGTCCCCTTTACATTTAAGGTTGCTGTTTAGCACAAGGAAAAGTGACAAGGAACGTATCTTCTGGCCTGGGCACATACCTTTGTGGGCGGTCTGGCATATTAGGACATCCTTCAGCATCTATGGGCCTGACACTGTGAATGGTTGATGAGTTGGACTGATAATTGAATAGAAGGCAGAGATCAAGACAAAATCCATCCAGGAAGCTGCAGAACTATCAGTGATCCCAACCTGGTTGTTGCTGCCGATGCCCATTGTCAGCTTCACTCTTCTCTCAGCGTTGCCATATGGTTGGGGATCATGGAACATCCTGATCTCAGCCAAAGTCTAGTGGCAGGTGTGGGCTCTGGTGAGGGGCATCGTGGATGAGAGCAGGCTACAGCATAGTACCCATGATGACTTGTTATCAGCAGGCAAGGCATCCCACAAGGTGCTATTTTGACTGTATACACCTGGAAAATGAGGTGGGTCAGTTGCAGAGCAAGAACAAAGCAACAGATGGACAACTTAAGTGTCATCTGGGCAACCCTGAGATAATTATAGCATAATAACTCATATTTAGATAGGGATAGGGAATAGAGCTATGATTTCATTGATACTTGGAACTCCCAGGTAAGGGAACTCCATCTACCAGTGCAGAGCAGCACCTTCTCTGCTACTAGTGGTCTAGAACGCTGAGAGTTTAAGTGACTTGTCCAGGGTCATATGGCCAGTAGGTTTTAGGGGTAGGAACTGAACCCAAGCCTTTTGATCTCTAAGGCCAGATTTCCATCTACTCTGGCATGTTGCCTTTCGGTCAATTCAATAAATAGATATGAATTAGGGGTAAGATATTATATTCAGTGCTAGAGATACAAATACCAAAGTGGAGTGGTGCCTGCCCTCGGGGAGCTTGTGTTCTAATACAGAATGATAAAGGGAAACCTCTAGCTTGTTGATTGTCTCTAAAGAGAACTCATGGGGAATCAGGGACAAGAATCACCAAAGCCAGTAGAATATGAAGGAGCTCAGGTTTGTAACAGTGCATACAATCTTGAATTCATCAGAGCTTCAGCCCATTTGGATTAGAAGCTGCATCGATGAGGGTTTCCTCTCCCAGTGACTGCAACCACGTGAGACTGGAAGGAATCCAGGGAAGGCTGGAGGCAGAGAGAAGGAGGAAGATGTTCCAGGTGTGGGGGATCTTGTCCTTTCCAGCTTTGAGGGTGTTTCCATTTAACTTCAGAGGTTTCCTATTGGTCAGAATGTTTTCTTGATGATAATATTGTTCTATAAAAGAGGGAAGGGAGAGAGGCTGGCCAAAGGTAGAAGAGGTGGCCTCAGGGAGCCGAGTCTCAGATGCCCGAGTCTGGAATCAGACCACATAACTGCTTATCTCTGCATGGCCTCCTCGTCATTCTCCCTGGTTCAGCTAAAGAAGAGAGTACTGGGAGATCCTCAAAGTGGCTTTTTGAGTTCATGGCTTAACTAATTGGCCAATTTCCTGCCACATTCATAGGCTAGCACTTTTTGACTAAGCACAGGATTAGATTAATAGCTGGAAAGTCTGTTAAGTCTAATCCCCTCCTTTTACAGATCAGTAAACTGGAGATTGGGCAGCTGAGGGGTACAATGGATGTATCACTGGGCCTGGAGTCTGGAAGACTTGAATTCCAATCTTGCCTCAGATCTCTATTAGCTGCATGACCCTGGGCAAGCCGCTGCACCCTGTTTACCTCAGGCTTCTCATCATCACAAAGTAATGCAGTATCTCTGCCAAGAAAACCCCAAATGGGGTCACAAAGAGTCAGGTATGACTAAAAAACAACTAAAAACCTGAAGAACAGAGAGGTTAAGTGACTTACCCACAGTCACATAGCTAGTAAGTTCTTAAGGCAGGATTTGAACTCAGGTCTTCCTGAATCTAAGATCAAAGCTCTACTGAGTCATCTAGCTGCTGTATGAGCACCTCCACCAGCAGAGAGAAGAAGAAACTCAACATCAGTATTCCTTCTTATTGGAAGGAAGAGATTTATCGTAGGATGTCAGATCCAGGAGGGACCACAGAACATAGAATCTTAAATCTGTCAAGGACCTTTGAACACAGAAACTGCAAGCTTGGAGTGGCTTCCAAACCATCAGTCTTTCAGAGGCGGGTGGGACTTTGGGGATGGACATTTGAACAGGGAATGTCAGAGCTGGGAGGGACTCTTACAAAGAACTCATGCAAGGCAGGTACTCACATGGTAGGCGAAAGAAGGGACAGAGACCATTTCAAGGTCTCTCTGAAGAACTATGGAGTTAATTGTGTGACATATGAGACACTGGCAAAGAACCATCCAGCATGGCATGCCAATGCTCTATGGGTGAAGCAGAATTTCAGTAGCTCCAAAGAAACATGAGATGCGCAGATTTAGAGATATCTCCACTGCAAATGTTCATGGGAACTATTTGTGCCTGCCCTGTGGTAGAGCCTTCCAAGCTCACAATGATCTGATCAGCCACAATTGGAGATACTCTGCCTTGGCCCCAACATAGTGATGTTGTTTGGTCCTCTTTGATCCTGAAGGACAAGAATCATTTTCCTCTTGGCAGGAGCGTAACTAGCACCAGGTCGCTTGGGCTTTGCCCCAGGGTGCCTCCCCTTCCTCCCTGAAGTAGCTGCCACTGTTTTCCCTTTCTTTGAGGCCCTCCTTAAAGCTCAGACCACCTCCACTCCTCCAACCCAGAGACTGTATCACCTGTGGAGCGATGCTCCCAATGCCCTTTCTCTACCAATACCTTTGCCCCAACTGAATGTGTCCCACATAGCAAAATTCCTCTTTACAGCTCTGTAACTTGCACTCCCTGTCCCTTTAATTGCCTTTTTTGATCCAATGATGACTAGAGAGGCTAGGTGGTGTGGTGTAGTGGACAGTTAATTAGATTTATAGTTGTGGACCTAGGTTTGAATTCTATTTCCTTCACTTGTTCCCTATGTGACTCTGGGAAAGTCACTTAACTTTCATAGGTCTCAATTTTCTTTTCTTTAAAAGGTAGAGGTTAGACTAGATGGCCTTTGACATTCCTTTCAGTTTTGGTTTTGTTATATGTGAACTTATGACTTCTTGGCTTCAAAAATAGTTGAGAAGTAATGTGGTCCAGTAAAAAGAGAAGTGGATTTGCATCCGGAGGGTCTGGGTTCAAACTCTGCTTCTGTTATGTACAATCTATGGCAAGTCTCTTCACCTCCTCCAGGTCCACAGGCTGAAAGGAAGAGGTCTCGGCCTAGGGGATCTCTTGGGTCCCTTTTTCCTGGAAATCCTGACCCTATGGTCCATGGTCACCCTAGCTCAGGAGAGTGGGTGAGCCAAGAAAGTGTCACCCAGGACAAGGGTCAAATGTCTAGGACAGTGGGATGACCCTCTGGACTCCTCTGGGTTCCTTCTGCTAGCCACCCCATGACATTCATCCTCTTCTTCCATTAGGGATCCTGACATAGTCCTAGGGCAGGGAAGCATGGTGGTTAGGGCCACTGCTGCTTGAATCATAAGGAGAGTTCTGCTCACTCATTGTGTGCTCCTTTCACATTGTAGGCCAACTGACATGCCCATTCTACAGTGTATCTATCATTACCTGAAAGCTGCTTTCTCAGATGTTCTTTCTTAGATTAGTGCAACCAGCAGCCTGTTTTTTGACAACTGCATCAGCCCTCTGGCTCCCTGGTGACTTAGGGTGGGGGATGGGGCAGGCAGGGGCTATATTTTTCTGCTTTAGACAGTTTAGTTTGATGGAAAGGTTTATGTGACTTGACAAGCTGAAGAGGGAAATTGTCAGCCCCCAAATGCCATTGGGCCCAATGGTCAGGATGGCTTTCCTGGATAAAGACCTCACCTTGGAGGCACGCGGATAGCCAAACCCATCTTTGTGGGCTGCGGTGGGCTGAATAACCCATTGTGAGGTTCAGATTTGGAAATAAGAAGTCAGAAGTGACATCAGAAGAGAACAGCTCTCCCTGGGGATACAGGAGGCTAGAAAGCAGCATTTTCCTGTGTGGAGACTTCCTCAGGAGCTCAGTTCACAAAGAAAGCTCTTCTCCTTTGAAAAGTAAAAGGGGGAGAAACACAGAATGCCTTGACCTTCCACATCTACTACAGATAGCTTGTCAAATCCTCTCCATCCCTTAAATTCTCAGATGGAGTGCAAATATGAAACGGTTACCCAGTGACACCTGGGACACCCAGGGAGGCTGCTTGGGGATGGATGTGTGCAGTTGTCTCTGTTCCTGCCGCCCAGAGGAAAAAGCAGCTCCAGTGGAGCCCGAGGGGTCATTCTGCAGTGGGGAGGAAGGGACACACTGTCTAGTCTAGTCTAACCCAGTGTGGCTGACTGAGAGATGAATACTCATGTGAGAGCAGGAAAAATCCATCTTGGCTACAGACAGTGAGGTAGTAAAGCTCCTTCCCAGCAGTCATGCAGTACCTAGTCTGGAGAGAAGGGGGGGTTTCCAAACCAGCTGGAAGTGGCTTTCCAAGTGAAAGACTCAGGCAATTGCTAAGGTGGACACCCTCGAATAGGTGTGGCTATTGTGGGGGAAGGGGAGTGAGTACTTGGATGGCAGAGAAGGGAATGATTTTTGCATCCTAGGGCAAAAGGGAATGTGGGCTACTGCCTGATCCTGCCGTGCCATTACTGGTTATCTACAGAGAGGACCACAAAGACAGAGGGAAAAGCTCTGTCTACACAAGACTATTTTAGCAGCACTTTTGGTAGTGGTAAGCAATTGGGAGAAAAGTAGACACACATCAACTGGATGATGACTGAAAAAATTATAGCATATGAAAGAAATGGATTATTATTGTGCTGCAAGAAACAATAGGAAAGAGAAATGAGAATTCAGAGAAATAAGGGGAGATTTGGATGAATGAAGAGTAAAACAGAATCAGGAGAACAATACACAGAAGGGAAGGAAGGAAAGAAGGAAGGAAGGAAGGAAGGAAGAAAGGAAGGAAAGAAGGAAGGGAAGGAGGGAGAGAGAAGGAAGGAAGGAAGGAAGGGAGGAAGGAAGGGAGGGAGGAAGGAAGGGAGGGAGGAAGGAAGGAAGGAAGGAAGAGAAGGAGGGAGAGAGAAGGAAGGGAAGAAGGAAGGGAGGAGAGAGGGAATGAATGGAGAGAGATAAGAAGGGAAGGAAGGAAGGAAGGAAAATGGAGGGAGGAAGGAGAGAGGGATAGAAGGGAGAAGGGAGGAAAGGAAGGAGGGATAGAAGGAAAGAAAGAAAAAGAGAAGGGGGGGACGAAGAAAGGACATGCATTTATTAAGCACCTATTACGTTCCAGGCTATATGCTAAGTACATAACAAATATTATCTCATTTGATTCTCACAACAGCCCTGGGAGGTAAGTACTATTATTATTTCTATTTTACAGATGAGGAAACTGAGGCACACAAAGGCTAAATGACATGCCCAGGGTCATATAGCTAGTAAATATCAGAGGCTGGATTTGAATATAGGTCCAGTTCAATCCCTTCATTTTACACGCTTGGCAATGGAAGTTCAGAGAAGGGTTTTGCCCAAAGACACACAGATTGCCAGTGGTTGAGTTAGGGTTCAAGCCCATGATCTCTGACTCCAAGTACAGCACTTCCTAATGTATAGCAGAGCCTTTCAGAATGACTTGAGGAGTGGGAGAGTGTAGACTGTCTGAAAGAGTGTTACTGGCTGTTGTTAATGATGGGGCCCAGGAAAGGACAGTCACATGGAACAGGAAGGAAGAGCTTAGCTAGAAGAGAGGGAAGAGCAGCACTGAGGACATTGGGAGTTTAGTGTACAGATGCCTGGGACGGACACTACACAGAGACAATGAGAGGGGCCCAAAACAGAATGAGGAAGGGACCAGGCTGCGTGGCTTCTGGAAAATTTCACAGTGACTGTAAATCACCCCAACTTTCTCCCTGATACAGAGACTCATCCTTTCAACAACAGAGCCTCATGGGTGTTTCCTTAAGGCTCAAAGTCATGAAATACCACCATTTTCTAAGAGAAAGTTGGAGGTGGCGCCCAAAATCAGGGGTGAGGCTCATTGTTGGCGTAGGCTGCAACACTTTCTCATCTAAGAATTACAAAGGGGAAGAAGGGAACAGGAAGAAAGGAATAAACATTTCCGCCGTGCTTACGCTGTGCCATACACTTCACACGTCTTTCATTTGATCCTTATAACGAGCCTGGAGCGTCAGTGCTGTTATCACCCCCATTTTACAGGTGAGGAGACCGAGGCAGATAGAGATGGAGGGACATGCCTGGGGTCACACAGTTAGTGAGTGTCCGAGGCTGGATTTGAACTCAAATCTTCCTGATTCCAGGCCCAAAAGGAAAGAGATACGGTATAAAAGATTTTATCAAAGAAATGTGTGATCAGTGAGACTGTAAAAAGACAGAAATGCGAGGTACTATAGGATGAATGCAAAGGTGTGGCTCAGTCCTGTAAGAATCATTTCAGGAACACTAGTGGCTGGAATTCATTAAGGCTGGTGAGGAATGTTGAGTTCGATCTCTCCCAGAGCTGAAAGTCTGCTCCTAGGTGCATCCACTCCTGATATTTCATGTTTGAAGGCTACTCCTAGCTTTGACATTCTATGTGCTTATGCCCCTCCCATCCTCATCTACTGAGGCCCCTTCCAGATCTGACACCATGTCATAAGATCCATTCTAGTTCTAATATTCTTTGTTCTAACACAGGGAAGGTATGATCTATTACTGCATTTGGGAGATCTTACCTAACATATGAATGGATGGATGGAAAGGTGGATGGATGGATGGATGGATGAATTCTTACTCCATGTGAAAGACCCTGCAGTATTTGGCGTTAATGCTAAAATGCCTTTGAAAAGGAACAAAATCCAGGTTGATGTCAGGAAAGTGAAGGCAGGAGCATTTTTTTCTTCCAGGCAGCTGTAGCAAGACATTAAAATTCACCCAGGAGTCACTAGAATCCATTCAACCGGAACTGAGACCAGCTAGGAATGTGACTGACCACATTTGTTTACAGTGTGCTAATCCGTCTCTGTTTTTAGTTCTGCACAGAAAGACTTCAGGAGAAATGTACTAAGTCTAATTACAGACTGTCGGCACCGAATATCTCAGGGGAGAGCCTGTCCAGAACCAAAGTATTACAACGGTTATATATGTTGGGTTTTATTTATTTTTTTATCCTGGGTTCCTGGGTTCCTACTGCCTTAGCTCAGAGGAATTTCTTAGGCCAAGGTAGGAGAACATTTCCATAAAGATTAACTCTGTTTTGTGTCCAGGGGCAGGGGCAATCTTATCTGTTGTTAACAATGAACATCGTAGTGGAAGCGGTTGGGGCTGTTTACTGGACGTGAAATGTCATGGGTTCCACTTGTAGCTTTTTAGAGAAGGGACAGATATTTATGCCATTTTCAAACTGCCTCAAATGTTGATGTACTCTGGTAAAACCACCCTACCCCCCGCAATCAGTATAGCCCATAGATGCGAAAGTCAGAAGTAGCTGGCAGGTACGTCTTGGAGAAGTCTATGGTGGCTTGGCTGTGGTATTCTTGGGTTTTCATTCTTATTTGCCTTGGGTTTTAATTGTGTGGCTGTGACTGCAGTACCTTTCAGAAGCACAGCCAGAAGCCTGTGTGATGTATCTGTGTTTCTTTATGTCTCTTGCATGGTCAAGGTCTGCATAGATGAGGAAATTGAGTCTTGGTGTGAGGGCCATAGAACTTGCAAGAGTCAGAGAGGAGCAGATTGGCAGAGATAGCAAAAGATGGGAATAGAAAATGTTGGCGGGATTGTCGGGACACAGGTACACTAGTGCATTGTTAGTGGAGCTGTGGATTTGTAAAGCCATTTTGGAAACAAATTTGGAATTAGCAAATAAAGTGATTAAACTATCTATATATACCCTTTGGCCCAGAGAGTCTGCTATTAGGTATATACTACAAGGAAATCGCCAATTAAAAAAAATGTTCCCTAGAGATTCTAAGATATTTGTAGTAACATATGTGTGTGTGTGTGTGGGGGGGGGGTATCAAAAAACTGGGATAGCTAACAAAAACAAGTTTTTGCTTTTTGAAGCAGATTGATCAAAAATCTAGATTAATTGGGTTGGCTTAGGTAGTTACCTTCCATTGAGGAAACTTCTGCCAATACAGTTCAACTTGACACTTACAATTTTAGGAAGTGGTCTGAAGCACTGAAGTTATAAATGCCCTGCCTGAGTCCCATAGCCAGCATATGTGAGGTCAGATTCAAATCAAGGTGTTCTGATTTCAAAACTGGCTCCCTACCCCCTGCCAATGTCTTTGTTTTCATTGTAGATACTTTTGCAGTGACTCAAATGGAATAATTTTCCTCCCTTCAGTCAATCAACCAACCAATCAATCAAGAGACCTCAGTAAGCACCTACTATGTTCCCAGAACCCCTTGGTCTCAGGAACAATACATTCCTAACAGCATCTCTTGAGTCCCCAATGCTCTTTCAGACCCTTCATAAAGCCCCAGTGCAGATGCAGCGACACCATGACTGCAGGCGAACATGATGGGCAGAGTGGGCGAGGCCATCACTCATTCCTGCTGGGAATTGGACACAGCGGCCATCAGTGCAGCGAGTGATGCCTTTTCCAAATGGATTCCCTTTTCTTCTGCCACTCTGCTCTTTGCCCCAATCTATCTCTAACAGAGCCCTGCAAATGAAGGCAGAACCCAGGGACCCAAAGGGCTTTTTATTGCTTTTGACATTCAGCTCTGAATATGCAGTGTTGATGCACCCACAGAGGATGTGAGCTGCTCAGAGAAGAGGAGTGAGTCTGGGGGTCGAGAGACGTAGGTTTCAAGTCCACCTCTGTTATCTAAGGACTGTGTGACCTTAGGCATGTCAATTATCTCTCTAAGGCCCACAACCCCCGTATCTTTCTCTTCTCTCTTTTGCCAAGTTTCCATACTATGTTTTCCACTCTGCAACCCATCTCAATTTGCCTTCCGTGTCTTCTAGGAACTGCCAGGGCAATATTACTAAAGTATAGGCCTGACCTTGTCACTAACCTTTCCTTTTTCAGTCTCTTCTGTACCTGTCCCTCCTCCCCACTCAAATGACCGTGACCTTGGTTTCTTTCCCTTAGATGACTGGCAGTTTTCTAGTTGACTCAAGCCTCTGCACTCTTCCATTCATCCTTCCACTCAGCTGCCAGAGTGATTCTCCTAAAGCAGTGGTTCTCAACCTTCCCAATGCCACGATCCTTTAATATAGTTCCTCATGTTGTGGTGATCCCCAACCATAAAATTATTTTTGTTGCTACTTCATAACTGTAATTTTGCTACTGTTATGAATTGTAATGTAAATATCTGATATGCAGGATGTATTTAAATTGAACATAACCCACAGGTTGAGAACCGCTGTCCTAAAGCCTAGATCTGACCATGTTGCCTCCTTTCTCCCACTCAATAACACCAGGGGCTCATAATTACCTCTGTTTAAAGCCCTTCACAACCTGGCTCCAAGCTACCTTGCCACCTTATGATGTATTACTCTCCTTGCCTAGAGGTAGCTAGAGAGTTCAGTGGATAGAGTGATGGACCCGGAACCAACACTTAACATACCCCCTAATAAATACCTTCTTTCCTTCACAAACTCTACAGTTCAGCCAAATTTTTCTCCACACTGTCCCTCACATACTGCATTCTATCTCCTCTTTCCATGCCTTTGAACAGACTGTTCCTTCCTCATCACCTCTTAGAAGCCCTAGATCAGTGCCTCCACTGCAAAATTACCTTTAATTTATTTGAAATATTTTTATATCTACACATCAAAGAAACTGCAGATTTAGTTTCTATCCCTATATTTTGTATGATCTTAAATGTATGTGTTGATAGAATTTAAGCCCCTTAAAATGGTGGGGTATATTTACATAAATGACCTTTCCTTTCTAATTCCCTTCTCAGCTGTGTTTCTTCTTCTCTTCAGATTTTATTTCCAAGACTCAGTTGCTTATCAATTTGGGGTACTCTTCTGCCATGCTGGTCCCCTTCTCGTGTTGGTGAGTTCCTTTGGTGGCCTCCATTTGAGGGTTGGCTGCAGACCCGCCATGTTTTATTTTCTTCCTGGCTGTTCTTCTAACTCTCTGTTTCTAACTTCATGTCCTTGTGGAAGGAAGTGTCTCCTTTCCTTGTTCACTTTTCAGTTCCCTTTGCTGGGCTGTCTTCCCTCATTAAAATGTAAGCTCCTTGAGGGCAGGCAATGTCTTTCTTTTTGCTTATATTTGTACCTCTAGGTTTTAGTAAGGGTCTTAGCATATAGCAAGTGTTTGAGACTGACAGCTCTTGCTTTACATAAATTCTTATTATGCAAATTTGACTTCACATAAAGAATTCTGAAAGAAATCCACATTCCCCAAAATTCCTGTGTTAACATGACTGTATAGTACTGTGCTCTCACTCCCTCTGCTCCTGCTTCTTGGCTCTATGCTCCATGGCCTCCCCCCAGTCCCCTACAAAACCTTTCACATGAAAGCAGAATAGAGGCCCACAGCTGATGGGGGGATGGGGAGAGCTTGACTTGAGGCCTTTGCCCCACTCCACCCACTAGTCCACATGTCTAGCTTCTGTCTGTGCTGGAGAACCACCTATACCCTGCCCCCTCCCCATCTAATCTGGATTTAAGCCTCACCTCTGGAATTTACCATGTGATTCTGGGCAAGCATATCTAGGCTTCAGGTGACTCTCTAGGCCAGTGGTTCTCAACCTTCCTAATGCCACCACCCCTTAATACTTGTATGTGGGCATATCTGCATGTGGGCAGACTCTCTTGGAGATGATAGAGGAGCGGTGTCTTGGTTCCCAAGACCATTGGGAATATGTGTTTTCTGATGGTCTTAGGCATCCCCTGTGACCCCTGTGAAAGGGTTGTTCGACCCCCAAAGGGATTGCAACCCACAGGTTGAGAACTGCTGCTCTAGGATGTCATAGATGGACTGTAATTTGCATTGGTAGAGGAAGTTTCCACACTGGGAATTCCTGACACTGACAAATTTGGAGATCTTTCGCATATTTGTACATTTTCTAGGAATAATATCAAGATATTATCCAAGAATTTTAAAGCTGGAAGAGCCCTACAAAAACATATCATCCACCCCCCTGAATGGGCTAATAAAGGGACTGAGCCCTAAAGAGAGGAACTGACTTTTCCAAGGTCACCCTGCAAGTTCACACTAATAACAACAATCACTACTATCTCCACATGTTTTACAGTCTATAAAGCACTTTCCTGCAAAGAGACTGCTAGGCAGGGCAGGGGCTTGGACTGGAAGTCAGGAGGACCTGAATTGCAGTCTGGCATCAAACACTTACCAGCTACGTGACCCTAGGCAAGTCTCTTAACCTTTGTCTATCTCAGTTTCCTCTATTGTAAAATGGAGGTTGATAATAATTCCTCCCTCTTAGCATTGTTATGAGGATTATGTGAGCTATTTGTAGAGCACTTGACACAATGTTTGGCACATAAGTGCTTAAAAATTCCTTCCTCCTGATTATTAATTAATCAACAACTTGGGGAGATTTAGAATTCTCCCTTTTCCCAAAGTCTTAATTTTGAAGCTCAGTCTCTGATGGTTGAATTAACATGCTCCTCAATCTTGTTCAGACCTACCTAACTTCTCAGGGACTTTCATTTAAGGTGGGAAAGCCCATTATGCTATACACAGGCTTGAGTCGGGAAAAACTCTTTGAATAGATCGGCCAAGGCTGGACAATTTAGAAGTGAATGACATGATCCAAGTTCATTAGAATAGGTCCAGCCCCTTATTGTAATATTCATTTTCTCCCATTATTTGTTAGCCAGTCAGAGTTGATTGCCACCCTCAGAACACCCACTCTTCCAAGGGCATACAAACTGTGAGTCTACTGCCAGGAGGGGGTCTTTGGCATTTCAGAGTGTAACTGACCCTTCTATTAACAAAATGCTAGCATTATTAATGAAATGATTAATTACCCAGAAATTATGTCTCTTGAACTTTTTAAACGTCATACTTCCATTGACCTTGTGAGCTCCATAGTGCAAGGATTCTTATCCTCATTTAAAAATGAGGAATCTAACACTCAGAGAGGGCCAGTCACTCCCTTGAGTTCACATAGCTGGGGAGATCAGAGTCAGGACTTCAGTCTTTTTTCTGTGGCTCTTAAATTCAGTGGTCTTTCCACAATACCAACCTATCTATCCATAATTTGGGCTTCAGACTCCTATGTACATATAAATTTCAGCCAACCTCAGGGCTGAGAATCTGCAAGAAACAGCTGCCAGCTGGATCCAGATGAGGACACAGAAGGCCTTTTACTTGGTTGCATTAGATTGTTGGTGGTCTCTGATCAGATGTGATATACAATGTACACATACGGGTTTGGGTACAGCCAGCCTGCAACTGATGTCAAAAAAAGCTTCCTAACAATGAGAAATGTCTAAACATGAAATGGACTGCCTTGAGGGGGTGGTGAGCTCCCCCCTTTTGGAGGTCTTAATTCAGAGTGTTAATGCCCACTTGTTGGGTTCCTTTTGGGTATGAGTTGGGTTAGATGACCACTGAGATACCTTCTAACTCTCATAATCTCTGATTCTGAGGCATAGACCCTTTGGGAAAGAAATGGTGGGGGTGGTGTTGGAGTGGAGGAATGGGAAGGAAGTTACACAAGACTTATTTAGCTTCAACATCAAGAGGGTTATCCAAAATTGTGATGAGTTGCCATGAGAGGTGGGGGATTCTATTCCCCTCCCCACCTCCAGAGGTCTTCAAGCAAAGATGAGACTACCACTCATTTGATAAACTAGAGTGGGGATTCTTTTTCAGGTTGGTTGGACTATATGTGCACTGAGATATCTTCCAATTCTGTGATTCTATTAATTCAGCAAACATTTATTGCATGCCTATCTTGTGCAGTGCACTGTCCTTTGTTCTGGGGTCATGAAGATGAAAAACTCTCTAGTCTCTGCTTCAAAGGAGCTTACTACCTCATGCTTTTCAGATTTAGCCACTAAAAGAATTAAATATACTATAAACTAGCTTCCAAATGATTCCTCTGTATTTTATGGAATTCCATCGCTCTCCATATTGAGTAGTGATATATGAGCCAGCATGGTTTCATCAACAATGAATCATGCCAGACTAACCTAATTTCCTTCTTTGACAGTATGACTAAAATAAGTAAATAAAAGGAAGGTGGTGGCTATAGTTTACCTAGATCTTTAGCAAAGTGTCTGATCATATCTCATACTATGCTTGTAGAGAATATAAAGATATGAATTTGGTGATAATACAGCTGGATGAATTCATAAACTGGCTGGATAGCTGGATTCAAAGAGTTGTGGTTGATGGTTTAATGTCAATGTGGCAGGTAGTCTTTGGTGGAGTACCCCAGAGATCTGGACTTGGGCTGGTGCCCAGGCACCCATTTTTATCAGTGACCTGGTTAAAGGCATAAATATTGTGGTCATCAGATTGAAAATGATGCAGTCTGGGAAAGATCACTAACACTCTGAATGACAGTCAGGAACCAAAAGTAAGTGAGTTGTGTGATTGGCCATTGAAAAGGCTAACACAATCTTGGAGCACAGCTTGTGGGAATGGGAGAATCCCACTGTACTCTGTCCTTGTCAGACCTCATCTGGAGGACTGTGTTCAACTTTGGGCAGTACGGTTTAAGAAAGAGAGTATCCAAGGGAAGGCAACCAGTATTAAGAAAGACATTGAGTTTATGATCTATGAGGTGCCATTTACAATTATCCTGGGGGAAAGGAGACTCTGTGGAAACATTATAGCTGTGTTCAAGTATTTGAAGGGCTGCCTGTGGAGGATGTGATTAAGTTAGCTTTGCTTGTTCCCAGAGGGCAGAACAAGGAACAAGGGATAGATGTTGTAGAAGTCTTGATGTGAGAAAAACATTTCCCAACTTAGAGCTCTCTCAAATTGGAGAGGGCTGATTTTGGGGGTAGAGAGTCCTCTGCTCCATCCCCACCAGTATCCCAACTTGGAGGTCTTCAACTAGGGGCCAGACAACCACTTGTCTGATAGCGATTCCTTTGTGTCTGGGTGGGACTTGTTGCTGTGTTTGTCATTCATTTTTGAAGAGGACCATGGCATCAGGGAAATGATGACTTGCAGTTGACTTTGATTTGAGTGAGACAGGGCTGTTGGGTAGGACTAGAGGCCTGTTGATTACCCCATCTTCAGTTCTTAGGTTCTATGTTGCTGTGATGTTTGTGATTGGGCATTACGTTATTGCTTGCTTCTACCCAAAGAATCTCTGTGGTCCTTAGGGTATACGGATGCCTCCATGGATCTGCCCCGAAGAACAGGGAGGTATGCATTATATGTAGAGCTCACTAATCCACATGTAAGATCACAAGATTTTTAGAGAAAGGAGCCTTTGTGATTGCTCAGTTCAATCAATGATGCCCTCAGTCAGCTAACTGAAGAGTCAGCCAAGACTTACAGAGGAGATGGGATTTCCCCAAATGACCCCAAATCCAGCCCTTTCCAGTGCAGCTCATTGACTTGAGGTTTGAGTCAGCTGGACACATCCAACTCTTCTGACTCAGAGGCTAGGTCTGGTTGTCTGACTGATGCCCATCAGTTAATCATTTCGAAAGTTTAAGTATTTATTCAGAACTTTCCAGATATCATGGCTACATTTTTTCTGCTTTTCATCTGAACAGTTTCCATTCATTTAATTCAACGAATTGCAAACACTGTGTTAGGTACTGAAGATACAAAGGCAATCCCTGCCCTCAAGGAGCTTTCAGCCTATCAAGGATGACAGCACACAAGGACAGAGCAGCACACAAGGACAGAGCAGCACACAAAATCTAGGAGGAAGAATTGGACACATGGGCGCTTTTTGGTTTGTTTGTACACTGGCCATCCCATTGAAATGTGAGCTTTGTGAAGGCAGAGTTCATGCCTTTTCATTTATTTCTTTTTTTTTTTTTAATTTTATTATAGTTTGCATCATTCATTTCCACAAGATTTTGAGTTACATATTTTCTCCCCCTCT
>CM053586.1:345901525-345924856 GCA_028646515.1 Pseudochirops corinnae | reverse complement strand
GACCATGAATTTTTTTTTTTTTTTTTACAATCTCTGTGGGGCTCTGCTTCCAGAAGGGAAAGCTCTGTCCCAAATTGCTGGGGTCCTCCCGGCTGCCGTAGACTTCCGGCTGACTGCTGCCGTAGACTTCCGGCTGACTGGATAATGAAGACTCCAGGACCGAGGCCCAAGGCCACTATCCGGATCCAGGCCGCTCAACGGGAGAGCACTGGTCTGAAAACAATCGCTCAATCCCCCTGCTTTTTGCAGGCCTCGGGCGGGAAGCTACAATGCGGAGGCGGGTGCAAAACCTCTGCCTTTCGCTTTTCCGCTCTGGAGACCTTTCGGCCATCGTTTATCTCCCTCTTTCACAATCCCCACTTGTGCAGCTGATGCTAATCCCCCCTCCTCGCAGCCGGTGCTAATCCTCTGCTCACCTGAGAGCTATTGAGAGCTTTCTCTGCACCTCCCGCCCGGCCAGGCCAGGCTGGTTTCGGTTCTCGGAGCTGACTTTAGTGGGAAGTATCTGTGTGCGTTTTTGAAGTTCTAGGTTGGTCCAGAGTCCTATTCCATGGGTATTTGGGGGTGGCTATGTGAGAGCTGTGATATATTGCTGCTGCTATGCCGCCATCTTGGCTCCACCCTCCCTTTTCATTTATTTCTATCCCCAGTGATGACTTAGTTCAGGATCTGGCATGTGGTAAACTCTTAATAAATGCTTCTTGATGGATTGTGTATATAGGGAATTCTCATGTGAATAAACTCCCTCTAGCTAATTCAAGTCAGAAACTTCACTGCAATTTATGGCCTTAGAGAGTTTTCTAGATCATCAGAAGCTTAAGTGCTTAGTTCAAGGTCACATAGACAGCATGGGTCAGAGGTGGGATTTGAACCTAGAGAGGCTTGTTTTCTATCCATTATATCACACTGCCTCTCTACATAAAATACATAGATAGTAAATACAAAGTAATTTCAGGTGTTAGGAAGAGCAGTGACGCCTGGGGGAAAAAGCCTTGTGTCTAAAGTCTTGTTCTTGATGCGGTGAACATGTCTATATTAATCTGAGAGAGAGATGGAAAGCAGAGAGAAACAGAGAGGAGAGAGAGACAGGGAGAGGGAGAGAGAGAGAGAGAGAGAGAGAGAGAGAGAGAGAGAGAGAGAGAGAGAGAGAGAGAGAGCACCAACAATCTCTTTGGACTTTCTCTTGTTTTGACTTTTGTCCTCATGTGTTGAGATAACCTCCAATTTTTGGAAGCTAAAGTTGGTTTAGAATTCCCTCTTGCTCAATGGCTATGCCACTTAGCTTTCCCAAAGGCCAGAAGGACAAGAGCCTTTGGTGAGCTTGGGGTACCTGATGAATCAATTGTCCTATCAATGAATAACTTTGAGAGGCCAAGCCAATGTCTTCTGGTAACTCTCTATTTAGTGGAGACTTTTCAAGGGTAGACCCTGGAAAATTATTTTCTTGAAAGGCAAACAAATCTCAAGCCTTCATACCAGTGTAAAAGACACACCTGTTTAATCTCTTCCACTGTCCTCCTTCGGAACAATGGGGCTATGGCTCCTGAATGGGATAATGTCCTCAACCTTTCTTGTCTTTTGCCTGATGTCAGACCAGCACTTCACAGCAGCCCAGGATAAGCTCAGGAGGTAAGTGAACTTCACCTCTCCCCAACATTCCATACAGAATTATCTAATCTTTGGTCCAGAGAAGAGCTTAAGTGTATGCCTAGTGTCATGACCATCAGGTTCATACAGTGTAGGATAGAATAGGAATTCTTGTCCAAATTATCACTAGTGTCCATTTTAGAAGCTGATTTTTCTGCCAAAGGTGTCATGAGTGGAGACAATATTTTGATTTTTATGAATTGATTCTTGCCCAGCTAATGTGATCTTGGGTTGAATTAAGAGCTGGACTGGTGCCATGATAGTAATGTTATACCAGAGGTTCTTAACCTTGGACCTCCAAGGGGTTCATGGAAAAATTTCAGGGAGTCAATGCAGGGAAAAATTACAATTCTATTTTCACTAATTTCTAAATGAAATTTAGTATTTCTTTAAATTACTTCAAAACATTGGGGTCCATGGGATTCACCAGACTTTCATAGGGTTCTGTAGTAAAAAATGGTTAAGAACTCTGACTCTGCTTGGTCAGATCACGTCTAAAATTTTGTGCTCCATTTAGGGCTCCTCCTTATAGGAGAGAAATTAATCAGCTGGAGAATATCAATTAATCAATCATTTATTAAGCACTTACTTTGTGCCAAGCCTGTATGAAACCTTGTAATGTAATGCACCCAAAGGAGGACAACCAGCATAGTAAAGAATTTTGCCTCTGACACTCCCTATGCCACCTTGGGCAAGTATGTTAACTTCCTAGGTCTCACTTTTCTACTTTGGAAGTTGGATTAGATGGCTTTTGAGTTTTCCTTAAGCCAGTGGTTCTCAACTTTCCCAATGCCGTGACCCTTTAATACAGTTCCTCATGTTGTGGTGACACCCAACCATAAAATTATTTTCATCGCTACTTCATAACTGTAATTTTGCTTCTGTTATGAATCATAATGTAAATATCTGATATGCAGGATGTATTTTCATTGTTACAAATTGAACATAACCCACAGGTTGAGAACCGCTGCAGCTTTAAACCTTGATTCTGCCATATTGGATTTTTAACCCACAATTATACAGTACCTTAAATTTTGCAAAGCACTTTACACAGATTATCTTATTTGAGCTTCACAACTCTGCACTGTTATTCTCCTTACTTGACAAATGAGGAAACTGAGGATCATTGAGTTGACTTGGAGTCTAGTAAACATTGAAGGCAAGATTAGAACCTAAGCCTTATCTGACTTTAGATCATTATGTCTCATGGGCTCTTGCATGAGTATTGTTGGGGGATTGGGGGATTCCATTAGCCTGGAAGAGAGAAGGTTCAGAGGTTATATGAAAACTGATTCAAATACTTAAAAAGGTTGTGTCATGTGGAGGAACAATTTGGCTCATTTGGGTTGGTGCTTGGCTTCCTGGCTGCACACAAAGCAGAAGTGGGAACAATGGGTAGGAATTGCAAAGACGATAGAGAGAAGAAAAGCCTTCTGTCAACTAGAGGGATCCAAAGGAGCACTGGGCTGCCAGGGAGGTAGAGGGTTCTTTTTCAAGCAGAGCATGGAAAACCTCCTTTCCATTATACCTGGAACACACTCGCTCCTCACCACCATCTTGAATATCTAGTAGCTTTTTCAAAGTTTCAACTCAAATTCTCCATTCTCCATGAGGCCTTCCCTGATCCCCCCAGATGATCAGGCTCCTTTCTTACCTTGTTTCTATTTTTCATCTTTGTATATCGACACATATACAAATGCGCACACACATACATACCCACACACATGCATACTCTTCTTTTTCATTTTTTCCACTTAATAGTATTTTATTTTTCAAATTAACATGCAAAAATACATTCAAATGTTCACTTTTATAAGATTTTGAGCTCCAATTCCTTTTTCTCCCTCACCTCCCACCTCCTCCAAGATGGCAAGCAGTCTGACATAGGCTATCCATGTACAATAATATCAGACTTATTTCCATGTTTTGCATGCTGTGAAAGAAGAATCAGAACAAAAGGGAAAAATGATGAGAAAGAAAAAAAACAAAATAAGAGAAAATTGTCATATTGTCTCTTCTGAATGAATATAAGTTCCTTGTAGTTAATTTGGGTATTTATTATAATAACTACAAAGGATATATGAAGGAAGACATTATCTGCATCCAGAGAAAGAACTGATAAATAGAATTATGTCTACAATGATTTTACATATATATGCATATTTGTGTCTAATGGTAGCTATCTCTAGGGTGGGGGTGGGGGAGGGAAAAAAAAGGGAAAAAAGAAATTTACATGATAACTTTATTATATATAATATATTACATATATACATATACATATATATATATATATATATTTGCATTGGGGTTAAGAGACTTGCCCGAGGTCACATGGCTAGTAAGTGTGTCAAATGTCTGAGGTCGGATTTGAACTCAGGTCCTCCTGACTCCAGGGGCGGTGCTCTATTCACTGCACCACCCAGCTGCCCCAACTTTATTATATATTTAAGAGGAATAGCAAGTTGTACATAATAGATTTGAAGTTTCATGTGCAATCAGCTTTTTAAAATCCTACTATGTTATGGAAATGCTTGTTTTATTTCATAAATTAAAAATAAAATAAATATTTTTTTTAAAAAAGAATACAAGTTCCTTGTGGGCAAGAACTGTTTCACCTGCTGTTTAATCAATGTTCATTGACTGATTGGTGATTTGGGGATTCATGTTCATGCTTAGGTTGTACTATACTGACTTTGTTGCCCTTCAAAGTCACCAACTGAGATTCTATAATTCTGTAATTGTTTTGTGTCCATTTCTCTGGTTTGAATATTGTGATCTGGAGTCAAATTCTTCTTTTTGTTCTCTATGTTCTATTGATTCAGACTGATAACTTACAGAACATTTATGCTTTACACTTTATGAAGTCACACGAGCACGTGTACACACACACACACACACACTTTACGTTGTCACTCTTGTAATAACTTGTGATCTAGGAAATGCAAGAATTTTTCGTTGAGTAAACCGAAGACTAGAGTGGAGAAAGGACTTGCCCAACATCATGCAAGTTAGGAGGTAGAGTTGAGTCTTGAATCCAGGGTTTCTGAATTCAGCTTCAATGATCTTTCCTTTACACTAAAACTTTTCATAAGATAACATTTTGCTCTATTAGGTCGTTCTATATTTCTTGCTTAGAGTATTTTGAAAGCAGCTATCAATCAACATGACCAAATATTTATTAAGCTCCTACTATGTGCCAGGAACTGTTCTACGTTCTGGGGATGCAAAGACAAACATAAACGGGCTCCTGTCATAAAAGAGGTTACAATCTATCAATTAACCAATCAGCAAGTCTGTTATAAAAACAGAAAGAAGCCCTCAGAACCAGGAAGATCCAATTCAAGTCCTGCTTTAGACACACACTGTCTCTGTGACCTGAAGTAAATAATTTAAACTCTTGGTACCCAGGGCCACTCTCTAAGACTCTAAATGATAGAGAAAGTGACTACTTACATCAGTAGAGAGTGTCCTCATCTGGGGGTTCTTGATACCATGGAATCACAAGTCCTTTCCCTATGTGCCTGGTTGGGCTAGGCTCAGGGGAAACAGAGACAAAAACATCAAGCAGCTCTTGCTCTCCAGGAACTTAACTTCTGGAAATATTCTACTTAATTAATCAATCAACATTTCTTAAGTGCCTACCTACTATCTACCAGGAATTGTGCTGAAACCCGGGGATACAAAAAGAGACAAAATATGGTCCTTGCCTCAAGTGGTTCACAATGTAGTAGAAGAGCTGAATTCTATGGGACATTTCTCTGGGGCTCCACAGTAATAAAGACAAGCTTTCAAAAGCATCGTGCCATTTAAACCTCACCATTCTGCAAGGACGCAAGGCAAGCAGGGATTCCTACCCCAGACTGCCTCAGTGGTTAATAAAAGCCAGCTAACATCTGCATGGTACTTTACAAAGTTGCTTTGTACATGATATTACATCTGAGTCTTCGAGGGAGACTTGTGAATTAGGTCTGGTATCATCAAGATGCCAGATATTAATTATCTAGGCTGACAACACACTAGTAAACTAGTAGTAGTAATAATGGGAATTTTAAGAGCTAGCATTTTAAAGTTTGCAAACCACTTTACAGATATTATCTCGTTTGGTCCTCTCAATAGCATTGGGAGATAGGTGCTAATATTATTCCTGTCGTACAGATAAGGAAACTGAGTCAGATAGAGATTAAGTAACTAGTCCAGGTCATACAATTAGTAAGGATCTGAAGCAGATCTTCCTAATTGCATCTAGTATTCTGTTCATTAGGATACTTATCTGCCTTTAGAGTGTAGAGCAGGCATTAGACCAAGATTTCATTTTAACGTCCATTGCCTACCACATATATGCATACACACATACAAATTTTGACTCTGATATCATTATAGCTTTTGTATTTTATAGCAAGAGATATTTCCTTTTAGTAAGAATTCAATGAAAAAAAGGAGCCCATTTTCTACAACATTTAATTTGCAACTTGTATTTAAAGCAAATACACTTTAGAAAAAAAAAAAAATCAGAAAATTCATCACTAATAATTAGAAGATGAAGGCCAGGGAAGCTGTAGTAAGGGAAAACCTTTGCCGAGATACACTTAATTATAAAAGCTTATTATTGTAATCCCTTTTGAAAATGAACAAAGAGTCTCAATATTTGATGAACTTATCAAACAAGACAGACCCGGTGAAGGGGCGAATTTTAAGTCCAGGCAGAAGGGGAACCAATTAAAGACCTTGCCCAGTGCTGCGGGAGATAATCAGCAGCTCCTTTGTCAGGGAGGAAAAGAACTCAGGCAGGCTTAGGGTGGGTGTGTGGGGCGAGAGCTGGTCTGGAGGGTGGCCTGGCTGATCCTTTTTGCCATCTTTAATGGGAGAAAATGATCAGTGGAACCAGTGGGATTGCTGCCAATCGATGGGGCTTTCTTCCATGGCTGACTGCTTATAGCAATCAAGGGTCTCCTAGGGTCCTGGGAACAGATTGGAGGACAGAGAAAGTTAGAATGCAGAAGGCAGCATCTAGGAGGGAGGGGCCTTAGACTGTTGCCTAAGAGAGGTTAGGGACTTATCCAGGGTCACGTTGCCAAGGATTTTAGAGGCAAGATTTAAACCCACATCTTCCTGATTCTAGGTCCAGCTGCTATCTATGTTTGTACAAAGTTGTTTTCACGGTGCTTCCCCCCAATAGACCCTTTGAGGGCAGGGACTGATTTTTGCTTTTCTTTGTGTCCCCAGTGGTAGCACAATGTGTCTGGCACACAGTAGGAGTTTAATAAATGCTTGTTGATATGACTCAGCTGTCTAGTGCAGTTACACTCAGATTCCCATGCAAACAGCATGAAGGAAGGGAAGAAAGAATATTGATTTTTTTCTTTTTCTTTCAGGCTCATTGCCTTTGAAGGTTAGCTATGGAAGGCAGGGATAAGACTGTGCTTGAAGATTGTATCTATACTCATTCAAGGTCTTTTCCTTGCTTGCTTTGGGGAACAAATGCTTTTTGAAAACTTAGCTTGGCCATGCAGTAAGTAAGCGTGCCTATGGATTTTCTTCTGTCAAATCCTTTGTATCATCTTGACAAATTCATTGTGCAAATGTTTACAGATGCCTTCATGGAGAAGGGCTCCCTTGTTCCCCTTCCTCTTAGAGGGAAGCAGGGGGTAAAAATGAAATGTGGATCTTAGCCAATGGGGTGAGGAGAGACATTTTCTTAAGGGGTCAGGGCATTTGCTTTCTTTGAAAATTTTTTGCCACTAAACTACACTTGATGGTGCTAGGATGTCTAATAAAGTGCAATATAGTAAGAATTGATAGTATGATTGGTGATGGGACCAGTTCTGAGCTCTAATGTTGGGGACTCTGACACTTAGCAGCTGGGTGGTTTGTGGGTCAGTCCTTCCCACTCTCTGACCCCCAGCCCAAAGCTGTGAGGAAGCTGGCCAAACCATTCTCGTGCCCTTTTTCCTGATGAGGTAACTGAGGTTCACTCAGACAATAACAGTAACAATCATGGGCATTTCTGAAACAATAAAGCACTTTAGGCATAATATCTTAATGGACCCTCACAACAGGTCCAGGAGAGAAGTACGGCATCCTGAAGGACTGGATCTGAGACTTGAAGGGCCCCAGGATTCTAAGAGACAGAGGCCAGAAACCCCAGCTCCTTTGGCTGATGCTTAATGCTTGTGTCCCCCGGGGGCAGGCTGGGTATTTGGGGAGGGGCTCAGTGGCAGATATCAGCGACTCCCCAAAGTGTCTGCTTTCAGCTTTGTTGGTTCTCCGCTGAGGATGGATTCCTCTGTTTGCTTTTGTGTAGACATCATGTCACAAAGCTTTTAAATCCACAGTGACAAAGTTTCATTCCACCTAAGCTTTTGGTTACATCCCTTAATGCTCTTTCCCTCATTTCGACATCTTAATGGGGTCTCCATAGACTTGAAATGACATCCTGACAATTCTACTTGGATGTGCTGAAATATGCCAAAAAGCAATTCCTCCCCTGCCTTATCAAATTACCAGCTTATTCCCAATTTTCTCTTTCCTATAGTAACATATCGCAGTGGGAAAAGTGATTATCTTGGAATCACAGGACCTGGGTTCAAGTCCTGGCTACCCCATGTATTTCCTGGGCACATTTGGTCATTACCTTGCTTCCTTGGGCTCAGTTTTCTCATCTGTAAAATGAGACCATTGGACTAGGTGACACCTTTCCAGCTCTCGGTCTTTGAAGCCAGGGTTGTTTGAGTTTTCCCTCCCTGTCTTGAGGGTTTAGCACAATGTTTGGCGTGATGTTTGTAAAGCACTTTAGCACTTTAGCAAAAGAAGACACTAAACAAATATTTGTTCCCTTCCCTCTTCCCTGCTTAATAAATCCTTGTTGAATTGACTTCATTTGAACCTCTTATGATCTTAATAATAATAATTTTATAAATAATTAATAATGATAGCTAGTGGTTATAGAATACTTTAAGATTGCAAAGGACTTTAAGATTTTGGTCTCATTTGATCCTCATAACAACCCTGAAAAGGAGGGGCTGTTATTATCACTGTTTAACAAAGGAGGAAATTGAAGCAGATGGAGGTAAAGTGACTTGACCAGGGTCACACAGCCAGAAAGTATCTGAGGCTGGATTTGAACTTTGGTCTTCCTGACTCCAGGTCCAGCCAGGTCTGGCCACTGTGCCGTTTACCTTAGGATTATTAGGAGCTATGGTAGCTAGGTGGGGCAATGGGCAGCGCCCTGGAGTTGTAGTTAGGACTTCAAATCCTGCCTCAGACACTCTCTATCTGTGTGACCCGGGCTTCACCTTTGCTTGCCTCAGTTTCCTTATCTGCAAAAAAAGCGACAGTAATAACGTCTGCCTAATAGAATTGTGACGATCCAATGCGATTATCCACACAGAGAACTTCACAAACTTAGTGTTACATCTATAAATTCTATCACCTTTATTATTAACAATATTATTATCAATTTAGAGCTGAAGACGTTAGTCCGACCCTCTCATTTTACCATTCATTCCCAGATCCTAGCTTGTTCTTCTGTTTTTAGAGCACAGTAGGAGTTGTGAGGAAGCTGGTGGTGCCACAGAAGGAGCCCTAGGTCTGGAGTCGGGGAGAACTGAGTTCAAATCCCATTCAAGACACTTACTAGCCATGTGACCCTGGAAACATCACTTAACCTCTGCCTCAGTTGCTTCAACTGTGAAATGGGGGTAATGATAGAAACTGCCTTGAATGGCTATTGCAAGGATCAAATAAAATATTTGTGAAGCACTTAGTAGGGCAACTGGCACATAGTAGGTACTCAACTAATGCTTGCTTCCTCTTCTTAGAAGTCATTAGAATAAAAGGTTATTTCTTCCACTAGAATATAAGCCCTCTGAGGGCAGGGCTCGCTTTGTTTGGGGCTTTGTGTCTTTTATTAGCCAAATGCCACCCCCTTTTCCAATCTTCATTCATTCCTTTTTTAATCTAAAAAATGGAAATGACAATCTTTTTTACAGGGATCCGTGTTCAAGGCAGAAAAGGACCTTAGAGATTATTTAACCTAACAGCCTCATTTTTTAAAAATTTATTTTCATTTAATTTTATAGTAACAATTTCTTTATATAAAACCAACAAACTTTTTATCCAAAACTAATAAATGCACCAGGGAGAGTGTCTGACTTCTTCCTTTCCTGAGTAGGCATGCTGCCTATTGTCTGCTGCATTTTCTCTGTGCCCCCACTGGCTGGGTGATCATTTGCCCGTGATCTTGACCTGGCTTTTTGTTCTTTGTTGAGTACAGTATCGTAGGAGTGACAGCACCAGAGCAGGGAGGGACCTCATGGATAAGGAAAGTGAGATGCACAGAAATGACTTCTCCAGAGTGACATAGTTAGTAAGTAGCAAAATTAGGATCAGAATTCTTCCTTACTCCTGGTCTAGCATTCTCTTCACAGCGTCAGTTTTATATTCTAGTCTCCCAAATTTTCATTTCCACTATTTCTTCATTTTTACCACCCTCCTCCCTAGAGAATATCCCTTTTAAAACCTCAGTCTCCAAAAGAGTCCTAATTGACCTAATTTGTGAGCTCCCTATACTTTTGAGTGGAATGTTTAAACACATACACACACACTCACACACACATGCACACGCAGACACGTAGACACTTGCACACACACACCTCTTTCCTATATTCCCATTCTCTGCTCTAAGCCCTTGGCTCAGGGTCCTATACATAATAGGCATCTAATACCTCAGTCATCCACTAGTCAAACATTTATTAAGCATCTACTGCATACCAGGTACTGGGGATGCAAAGAAAAAAAAAGTTCCTGACCTCAAGGGGCAGTAATCTTGTTATGAATTTATGAGCAGATGAAATAATAAAATAATCGATGAATTGATGAAAGAACAAATAAGTCAATGCATCAAAAAACGTTGTGATTCTGGTGACTCAGTACATGAAAATCATTTTAATGACTCCCAAATAAACTCCAAGACTTAGGTTCGTACAGGCAGTTATAATTCGACTTGTATTCCAGGATGGACATATGATTGGCCCAAGGCAGAAGGTTCTCCATTTGAAGTGGAAAGAACATGGTTTTTGGATTTTAACCTGGGTTTGAATTCTGGCCCTGCCATTGATTGACGGTTTGACCTCCACTGATTATCTTAGCATCTCTAACCCTCTGTAAAAGGGGAGTAATAGTATTTGTACCCAGCAGTTGTGAGCAGAGGGCTTTGGGAACCAAGGGCAAGGAAGAAGGGAGTGGTTCTTAAACTCCCAGTACTCCCGACCCTTCTCACCAGGGAGAAGGAGGATGCTCATTACTGTTGTCATTCATTAAAGGAAACACACACACACACAGAGTCATACACACACACACACACACGAACACACACACATACACATACACACACAGAGTCACACACACACAGCCACACACACACGAACACACATACACACACAGTTACACATGCACACAGTCACATACACGAACACACACATACACACACATACACACATACATGAACACACACAGACACCCACACACATGAACACACATACATACACGAACACACACAGCCACACACACATGAACACACACATACACATACACAGAGTCACACACACGGACACACACAGTCACACACACACACGAACACACATACACATACAGAGTCACACACACACAGCCACACACACACACATACACACAGTCACACACAGTCACATACACAAACACACACAGACACACATACACATGAACACAACACATACACATACACAGAGTCACACACACATACACACACATACACACAAACACACAGAGTCACACACACATACATGAACACACACAGACACACAGACACAGACACACACAGACACACACAGACACACACACACAGACACATACACAGACACACACACATGAACACACACACATACCCATACACACACAGAGTCACACACACACACACACACATACAAACACAGTCATACACACAGTCACATACACGAACACACACAGACATACACACACGGACACACATACACACACATGAACACACACATATATGAACACACAATACATGAACACACACAGCCACACACACATGAACACACACATACACAGAGTCACACACACAAACACACACAGTCACACACATATACACACACAGTCACACACACATACATGAACACACACAGACACACAGACACACACACAGAGTCACACACGCACAGACACACAGACGCACAGACACACACACACACCCTCAAAAGCCTGCACAAATCCCTGCTGTTAATTGCTTGACCTTTCAATGGCCGTTTTCTTCCTCTGCCTGATCCCTGTTCCTTGCCTGTGGCAGCAGCCCTTGGTTTCCTACACGTTTTCACTGTGGCCTCATGGAAAAATCCCGCGATTCCCAGTCTAGAAGAGCTTGTTTTTGAGTTGCGACTCAGCTACTTCTGCATTGTACAGTCTCTGCAGAGAAGGTTTCCCTCTTGTACCCTCAGTATCTGCAGTGAAATTATGATGATCCCATGAGGTCCTCAGGGGCTACGGGGAAACCAGACAAGAGGACACACGGACAGAGCTTTGTATCAGCAAAGCTCTAGAGTCTAGACAAAGAAGCCATGTGGGCGGTACACAGTTTATTTGCTTCTTTTTATTGCTGTAAAGTCAACAAACATTTATTAAACACCTACTATGGGACAAACATTATTCTAAGGATGGGGAATAAAAAGAAAGGCCAGGAGTCCCCGGATTCGAGTAGTTCATAATTGAATGGGGGACAACATGTGAACAACGGTATACAGCTGGAGAAATAAAGCAAACAGAGGGTAGCTATCACTGGGACTTTTTGAAAGCTCTATTGAATGGCCTTTCTTTGGGGTGGGGGTGTCTTTTCTCTTTAGGCGAATAGGGCGGGCAGATGAACCCTCAACTCCCTCCCCAGTTGCTTGTCAGCTCAGTGAATGGTCAACATGGACTGAATGCTTTCCATGCCTGGGTAAAAAGGTAAGAATTCTGATCAACATCTAGTCCATTGGCCATATTTTTGCTTTCAAGATAATAGAATAATGGAGGGGGCCTGAGAACAGGAAATGTCGAAGTTGAAATGAATCTTAGAACACAGACCGTTAAAAGAAACCTAAGAATATAGAAAGTTACAGATGGATTCAGAATGTTAGAAAAAAGCAAAGGACATTGGTGCTGAAAGGAATTTATTAGAAAATAGAATGTTATAGGTGGGATGGACCTTAGAACCGGGGATGTCAGAGTTGGGAGGGACCTTCGAGCACAAAACACATTGAAGGAACTTTAGACCACCACCACCACCACCATCAGCGTTTTTATAACAGCTTTACAAATACTATCTTACGTGTTCCTCACAATAACCCTGGAGGTAGGTGCTCTTATAACTCCTATTTAACACATGAGGAACATGAGGCAGACGGAAGTTCAGTGACCTACCCAGAGTTACACAGCTAATAAGTGTCTGGGACAAGATTTGAACTTAAGCCTTGCTGACTACTGGAGAGGAACTTAGACCATAAAATACTAAACTTGGAACAGACCTGAGAACACAGAATGTTAAAGTTGGGCTAGGATGGGGCTCCTCAGAATGGAGATTATTAATATTCAAAAGTAAAGTATCTTAGCATATAGAGGGTTAGGAAAGAGAATGAAATGTCAGTGTAGCCTGGGTTAGTTCTGGGGTACCCTAGTCCCAACTCTTACTATCACAGATGTCGAGTGACCAAAACTTCAAGATTCTAGGGGTATACCTTAGAGGTCAGGGGTGATTCTCTAATGCCATTGGCTCAAGTCTGCTTCCTGCAAAGTTATTTGTTGAGAATTAATTTAGTAAGCCAGCCTTAAGAGTAGGGTTGAAACCATCACCTCTGTCCCCCTAGCATCAAAGATGGTAAGAGACCTGTTCAAGGTCACACAGCTAGGAATCTGGGTCTTGGACCCAGGTCATCTGTTTTCCACTTCCATCTTCTTTCCATTGTACTTTGAAAACTTGAACATGTCTAGATATGAGCTATAATAATTGTTACATTGAGCCCCCTCTTAATGACCTTTATGATCACTTCCAAAGCTAAAGACCTATGGTTCTGCCTTATTAGTAAGACTTAACAGAGGAAAAACAAGCAAACAAACAAACAATGAGCCAATGGGAGTGGTCCATGAGATTTCCTGGCTCAGACAACTTCCCTCTGACAATTTTAAATGTCAGAAAAAGGCAACAGGATTAGTTTTGAATTGGGCAGGCATTTAGCTCTAAATGGCTTTTGCATTTTGTTAAGGGTCCAAATTACTAGACTGGTAGATGAAGCGAACGCTAAAATTAGAGTTTACCTAGATTTTAGCAATGCATTTTATGAAATCACTCATGCTATTCAAGTGGAAAGGAGGAAGAAACGTGGGTTGAGTGATAGTATAATTAGATGCATTCAGAACTAATTGAATGGCTGGACCTAAAGAGTAGTCATAAGGTTTCATGTTAACTTGGAACGAGATCGCCAGTGGCGTGTTCCAGGAATCTGGGCTCTGCTTTAGACTGGTTAACATTTTTATAGATAACTTGGATGAAGTTACAGAATGCATGCACATCAAATTTGGCAGAAGACACAAAGACGGGAGGAAACATTGATAGACTGAATGACAAAGCCAAGATTCAAAAAGATGGTGACAGGCTAGAACATTGGGCTGAATTTTAACAAGATGAAATTTAATTAGTACAAATGTAAAATCTTACAGTTGGGTATAAAAATCAACTTCATAAGTTGACTTAGATAACATTTTACCTGGGAAAAAAAGAATTGGAATTTCAGTGGATTCCATGATGAGTGGGGTTTCATCATGTTGCATGATAACCAAAATGTGAATCTTAAGATGCATTAAGAGAGACATGGTATCCAACACTAGGGAAGTGAGGGTTCCATTTTACTTGGTCCTGATTATATTATATCTGGCTTACTGTATTGAGTTCTGGATGCCATATTTTAGAAAGAGTATAGATGAACTCAAGAATGTCCAGAGGAAGACAGCCAGGATGGTTAAAGGACCTCCATACCATATGAGGATTGGTTAAAGGAACTGTAACGGGATGCTTTTTAGCCCAGAGAATAAAATAATTAGGGAGATATAATAACTATTTTCAAGTATCTCAAGGGCTAGTACTTGGAAGATGGATTGACTCCAGTGTGGTTGGCAGGATTGGGAGCAGTAGATCAATTCATAAGTATTTATTATGCACATACTACATGCCAAGTACAGTGCTAGGTTCTAGAAATACATATTTGATTCTACTCAATTTCTACTCATTCTATTCCAGGTTATAGGATCATTATAAATGTAGAGAAAGACCTCAAAGGTTCAGCCCTTTCATTTTATAAATGAGGAAACTGAGTCCTCAGGATGTCAAGTGACTTGCCCAACATCCCCTAGCTAGTAAGTCACAAAGTCAAGATTTCAACTAGATCCATTCATTTCAAAGCTTTGTCCTACAACCCTAAAGGGCATATAGAATATCTGAAGCTTTCCTTATAAAAATAACTTTGTTAAAAATTCTCATTTTCCTCTGACTTTCCAAACTACTTTTTCTCAATTGTTGCCTTTGGAGATAACTCAGATGAAGGGCTTACAGTTTGGATCATAATTGAATCACTTTTTCCTGGAGCTAATAAGACTGACCTTTCTTTAGTGTGACATTTTTTTTGTATTTATTAAGCTCTGGTCATTATTTCAGTGGAATATAGCCAAAGTCCTTTTACACAGTAATGTTCTTCCTCTCAAACTACCCCACCAGAGATAAGCATTTGGGCAGAAGAAACTAGCAGTTTGAAGAGGAAATTAGGTTTCAGAATGACAGAATCTCAGAGGAGGAAGAAATTTCATAGACTTTCTAATCCAAATAATATCTGAACAAGAATCTTTTCTGCAACACCCCTGACCAATGGTCAGTCAGTCTCCACTTGAAGACCTCCAGTGATGGAAAACTCACTACCTTTTCTGCTTGCCCATTTCATGTTTCAGTGCCTCTATTTGTTAGGAAGGTTTTCCTGGCATCATGTCTAAATTTGTCTCATTACAATTTCCAATCCATGCTCCTGGCTCTACCTCTGGAGTCAAGGAAAATAAGTCCGAAGTTTTTACCATATGACAATCCTCCAAATACCTTACAAAGACAGAAATCTTTCTCCATTCCCCTTTACCCAAAGCAATCCCAGTCACTTGAATCAATTCTTTTGATTCATGATCTTGAGTTAGAGTACTAGGCTGAAGTGGGCCAGATAACACTGAATAACAATAAATGTAAAGTCTTACATACAAAGTCTAAAAAATCAATGTCACAATAGAATATGAGAGAGACTTGGCTAAGCATCAATTCATTTGGAAAAGATCTGGGGTTTTGGTGTACCGCACCTTCCATGTGAGCTAATAGTATAAAGCTAAGATGATTTTAGGCTTCATTGAGTCACAGAGAATCCAGGACTAGGAAGATTCCTCTGTACTTGGCACTGACTGGGCCACAGACATCTGGGGTATCATATTTGTATTTGCTATATTTTTTTTCTTAAATGCATTGTATTGATAATTTTTATTTTTACATGGTCTAAATTTTCTCCTTTATCCCCTACCCCATAACCTTATAACCAAGTATTTAAAAAAAAAAAACAGAAAAAGAATAAGAAGAGAAAAAATAATCAGTAAAACTGATCAATATTTGAAGAGTATCTAAAACAGCGGTTCTCAACCTGTAGTTTGTGACCCCTTTTGGGGAGTCGAATGACCCTTTCACAGGGGCCACAGGGATTACCTAAGACCATTGGAACATATATATTTCTGATGGTCTTAGGAACTGAGACACTGCTCCTCTGTCTCCAGTTGGATCCGCCCACATGCAGATACGACCACATATGAGTATCAAAGGGTCACGGCATTAGGAAGGTTGAGAATCACTGATCTAAAACAAGAGAAGGGGAAGAGGAGGGGAAAAGAAAGGGAATAAGGATTTATTAAGAATTCACCTGGGTAATACAGGTGATATAGGTAATATAGCCATATACTGTGCTAAGAGATTTACAGACACTATCTTAGCTGATCCTCACAACCACCCTGGGAGATAGGTCCTATTATCATCCCTGTTTTATAGTTGAGAAAACGGAGGCTGAGACAGTGACTTTTCCCAGGTTCACACATCTATTAAATTTATGAGTGTGGATTTGAACTCAAGACTTCCTGACTCCAGGCCCAGCACTCTATTCACTGAACAGGGGTCCATGGATAGATTTCATCAGGTCCATAAAGTTGGATGAGAAAAATAATAAATACTTTTATTAACAGCTGAAATTTGTCATTTCTTTTACCATGAATATAGGCAACAAACATGTTTCTGAGGAAGGACCTTGGGGGTCACTAGTGGGCCTAAGACCCCCCCCCCTCCACACACAAAATAAAGAACCCCTGGTACAGAAGAAGGTGACCAGAATGGAACATGTTATCAGTTAGAGAAACTAGGCATTTTTAGACCAGAGAAGATTTGCAGACTTGTCTCCTGGTCCCCTCCCTCCAGGCCAATCCCAGCTCATTCTCCTCAGCTGCCATCAGAGGAGGAAAGAGATCAATCATATTGTTGCTCCATGGGATGTACTCTCAGAGCTGAGTCCTCAGTCAGGATATAGCAGAGGCCTGGGAGTGGCTATGGAATGTCTGGTCATGGGCTGAAGGGAAGAGCAGGGCTCTCCATTAAACACGTTTTGGGTCAGGGTATAGTGCAATCTAGAAAGCATTTATTCATTCAAGTCAGTGGACAAACATTTATTTAGTGCCTACCATTGCTAGGCACTGTGCACATATTAAGTGTCTATTCTATGGAATCAATTAAATGCATGTGACGAATGCTCTTTGGATGAATGGATGAGTGGTGTATACGGAGGTGTTTCACAATCCTCTATCACACAGAATAAACATGATAAATATTTTCTGTTATGTATGTTTTCAAGTGTGTTGTGCAATTCTCACACAGAGAAAGTATCAGAGACAGAAGGAATTATTGCAGATTCTTACGCCCTACAGGGAATGCTCCCCACCAGGAGCTGTGTACTCTTGTCCCTGACTCCCTCGTTCCCAAAGAAATAGTCTATACCCATTCCACTGATTCGGCAGTGGGATCTTTCTGGGCCATTACCCAGCCTTGGAGGCAGGAAGGCCAATAACCCCTCCCCTATACACAGATCAGGCCTTTATTTATCACTACAGGGACAGGGAGTGGGCAGGTAATTAAAATCTGCCCACAGTCCCAAATTGACAATTAGTTACCACCTCCTACTATACAGGTTATAAACCTTTTTATCACGGCTGCTTAACTAGGAGGTAAATGGATGACTTTGAACTTCACCTCCTCTCTCATTCTCTGCTTACTTGGCTAATGAGCAGCAAAGAAGCCAAGAGGCAGACAAAGGAGAGAGGAGGAGGGGAGGGTCTGGATAACTGCACCATTCACTCCCTGGGCCCTGGCATCACCCTGGCATGGAAGCATTGCCCAAAGAGTTGCTAGAAAGGTTCTGGTGGCAGGACAGTCTTCTGGGTCAAAGAGGACATGTCACCCATCCCTCTCCTGAATTTCTTCTTATATCAGTATTAGTGCTGTATATCAGTATAATAATAGCAGATCACTTTCAGTAAGATCGATCCACAAACATGTATTAGGTGCTCTTACAAGGCTGACATGGAATTATTGACAGCTACTTTTTAACAGGCACTGCCTAGCACAGAGGATACAAAGAAAGAAGTCTCTGTCCTCATGGGGTTTACATTCTAGACCTTCCACAGAATACAAATCCACATCCCACTGTTTTCATTCGGTGACAAAAAGTCATCTTCTCTACTCAGACAAGAGATCCATAAGTATAAAGAGTAATAGAAGGCAGCGAATTGTCCCAGGATGATTTCTCTCTAGAGACAAGAATAATGTTATAATAATGAAAGAATGATAATAATAAGTAATAGTTAAAATAGAGTGCTTCATATCAGTATTTTATCTGAGATGTATTTATATATAATCTGTAAAGAAATGATATTGTCTCACTTGGGCTATTTCTGGGAGGGTCCAGCCCTGTGATTTCATTCTTCCCTAACTTCCTTCAAGATCCACCTTTAATCCCACTTTCTCCTGGAAGCCTTTCCTAATCCCTCTTCTTTTGGGGGACTTCTCTCTGCTGATTATTTTCTATTTACTCTGTCTGTGGCTCGTTCACATGTAACTGTTTGGTTGTTGTCTCTCCCATTAGACTGTATGCTCCATGAGGACAGGCACTGTCTTTCGACTTTTTTTGTAGCTCTAGTACTTAGCGCAGAGCCTGACTAACTGACTTCTGTGGAACATACAAGCTCCCTGTGCCAATACACATCAGTGATTTCTCTTTAACTCGTGGCCTTACAGAGTTAAGTTGGAAACAGTGGTTCGTTCTGTGACTCGTCCATGAGTACACAGCCAGGATGTGTTAAAGAGAAGATTAGAATCCAGGTTTTCCTGATGCTGAGCTTGGCTCTCTAGACCTCTGCCATCAACCTGACTGTCAATAGTAACAGCTCATATGTCTCTAAAGAGGTGGTATGGTGTAGTGAGTTGTGGCCTCAGAGCCAGAAGTGCCTGGGTTGGAACACTAAGTGGGTTAATTCTCTTCTCCGATGGTCAGTTTCCTCAATCCAAAAAATGAGTATGTGAATACAGCTGTCCTACCTCACAGGTTTAATTTGAGGCTGAGTAGAGGTAGTCTATGTAGAGCACTCTGCCAACTTTTTGGAGGGGAGATGAGGGGGAGAAATTTTGGAACTCAAAAGATTGTGGAACTGAATGTTGTAAACTAAAAGTAAATAAATTTTTTTCAAAAAGTGCTATCTAACTATAGTGAGGCAGTGTGGTGTAAGGGAAAGAGAAAGGACCTTGGAGTCAGGACAGTCTCAGTTAGTCCCAACCCTGCCCCATGCTGGTGATGTGATCATGGCTCAGACACCTAACCTAGGATGCTGACTGGCAGAACAGCTACTAATATGTATTGATAGAGAGAACCTCCTCACCTGGGAGCACCCTACATTGAAGAAGCCACAAGTTCAGATGAAATATACAGACATGGAAATGTAAATACTCAAATGATGTGTAATCCAGCCAGGTGGTGCAAGAGTGTTGGTCCTGGGAGTCAGAAAGACCTGAATTCAAATCTAGGCTTAGAAACTCACTAGCTGTGTGGCCCTGGGCAAGTCACTTAACCTTTGTCTGACTCAGTTCCCTCATCTACAAAATGGGGATGATATTCTCGTAGGGTTGTTTTGAGGATAAAAAGAGATAATATAGATAAACTGCTATTTCTAGCTATCATCACTATCATCATCATCAATGTGTAATATACCATCTTTGGGTTTCACTTTGCATATTGGAATGAAAGTTCACATTAATAAGATCATAGATCTATCTGACTATTTGAATTTGTATTAGTAGACATACTTTTTTAACCTATACTTGTCTATGAGCTATTATTCCATAGTACTTTCTGCTAACTCAGTACCAAAAAGTCAGTGGAGTCAATAGTACAAGAAGTGTTATCCCATTCTATAGAGGAAGAAAGACTTATCCAAGGACAAAAAACTAGAATATGACGGTGCCAAGACCAGAAGCCAGACTTTCCGACTGAAGGACCTAGTACTCTTTGTACTATAGGGTCACTCAGGCATTTTTTTATTGGACCCAATTCCTTGAGTATTCACATTCTCTCACTCTGGAATGCAATTCAACTCCAGAAATGTTTTCTGAGCCCTCAGTCCATACAGAGCACAATGCTACCACTGCAGCATGGATTTATATATAATCTATTTCATATAAATAGCATATGTTTATATATTTATTATATTATCTATTTATAAATATTATCTATTTATATATAATTTATATATAATCTACAAAGAAATGATATTGTCTCACTTGGGATATTTATGGTAGGGTCCAGCACTATGATTTCATTCTTCCCTAACTTCCTTCAAGAACCAACTTTAATCCCACTTTCTACTGGAAGCCTTTCCCAGTCCCTCTTAATTCAAGGGACTTCCCTCTGCTAATGCCCCTCTGGAGCCTCTAGGATCTCAGGTGCCAGATGGGGACATTCAACTGAGGTCACAATAGTCTTACAGAGTTGGAGGCAGGGAGGTAAAATGGAAAGAATCTTGGCTCTGGGTTCAGGAGACATGGGTTGAGATCTGCCCACTGTTGGTTATAATTTGAGTGACAGTAAATAAGTCTATTATACTCCCTTGACATCAGTTTGCTTCTCTGTAAAACAAGGTGGTGAGAGTTGATTACCCTGAGGTCCTATCCAGCCCTTGCCCTTGATCCTATAAGTTGCCTTATACTCAGAGGGAGTGTAGGTGACTTGTCCATGTCACATAGCTGGGAAGTATGAAAAACAGGATTTAAACTCAGTTATTTTTGACTTCATGACCAGAATTCCTTTCATTTTCCCATGTTGCCTTGTTATTAAAATTATCTTCACAGGGATAGAAGTTAGAGGAATTTTACTTCTTTTCATGTATTTCACGAGTATTTGCTTCTCCAGTGCCTTCAAGTAATGTCTAATCCCCTTCCTCCCCAACTAGACTCTAGACTCACTGGGACAGGGATCATGTTTTAGTCATTTTTGTATCACCTGGAGATCCCAGCACAAGCCATTGTATTGTGATACTAGTTGATTCATTCCCGTTGTAAAAAGAAAAGATATAGAGAAATTCCTGATCAAAAATCTGGTTTAGCATCGATACAGAAATCTCCTACAACCATCCAAGTTTGGGGGAAACATATGCAGTGGCGACCTTTGGGATGAGGCAGCCTGTACCAGCCCTGAAAGCTGTAAGATGAAAGCCCAGTGTGGCCATGATTTCCAGTGTAAAGAATCAGGTGAGTAGGACACAAAGAGGGCTGGGTAGGTACAATGCAGCCTCTCTGTGTATAGTATATGCATGTATACACATGTGTATATGCATACACACATACATATGTGTATATACACGTGTGTGTGTGTGAGTATGTGTGGGGGGGGAGAAAGAGAGAGTGAGAGAGAGAGAGGGAGAGAGAGAAGGAGAGAGAGAGAGAGAGAAAAAGAGAGAGAGAGAGAGAAAGAGAGAGAGTGAGAGAGAGAAGAAGAGAGAGAGAGAGAGAGAAAGAGAGAGAGAGAGAGAGAGAGAGAGAGAGAGAGAGGGAAAGAGAGAGAGTGAGAGAGAGAAGGAGAGAGAGAGAGAGAGAGAGACAGAGAGAGACAGAGAGAGAAAGAGAGAGAGAGAGAGAGAGAGAGGAAGAGAGAGAGAGAGAAAGAGAGAGAGAGAGAGAGAAAGAGAGAGAGTGAGAGAGAGAAGGAGAGAGAGAGAGAGAGAGAGAGAAAGAGAGAGAGAGAGAGAGGGAAAGAGAGAGAGTGAGAGAGAGAAGGAGAGAGAGAGAGAGAGAGAGAGAGAGAGAGAGAGAGAGAGAGAGAGAGAGAATAGATAAAGTATTTGTTAAGCACTCAGGACGTAAAAGTTTCAAACCTAAATATGGTATTTTTTTTTTTGTGATTTCCCCCAAGCTGCTCCTCTGCATCTCCACCACATTGCTTTGGTTCTGCCCTCTGGGCCAAAGCCAAATAAGGCATAAGACTAATAAGACTTCACTAAGACAGTTCTTAAAATACTTGAACATAGATCTTCTCTTTGCCCCCCAACCTCCAGAGTATTCTTTCTCCAGACTCAGCACCTCTATTTCCTTAGACTTAACCCTAAATCCTTAATCCTCATATGTTATAGACTCAAGATCTTTTACCAGCTTGGTTTCCTTTCTCTGGATCCTCTCCGGCTTATCAGAGCCTTTCTTGACCTGTGGTGCCCATGATTGACACCATACTCCAAATAATGTCTTAAGAGAGTAGAGTCTAGTGCAGTGGTTCTCAACCGTCCTAATGCCATGACCCTTTAATACAGTTCCTCATGTTGTGGTGACCCCCAACCATAAAATTATTTTTGTTGCTACTTCATAACTGTAATTTTGTTACTGTTATGAATTGTAATGTAGATATCTGATATGCAGGATGTGTTGAAATTGAACATAACCCACAGGTTGAGAACTGCTGATCTAGTGGGACTTTGACCTCTTTGTTTCTGGAAGGGATCACTAGCCTTCTCCATGCATCCTGAATGATCACATCAATTTGGGGGCTGCCACATGATGCTGCTGACTTACATTGTGTTCACAGGGTGCTCAGATACCAGAATCCATTCCAGAACAGTTATTATCTCTTTTTTAAACTTTTGTTTATTTTTAGTTTACATCACGCATTTCCATGAGATTTTGAGTTTCCCTACCCACCACCCCAAAAGAGTGATCCCACTGTATAACCCCTCCCCCAATCTGCTCTCTCCTATATCCTCCTCCCCCATAACCCCTCTGACTTTCTGGCAGGGCAAGATGAATCTCCCTACAGATGCATGTAAATAATAATAATAATATAATAATAATAATATAAATATACATACATATATGTTTTTAACATTTGATTTTAAAACTTTAAATTCTAGATTCTTTTCCTTCCTCCCTTGTCACCCACCTGTATTAGCAAGCACCCTAGCATACCTAGGGCGGCTACTAGCACAGGTTCTTAGATCTGCTTTTCTAAAGGAAAG
>CM053586.1:345851145-345901025 GCA_028646515.1 Pseudochirops corinnae | reverse complement strand
AATTCTTTCAATTTCTATTTTGCTCTCTGGTTCTAAAATATCAGAGCAATTTTCCTTGAGAATTTCTTGAAGGATTATTTCTAGGTTCTTTTTTTGATCATGGCTTTCAGGTAGTCCAATAATTTTTAAATTATCTCTCCTGGATCTGTTTTCCAGGTCAGTGGTTTTTCCAATGAGATATTTCACATTGCTTTATATTTTTTCATTTGTTTGGATCTGTTTAATAGTATCTTAATTTCTCATAAAGTTATTAGCTTCCATTTGCTCCAATCTAATTCTGAAGGAATGATTCTCTTCCATGAGTGTTATGGGAATCTGAAGATCTTCCTTGCCCCTATGTCCTTTGATAGGCTTAAGTGGCTCTGAGAACCTTCCATGATTTGAAAGTACACTCTGCCCCCTAATATGCTGAATGTGGTCACATGGAGCCTGTGGCAGAAGGCTTGTTCTTCAGGAATGCCCATGCCTTATTACTTTGTGACTGGGCAGTGGGTCAAGAGGGCTGTGACATTCTCTGAGAAGGCTATATATACCCTGATGCAAGTTTTTGCTTTGGGATTCAATTTGGGTGATTTGGCCAGATGAGACTCTGTGCAGCTGTTGAGCCCCCTGGCTTTGAAAAACCCAGATGTTGGTGCTTCTCTCTCTGGTAACTGACTAGGTATGGATGTAATGGTCAGACGGTTGGAAGCCGTCTGCTTATCTGTCCACTTGTAAGTTCTGCTTGTTACTTGTTTGTATTCTGTTTGTATTCTCTAAAATTCAGGGTGCTGACTTTTTCCTCCTGAACTAGGTAAATGAAATATATTTGATTGATTAAATTAAGTTTGTTGACCCATTTTGAGTTGCTTTCCTTTGGAAAAGCAGATCTAAGAACCTGTGCTAGCAGCCATCCTGGGTATACTAGGGTGCTTGCTGCTACAGTGACCTTTTGGAATTCTTTTTCTATCTGGCAAATTTGGCTTTTTAAGGCATTTTTCTCCTCATTGGCTTTTTGGGCCTCTTTTGCCATTTGAGTTAGTCTATTTTTTTAAGCTGTTATTTTCTTCAGTCATGTTGTTGACTCTCTTTTCATGATTTTCTTGCATCATTCTCATTACTCTTCCCAATTTTTCGTCTACTTCTCTTATGTGATTTTCAAAATCCTTTTTGATCCCCTCCATGGCCTGTAACCAGTTCATATTTTTCTTGGAAGCTTTTGGTGCAGGAGTTCTGACTTCATTTTCTTCCTCCCATTCCATGCTTTGATGCTTTTTGTCCCCCCAAAAGGAATCTAAACTTGAATTGCTGTGCTTGCTTTGCTTTCTTTGCTTGCTCATGTTGCTGCTCACTTACGTGACTTTTGAGCTCTCTGCCATAATAGAACTCAGCTTCCAGAGGGGAGAGCTTTGTCTCAAATTGGTGAGATTTTGGAAGCCACCTGAGCTATTAGGAGGGCACCGTCTCATCTCTGCAGCCCCCACAAACTCTGGCTCCCTCGTCACACCCCTCAGGACCACCACCCAAGACAGCAATCCAAATTCAAGCAAGTTAAAGCAAGAGCGATTACCCTCTGAATGTTGCTTGGCCTCTCTACAATCTGCAGGCCAGGAGCTCTGAAGCAGCCATGTGGAGGCAGCTTTAGGGCTGCTGCACCTCTGCCACTTCTAGCTCTGGGGGCAGGGGCTGGACCTGCTCCTTTATCCCTCCCCCCTCCAAGATCCAACAGAGTTATACACTGACCTCTCACTTTTTTTTTTTTGGCATTTATGGGTTGATAATTCTGGAAACTGCCACTACTGCTGGTGATACACTCTCCTGAAGTCAGCTGCAGCCACTAGTCAGGGCCACCTTGAGGATAAAACCACGGGCTCATGAGGGGCTGGGCTAGACTCCTAGCACACTAAGATGAATCCTTCCAGTTTGCCTACTGAGCTGCCTTCAGTGGAAGATTTGTTTCTCTCTGTCACTTTGTGGGTTCTATAGCTCTAAAATTTGTTTTGAGTCATATTTTATAGGTATTTGAAGTGGTTATAGGGGGAGCCATGGAATTTTCCTGCTTCTATGCCACCATCTTTGCTCCCCCCCCCCCATAAAAATTTCTCAATGCATGCAAACTTTATCCATGTAAATGTGCAAACTGTACCCTCTATAAGAGCAAAACACACTGATGTTTTTCCAGCTCTTCATTTTCAACTTGAATTCTCTATTCTCTTTGAGTTAACTTTGCTTCCTTAGGTCAGAATGATTCTAAATAGAATCAACAGGCCTAGGAGCTCCTCTTGGCCTTTCCAAGTGCCCTCTCTTTTCTTTCATGGTAGAAAGATGGTTGATTATGGAAGCATTTGTTGGCTTGTCTCAAAGAGGGAGCCACCCTATCACCCACTTCTTTCAGGTCGTTGCATCAAGAGGCGCCTTCTGTGCAATGGAGATCAAGACTGTAATGATGGGTCTGATGAGGAGGGCTGTGAAGATGTTGGGATCTTTAAAAATGATTGCCTAGAATTCAACCCCATTCCTGGATCAGAAAAGGCAGCCCAAGGGTGAGTGATGACTGCTAAGCAACTGTGACTTATTAGGCTATTGTAAGCATGCTTTTTGCCTTGAGCCTCTGGGTTACAGGGGTCCTCCCCACTGGCTCTGGGGAAAGAGGCTGATCAATGTAGCTAGATGAATGTTACAGATGAGGGAACAAGGAGAGAATATGCACGCTTCAAATGTGGAGGCTTAGGTCTGCAGAAGGGGACTGCTGGGAATAGATGCCAAGCCCCAATACAAGCAGGCTTCTCTGTAATGATAATAACAATAATAGTAGTAGTAGTAGTAGTAATAATAATAATAATAATAATTTATTTACATAGTACTGCTTTACACATATTATCTCTGTAACCTCAAGCCATGCATCAGATGTGAGGGAAATCTTTATAAAATGGCAAAAAGTCAGACAAGTAGGAAAAATCATTGCATTTAGAACTCAAGGAACTTTAGGGATCAGATAGCCCAAACCCATAATGAGTCAGGGTGGCCAAAAGGAGAGAGTCTTGAACTTGGAGTCAGGGAGATCTGGATTCAAATCCTGCTTCAAACCCTTCCTAGGTGTGTGACTGTCAGTATGTCAGTTAACAACAAAAGCAGCTAACATTTAGATAGCACATTTAACTTTGGAACACATTTTATATACACTGTACATGTGATTATAGTGGGAATTTACATAGTACTTTAAGATATGCAAAGCCCTTTGGACATGACCTCATGACAGTCTTGTGACACTGATGCTATTATCATCCCTATTTTTAAAATGAAGACAGTGAGACAGAGAGAGATTAAGTGAATTGTGCAGGATCACACATGAGTCAATGTCTAAAGCAGATTTGAACTCACATCTTCCTGACTTCAAATCTGGAGCTCTATCCATATGTTACCTCGTTGCCTCCTACTTGCTGACCCTCCTTTTCCTTATCTCTAAAATGGTTATAATAATAATGCTTCCCTCACAGGACAGTTGTGAGGATAAAATGAAAGAGTGCATAGAAAACACTTTGCACATATTAAATCACTACGTGAATGTCAGCCTTGACACTTTATGTTCTTAGTTTCCTTTGAGCTCAGATAGTCTGTGTTTTAGGGTTCCTTCCAGGTTCACAGAATCCATGAGATTGGACCTTTGACTGGGATACTGACATTTTACTGGGGGAAGATAATATGAAGCATCAGACCATCCAAGTTGAAATACTAGAAGATGCCTTTTCCTTTTAGGTTTAACATTCTGACCCAAGAAGAAAAGATGAATGTGTATGACCCTACATACTTTGGGGGCACATGTGAGCGTGTCTACAATGGGGATTGGAAGTCCCTCAGCTATGACGCCATCTGTGAGAATCTCGATTATGATGAGAAGTATTTCCGTAGCCCATACAACTTCATTAAATACCAGTTTGAGGTAAAGCAAGTTTGGTGGGAATAATGACAAGGATGTTGAGGATGATGATGATGATATTATTGTTATAGGTGGCACTTATGGGCAAGAGTTGTAAAGAAGCAAATTTAGATTCAACCTTAGAAAAGAAAACATTCTTACAATTAAAAATTGGAAAAGTTGAATGGCTGCCTAATCTGGCAGGAAGCATGAATGAAGCACCTTCTTTCTGCCAGGCACTGGGCTAGCTGCTAGGAATACAAAGACAAAAGTGAAATAGACCTTGCCCTAAAGAAGCTTGCATTCTAATGGGGGGGTGGTAATGTGCAAAAATATAGATATATAGAAGATACATGTATATTGACAGGTATGAAAAAACTTTAAGAAGTCATCAGTTCCCCAGTACTGAAGGTCTTAGAACAAAAGCCAGATGATTAAATTCTTACTCTGGGCAAGTCATTGTAATGGGCACTGGAAATTGAAAAAAAAAAAAAAGGCAAACAGTCCCTGCTCTCATTTAGCTTTTTAAAAGAGAAATGTCACATGCATGGGGGGGGAGGGTGGCTAAGGAAAGGGATTTTAGTTTGGAAATTTACAAGGATGACAAGTGGACCCATAGGGATTAGAGTCACATACTTTACAAGAACAAGGGGAAGAGTGGCTTTAATCATGATTCCAGAGACAAAAAAGCAGGTATGACTAGCCCATGGTAATACAGCTAGTAAGGTGCTTAGTTGGGACTTGATTTTGGATCTCCCCAACTACAAATCCGATCCTATTATGCTATATTATGCTGTCCCTCATACTTATTTATGTACATGTTTTCCAGTAGTAGAAGTTAGTGGAGGGGAGGAATTGTTTCATCTTTATCTCTGTATCTTTAGAGCCTAGTTCAGTGCCTGGCACAACACAAGTGCTTAAGACATGTGTTGAATTGAATGGAATGGAATACTGTTAAGTAGGGGGCCCTAAGTGTTGATTGGCACTAAGTGTCTGTCTCCTTTTTCCTTTCAGACTCAGGCCCAATATGATTTTCACTCACATTTTTATAGTCATGTTGAAGAGCTAACCATGGGCCTACATAAGGAAGAATTCCGTTCTTCTAGTGTCTCCTTTGGAATCCCCATCTACTCTGTAATCCTGGGTGTGGGATTCTCCTGGGCTTCTGGAAAGAGTTCCCTGAAGAATGTGACCGAGTATACAGAGAAGGTAGGTATTCAGATGCTCAGGTCATTGCCTCTTCACTACCAGCCTTCTTTTGACACTTGCATTCACGTATTACCTTAATTGCATTAAAAAAAAAAAAAAAAACTACAGTAGTGATTGTTCCTTAATTTGCTCATGTAATTGGAAATGCCTGATCAGCCGTAATCCTGTTTGTTTTTCTTATTACACTTCTGTACTTGAAATCATCATGATGGGAATAATTGAGTTACAAGACTAAGAACTCATGCCATCTCCCCTCCCCAGTCCCCAATCCCTTCCTAGTTCATTGTGGAATGAAGCTGATTAAGGAATGCTTGGAATGATAGGACAGCCACTGGAAGGAGCACTGGACCAAGAGCCAAGACACCTGAGTTTGAGCCCTAGCTCTGACCCTTCTTCCCATGTGATCATGGAGAAATCACCTCCCTGTTTTGGAGATATAAATGAATAGAGGGGACCGGATGGTACCTAGTCCCCCCCATGATCAAAATCCAATTATTCTGTGTTAGAATAAGGAGAGATTTAGACTCTTTGTCTGTGTATCTGTAAGGTAGAAATTGTTTCATTCTCACCACTGTATCTATCACACTTAGCATAGTGCCTATTATATAGCAGAAGCACAAACCATAAGCATTTATTAAATGCCTACCCTACCAAACCCTATGCTGGGGACTGGGGATTCAAAGGCAAAATAAAATTGTCCTTGTTCTCAAGAAACTTTCATTCTATTAGGAGAGATGATGTATGTGTGTATGTGTGTGTGTGTGTGTGTGTGTGTACACACACACACACACACACACACACACACACGCACACACACACACACACACACACACACACACATATATATAATTTTCATTATAGGAGAAAAGTCACCTTGGTTTCTCCTCCACTTTTTATTGGTTCTCTACTGTTTTGTCCTCTTTTTATTTGCTCTTCTTAAGCAGGTAATGGCAGTAAATTGGCAGCATGAGTAGATCAGGTGTCCTAGGTTTTACAGCAAATACCTGGGATTTCTATGGATAGCACTTTTAAGTTTGTGAACCATTCTACATAACTATTTTATTTGAGCCTTCTAACAACCCTGTGAGGTAATTTCTACAAGTATTATTACCAGTGTTTTGCAGATGTAGAAACAGGCTTAGAGAGGTTAAGTAACCCGTTCTTGTTCTGCCAATATCAGATGCAGTATTTGAACGGAGGTCTTCCTGATAGTAAATCTAGAACCATGCCAACAATGTCCCATGCTCGCATCCACTCTAGTTGTATCAACCTTGGATACATCATTTTCCTTTTCTGTCTCTGTTTCCTAATTTTTAAAATTAGGTGATTGGACTAGATTCCCTCTAAGATTCCTTTGAACTCTACTGTTCTATGTTCTAACATACCTATTAGATCTATCATTAAAAGTTTAACACAGTAATGGAGTCTCAATCAGCAGGCAACTCAGATTGTCTTTAATCTAATCATTCCTGAGCAAGAATTTCGCTCTGTAACACCCCCAACATGTGTTCATACAGTCTGTGCCTGAAGACCTCTAGTGATGGGGAGCTCACTCCCTAAAATGTTAGCCCATTCCACTTTTGGACAACTTTCAGTGTTGAGGCATCCCTCACCCCTACCCAGACACCAAGCCTATATCTGCCTTTACTTTCCACATGCAGTTTTGCCCTTTGAGATCAAAGTGGAATAAATATGACCCCTTTTCAATATCATACATCTTAAGGGCATGAAGATAGCCATGATGTCCCACCCAAGTTTTCTTTTCTCAAGCCTAAACATCCTCCAAACTGTTTGCAACTTCATCACCATTCCTTATGTAGGACTAAATGAGATTGTTTATACATAAATGATTTATAAGCCTTAAGCACCCTAAAACGTCAGTTATATCTCTCAAATTAGTGTATAGTATATGCATGTGTGTACATATGTAAATATGGACATAAATGAATAGATACATACATGTATACACACACACAATTTGGTAAAATGGAGAGAGAGTTGCCTTCCTAGACAGGAAGTTCTGTGTTAAAGTTCTAGCCCTCACACATATAGGCTGTGTGACTGTGGATAGGTCTTTGGCTCTAAGACACAAAGTTGCATAGCGGATGTCAATCTTTATTGGTAGAAGGAATGTCTAGGCTGGAAGTTCCCCATACCAAGAAATCACAGGTTTGGTTAAGAAAATGTATAGGGACAAGGTCAGATTAGAAATGAGGGTTTTCTATTGTTGAAGCATCCATGTTGACTCTTAGTAGTGTGACCTAAGGAGAGTCAGCACCCTGGAGAGTCACCTAGATTATCAGAGCCAGAAGGGACCTTAGGAAACTTCCAGTCCAACTCCCTCATGCTGAATTGCATTAAAATTATTGAAGAAGAAAGTGAGATGAGGTAATGCCTGGGTCAGACTTATTTGAACAGGAAAAGTGAGGGATGAGAAAGAGGAAGCATCTTGGAGAGTGAGTCATGTGTGGGGTTGAAGCCATCTGGCAACCATTCTAAGGTGCTTCATGGGGGAGAGGTAGAAATCAGGGATCTCAGAGCACTTCTGAGTGGGTAAAACTTCAAGGACATCTAATTTTTGTTGATCAGGGCATTCTCTTCATTGACCTAGACAACAAAACCCCTAGAACCCTTTAGATGAATTTCAAGAGTCTTGTGGCCAAAATATTCATCATTCTTGTAGTTAACCTGGTGATGAGCCTTTCTGGGCTTAACTCAGTTGGTCATAGCATCAGAAATGTAGAGCTTAAAGGGAATCACCATTTTTTATAGATGAGGAGACTGAGGCCCAGGCAGGTTGAATCACTTGCCCATGGCCATCCAGTTACTAATCATCTGAGGTGGGATTTGAACCCCCATCCTTTCACTCCATAGGCAGTACTCTTTCTATTGCATCACAACCCATTGATCAATTATTACTTACTAAGTATTTATTAAGAACCTTTTATGTGTCAGGTGCTGTTCTGGGCACTTGAAAATTAAGACAAAGGCGAAATAGTCCCTGCCCTCAGAAAATTTATAATCTCACCAAGGGGCAAAATCTATACATGTCTGGGTATATACAAAGTCACTACAAAGAAATTTGGGGAGGTTGGTACTAGCAGCTGGTGGGAAGTAGGAGAGACATGTAAAAGAGCTTAAAATTGGACTGAGCTTTTAAGAAAACTTGGAATTCTGAGGAGGAATTACATTCCCCAAGTGTGGTGATGGCCAATGAGAAGGCAAGGAGGTGGAAGAATGGAAGAAGCTTATGCTAGTACCATGGAGAGCACATGAAGGGCTCTATCCAGTGAGGCTGGAAATGCAGGATGGAGCCAGCTTCTAAAGGGATCTAAATGTCCAATACAGAAGTTTATATTTGAACCTGGAGGTATAAGAAGTCCCTGGAGTTTAGTGAGTAGAGGAATGACATGGTCAGAGCTGCACTTTAGGAAAATCATTTTGGCAGTGGAGGGGAGAAGGACCTGGAGATGAGAGAGACTTCAGACAGGGAGAGCAATTGAGATTTTTACAGTGATCCAAGAGTGAGGTGATGAGGGATAGAAATGGAATGAGGGTTGGAAAGAGATAATTTAATATACAATATAGATGAAATAAAGACAAAGTCACTCAGAGTGAAAGGAAAGAACTAGAAATTCACAAATAGAAGAGCTAAACACTTAATCCCAGGTTCTCTAATACCTCATATTTATATATCACTTTAAGGTTTATAGATATTGTTATCTCCTTTTATTCTCAAATATTATTCAAATATGTTCTCTTTTTGTTCTTACAAGAACCTGAGAGGTAGGACTATTATTATGTCCATTTTACAGATAATGAAATTGAGACCCAGAGGGTTAAGTGTTCAGAGTGACACAGCTAGTGAATGTCTGAGGAAGAATTTGAACTCAAGTCTTCTTCATTCCAAATCCAGTGCCCTATCTTTTGTGTTATGTGACTCCCTCAACAACTATGCTATTCGGTGCTCTAAAGTGCCATTGTGTGGAGCAATGGAGTGGGAGTTTAAAGACCTATTATAATATAATCATAGAATCATGTGACCTTAGAGTTGGAAGGAACCTCAGACATTATTTACTCCCTCTTTATACAGATGAGGAAACTGAGTCCTATGGAGGTTAAATGACTTACCCAGAGTCACACAGGACTTTAATACAGGTCCTCTGACTCCAGAGCCAAAGATCTTTTCATTGTACCACACTGACTTTCCATGTCTTGTGTCTTTCTTCTCCCAACCTCACCAACACCTGGAATAGTTTGATGGACGCAGTAGGTGTATAGCAAATGTTCATTGAGTGAATAGGTAATATGGCAACATGCATGGCATCCATATTTGTTGGTCTCCTCATCCCCCCTTCTGCCCAATCCTCCACCATCACTGAGTTATCTGTCTCTTCGTAGGAATATGGTTTCATCCGAGCCTACACGAAAACCCAGACAGCTCACTTCAAGATGAGGAGAGATGCCGTCGTTCTGGATGAGGACATACTACAGGCAATCACTGAGCTCCCTGAGCAGTATGATTATGGCACATATTCCAAGTTTATCAATGACTATGGCACCCACTACATCACCTCTGGGGCCATGGGAGGCATCGCAGAATTTATTTTAGTTGTCAACAAGGAAGTCATGAAAGAAAAAAGTGAGTAGCCTAGGATATAGGGCATATTGGCTAGAGAGTACTACTTCTATATGGGAATATAGTAGGGTTTTCGGATTTTACTTATTGAAACTAAGAGAAACATTTCAACTTGAAAATCCAGTGATTAGTATCATACACCTTTTGAAGCTGAGGGTATCATGTATTCTTTATAGACTCACTTTTAAATTCAGCCTTAATTTTGGAACTACACAGTAGCCACATACATCCCCTTCTCACCAGTCTTACAATGGCCCTAGTTCAGTTCATCCTCACCTCCCCCTTGGTCTATTGAAGAGCCCCTTAGCTCTTCTTGTTTCTGATTTCCCCCTTCTGATCCATCCTTCATACAATTGTCAAAATGGGTATTTCTAAAGCACAGGCTTGATCATGATATGTTCAAGAATCTTCAGGGGATGAATTAAAAACTCCTCAACATAAATTTAAAATTGAGTAAATCAGGCTACAGCCTCCCTTTCCAGATATTTCTCATTGCTTAGGTAGCTCAGTGGATAGAGAACTGAACTGGGAATCAGGAAGACCCGAGTTCACATCTGACATTGACAGTTACTAACTGTGTGACCCTGGGAAAATCACTCAACTCTGTTTGCCTCAGTTTCTTCAACTGTAAAATGATCTGGATAAGGAAATGGGAAACCACTCTAGTGTCTCTGCCAAGAAAACCCCAAATGGGATCACAGAAAGTCGAACATGACTGAAAAACAACTGAACAGAAAATCAGAGTTGTTGTCAGGATTCTATAAATAATAGAGGGTATCTTGAAAATCAGTGTAATTTTGAAGTTTTCATAGTATTTGTAAGAAGCTTTGCAAACCTTAAAGTGCTATGAAAATGTTAGTCATGATTATCGTTATTACTCCCTTTCATGAATTCTCTGGTCAAATCAAACCAACCTGCTTGCGATTCTCATATCTTTTCATGAATTCTTTTCTGGAATTTGTCAAGCACTCTCCCTCCTCATCTCAGTCTTCTTGAATCCCTATTTTCCTTCAAAGCTCAATATAGTTGTCACCTCTTATGATGAGCCATTTTCAATCCTCCTAGGATACAGTGTTTTCTTCCTTCTCAAATTGATTTCCTTATTTTTTTCCACACTGTTGACCTTGAACATAATATCATCTCTTTGAGGGAAGGGACACTTTCATTTATGTCTTTCTTTTCCCAACCTCTAGCATAGTGCCTGGTACATGCATAATAAATTCTTACTGAATGAATGAGTCCTCCCTCAACTCACTATTTGTTTACTTATTCCTTCCCCCTCACCCTCATTGATTCTCATCATACCTTTTTGTTAGGTTTTGTCTTCAGTATCTGGAATCTTTTCTATACCCATTAAAATGCCAACTCCTTATGAGTAGGAATTATTTGATTAATATAATTGTATCTATAGCAATCACTAGTATACCTAGCACATGGGAATAGGGAATAGCCCTGTAATTCAATGGGCTTAGGGAACTCTTGGGAAAGAAACTTTCCTCTATCAATGCATGTCAGTACCATCTCTGCAGCTCAGCCTTATGAACTTGCTTAAATCACCCAAGATCACACAGTCAATATATGTCACAAGCAAGACTTGAACCCAGATCTCCCTGCCTTTGAGGCTGACTCTCTATTGCACTATATGCATGTGTAAAAAGATATGCATACACACATACATATACACACAAATGTATACACATATACACATGTACACGTATACATAATAATATATCCATCCATCCATCCATCTAACTATCTATCTATCTATCTATCTATCTATCTATCTATATCTCAGTTGCTTCCTCATAGCTTCCCAATGCTGAGGCTGAGCCATCTTTTCTCTCTCCTCTTTCCTTGTGTCAGTCTTTGTGTTTCCTGCCACTATGCCTTTGAGCTGATCATAGAATCTCTCCTTTGTCCATCTAAATACTATATATCTTTTATTGTATCTATTCAATTATTAATCTATTTATTTATTTATTCATTAACTTAAAAACAACTTGAGTTTCAAATTCTCTCCCTCTCTCCATACCTTCACCCTCCAGTTGAGAAGGCAAGTAATTATACATGTGAAGTCATGCAAACACATTTCCATATTAGCCATGATGCAAATAAAACAAAAAGCAAGAAAAATAAAGTGAAAAAAGTGTGCTTCAATCTGCATTTACAGTCTGTCAGTTCTTTCTCTGGAGGTGGAGAACAGTGTTCATCATGACTCCTTTGAAATTGTCTTGGAGTGTTGTATTGAGCAGAATAGCAAGTCTTTCACAGTTACTCATGGTACAGCATTGCTGTTATTGTGTACAATGTTCTCATTCTGCTCACTTCACTTTGCATCAGTTCATAGAAATCTTCCCAGGTTTATATATCCCCTTCATCATTTTTTACAGCATGATAGTATATCATCACAATCATGTTCACAATCAAAATCACAACTGCAACTTGTTCAGCAACTTCCCAATTGATGGACACCCTCCCAATTTCCAGTTCTATGCCACTTTGAAAAAGAACTGCTATAAATTTTTGTACATACGAGTCCTTTGACCTTTTCTTTTATCCCTTTGAGATACATATCTAGTAGTGATATTGTTAAAGGGTATGCATATTTTTATAGCCCCCTTGCACATAGTTCCAAATTGTTCTCTAGAATGATTGAATCAGCTTATCAGTCCACCAACAGTACATCAGTGTATTTATTTTTCCACATTCCCTCCAGCATTTGTCATTTTTCTTTTCTGTCATATTATCCAACCTGATAATATCTCCGAATTATATCAATTTGCATTTCTCTAATCAATAGTGAGTTAGAGCATTTTTTATGTGACTGTTGATAGCTTTGGTTTCTTCTTCTGAAATCTGCTTGTTCATATCCTTTGACCATTTATCAATTGAGGAATGGCTCTTGTTTTTTTTTTTTTTTTAATAAATTTGGATCAGTTCCCTAAATATTTGAAAAATGAAGACTTTATCAGAGAAACTTGCTGTAAAATCCTGCTCCCCACATCCAGTTTCTTGTTTCCTTCTAATTTTGGCTGCACAAAACCTTTTTAATTTCATCTAATCAAAATTATTTATTTTGCTTCTTGTGATCATCTCTCTCTCTTGTTTGGTCATAAGCTCTTCCCTTATTCATAAATCTGACATGTAAAATGTCATGCTCCTCTAATTTACTTATGCTACCTCCCTTTATGTCTTAATCATTTCCCCATTTTGACCTTCACTTGGCCCACCCACCACCACACCTTCTCCTAGAAGTCTCCTCTGACTGTGTGACTTATGTTGACTATGCTCTTCTCTGATCTCTTCCTGCAGCAAACCATTTAGCGTTGGTCTTTCTTCTCTTTAAGGCATCATCTATTAGTAATGGTGGGGTCTCACCTAGCTAGTGAGCTCCATGAGGAATAGAATCCTTATCAGAACAGGAGATTCTCAGAGACCTTCAAGGCTCACATAAAATACATCATCTCATTTGAGCCTGCTCAAGCCCAGTTGTTGTTGTAGTTACTCAGTCATTTCAGCTGTGTCTGACTCTTTGTGACCCCATCTGGCATTTTCTTGGCAAAGATATTGGAGTGGTTTGCCATTTCCCTCTCTGGCTCATTTGACAGATGAGGAAACTGAAGCAAACAGAGTTAGGGGACTTGCCCAGGGTCACACAGCTAGGAAGTGTCTGAGGTCACATTTGAGCTCAGGTCTTTCTGACTCTAGGCCTGCCACCCCCCATTTTATATCATTGAGTTACCATTTTTTGATGTGGCTTACTACATAGCAAATCACCTGGGATACCTGGGTTCAAGTCTTGTCAGTGTGACACTGAGTAAGTCATTCTCATTCCAGAGAGCTAAACAATACCATAAGCTTCAGGGAAGTTGCCCTGGTAGATGGAGTTTTTTTTTTTTTTTTTCCCATTCACATCAGGCAAATCATGGCCTCAGTTCCTATTCACACATGCTCAGAGATCTTGACTTACTTAGAGTCACAGAACTAGTCAATATCCGAGGTTGGATCTCCCTTAGGCCCACTCTATAACTCAGTGAAGGATGTTCTGCCAAATTACAGAATTTCGTAGGTGAAAGGGATCTTGGAGCCCATGTAGTATGCCTTGAAAATACCTGGATAAATAATCCCAACTGTGACATTTCTGATGCATGGTCATAGTATCTCTCCTAGAAAACTGCCAGGAATGGAGACCTTCCTGCCTCCCACGGCAGTGCATCCCATGCTTTGAGATCCTCTCACCAGTGTTCATATGCACCTGTCCATGCTGCCCCAGTTGGTCTTCAGGATACCTTTGAGTGTAGTTGGGTCAAGTATTTTTAGCCCCTATTTTGTTTTTAGAGCTACCCTTTGATTTCTCTGATTTCTGTGTATTCTCTGAATACAACTGGCCCCTGCTTTGCCACTTAGAGTCATGAAGACTTGCCCCATTTTGTTATTACTTTTTAAAATAATTCATAATTTAATAACACTCAAAAAAGTTACAAGACATTTTCCTCACGACAGCTCTGGGGAGCAAGACTTAATACACCCATTTTTCAGATGAGGCAGCTAAAGCCCAGAGGTACGAAGAGTCTTAATGTTCTCTTCTCCCCTCGAGAAACAGATGGTAAACAGTCGATCTGAACCTCCACCATAGAGCTTAGAACCAGAAGGGTGTCCATTTTTATAATTTTGTAGGAGAGTTCACTGAGACTTATCTGAGGTAGGAAGGATGAGAGCTGAGATACAAAGCCAGGGCTCTGACTCATAATACAATATATATTTTTTTTCTACTATGAGGACAGAGAATGTAGAAGGAAATGGATAGAGATTCTAATCTGGAATCCTGTAATTTGTGCAGGGTTTTGACAGATGGTCAGTGAGCACTAGACTGGTCCAGAAGGTGTGAGCAGTCCAATGATAGGGCTCTCAGGCCCCCTGGGGGCTGCTGCAGAGTCACTGGGTGAGGCCCTGAACCTGGGCCCAGGGGATGAGCTCTTTCTCTTCTCAGAGATTTTGCCTCAGCTATGCACAGTTAGGCACCACAGAACCAACCGGGCCTCCAATTTGGTTAATATTTAAAAGGAGCTAAATAACAAATTGTCCCTGGGATAATTACCTCAGTCCTCTGTTAATAGAAAGCCCTGTGTCGATAATGGGCCAATTTGCTGTTTGGTAAGAGCTGATTTTCTATAAATCCGGAAATTTCGTGCTGCTTTCCTATAAATATGGAAATGTGTTAATCATCCCTTCATCTGCTTGAGACCGTTAATAAATCAGAATGGCATTTGCATATTAACCTGCAAAGAACAAAACACATCCACCTTCTCCCTTTGATGAAGAGAGTTTCAGCACGTTTCTCTGTTCCTCCTTCCCTTTCTCCTTTCCTGCTCCATCTGGTTCTCTTTGCCCTGTTGGTCTCATCATCTCTGTCTCTTTCTCCCTCCTCTTTCAATGACTTTGTCTCATTCCCCTCCTACTTGTCTGTCTTTTTTCTCTATGTGTCTCTTCTCTATGACTCATTTTTTATGTCTTTGTCCTTCCTCTTCTTCCTGGATCTCTCCATTTCCTTCCTTCCTTTCTTTGTTTATTCCTCCCTTCCTTTCTTCCTTCTTTCCTTCCTTCTTTCCTTCCTTCTTTCCTTCCATCTTTCCTTCCTTCCTTCCATCTTTCTTTCCTTCCTTCCATCTTTCCTTCTTTCAATCCTTCCTTTCTTCCTTCCTTCCTTCCTTTTAAGGCTCTCTGTATCTGTCTGTCTTCTCCTTCCTTTCTCTCTCTTTCCCTTTCCCCTCTGACTCTGACTCTCTGTGTCTTTGACTCTCCTCCCTTCTCTGCCTCCTGTTTTCCATTTTTCTTTGTTTAGCTCTTTCTGTCCCTCCGCATTATGTTCTCTGGCTGTATGTCCCCATTTGTGCCTTTCTCTTCTCTTTCTGTTACTCTTTCTTTCACTCTGTCTCTCACCATCTCTCTTCTTCCCTCTTCTCTATTCTTCTGTTTATTTCTTTTTTCCCTCTCCTATGACTCTCTTTCTGCCTTTCCTCTGTCTTTGTCTGTCTGTCTCTGTATCTTTGTGTCTCTCTCTCCCTCCTTTTTCTGGAAAAAAGGGCCAATTCCTTGCCCCCTCCTCCCTAGGCTTTAATAGTATTTGCTACATTCAATGACCTTTCCCCAAACCTTCTATAGGAAGACCGGATGCTTTCAACGTCCTTGTGCATTGCCCTCCTCACTCCCCAATCTGCTTTACTGCTGCCCCCATTTCCAGACCTGGCTCTCCCTTTGATTCCTCAAAGGCTGGGCCTAGGCAGAGAAAGATTGAAAGCAAAAAGCATCCATTGGCTCTGGGGAAATGTTTTGTCCTTGGGCTTGCATCAGATCCTCCGTGGTTTTGTCCCCGAGGATGCATGAGAGGCTGTTTTCTTTTAATGCATCTTTCAGAAAAAGCACTCCCCCTAAAATACAGAGGGAAAGTGCAGAACAGAAGTGAAGGGAAGGGTCTTGATTTATGTGAAGGCATCTGTAGACTTCAGTGACAACAGAGCACGTCCTCAGTGTTTTGAATGACAGCTTTCATTTTTTTAATCTACAGGAATCAGCAAGGAGTCTTGTACTAAGGTGTGGGTTTTTCCTCCCTTTTGAAGTTTTATCAGCAGAAGAGTATTGGGGAAGCCCCTACCGTAACTGTCATAGAAATCATATGGTAATGAAAGCAGAGAATATGTCAGAGTTGGAAGGAAACTTACAACAGAATTGATCAGGTCTAGAAGGCACCTCGGAACCAAGAATTTGAGATCTGGGAGGGATTTTAGAACCTAGAATGTCAGAACTGAAAGGGCTGTGAAAGGTATTATCTTTATAAATTCCACCTTTTTCCAAAGGAAGAAATCAAGGACAAGAAACACAAAATACTTCATTCAAAGTCACCCAGGGAATTGGTGGCTGCCAGGAGTCAGACGGAGGACTCTTGACTTCCAGTCCAAAGTTCTATCCATTTGCTCGAACAGGGGCTCTCTATGATGTTCACATGGTCCCTGATGGTTCTGTCAGACTAGAGGATCCCAGAGCCTGGCCAGGCCTTCCCTCACGTGGTTAGAGTGAAGCCATAGGTAATGAGATCGACAGGCCTGTACCGGGAGACGCTGACATTCCCTACGATTCTCCAAGCCTGTCATTGCAGTGACCCCAAACATTTTTTAGAATTAGAATTACCCACAATTCTCTCCTCTTTCTTTGGGTAAGATCATGATGCTCATGTGGTTATGGTCTTGTCCTGCTTGTTTGTTGACTAAGGAATCACAGAATTATGGAATCTGAGAGTTGAGGATGGCCTCAGGGGTTATCTAGTCCAAAGTATATGTGAAACAAATTCCCTCTTTTCAGTCCTTTTCCAGTTGTGTTCCACTCTTTATTCCCCCATTTGGAGTTTTCTTGGTAAAGATACTAGAGTGGTTTGCCATTTCCTTCTTCACTTCATTTTACAGATGAGGAAACTGAGGCAAACAGGGTGATGTGATGTGCTCAGGGTCACATAGCTAGTAAGTATCTGAGGCCAGATTTGAACTCACAGAGATCAGTCTTTCTTGACTTCAGGCCTGGCACTCTATCCACTGTGCCACCTAACTGCCGAAATTCCCTCTTGAGCACATGTAAGGAATGGCTGTTCAGTCTTTGACTGAAGAGTTTTAAGGAAGGAAAACTCACCACCCCCACCATATAGTCCAGCAGCTCTAAGCAAGAAGTTTTCCCTGCTATCCTAACTGTTTGTCTTTACAGCTTCCGATCCATTGTTCCTGGTCCCTCTCTCTGGGGTGAAAAAGAGCACAGAAAAGTATTGTATGTTGACATGTTGTCTTGTGTCCTCCACACTTGCTCCACATCAGGGATTATTCACCCTCTTTGTGTTCTGCAGACCTTTGGCAGTCTGGTGAACCTGATGGAACATGCTTAGAATAATAGCCTATTGCTTACATTAATTATTGAAGAAAATGACAATTTAAAATACTTCATCCAAATTCGTGAACTCTCTGAAATCTACCCATGGAAGTTTTGGAGGTTAGATCCCCATTCCATGATTTTCTCATAGCCTAACCTAAGTCTGACTTGGGAAAATGTTTAACATGAATAGAATTTCAGATTTATAGTACGTTTTAATATTTACATAAAGCTTATTTTTGGAAGCCTTGTGAGGCAGGTAGAACAGGTGTTAATATCTCTGTTTTGGAATTCTCTTTATTACAAATTTTCTAGGTTATAAAATCTCTATTTTACCAAAAACAAAATCTAGGCTCATATTAGTGAAGTAATAATATCTTTTTAGGACTGAGGTGATAATTCCCCTGCACCTGTCCTTCTCAGTCCATATTTGCTGCATCATGCTCAGTTTTGGGTGCCATATTTCATGAACAAATAAGTCACCTCTAGAATGGTCAGAGGAGGGAAGTAAGTATGCCCAAGGAACTGGAGATCGTGGCATATGAAGGTCAGTAAAGAAACACAGGATGTTAAGCCAAAAGAGGAGGCTTGGGAAGTAGGGAGGCATGGTAGCTGTCTTCAGATATCTAAAGGAGAAGGATTGGGCTGCCACAAAGTGGAATGGGTTGTTTAGTAATGTAATGAATTTCCTTTCACTGGGTGTGATTCAAATCAGTTCTGGAATCTGTTAACTCAACCAAAGACAGAATTAGCTTTTGTGACTGCCATATCATATTGTTGACACATATTGAACCTTTAGTCCACTAAAATTCCTTAAGTATTTTAGACCATACCTCTTTTCTAGCCCTGGCCTCCCATTTTGAACTAGTGAAATTGATTTTTTGAACTCAAGTTTATGACTTAACATTGGTACCTCCTAAATGTTGTTTCATTAGATTTAGCCTGAAGTTCTAGCCTGTTGAGATCTCTTTTGGATGTTGTCATTCATTAAGTGAGCTGTAACTCCTGGTTCTGCATGGCCTATAGAATGGATGCAATGTGCCATCTGTATCTTTAATTCAAGTTAATTGTAGATACTAAACAGCAAATAGGACCAAACACACATTCCTGGAAAGGAGCTCTCCTTCTAGATCAACATCAAAACAATGACTACTTTTGAGTCCAACTACTCAATAGGTTCTGACCCACCTAATTATATTATTCCCTAAGCCAGCAGTCTCGAAATATTTTTTGTTCAGACATCCCTGTATTTAAACAAATGTGGACAAGGAATGGCTTTGATATGTGTATATTTGCTTATTTCTAAATTGGAGGCACATGATATAATACTGAAAGTTATATGCATTATCAAGCTTATTCAAAAATTGGGATGATCAGATGCAATCTTTCTTTGCCTGGACTGATTGGTTGATCACATATCCCTTTATTACTATTACTTTATTAAAATTACTAAGGGGTCAGGTCAAATTCCTTCCATTGAAAACCATGGTTAAGTGAACATCTCCCCCATGTTTTCCACAAAATAATGTAAGATACTTTCAAATATTTTGTTAGAATCTAGTGAGATAATATATGAGGCATTCATCTTATCTACCAGTTTCAAAATATGGCCATAAAAAGAATCAAGACTCATCTATTCTCAAGGGAGTCATGCTTTCTCTTTGTGACGATCACTTCTTTAAATTACTCAGTAACTATCCCTTTAAGTCAAGTCAACAAGTATTTTAATACCTACTATTTGCCAAGCATTGTGCTAAGTGTTGGCAATACATAGAAAGGAAGGAAATTTAAAAAAAAAAAACAGTCCTTGCTTTCATTCTAATGGGGAAGACGTGTAAACAATTACGTATAAAGAAGAAGCATCTAGGATATGTTGGAGATCATCTTAGATGGGGAAAAATACTTAAAATGAAAGTACTAGCATTAAGAGGCAGGAGAAAGAGGTGAGGTGGGACAGAACTTTAGGCGTTGGGGACGCCCAGGGAAAATAGGGAAAATACCCAAAGTGTCTTGTGTGGGAAACAAGCTGGAGGCCAATATCATTGGATCAAAGATTCCCATAACACCACACACATGTATACATGTCTATATATGCATATATGTATATATATATAGACACATATATATACACATATATACATACACATATACACATATAGTTAGTTATGCACATACTTTCTGGGGCTTGAGAACTGAATGACATTTTTGGGATTTGTAGTTCAGAGGAACAAGTATTCCACTCTCAGACGTGTGAGCTACTTCCAATTATTACCAACTTTGATCTAGAAAACAAAATTGATTCACACCCTAAATTTCTTAAAGACAAACACACACACACACACACACAGAGTTTGAGATACAGATTAAAAGGAAGGAGGGAGACTTGAGTACTTGAGCAGCAGCAGCAACAATGGGATCAACCTCTCCAATCCCACAAGGGGTTCAATGAACTGAGCTCAAAATAATCAATGGCACAGGGCAACAAATAAAAGAAGAAAAGGAAGGTTGAACTGCAGCAGAGAAAGGAAAGATGAAGAAAGGTAAGAGGCCCCTAAGAAACTTCAGAGCAGAAGTTATAGGTTGACAGCACCAGTCATACCCATTTTTTCAAGGACTGAGGGAAGTTCCAAAAAAAGTCTGCCTTTTTTCCCAACTTCCCCTCTCAGTGTTTGTTCAGAAACATATTCTGCTTACTTATTTCCATAAATGTTTCTGGTTATCTGAATTTTACTTCAACCGTAAAAAGAACAGGGTTCACTCAGAGATAAGCATAAATTTTAATTATGGCAGCCAGCCAAATCTCTATCTAAATGCTGGGAACTTTCCTGGGGGCTCTGAGCTACTGTGATTGTTCTCTTTGTTTGATATAAATAACATACAGCAAGAGAAGAGTAGATAACCTACACCTGAAAGGACATCATATTGTGACTGATTAAATCTCCAGAGACAAATTGAGTAGGGAGGAGAAGGCAGTGATGAAAGCTACCCAATTACACCTTCCATGGCATTTATTTCCACACAATCACCAGTGTTACATATGTTAGGACTTTGCCAGTAAGAGGAGTAAAGCTTACCGATCTGTAGCTTGTAAAGTGCAATTTCTTTCTTGTTCCCTTTCAGGTTTAAATCCTTTTTCAAAAACAGAAAAAGATTTCCACCCTTGTACCAACTCTTCCATTCTCCATGATCTTTCCTAGATCTCTGACAAAGGTTCAGCAATCACATCCACCAGTTCCTTGTGTACTTAAGGATAGGGTGCATCTTGACCAGATGCATTATTCATGTTGCCCAGGTGAATTCCTCAATGTGCTTTCCTTCTATCTTTTTCATTATCTTGAGTATATACTTACTTTTAGCCATTTCATCCCTTATCCTTTCCAAAGTCCAAAGATGACTCTCCTTGGGGAGAGGAAACCAAGGCAAAACAAAAATTGAGCATCTCTGCCTTCTCTGTCTGTCCAGCCATTATCTTCTCATCCACCTTGAGCAATGGTCCTAGTTCTTTGATTTTTCTTTTGTTGTCTCCTCCAACATGGATTTTAAAAAACATTTCCTGTTATATGTTGCTTTCATTTCCAGCTTCAGCTAATTCTGAGACTGGTCATTGAAAAATAAATCAACATCATCTAATTTTAGAGCTGCAAATAACTTTTGTGTCCATCTAGTTCAACTTCAAATGAACAAGTATCCTTATGCAGCATACTCAATAATGAAAGGAAGCTGATGTAGATGTTTAGGTCAGTGATGGTTTCTTGGAACCACAGGTGAGAACTGGTTGACAGGTAAACAGCAAATGTGGATAGCTAGCTTTATAAGGAGCTTGGCAAGCCTCACACCAGGGGTTCTATCCTTCCTGAACACCTCATACCTTCCATAGTGGCTATACCCCAGGTATAAATACACAAGTGATAAGAATCGAGGTGAGGGGGTGGAGATGTCTACTAACAATTGGAAAAATCAGGAAAGGCCTTATTAGGACTGGTTCTTGACCTGAGGCTTAAAGGACACTAGAATTCCAAGAGGTGGAGGTGAGGAAGAAGATTATTCTAGGTGTAGGTACAATTTGAATTAAAACAAAGAGATGACAGATTGAATATTACCTATGGGGAATAGCAAATAAGTCAATTTGACTGGAACATAGAAGTCATGAAAAGGATTGATATGCATTCAGCTTGGAAAAATATGTTGGAGACAAATTTTATTTTATTTTTTCAAAATATTTTTAATTAATTTATTTTTAGTTTTCAACATTCACTTCCATAAGATTTTAAGTTTCACTTTTTCTCCCCATCTCTTCCCTCCCCTCATTGATAATAGGCTCTACATACACATTCATATTAAACCTATTTCACATTACTCAAGGTGTAAAGAAGAATTAGAACCAATGGGAGAAAACATGAGAAAGAAGAAACAAACAAAAAAGAGACTAAATAATATGCTTTGATTTGCGTTGAGACCACTTAGTTCTTTTTCAGAAGAGGAGTCCAGAAAGAAGATGGGGAGGAATCAGTAGTGATAGAAAGAGGTCCTGAATGCATAAAAGAAGGGGTAACTGCTAGAGGGGGTTCCTAGGAAGTTGCAGTGGAATGGAATAACAGGCATAGGGGATGAAATAGTCCTGAGTGAATAGTAGGTATATATATTTTGTGAATAGAGGGAAGAGAGATTGGGTGATGATAATGAGAAGTTATGAGGAATGGAGTGAGGAAGCTAATGTCAGATGGTCTCAGTCTTCTCACTGAAGCTCGAATTTAGGAATCTGCTTGAAGAGTTGGGGATGGGAATGTATGTTGGGGAAAAAAGAGAAGACAAGATCTGAGTATGTAGGGAATTAGAGTGGAGGAGAATATAGAATATAAGCTTGCTGAGGCCAGAAGCTGTTTCATTTTTATTTTTTATCCCTAGCACCCAGGAGAGTGCCTGGCATGAATCAGGTACTTAGTTTTAAATTTTTGGTGATTGGTGAGTTGATTGATTGATTTGTTCCCAGGTAGCAACGAAGGCTCGGGATTTCATGTACTGAAGATGCATCTCTTGGAAATGGCTAGTGCTACTTGTCTGAGTCCTTATTTTTTCTTTTTTGGAAGTGAGAATGTAGCACCTCCTCTGTGTTACTCTTTAGTTCCCATTTAGGTCTCTATGGAGACAACTGCCTCAGATTCTAGGGGTAACCCTGTGAATCTCCATTGCCAAGACAATAGTTCAAAAGTCCCCACCAGTGTACTTTTCACCAACAATCAGTAGAAACAATGAGCTCTTAGTAAAAGAATTTACTAAAGTGGTATGTTAAAGACAATTGCTACAAAACATTATTTCCATCATCTTGGGACACATCTTCCCACAAATATATATGGTATCCATAGGAAGATGAGGCTCAAACTGAGAGTACAGTAGTAATGAGGCATACATGTAGAAGATACTATCCTAAAGACTATTTACAACTTCTAGTACTGCTGATCCTTCATGGAGTTCTCATAAAGCTCCCCTTTGGTTCAGTGTCTCTGCTGAGTGGGTTGCTCATCTGAGTTCCCACAGTCTTCTCTCCATGGTCTGACTGTATTGCAAGGGTTGGTTCTGTCTTGAGTTTATAACCAGCTCTCTTCTCTGCTGACAGAAATCAAGTTCCTTAAAAGCTGCTTTCCTCTTTGGGTGACTGTCTCTGCTTCTGGCTGGTTCAATGGATGTGGGGGGAAGAAGAAGAGAAACATTTGTCTGCTTCCATTGGCAGCTCCCAGGTCCTAATCTTTCCCATTCTAAAACATGAAATTTGCTCAGGGTTTAGCCATTCAAAGTACCCCAGGGGGAGGTTCATTTGTTTGGTCAGCTAATCCTGTTCCCTCTTTGACTCAACCAGAGAGTGTTCCAATCTCAGAAAAAAACTGCAAGGTGTAAAACCGTGTTAACACATTAAAACCTCAATCATGTGTGACTACATCAGCTGAACTGGGAGAAGGAATCACTTCCTTCTCCATTCAGGACAATAACCAACTGTGCCTTTTTCATCGGGCTGTGGTATTGCTGATTGTTCTCTCCCTAAACAGTGAACTACAAAATGGATGTTTCCGCAGGAATTCTAATTAGAGAAATAGGACTATTACTTTCATTCAGAAAATTTGAACTTCTGAAAAAGAATGGAACAGCATGGGGGCCACCACAGGAGGCACTCTGTTGGTGCGATATGGGCAACGCCTGGGGGCATTCAATAAATGCTTGTTGAATGAATGAATGAATTCATTTTTAAAAGCTCCCAGGTATATGCTTCCTATCGACAGAAATTGACTGAACATAAACACCATATTTAGAATCAGACTATGTCTATATTATGGCAAATGTTTTCTACAATGTGCATTTTTTCTTTTTACTAAAACTTGTTTTTAAGGCAAAAATTTATAGATACATGCGTATATATGCTCATCCACCTATAGAGATATCTGTATCTAGGTAGATATAGATATTACATATCTACACATAGATATTATATATCTAGATAGATAGATATGTATAGATTAGATAGATAAGGAGAGAGAAAGAGACATACATACATACATATATACATACACGTGTATTCAGATAGTATGTGGTACTTTGGACAAGTAACAGAAATTCTCAGTGCCTCCGGCAAGTCTCTAAACTATGAGTTACTGAAAAGGTGATGACCTCCATTGCAAGAGGGAATTTCCTCTCAAGAGAGTTCCCTATACCAATGAAATCATAGCAGCCCACACCCTATCTTGATATATTATATATTTGTGTACAAGGATGTGTATATCTGTATATAACGTTTGTGAACAAACATGTGTGTGTGTGAATGTGTATATATTATGCATATAACAGTTCCGATATTAAATGTAATGGCCAGTAGGGAGAGGGGAGAGAAAATCCTCGCCTCACTCCCAAGAGGTCAATAACTGGGTTATTTTCTGACTGTTGGCTTCTGCTTGGCTGGCTTATACTTCCTGTACTTTCAAGGTTCACACTAAGGTAGCCAGTGTTGTTATCTTACAGAGGGGTATTCAACTTTAGAAAAGGGATCCCAAGGTGTTAACAGTTTGTTAGTGTATTAACCCCTCATCATCTGTGAATACATCCTATGACTACCTCAGCAGAACTAAAGAGAATGGAACCAATCCCCAAGTAAACATTCCAGCTTGGAAACTGTAGAATTCTAGGATTTGAACAAGCAATAAATATTTGTTGAAATGAACAACACAAAATTTCTAAGACCCTACTACATGCAAAACACCTACTCTGTAGAGGAGATATGAAGTTTAAAGGAGAAGTAATCTTTGGCATCTTGGATCACAGTATATTAAAGGATAACACCATCACAGTCATGTGCATTACAGAATCCATCCTTCACATACCCACCAAACTGATATTCCTAAAATGCTCATCTAACCATGTAACTCATCTACCCTAGATACCTTATTGACTCCTTATTGTTTTTAAGTAAAAATAAAACTCCTCTATTTAGCACTGATCACCATTCAAAATCTGACATCTGTGTAGCCTTTCAGGCTATTTACACATTACTTCCCAAACTAATGTATATAGGATATTGCCTATATATGAAATTCCATCTCTCATCTCTGTAGTTTTGAACAAGCCATCTCCCATGCCTGGCATGTTTTCTCTGGAACAAATGTCTATCCTTGTAAGAAAAAATACCCTTTTCGTAATGTTGGTTGGTTATAAATCATGGAATGGTACACTCTCTGAACAATTAAAGTTAAAAACTACCCAAAAGAGAGATGCGTGCTGGTTGTGACTAGGTTGCAACTCATTAAAGACAAGGACTTTCGAAGTAGTACAAAGGATGTCGAGAACATGAAAGATGGATTGCTCAACAGCTACATTTAGGGAAAATTGATGCCCAGTTCATGGACTCTATTGCTAAGCATTCAATGTCAAGAGATCCAAAGGATGGCTTCCAGCAGAGTGGGGTGATACCCTATGGAGGATTAGTGGAGAAGATGGGTCAGGATCATATGGGCCTGATGGATCTGGATTAATCTTTGTTGATCACAGAGCCCCATGCTAGTAAAAGACATGGAGTCTGCCCTAAAGGGGCTTTTATTCTAGAAAAGCAGATGAAAACATAATTGACAATTTTGGGAGAAAATGTGTGCTCTTGACTTTCAATGCTATTATTATTTGTAGAACAGATAAGCTAGTATGGGCTCTAATATCTAGGGGAGGCTTCAGAGAGAAAGTGAAGATGAATATGGGCCTTGAAGGCCAGCTCAGATTTGAATAACAGTTTATATTTATGTCTGAAGAGCAGCCTGAAATAGTGGAAATAAATTCCTCATTTGAGTGCCCAGAAAAGGCTCTTGGGTTTGAAGACAGAGTACTAGGATCTGAGTCCTGCCTCTTTCACTTGCCATCTTGGGGGTACTTTCTTCGCATTAGAGCCTCAGTTTCTACATCTGTCCAATATGGACTTAATAATACCTTACGGTGCCTACCTCTTGGAGATCTTGTATTTTCTTGAGTTTTCAAAGATCTATCCAGTCCTGAGATCAGATGACTATATCTCAATTCAAATACTAGTTACTGGACCTGAGCAAATTGTTTCGTCAATCAAGTGATAAGTATCTATGAGGTACAGTTACTGTTCTGGGTGGGTTCTGTGCATACAAAGACAAAAATGGAACAGGCCTGTTTTCTAAATGTTTATATTCTATTATTATTCTATGATATTAGGGGAGATAATATAAGAATATTCAGAAAAGATACACACTAAGAGATTTGTTTGTTGTGTTTTGGTTTGGTTTTGGTGGGGAGGAAAGCAAATCAGCTCGGAGCTACCAGAAAGGCTCTAAAAGGTGGCACATTTATTTGAGCCTGTTTCCTCCTTTGTGCAATGGCAAAAATCATGTATGCACTCTCTACCTCACAGACCTGCTATAAGAAAATTGCTCTCTGAATGTGAACTGTTATATAGCACTGATAATCACACATACATTTCTGTCCTGGGGAATCTCCCAAAGTCTCACAATAATTGTGTGAGCTCAGTAAGCAGAATGACAATTAATATGACCATTTCACAGGTAAAAAAACTGAGACTCCATAAATGACTTTACACAAGGTGGAGTGTAGTAAGGGACCTAGTAAGGGTCATAGCTAGGATTAGGGCCCAGGGCTTCTAACTCTGATTCTGGTGTTCTTCCTCCTTCAGTTTGGAATCACTATGCAAAGAGGAGGAAGGAAACTATTCAGGGGAAGCGTTGGTGTGAGCATTGGTCTAGGAGTAGAAATAAACCTCCTCTTTGGGGACCTAATTGAAGTATGGAAACTGAGTTGGGGAACTGTGGAAAATAAAACCCTAATACGTACCTAAGGTATCACAAAACTGGAATGTCCTCACTCCTCACCCCTTTGAGAATTTATTTGAACTAGTAGAGTGTCTCTCATCTGAGATTGTTTTCCTTAAAAATACAAGTGCAAAGTCTGCCTTCACAGACACAGAGCAGGGCAGGGGAGCCTACAAGCAATTTTATTTTGTGCACAATGTCTACTAGCAGAGAAATACAAACAGCACTAGGTCCTCCCCAGCTCCAAGGCCTGTCTCCAGTTGCCATGGCAATGAAGCTACTGAGCAGTGGACATATTGATTGTAGGTCTCTGAAAGCCCAGGCCATGGCCCCAGTTTACATGATGCTGAAACCAGAGCTTTAACTAGCATGTGGTGAATGGTTTTCTCCCAGGATGCCAATATGGGAGGGAATCATGGCTCATCCCACAGTCACTGGGCAGCTGGCAGTACAACGGATAGCAACTATTTTCTCTGGGGTCTTATGTGACACTCCACTACCCTTCTTCCCCCAACTCCTCCTCCAACCGAATGTCTTCTTGGGCATGTTCTTAGCATTTTCTGTGTCCTGGACTGTTTGGCAGTCTGATGAAGTGTATTCATTCATTCTCAAAGCAGAGCTTTGAAATACATTAAATAAAATATGTAGTCATGAAGCGAACCAATTATAGTAAAATATAGCTATCACAATATATTCAAAAATCAGTTTATGGGCCCCATGTTAAAACTCCATTCTCTAGGCATGGTTATTGCTGGTTGGGTGTAGGGTGTGTTCAGGGAAGTCCAGTATCTCTGCTGTGAGGGCTGCCAAACCCTTTGCTGGACAGTTTTTCACCTTTGGTGAATACCTAATCCACCTAACTCTCAGCTGTGGCTCTATAGCATGCCCAGCGGTCACACCCTGGTAGACATGCAAAACCATATTGAAGGCTCTCAAACCCATTGGTGAGTTGTTGGGGGTGTCTACCCCAAACATGTGAAGACTTTCCCTTGTGGAATGAGTGGATAAGAACAGTTTGTTCCAATGGCCATGAAGGTGGCTGAAGCAGGTGCTGTGGAGTGCTTAGAGCTCAGTTAGACACCAAAGACCAGGGTTATCCACTGCATCCTGAATCATCACCAGTCATTTTGACTCTGGCCTGCCACTAGACTGTGACAGCTCTGGAAGAGAGAATGGGGCTGATGACTTCATGTAATTCTGCCTCATTTAAATCCAACTTATAATGAATCAAAAGATATCACCCAGACCATTTTACTTATCTCAAAGTCCCGTAGTGAGAGGCAAGTAATGAATCAGCAGGTGTGGATACACTGGGAGGTGTAGCCACAACCCTGCACACAGGCAGCTCAGGCCATAGGGTCATCATCTCACTGGAAGCATCAGTGGTATTGGCAGCTTTCTAGTGCCTAAGGAGCCTTTTAAGGACTATACTGCTCACCTCCTGGTGTGAGGAAGGGCTAGAAAAGGTTCCCTAAAAGATGTCTAGTTACCCAACACTGGCCTATTTACCATGGAAGGCAAGGATCCCACCCTGCACTTAAAACACAAAATAAATGTACAAAAACTTCTGCAAAAATGATTCCACTCACCATCATTACATGGAATGTGCGCATATGTGCAGACAACACAAAATCCAATAGAACTGAAAGATGAGCAGCGCTTGCTGTGAGAGAACTCAGCAGGTATCACATACAAATTCCAGCCCTGAGTGAAACAAGGCTGGCAAATGAAGGCCAGTATACTGAAGTGAGAGCTGGATACACATTTTTCTAGAGCGGCTACAGAACAGAATCTGTACACAATGTTCATCAATCTGACCAAGGTCTTTGATACTGCCAGTCATGAAGGCTTATGGAAAGTTATGTCAAAATTTGGTTGCCCAGAAAAGTTCATCAGCATTGTACAACAATTTCATGATGGTGTGCTCATGTGGGTTTTAGGTAATGGATGATTCTCTGAAGCTTTTCTAATCACCAATAGAGTCAACAAGGCTGTGTGCTTGCTCCCATGCTTTTCAGCATGATGTTCTCAGCAATGTTGTCAGATGCCTTCAATGAGGACAAACATGGCATCAAAGTCAGTGCCTATGGTAGAACATTCTGAGCCCATATCAGTCTGATCAGTGGCCATCAAACACACAGCAACTTGACTCTTACATAGTGATGTCATCTTAGTCCTCTTTGAGAAGGAAGGACTAGAGCCAACCAACCAACCTTTGCTAGTTAAAACACTACTTAGACCCATGAGGTTTTAGGATGGCCTTCTTAGGTTGAGATGCAAGTCAATAAGCCAATACTAAACATCTCTGAAGTACCAAGCACAAGTAAAAAGGATATGAATGTCATTTCACATTCATATTAAAGTCTCTGATGGACCCTTCTGTCATTCAGTGTGTTAACATTGAATGAAAGGGATAATGCTTGGAGTCCAAAGATCTGGTTTCCAGTCCCGTTTCTGAAACGTACTAGCTGTATGACCCTTGGAAAGTCTGTTAATCCCACCTCAACTGTAAAATGGAGATTGAAAGACCCGCAGTGCATGATTTCTCACCAGAATCACAGGATTTCAGAACAGGAAAGAAACTTAGGGCCTTCTATTCATAGTACTAAAGGTGGAAGAGCCCTTAGTGGTCACTTAATCCAAAGCCTCCACTTTTAAAGGGAGGAAACAGAAGACAGGATTGTAGAACCATAGACCGTAAAATTGTAGGTTTAGACCTGGAAGGGACTTAGATGCCACTGGATCTGATTTTCTCATTTTCAAAATGAGGAAACTGAGCACAGGACAGTAAAGTGCCTTGCATGGTCTCACATAACTGATAAGTATTAGAGGCAGCATTTGAACTCCAGTCCTGCAGATCTTTTTTGCTAAAGATCTCAAGATGTTCCCCCTTAGGTAGGATACAGTTTTTGCTGGGCTCCTTGCACAATCCTTAAAGGTGTCTTTCTTCGGTATGTTTAGTTTGTCCTGGGCTCCCAATACAGACCCTTCTACCAGTAAATCCCCTCCCCCCCATCGTGTCATCCTGGCAACACTGCTAAGATGTCAAACCCTCCAACCCTTCAGATTTCACAAGGTTATCCTCTGGTGGGAGGACCTACCATCTGCAAGAGGCCTTTCCTTAATGCTAAAGTGTTTCCTTTGATACAGACTTCATCTACCCTGTATATATCTTATACGTATATAGTTGTTTCCTTGTTGTCTCCTTCATTAAAATGCAGGCTCCTTGAAGTCAAGGGACTGGGTTTTTTTTTGTTTTTGTTTTTGCCTTTTTTTTTGTATCTCTGGAACTTAGCTCAGCTTCTGGAACATAGTAAATGCTTGTTGATTGATTGGCAAGAATAGGAATGAGAGATGGGTTTCTCCTCCATCTTCCTAATCTTTTCCCTCCTAGGGTCTCTCTTTTTAGAAGCCAGATCCTCAAGTGCTAGGAGAACTGATTTGCTATCTTATAAGAGGACCTCAGAGTAGGAACAATCAGCCAATCTAAATATTCCTTCTGACCTGTGTCATTTCACTTAATCCAATGACCTTCATTCCTTTCAAACTGTTAAAGGACCTTTTTCTTGTTAAAATGTCTTTGGTTGATTGGTCTAAGCCTTGTTCACACGTAGCTCATACCTTTGGTTATATTAAAGATGCTCTCACCTAATAAAGGTATGGAACTAGAGTATTTTGTTAGTTACTTCAGGTGAGGAGGGTGATTATTTGATTGATTCACTTGGCTCCCCACTCCCTTTACCTTTATAATCATCTATAATTTCATTATTGAGAAAATTCCCTTTACCCAAGCAGATCAGCAAGCCACTTCTATAGTCTCAGAGTTGCTGAGGGCATTGAAATATTAAATATCTCGCCCAGGACCAGTGACTTCTTCAGTCAATGTCTGTGGTGGGACTTGAATTCAGGTCTTCTTGACTCCAGGGTTCGCTATTTTTCTGCCATGCCTATCTATCTATCCATCTATCCATCCATCCATCCATCCATCTCTATGTTTATATATATATATATATATATATATATGTATATATACACATACATATACACACAGATATATTATATTTCCACATCGGGGAGAAGTCTAGAACAATCAAAATCCCTGGGCCACTTCCCAAATGCCCTCTGCCTACTGTCATCCTTGAATGCAAATGGAAGGTGTGTTCATTAGTATTCCCTTACATGTCACATTAGGCTACTGGATCCTGAGGTGTGGGAGGGGTAGGAGCAGGGATTGGGTGCTCTGGAGAGGGACATGAAAATCAAAGGGTCCTGGATATGTCCGCTAAGAGGGAGTGGATCTTGGGCAGTTGGTGGGGAGGTGAGAAGTATGTCCCTTGGACTGTGATGTTGCCATCTGGGATACTGCCAAGGGGACTTGCTCTCTGGAGACAGCACATTTGTCTGTGATTTGGGGGTAAGAAAGGCAATGGAACAAAGGGAGACAAGTCAGAGGAGCTGAAAGGCTTGTGTTTATTGTGAAGAGATAAATAATGCATCACACCTGCTGCTTTCCACCTGATGGCTTTTAATCTTAGCAGTGACAGAGATTCGCCTTGTTTCAGCTTTCCAGTAGGGGAGGTTTTTGCAAGCTTGTTGAGTCTACCTCAAAGCCATGTTTATGTAACAGATCAGTTCAGCCATTAGAATTACAGGTAACTCAGGGTCTGAAGAATGAAAGCAGCAGGCACATCTGCTCAAGGAATCAGAATTCAATATCATTTGGGCCTCATTCCTCCAGTCTAAAGTTTCAGATCAGTATCATAAACTAGAGAATAGTCGAGAAAACAGAGACTTTTGAGCATCCAATGCCTGAGCTAGAAGGATTTTAGAATAGAGAATGTTAGAGCTGGGAGCTAGACTTTAGAGCAGGGAAGAAGCTTAGAACAGGGAATGTCAGAATTGGGAGAAGCTTAAGAAAATAGAATTCAAGAGGCAGGAAGGATTTTGTTGTTAGTTCTTGATGAGACTAGTGATTTCATTGGTGTAGGGGGAACCTGGGGAGTAAATTCCTATACCAACTTAAGGCAGCACTTTCTTTGCAACCTACAGTCTTGTTTGGGGGCACTGAGCAGTTAAGTGGCTTGCTCCTGTAAAGAAATAAATTCTTGCTCTTGTGACACTAAGTGACCCCAAGAGTATGTGCCAGAAGTAAAACCTTCATGGAGCTCTTCCAGAGCATGTATCCAGTTCTCTGCCCATTACTCCACATTGCCTCAGGACATAAAATGTTAACACACTGAATGACAGAAGGGTCCATCAGAGAGTTTAAGAGATGGAAGAGACCCAGACACCATTAGTCTAAGTTATTTTTATCCCCAACAGCAACCCCAACAGGTGGTCATCAACTCTTCCTGAAGACCTAAGGCAGCCTCTGAGGAAAAAAAAGTGAGGTCAAAAATGTTTTTTGAGAGAGTAAATTTAAAGGGTTCAGAGGAGGGAGAAGTGGAGTATAATAGTCTAACATCTTGAAGGGGAAATTAGCCTATGAAGGATGGGAAGCTCTCAAAAATGAAGTCTAAAAACTCAATCAGAAATGATTTTCATAAGGATAGAAAATGGCCACTCAATTCAGAGACTGGGATGAATTGGGAGCTCATAAATCATTTCATTTTAAAAGGACACATGTTGAAGTAACATGAAAGGAAAAATAACTGAAGGTAAGGCAAAAGAGTAGTATTCTGGGAGACTGAGTCAGTGTTCTTTATCATTTGAGATTGGTCATTATATTGACTAGAGATTTTAGGGCTTTCAAAATTGTTCATTATTGTAGTATCAATACTCTATCAAGTCTTCTCCTGGTTCTTCTCACTTTGTTTTCCATTCATTCATATAAATCCTCCCAATTCTTTGAACCTGTCCTCTTCATGTTTTCTTATGGCACAGTAGTATTCTATTACATTCATATTAATGACATAGTTTTGACGTGACTAATGCAGGAATTTGTTTCAATTGATTATGGGTATTTGTGATAAATACTTTGTTTTTATTTTTCAATGGGCAAGATTAAGAGAAAAAGAAAATTTAAAAAATAGTTAATTAAAAAAATAATTAAAACAAAATCTCAATGCTAGAAGGGACCTCAAAGTCAACGAGCTAATAAGTGATCATCCAACCACCACTTGAAGAATTCAGTGACTGTGTATTTGCCACCTCTTGGGGCAGACCTCTCCACTTCAGGATAACTGTACTCTTTAACAAGTTTTTCTTGACATCAAGTCAAAATCTGCTTCTATTCTTGATCTTAGGTCTGTCCTCTGAGGCCAAGCAAAATAAGACTAATCTATCTTGCATGTAACACATCTTTCCCAAGTCTCCTGCTTTCCATCCAGGCCAAATCCCTCTACTTCCTTCAACTGAGCCTCAGATATCAAAGATTTGAGTCACTTCACCATGCTGGATGCTCTTTTGTGGATGGCCATAACTGTGCAATAAACCCAATGTCATCCACACTCGGCAGTATCAGGAGGACCTCACCACCCTTACTTATCCCTGTACCATTTGGCCTCCTTGCAGAATATCTTCCTGAATGTGACAAACACCCTTGTTATGCACATGTCTCCATGCATGCTTCCTCACTTGATATTGACAATCAAAGGCTCATGGAATAAAGTTAGCCCCATGATTATGTTTTATAAACTAACTAGGGCATGAGAACTCTTTGGAGGAAGAGAAATTTGAAAGCTGCATTTTGTTCTACCAAGTCAGATGCTCTTAAAAAACCCAGAAAAAATGGTAAATATAGTGGGATCTTATATTCTTTTCCTGAATGTGGGACAGTGGAGATGATTCTGGATTTGGAGCCAGAAAAATATGGGCTCAGATTCCACTGCTGATGTGGACTAGCTGTGGGAATTTAAGCAAGTATCTCGACTTCTCTCAGCCTCAGTTTCCTTGGCTGTAAAATTAGCTTGAACAGGATGAACTCTAAGGTCTTTTCCAGCTCTCCAACTTTGATCTTAAGATCAATCGCTCCATTAGGAAGCTGTGAAGATATGGACTGCTGGGGATAATAATCGGTGAAAGCCTGCTTCTTCCTTTCTCGTATTTTCATCAAGGATATTCTCAATCGAAGCATGTCTACATCATTCTCATAAAGATTTTATAGAGATGAAAAAGATGAGAACAAATTTATAGACTCAGGTCAGTAGCTACTGACATTTTCTCTTGATTGTCTTTTAGGGGGAAAAGAATACTGTCCTTGATATTTTTCTACAAATGTTTGGTATCTTTCTCTCCTTTGGCTGTCTTGAAAATCAGTTCTTTGATGACTCAGAAATGTACTAGTGACTTCTTCCATGTATACATGACTTGATCCAGACATTTTTCCTCACTTCATCTTCTTATAAACAATCTCTATTTCTTGAAGAAGATCAGAGGCATTAAAGTTGAAATATGTTAATGTGACAAATGGAAATCCTTGTTGTACTCGATGTGGGATGAACCTTGATTTACTTCTTCAAGGAAAATATGTGTGTTGTCCTTCCATTTGGTTGTAACTACTTCTGGCTTTGGGTTTCATTTATAGCAAGGTTGTCAGTATCTGTATACTTAACTTCCTGCAATAGTGTGTCAACCGACTTGTGACTCACTGGACAAGGATCTCACATTTACAGGATCAGCAATTAAATTTGAATGTATAGATATTTTAAAAACCATTCACTGTATCTTCTACCCCCCTTTCCACTACTCTGTCACCTTCTTTGTAGAAATTCAAGGGACTGGCACATGACTGAGTACTACTTTGTATTCTTGCTTTCAAGAGCAACTGAAAGATTCACCACCTAGTATATTTCCCTTTCAGTGATGAATCTTTCCATCCTTTGTGACTCTGGTCCTTGAATGGGAGACCCAAACACTTACTGGGACTATACTCAATCATTTAATTAGTCAATTAGAAAACATTTATTAAGCACTGACTGCATGTTAAGCACTGTGCTTGTTACTGGGGATACAATTGAAACAATCTACTTGTCTCTCCCATTAAAATGTAAAGTCTTGCAGAGCAGAGCTAAGAGGGTGTACATTCCAGCCATGTGGGATGGCCAATGCAAGTCGATGGAGTTGAGAGGTACAGTGTTGTGTATGAGAAGAAAGATGGCCAGTTTGACTGAAACCCAGAACAGAGAAGAGAGTCATGTACAACAAATCTGAAAAGCTATTTGGTGCTAAATTGTGAAAGGCTTTAAGAACTAAATAAGAAGAGTTTCTATTTTATTATAGAAGCTACAGGATGCTGCTGGAGGTTATGGATCAAGGGAATAACATGGTCAGATCTGTGCTTAGAAAAGTGCTGGTAGGACTGTGTAGAATGGTCCCGAGAGGTGAAAGACTTCAGTCAGGGAGAACGATTAGGAGGCTGGTGCAATAATATAGATGAAAAGAGATGAGGACCTGGACTATGGTGGGTCCTATGTAAGTGTGGAGGAATCTGATGTGAGATTCTATGAAGGCAGAAATGGCCAGCTTTGACAACTGATGGGATAAACAGAGTGAGGACTTGAGAATAACGCTGATGTTACAAACTGGGAGCCAAGAAGGATGGTGATGCCTTTGATAAGTATAGAGAAATTGGGGAGAAGGAAAGGTTTGAGGGGAAGTATAATGAATGAAGGTTTGGACACATGAAATTTAAGAAACCAGCTTGATAAGACCTAATGGACCTTGCTCTCAGCTGGAACAGCCTCTGAGAACTGGGGTTGTCTCCATTTTGTGATCAGATATCAGAGCGGGTCTTTTCTGGAGATAAGTGAGTAAATGAATCACACTGTGAGACTGTGAATTCAGATATTAGTAGCCCAGTTTTACAAATGAGGAAACTGACATTATAGTGCTTCAAAGTATAGAAAGTACTTCCTCACAACAGACCTATGAAATTGGCAACGAGAGTATCTAGTCCAATTGTACAGATTGTTGGGAAGTTGTTTTTTTTATTTTTAAACACAGTTTTAGACTTACTAGATTATTTGTTCACAGTCCTAAAGCCAGGAATCGTGCAAACCTGAATAGAGGTTGTCTGACTTCAAGCCTGATACTCTTCCCACCACCCTCTAACTGTACCCTCCCCCCTTGCCCCATATACACATCATGATTGGTCATGCATGTTTGGAGTTTGGACTAAATTGAAAAAGAAATCACCTATGCTCTCTTCGTGCTCATTAGATGTGGGATATGACTAATGAAGAGGCAAAAACAACTGAACAATGAACATTTCCTAACACCAAACCCAGAACACTATCCTTTTCACCACCTCGCTGTTCAGTACATTTTTGTTGATTGATTGAATTCTGGGCACCCTCTATAGACATATAGATATAGATAAGAATCAGATCTATTCCTTAGAAAGAAGGCCTGATTGCATGTGCAGTATGGATTGAAGGGGAAACTGACTGTGGGGGTGAGAAGTTTGTAGGGCTATTGAAATGTTCTATAGCAGTGATTGAACCTTGCTTCAACCATTCAAGGAATGACTCAGTAATACTAAAAACGATAGCTAGCCTTTGTGGAGTACTTTACATGTGCTATCTCATTTGATACTCACAATAGCCCTGAAAGGGAGGTTATATTATTATACCCATTTTATAGAGGAGGAAACTGAGGTTGAAAGAGGTTAAGTGATTTAACCAGTCACATTGTAAGTGTCTGAGGATGGATTTGAATTTAGGTTGTTCTGGCACCAACTCCCACACTCTATCCATTTTGCCAGTTAATTGCCTAGTAGAATTTCAAGCATCCCAAACACACTTCAGGGACAGATACTGGTAAAGTATTAACAACGAGTAAAACAGCATTTGCTCAGTGCTTACTATATCCCAAGCACTGTACTCTTCACTGAAGATGCAAATACAAAAAAACAAAAGAAGGTCTCTGCTCTCAAGGAGATTTCACTTTAGTGTGGAAAACAATGCACAAGGGGAAGCAGTGATCACAGAGGACTATTAATAGTGATCAAAAAACTTACAAGGAAGGCAGGACGTTAAGTGTGGCTAAAGGAGAGTAGATTGATACAACCCATCCAGGAACAATGACCAGTTTAATTGGATCAGGGTTTATGGTTTCAGAACTACTGGGAGAGGAAGGAATAGAAAAAAGTGGCAAGAAAGATGGCAAGAGGACATGGCAGGAGGGTTGAGATTGAAATGTATGGCCAAGTCTCCCAATCAGGAGAATGAGGTTCCAGGTAAAAATTTCCCTAGGATAGGGGAATTTTTCATTCATGGTCAAATAATATTATGACAGTAGTTGCGCACTCCGCCACTAGTACCACCCCTATGAGTGGCCAACCTCTACCAGGACATGAGAACCTTTGTTCTCTTAGGCAGAGCTAAGTCTTTACTTTGCCATTAATTAACTAGCTGTGTGACCTGGGGCAAGTTGCTTCTCCTTTCTAGGATTCAGTTTACTTGCCTTCTAAATGAAGGAATTGAATTCGATGATTTCCAAGGTCCTTTTCAGTCCTAATATTCTTTGTTATAACATTATACATCTGAAGTCTCTGAAGGCTCTGACATTCTCTGTCCTAAGGTCCCCTCCAAGCTCTGACATTCTGTGTGCTGAGATCCCTTGTAATGGAAATTCTTTGTTCTCAGATCCCTTTGAACCCTACCCTTATTTCTACTAACATGCTTTGTTCCAAAGTCCACCCTATCTCCCACCCACTCTGTACCAACCAAGTGTGGGCTGTATGATGTTTGTTTGAACTGACAGCATGTTATAGCCCATCCACCGACCTTTTGTGAATCGAATTACAGAACAGAAGCCTCCTAACTCAATTAATCAGCTGGTAACAACTTTAATTCAGAGACACTCCAGTACACCATTTACCTCAGTAATCACTCGAGTTTCTGCCAGGGAGCACATCTCACTCACTTTTGTTTATAACTGTTGAAATATTTTTAATCAAAATAATTAAATATGCTAAGTTTCCCTCAATTAGTAATACATTAAAAATTAAAAGTGCTTAAATGAAGGCTGGCAGAAAAAAAAAAAGCCCTTTGCCTGGAGCTCAGTGCTGGTACTTAACCAGTTCCCTCCTCCTGGAGCTGAGTCTCTCGGATCTGATTCAGGCACTTCAGAATGGTGGTTTTTCCTCATCCAGGATTTTTCCAAACAATAGCACAAAACATTTTAGTGCTTTTATGGATCTACCCAGCAACCCCTGCCATGAGGGAAGGAGAGGGAGCTTGGGAGCTTTCTCAGCTGTTGAGCTATGTGACCTTAGCAAGCTATCACCTCTCTCTGGGCCTTCATTTCTAGATCTATCAGATGTGGAGATTCAATGAAGTGTTCTCAAATGTATCATCCAGCTTCCCAATTGTACAGTACTCTAAAAAAGGGGAAGTGTGATAGAAACACCAGCAAGAGCTAGCCTTGCAGTTAGGAGAGCGGAGAGATGTGTGCAGATCTTGGTCGTGACACTGCTTAGCTAAGAGACTGTGGGCAAGTGACTATCTCTGTCGGTACAGTTTCCTCATTTATAAAATGGAGAGAATGATCTTTTTTCTTTCCGGAATTTATTTATTTTTAGTTTTCAACATTCATTTCCACAAGATTTTGAGTTCCAAATTTTCTTCCCATCTCTCCCTTCCTGCCACCCCAAGATAGCAAGCTTACTGAATACCCCTTACCCAATATATCCCCGCATCCTTCCTTACTCCCTTACCCCTTCCTTTCTTGTAGGATAAGATAGATTTCTTTACCCCACTGCCTGTATAGGATAACGATATTTGAAAGTACCTACCTCACAGGGGTCCATACTCTCTCAACAGTCTCACCAACTCCCATGGATTCAGCTCTCATCTTTATGCAGATGTCTCCCAAATAAATGACCAACATTTATTAAGTATCCATTAAGTACTAGGCACTGGGAAAAGGGGAGCAGCTAGATAGCTCATTGATAAAGTGCTAGACCTGGAGTCAGGAAGACCTGAGTTCAAAATCTATCCTCAGACACTTACCAGCTGTGTGACCCTGGGCAAGTCACTTAACCCTGTTTGCCTCAGTTTTTTTCACCTGTAAAATGAACTGGAGAAAGAAATGGCAAACGACTCCAGTATATCTACCAAGAAAACCCCAAATGGGGTCACAAAGAATTGGACATGACTGAAAAGTAAGTGAACAACAACTGGAAAAAAGACTAGGGACACAAACGTGAAGGTGAGACAGGGCCTGTTCTCATTGAACTTACATTCTCCTAGGGCGGTGGTTCTCAACCTGTGGGTCGCGACCCCTTTGGGGATCAAACAACCCTTTCACATCTTTCCAATGGTCTTAGGAACTGAGATACCGCTCCTCTATCCCTCTCCAGCAGATCAGCCCACAGGCAGATACGCCCACATATGAGTATAAAAGGGTTGTGGCATTAGGAAGGTTGAGAACCCCTGTACTAGGGGAAGACATTTTCATAGATAAATACAAGATACATGAAAAATACAGTGTGATGCTGAGGAGATCACTGGCAGCTCAGGCAATCAGGACCGTAGGAGATAATTCAACGGAGACGTGAAAGAGGCTTGGGGTTTGAAAAGGCAGAGATGGGGAGAGAATTCCAGGCATAGGGGATGGCCTGGACTTAGGTGGAAGAAGGGACAAGTGTACTAGAAGGGCCAAGCAGGTCACACTGTCGACTGTGTGAGAAGGAGTAATTTGAAATTATTCTAGAAAGATAGGGAAAGGCCTTAGGCCAAAAAGGCCATGGCCTTCCATTGCATCCAGGGCAATCACCAGTCATCTTGACCTTTCTCTTTCCACTGGACTCTGATGACTTTGAAGGAGAGAGTGAGGCTGGTGACTTTGCACAGCTCTGCCTCACTTAAACCCAATTCACTTACAAGTCAAAACATTACCTTCTGGATGTCATTGGTCCCCTTTGAGAATGAAGGATGGACAACAGCAACAGATAGGTTAGAACCATACTGTGAAGGGCATTGAATGATAAACAGAAAAGTTTATGTTTCAGTGTGAGGCAATGGGAAACCCAAATCTACACATCAAGCCCCCTTCTCTATCCTGAGCTCCACTCCCCAATATCCAAATTCCTATTAAATATCTCTACTTAGGCAAACAAGGTAAAGTGATTTGCCCAGGGTCACATGACTAGTAAGTATCTGAGGCTGGATTTGAACTCAGGAAGAGGAGTTTTCCTGATTTCAGGCCTAGCATTCTGCACACTACGGTGCCCCACTAGCTGCCTGATTTTTTTTTTTTTTAATATTAAGCTTCAGTCTCCTCCCAATTCTCTGCATTGACCTTAGGATAAAATACAAACTCCTGTTTGGCATCTCAAACCCTTCACAGTTTGGCTCCAGATTTTCTGTCCAGCCTGATCACGCATCATGGACTCTGTGCTCGGCAAACTGGACTACTTGTTTGTTTGTTTTTTTCCCTATACATGACACCCCATCTCCCACCTCCAGGTCTTTGTATATAATCTGTTACCTATATCTATAATGCTGTCCTTCTCTCTACTTCTTGGAGTCCCCTCAAGACTCAAATGAAATATCCTTTCCAAGAGTCCTTTCCTGATTCCATGAGTTGTTAGGGACTCACCAGATCACTTAATATTTATTTGGTATCTATCCTGTATTTGCTCCTCTGAGAATGCATTACATATCTTCCCTCATCCCGGTAGAAGACAGAGGGCCAGGGGTTTTCTCAATTTTGTCTTTTTATCCCCAGTTCTAGCACAGATGTTTAATCAATGCTTGTTGATGGATTGAAATTGAAATGAGATAATATATTAAAGTATTTTTGTTAAGGGGTAGCTAGGTGATGCAATGGATAGAGTACCAGGCCTGGTGTCAGGAAGACCTGAGTTCAAATATGACCTCAGACACATCTTACTAGCTGTGTGACCCTGGGCAAGCTTTTTAATTTGTTTGTCTCAGTCTCCTCATATGTCAAACGAGCTGGAGAAGGAAATGGCAAACCACTTCTCTGTCTTTAACAAGAAAACCCCAAAGGGAGTCGTTGGGAGTCAGACATAAGTGAAAATGACCAGATGACAACTTTTATCAAGTATTAAGCATTGATTACATGTCAGACACAAGGAGGGGTGCTGGAGATATAATGACAAAAGTGAAACAGGCCCTGCCTTCAAGGAGCTTACATTCCATAAGAGATAAAGTTTTCTCATTCATAGAACAAAGAAACGGAGCCAAATTATCTTCGTTTTCCCTTTCAGGTAAATCACTCTGTGATTCTAATACCCCTCATGTTACAGATGCTGAAACTATGGCCCAGAAAGGGGAAGGGGCTCCCCCAAAGTCATAGAAGTAGTAAGTGGCCAGATCTTGGGTTGAAACTTAGGTTTTCTGATACTAAATTCAATGCTATTTCGATTACATCGTGGAAGACTTGAACTTGGAGCAAGGAGATTCAGATTCTCTTCTTGGTTGTGGCACAGCCTAGCTGAGTAACCTTGGGCAAATCATTTCCTTTCTCTGGCTCCAGTTTTCTCCTCTGCCAAATGAGAAGGTTGAGCTTAGTAACCTCCATGACTCCTTCTCACAATCTAGGACTCACACAGCTTGTAAGTTTCTGATATGGGATTCAAACCCAGTTCTTCCTGACTCCAAGGGCAGGACTATGCACCACACCATACTACCTCTCAGTTTCCATCAATTGTTCCAACTCGTGCTCTCTAGCCTGAACCAACAAAGTCTACTCCTATTTTCAAATGATAGCCTTCGGATTCTTGAAGATCCCCTTCACGTTTCTGTAGAAATTCCCTCTTCTTTAACTTAAATGTCCCTAATTCATAAAGCTGGTTCTCATATACCATAATATTGAGTCCTGTGAAAAATCATTCTGGAAAGTAATTCAACCATTTTAGTATAAGAATATAAAGGCTTTCATTTTGAGTCACTCAGTCAGTCAGTCAACAAGCATTTACTAAGGACCTACTATATGCCAGGCACCATGCTAAGGGCTGGAGATTAAAATAAAAAGGCACAGAGATCCTGCCCTCAAAGAGCTTACAGTCCAATGGGGGAGATAACAGATAAAAAAAAAAAAAACTATGTTCATATAAAGTATATACCCAGTAGACACAAGGTAATCTTTAGGGGAAGTAGAGCCAGGAATGGCCTCCTGAAAGAGGTGTGGTTTGAGTTAAGTCCTGAAGGAGGCCAGTGAAGGTAAGAGTCAGAGGTTAGGAGGAAGAGTGTTCCAGGCTTAGGGCACAGCCAGGACAAAAGCATGGAGTCAGGAGATGGAACATGGTATTGTGTTGGTAATGGAATTTGGAGATGCCCCTGTATTGGCTTGGTTTTTGGGTTGAGTGTTAAAACCCAGAGCTTGTGAATCCCACTTGTGGGATGGACTTGTTGATGTGAAGAGAGAGGGCTGAACTGGGAGGAGCCATGAATTGGGAGAGAGGCCCAAGCCTAGAGAAGGCCAGAAGGACTTTGGGAGAGCAGTATCCAGTATTGTGGAGCCTGAGTTTCTGAGAGAAAGAAAGGGAGGGGTTGTGATGGGTAGCCAAAAGAAAAAAGAAAAAGAAGAGAGCCATTGATGCATTTCAAAATGCCAGCGTTAATTTAGAGAGCCCATTGGAACTGCCCAGGCCTTTTGAGAACTGCCAGGGACTGAGGAGGCATGGCTGTGATGCCGATATTTTGTCTGTCTGTTTTGATGTTGTTTTGCCAGATTCACTCGATGGTGAAGGACAGTGCTGCTGTTGTAGAGGTCCTGGAACCTGGCTGTTGGTTCAGAAGCCCTGAAGGAGGATTTTCTTGTGGTACCTGCACAGAAATCCTGCAAGAGGGCCTCGCTGATGTTTTCAGGGGTTCTGGGACTGTTCTACAGGCAGAGAGTGACTTGACAAGGACACCAGCTATGGCTTTGTTGAACCTTGTCTCCCCCAGAACTGAGATTGCTGAGGGCTTGCCTTGAGTGAAGATGAAAGAAGGCCCTTTCCTTGGGTATTCAATGCTGAGCTTAATTTTGTTGTAACTTAAGGGTGGATAGCCTTTGGTGCTCTCCTGCCCCTTTTGAGAATCAGGGGTGGGAAGCCTTTGAGTTTTCTTTGTGCTCTGTGATTGACCAAATGAATGTACTTTGTTTACAGCTGGAGACTAATCTCCATTTGAGAAGAGACTTTTGACTGACTAAATGAATGTACTGTCTAGGAGTGGAGTAGTACTTGGATTGAATTGAGAACTTACTTGCTAAAGGAACAAGTTACACTGTATTTTGACTTTCTCTGTTCTATGAATGTTTGCTGAATAAATGGGGTTTACTATGCTGGTAATCCGAACTTTGGAAGTGGCCTTTGCTTGGCATTACAGGTGTTCAAGGAAGAGATAGTATAGTTGGATTCTAGAATGTGGGGGGGAGAGCAAAATATAAAAAGAATGGAAAGTGAGGGGCAGGAGACAGTTTACAAAAGGATTTCTATTTCTTCCTGGAGGTCATAGGGAGCTCGTTGGATTTATCGAGTAGGAATTACTCATGGGCAGATGTGTATTTTTGATAGATCACTTTGGCAGCTGAGTGGACGATAGATTGGAATGGAGGGAAACCTGAAGCAGGAAAACCCATTAAAAAACGATTGCCTACCCCCTTCCTGACAGAGAGAATGATCTCAAGATGAAGAATGCAACATATATTATCAGACACAGCTCATCTGGAAATTTGCTTTTCTTGATGGTACATATTTGTTTAAATGGTCTAATTTTTCCTTTTTCAAAACAATGGGGGTTCAGGGAGGGGTTGTGATGGGTAGCCAAAAGAAAAAAGAAAAAGAAGAGAGCCATTGATGCATTTCAAAATGCCAACGTTAATTTAATCAAAAGGAAAAAAATAAGTATCATAGACAAAAGAGGAAGCCTGGAAGAATTACAAACAGAAGAGTTTTGAATATTGTGTTTAATTTTGAGCATTTTAAAAAAATGAATTCTATGTAATAGAGTTACACAATTTCCTCCTGGTCTTTTTTCCCCCTTTTCTTTGTTCTATTATAAATGGGGAAACCCCCACTTTGATGTTTAAGTTTAAAATAAAAAAAGACTATTTCAAGAGTCCAGGAAAGAGAGGACGAGGGTCCAAGCTAGGCTTGTGGCTAGTTGAGAGAAGATTTAGCGACTGATGGCCTCTTAGGAATGAATGAGGAAGCTGAGCTGAGGGTTAGGTTTAACCCTAACCCTAAATGTGCACTGAGGTTTTGAGTCTAGGTGACTTGGAGAAGGGTAGCAGAGATGTTAGGAAGAGGCTCAACCTCATAGTCCAATCGAGTGCAATGAGAATAGAGTTGCCAAGAGAGAGTCCACAAATTGGGCCTGGTTATCCCTGACAACAACATAAAATCCATGTTGCCTATAGTTTCTTTTGTTTTCAAGTAATATGACCCATTTATGTCAGATGACCTCTCCTCTTCTACCTTACTCTCCCTTTTCCCTTTTCCTCTCCTCATTCTCTCTCTCTCTCTTTCTCTCTCCCCCTCTCCCCCCTTCCCCTATTCATTTCCTTCCCTTTCGCCTTTCTCAAAAACATTTTTTTTCTTTTTCTAGAGGTGACCGATGCAGCTATAAGTTCCTGTTTTGGAGCATCCCTGGGTATCCAGTACAAGTTGGTTCAAGGCCAGTTGTCGGGCTCGAGATGTGATAAAAGGGGAGATGGATCCTATAGTATGTCCCTTGTAAATGACTTAATCGCTTACCATGGATACTAGTTTTCCACATTGTCCATTATCTTTGAATGTCCACAGAACCAGGATCTTGGCATTGAAAGAGCCCTCAGAAGGCATCTGGTCCAACTCAGATTTGTACACGAATCACGTCAATAAACATGTCCAACAGGTGGACAGCCAGACTTTCAAGACTCCTGAGAAGAGGGAGCTCACTACTCTCCAATGCAGCCTCTTCTGCTTTCGGAGAGCCCTAATTTCAATGAGTTTTCTCCTTCTCATAAAGCTCATACCCACTTCTCAGCAATGTCTACCCTTGCTCCTAGTTTTTACCCCTGAAACCAAGCAGAGTGACCCCAATCCTTCTCCTTCACAATAATATTTTGAATACTCAGGATTATAGGATTATAGATCTAAATCTGGAAAGGGCCTCAGAGGAGTCTGGTCTAACCTTGTCTACAAATGAGTGAAGTGAAGAAATGACAGGAGAAATGATTTGTCCAAAGCCACATGGCTAATGAGTGGCAGTTAGAATTTGAACCAAGGCCTTCTGATTCCTTAGCTCATGTTTGTTCAATCATATGCTGCCTCTTAAGACAGCTGGGCCCCTCTAGGTCTTCTTTTCCCTAAGCCTAATGTCTCCAGTTTCTTCACCATTTCCTCTGATGGCATGAGCCTGAGCCCCCTCACCACACAAGCCACACTCCTCTGAATGCTCTCCAGTTTATCAAGGTCCTTTCTAGAATACGGTACTCAAAGATCTGAGCCTTTTTTCCTTTCTTTCTCCTATCTAATCAGTTACAAAGTCCTGTTAATTCTACATTTATAGACATCTCTGAATCTTCATCCAAGGTTTATTATCACCACACTGCCAGCGGGTGAAGAATTTTTTGAACACAAAAATCCTTGAAACTAAGTTACTAAGTCAATGTGGGGATTGTTATCTGAATTAAGAGGAAGTGGCCAAGCCAATCAAAGTATAGATCACTGAATTGATGAGCATTTATTAAGTGCCTACTTGGTGCTAGCCACAAATCTTTGAAGATGTGCCTTCACCTTCGGGAAGCTTTGTGAAGGCAGGGGCTATGGATCACTGAAATTTTTGTAACTTCCTTGGTTTCCAGCACAATGATCTGCTTATAGTAGGCACCTAATACATGATATTTGAATTTAAACTTAAGTTCACTACTAATGGAGCTGCCCCAGTTTCTCTTGGTCATTCTATCTGATGATTGAATTAGGTTCTTTGGGGGGGGGGGGGGGTGAGGCAGGAGGAAGGATAGAGATATGGTCAACAGCTGTGCAAGGTGAGGTGCTACATGATTAAAATGCATTACCAAATGACTGATTCAGTTGGGATCCACTTTCAAGAGTTCAATCATTTTAAATCAGCCTGACTATGAAGCCACATTTGATATTTCCTAAGCAATAAATAGTTCTTCAATTCAAGGAGCTTTGGATCCATCACGATGAGTCGACCTTGCCCAGAAACAGGTCACGACCCTTTAACTCACTTAATAGGAAGTTTTCAAGAACTGGTATGCCCAAATAGAACAAAGCAAATCACGCTGCCACCAATTTGGGTATGAGCCCCACCCACTCCCTTCCCATCTTCTGGGGCCGGAAGTACACTGCCCAGTGGATTCCCACCTGCCCTTCCCAGCTTAGGAGGAAATGTCAGAGCTCAGGTCTGATGCCATAACCTTCAAGAAGATAGAATCATGGTGAAAGATGAATTAATCTTATTTCTGCCTCTCTCTAATGCCCACCCACTGCTCTCAATTCTGCCTTCTGGGCTGAAGAAAATCAAGCCTCTCTTCTATATGATTGTTCTTCCTTAAAATGAACGTCCTAGGAGGAACTGACCAGCTGGAGGAAGGGGCTGCAGGGGTAAAGGGATCTTTCCAGATGAGAAGGCTCCTGAGGACCAGTAAAGTCTGCCGTCAGGAGCAGAACTAGGCCATAGGACAGTGGGACTGTCACCTTCCTAGTCACTAACAAAGGAAGGCCTATAGCAGCATAGTAGGAATTCCAAGCACATGTTAATACAAAACCATAATCAATTAAAAAACTCAAATGGCGTAGAATAAATACTACTTATGCAGGGTACGGTGACCATCCTTGTATCCAGGCCGGGATCCCCCCCAGCTAGCCCTCACCTGGGGTTCCTAACATTAACAGCAATAACAGCTGACATTTATAACCCCTCTAAGGTTTGTAAAGTACTTTCCATATGTTCTCTCATTTGAATCATCCCAGAAGAGAGATGTGGTTATTATCCACATTTTACAGGTGAGAAAACCTAGGCTGGTAGAAGTTAATTCGTTTGCTCAGTCACACAGCTAGTAATTGACTGAGGCTGGATTTGAACTCACGTGCTCCTGACTCAAAGTTCAGAGCTCTATGCTTGCCAGGGCCTCCAGCCTGGCTGGCTCTGTATGTAAATCAACTTCACATTCATCAGTCAGTTAACAAACATGTATTGCTTACTACGTACCAGGCCCTGTGTTAGGTCCTAAGGAAATAAGGGTTTCCAAGCCAGTGACATCTACTGAACTGCTTCACTTGGCCACCATAGAGCTAAGTTCTTACATTCTTCCTGGAGCTTATGCTAACACTAGATTGAGCCTTTCCTATATTGCATCTTGCCTATCTGTTAACATAATTCAGTCCATGTGTATAGAGTCTCCTCTTGGGTCCAGTCAGATGAGTGATCTCCCAGAGAAAGGCTTTATGCAAACAGAGATCGGGAGCATACCAGGATGGGATTCCTCCATTGTCCAAATAAAATGTTGGAAATCTCCGTGCAAACAGCAGTAGATTGTATGTGATTGCCCTTTTATCACAAACTCATTTAATTCATCTACCCAATATAACAGGCATCTTTGTGACAGTAGCATGAGGGTCTCGGTCAAACTTTTTATCTTTTCTCAGAGCATAGTGGTCTGCACACAGTAGGTGTTTCAATATATATTGCTTTTTGGAGGGGAAAAGGTAGGGCAGTTGGGGTCAGATGACTTGCCCAAGGTCTCACAGCTAGTTAAGTACCAAGTGTCTGATGTTGGATTTGAACTCAGGTCCTCCTGACTCCAGGGCCGGTGCTCTATTCACTGTGCCACCTAGCCATCCCCCAGAATATTTTTTTTAAAGAATTCATGAATGAATGGGCTTTCATTATACAAACCCCGAGCTTAGCTATTGTCCCTTTTGGCTTGCAATGGCATTTCCCCCCCATACACGAAGCACTCATCATGTTCCATTTTGTATATAATTATTTCTACTCAGAGTGCCCCACTATGAGATAAGTTCCATTAAGGCAGTGCCTATGTTTCCTCTAATTTGCCTTAATTCCCAGCAGAGTGTCTGCAGACATCGGACACTTAATGAGATTTTTTTAATTGAATAGAATTGACATTAATTGAACTAAACTCTTTTTCATGTCATGGCAGATAGGGCCTTGAAAGACATGGGTGTTGAGGACATTATATCACGTGTGCGTGGTGGAACTACTGCACCAAGCTCTGGCCTTTCCAACAGCTGGACAGCTGAGACGTATCTTTCCTGGGGGAGGTCGTTAAAGGATAATCCTGCTGTTATTGATTTTGAGGTAAGTCTTTTCTCAGTTGAAGAAACTCAACGGCCAGAAGGAATGAAAGTGAAGCAGACCAAATCATTTCATATTTTTTATTCTGAGCCCATCAGAGAACAAGATTAAATGTAACGGGGCGCTGACCTGGTAGCCTCCCCTTTGCTTCACCACAGGGAGTCAATTTCTCACCCAGAGCCCCTGAAGTGAGCTAGACCAGAAACTTCATATCTGGTCACTGCCTGGATCCTACTCAAAAGGCCTGAGGAAGTAAGGCACTGATAGATAACTCCAAGAATGTCCTCAGGGTTGGATTACATTCAATCACTACGCTTCTTATAACCAAAGGAAATATAATATACAAATGAGGAAAGGTATGTCTATCCAGCTGAGTGTCCTATTTAAAATCTGTCCCGATTAAAGCTTTTGAAGGATAATATAACTGAATATCCAATTCTCTTCCCATTTTATGTTTTTCAAACATGTTTAAATATGTAAGGGTGTGTTTGGGGTGGCAGAAAGGCTAGCAAGAATATAGCCAAAGAGTAGAAATGAAGCTTAGTTAGAGATGGCTTTAGTCAGACTGATGAAGCATTCACCAATCAGGGCTCTGGGACCCCAGTGCAGAGTACCAGAGATAAAAGGGCTGAGTCTTGCAAAGTGCCATTTCTGACCTGGGCATCAAGTAGGCAAATGGCCTTCAGGTGACATTTTCACCCCGCTTTCAGAGTTATCTCAGTTCTTCTAGGAAGGTGGTGGCTTTCTACATAAGATTATGTTTAGCCACATGATGCACAAACCAAAAAGGTTTAGAGCAGGGTGAAGAAATAGAGAAAATTCCTTTTTATTGGATGTTCAAAAATTTGTGTAATAACGTAATACAAAGATTGGCAAATTTTAAGTCTGGGGCTGGGGTGCAATATAATGGCCCTAAATGGTTTCTTCTTTAGCTTTAAGGAGATTTTTTGGATTTTTTTTAGATGGGCAGTTGTGTGATCAGGTGCATTCACTCTGAGTCCCCAGTTAGGAAATCCCCTAGCATTTAAGTAGAGGTTATGCTTTCTACCTAAATTTATATTTCTCTCTCTCTCTAGTTAACCCCTGGCATCTATGTGGTAAAGTCAAAGTTCCATTTACCGGACATGTTTGGGTAATGAAATAGAATGTTTTATTAGAGTAACTGTGGAAGTCACTGGAAAGGGAAATTGTGGGGAAAAAAAAAACAAACAACTGACCTTTTCTTGCGACTTCTGTTACCTGGGTCTTCTGCTCCAAGATAACTGTAGAATTGACAACTTTCCTCAATATCTCCCATCTCTGCTACAGCTCAGTCCTTCTTTTATCTCACAAAAGTGTGCTAATATGACATGCTCCAGCCTTTCAATTCCAAGCCCCAAGAAGCTCTCCCTCTGATTCTTTTATACAATTCTTCCTTTTATACAATTTCCTTAGGGTGTGACCCCGTCTCTCCTACAATGACTTTTGATTGGCTAAAGGAGGTACAGAGGACCCATTCAAATTCCCTTCCTGATTATTTTATTTAAAGAAAGAGTAACAAAGGTAGTAACTTTTAATTGGGTGGGATAATTAACGGAACCCTATCCTTACAGGTACAGATGGGAGAGGAAGCAGGATGGAGTACAGTTATGGTGAACCTTGTAGCCAGAAAAACCTGAGTTTAAGTCATGCCTCTGATATATACT
>CM053586.1:345839151-345850645 GCA_028646515.1 Pseudochirops corinnae | reverse complement strand
GAAGACATAGGAGAGAATAGACTGGGTGAGGGGGGATACACTGGGATGGCTGTTTTGGGATGGTGGGTAGGAGAAAGATGGGGAGAAAATATGTAACTCAAAATCTTGTGGAAATGAATGATGCAAACTAAAATAAAATTTAAAAAAATTAAAAAATAAAAAATGAAAATGTATGCACACATTTTATTATTGAGCAACACTGGTCATTTTATTTATGTAGGCAACTCTAGGTGTGGAAATTCCCTCCACAAGCACTAAAAGTGTGAGTGAGTTGTCCAAGGACATATACCTATTATCAGAGGCAGAACTCTGATCATTCTGGCTTCAAAAATCAATTCTTTGGTTCCTATGACACTGTGCCAAATTATGGTTAGTGTCTACATGGTACTTGAAGGTTTACAAGGTCCCCTTTACACGTTTTATCTCATTTGGGACTCACAACAATGAAGGGAGACACCTGTATTATTATCCACATTTTTCAGATGAGACAACTAAGGCAGACAGGGGTTAAGTGACTTGCCCAAGGTAAGGTATGCAGCTAATGTCTGAGGCAGAATCTGAACTCAGATAGTGCTCATTTCAGGTACAGTGTTCTAGCTACCACACCATCTAGGTGCCTCATGCTGTGCCCCCCTCAGCATCATTTATAACATAGTCAATGCTGATTGATTGATTGACATCTTTAATCATCTATAGTTAAGTGAATAAATGAATGAAAAGGCACTTATTAAGTGCTTACTATGTACCAGGCATCATGCTAAGAGGACGAGAGGATCTATCTGGAAATGATTGTGGTAGGAAAAAAGGCATCAATAAAACCCAAAAGAGACTTGGGATATGTTTCAGCTCTAGAGCTTGAGTGTTTCTGAGGTTGACACAAAGGAAACTGAGTCAATGAGTGTTTTAAATCAGGATGAAGCCATGTGAGAGATCCGGAGATAGGGTAAGAGTGTAAGCCTGCAGCTTAACTCCCTTCACTATTTGATTCCATTCCTTCCTCATGGCCAGAAGAGGAGAGGTCAGTAAGCCTGAAAAAGGTAGGCAAGTGGGACAGACAAATTGTGCGTGCTTACTACTTGTGACTTCTGGCATGGCCGCTATGACATCAGCCACAACAGAGGAACTGTGGCAGACCCTGGAAAACTGTAGTGGCCATGGCAAAGACTGGGAGTGGCAATGGGGTCAAAGTGCAAAGAAGCCAAGGTGGGAGATAGGAATCAGCAGCCCAATACCATAGACTGGAATGTGCATAAACAGACTAGAAGCTGTCATAAAACCCTGCTCCTAGGGAGACTAAAAAAGACTATTTCTGAACTGCAGAGATTTCCCACCCCTGCTTCCATTTTCTCAATTGCTTGCCAAGCCAATCTCATTGGTGCACCTCAGTGCACCTCCATCTCTAACCCTTGTCTCCAGGTTCTGGCGTATGTGGGGGGTAGAATGGGGGGAGGGGGGGTTAGTGAAGCTGATGACCTAGCTTCTTTTCAGTATAACAATATGCCATCTCTTTCACAGGTATTTAACTTTGTTTCCATAAACCACATACACACTCAAATGCCTGTCCTCTAAACCTTCTGATTGAGGGTGGTCAGTCAAGAGCAAGGTTTTTCTGAAGATTTCCATATTTTTAATATTTCATCATGATTTTTTTCAAATTTTTTCTCCATCACCCTACATTAATATTTTCTTGAGTCCACCAGCACCCAAATGCCAGGGGCTGGACAGGCTCTGGACCAGTGAGAGAGAGAAGTCTAACAGTCTGCAAGTAAGCACTATCTGGTGAACGGCGACTGGCGGGTCCTGCCTGTTGGACATCTTTAGATAAAATGACTGAGTTGGTGGCTGGAAGGTGGTGCCACCTAGTGGCTAAATTATGCACTACACCCGCCAGGTGGTTAATTAATTGACAACTTGCTTTTTCTATAAGGGAACAAAGCACATTGCCGCTACTATTGTTTTTCTAGCATCATGAAGGGAACACCTAGCCCACACCAACTGTTACAATGCCACAGGGATCCATGATCTCAGTGTAGGCACTGCCTCTCATGTAGATCACAACCAGCCCCTCCCTTCTTGCCTCACTAACCAGTTTTTGTGAATTTCTGTGGCTAAAAATTGATCTTGCAGCCATTATGGTGACAAACTTATTTGATTTCAACTAGACTAGATCTTGGACAAGAGGCACCCCATCCATCACCTGATATTTGTCACAAGCCTTTCCAGGTTGGTAAGGTCTGCTAAAGTATACATTCTAATAGCAAGCCAAGAGGATCACCATATCACAGTAAGAATTCAAAGGATCATATCTTCTCTTTTACTTAAATTGGTACAAGTTTCACTAATTTCCAAGATGACTAGGAAGACCATAGAATCACTGAATAAAAAAATGATAGACAAAATAAGAGAGAAAGAAAGGGAGAGGAGGAGAGGGAGAAGGAGGAGGAAGAGAGAGAGAGAGAGAGAGAGAGAGAGGAAACAGACAGACAGAGGGAGAGGGAGAGAGAGAGAGACAGATACAGATACACAAGCAAACAAGGCAGTTCCTGTCCTCAAGGAACTTAATTCTAATGGAGGAAAACAACACATAATGCAATACTGAGCAGGTTGTGGAATTGTATCTACATGTGAGCATCACAAGGAGACAGGAAGTGGTGTGGAGGCCAGGGCTAGAGCAAGACTTAACAACAAAGATCAATTATCAGAGCTAGGCGATCCAAGGTTGGAGTCTAAGCTACAAATGGCATCTAGATGGTCAGAAAGCAGGACCATGGCAAAGAGAGAATGGGAAGATGAGCTTAGAGATGATTTGATACATTCAATACCTAATGGGATTCCATCTATAACCTCACCAGAAGGACTCTTCTTGAAGATTCCAATGGCAGGTCATTCCCCCTCCCTGTTAAGACGTTTTATCCCACTGATTCTTTCTTTGTGGTGAGACCACATCTGTCTCTCTGCAAGCTAGTCCTTCAGAATGTTGTTCACTATGCTTAAAGGAGCACTGGTGAACAGTCTAGACTCAGACTTGTTGATAGAAGACTTAGACCTAGAAGTAAACTCCAAGATCTTCTAGGATAACCCATTTATTTTAAATTGGAGTAAAGTTGTGTCAGAGAGGGGAAGTGGCTTTCATGAAATCACACAACTATTAAGTAGCCAAGACAGTATTCAAGCCTTTAAGTCTGCCTGTCCCTCTCTTGCACTGCTATAGATATTGCCAAAGACTCTAGAACAAGATGTGCAGATGAATCCTCAGTGAGGTCATTGACCCAGAGGGTCACCTTCTGGTTAATGAGTAGAAGGAATCTTTACTTGGAGTAATCTTTACTATCAAGTTTGCAGATTGCTCAAATCTCCATCTCCAAGATGAAATGGCCAATGGGAACCAGTGTCTTTCAACACAGTATCCTAAAAGGTTTGTTGTCCCTTGGCCCTATTCAGGTACTGACTGTGTCATCTTGAATAAGATGTTACCTCAGTTGTAAAATGGACATAATTCCTGGATGATGAAATGTACCATAAAGCAATAATGATATAATAAAATTGTCTGGTACTAGAAAAAATAGATCAATCAATGGAACAAAAAATATGAGGAAATAAAGGAGAAACTGAGGCCTGAGAAATGAAACAATCTGCCCAAAGTCATCCAGGTAGTAACTGAGAAAACCAAGATTGGAATTCAGTTTCTCAGACTCCAAATCGATCACTCTTTGCACAATGAGCTGTCCAGGGCTTAGAAAGTATGGGTTTATCAAACACTCATCTTTTACACTCATTGATTTCTACTTCATAGTTCTCTATTTTGCAATGAGGATTGCATGAGAGAATTGAGTATATCTGAACAGAGGAGCAGCTGCCTTTTATGTATTTGAGGGATTGTCTTGCAGATAGATTAGCTTTGTTCTGCTTGGCCCCAGAGAGCTGAACCAGGAGCAGTGGGTGGAAGTCTTAAGGGATTGTGAAGGAAAATCTGCTTACCAATGAAAACTATCCCAAAGTGGAACTGGGGGTCAATGAGTCCCCTCACTAGAGGTCTTCCAGCAATGGCCAGATGACCACCCTTTGGGGATTTTGTCATGGGATTCCTGTGAAGATTGTGGTTGAGCTAAAAGGCCACCAGGATCCCTCCTAGTGCTGAGATTCTTTGATTCTATTTAAAAGACCAGTGTGCTTGATCCCCAGCCCCAGTATGACTTCAGACCAGATGACTAAAGAGACATCAGTGCAGACTACAATTCGATGGATGTTAAGGGGGTGCAGGATGAAATCAACCAGTGAATTAACAACATAAGGAAATGTTTCTCCACTTGGTAATTCCAAAGACATAATTTCACAAATTATAATCAGCCTATGAAATTTCCTGGGACAGATGGTTCACTACTGCAAAAGCCAATATCAAATATGGAGTCCAACACTAAAGTTAATTGTTTGTAAGGTTGGATAATTTCATGAACAATTTTGTAACCAGGGCTTCTCGCCTAATTTATGTGCTCTTCAAATCCATTCTGTTTTTTCTCCCCACTGACATCTAACTTTTTTTTTTGGTTAGGCTAAAGATGTGAAATGTTATTTCCTATACAATAAGAAAACACTGAACGCTTTTGAATAAGGGAGTATTTTGCATAGAATTGTGTATTGGCAAGACGACCAGTGAGCCACATAGTATAGTTTGGAGAGGGATGAGACCAGTGATGGAGAACTCCATAAGGAGATTATTCCAATAGTCAGGGAGGGCCTTAACTAGGGTGATGACAAAGGCAACAGAAAGGAAAGGGCAGGTTGAGGGACATTGTGGAAGCAGAATCCAGTGATGTTGTCAAAGGACTGAAGATGAGAGAGGAAGCATAGGTTACATGAAGGTTGCAAGCTGAGTGGTGCCATTTGCAGAAATAGAGAAGACAGAAAGAGCTGGTTGGGGGAAAAGACAAAGAGTTCTACTATGGCCATCTGGAATTGGGCATACCTATGGGATACCCAAGTAAAGATGCCCAATTGGAAATTGGAAATTTAGGCCTGCAACTCACAGGGGAAGGTCATGACCAGAGATAAAGATTTGGCCATGATGTGCATGGAGATAAACTTGAAGTTATGAGCAGATGAGAACTGCTGAAGGAGAGAGGGTAGAGGGAGAAGAGATGATGAAGGACAAAAGATTGGGAAAACACTACATTGAAGGAATGGGAGAAGGCAGAGGACACTTTGTAGTCAAAGAGGCAGAAGAAATTAAGCAGGGTGTCATATCATAGACTCTGAGGAATGAGAGGGTTTCAAGGAGGTGATTCAGGGCTAAATGTAGCAGAGAGGTGAAGGAGAAGGAGAATGAGCAAAAAAGATTTGTTGATTAAGGGGTCATTGGAAGTCGAGGCGAAGGCAATTTCAATAGATCGGTAAAGCTGGAAGTCAGCCTGCAGAAAGGTGGAGAATTAGTAGGGGAATGTGTCCTCTTCTTCCTTCTCAGAGTATTATCTACGTATTTAAATATGTGCACATTATATAGAGATGTATGCTCTTAAGGCAGGACCGTTTTTCACTGTGTGTCACCAGAGTTAGGACAGTGCCTAGTAATAATAACAAAGCACTTGATAAGTGTGATCTGGTTTATCCTCATAATAACAATGCTGAGAGGTAGGTGCTATTATTATTTTTGCAAATAAGGAAAATGAAATAAAGGTTAAGTGACTTGTCCAGGGTCACTCAGCTATTAAGTCCCAAAGGCTGGATTTGAGCATTCATGACTCCAAGTCTAGTACTCTATCCACTGTTCTACCTGGCTATCTAAGTAAGGTTCTAAATAAATGCTTGTTGGACTAGATTGGAGGCTTTTTATCTATGGCTTACAGATACACTCATTCAGTTCCATAGGTTTTTGAGGGATTAACTCAAATGTGCTTTAGTGTGTAGGACAGAAAAAGAGCATACAATATGCTCCTTCTCAAATTCTATTGACTCTATTTAGAGAGATAAGACTAATATATATGCAGGCTGTTTTGCAGTTTTATGATTTAATAGCTTTTCATTTGGTAGCTATTAAAGCTTAAAATCACACCAAAGCTTTTGGGACACCTTGTATAAAACTCTATTCAAATAACCATATAAAACAGTGTAGGAGAAGATACTAAAATGGAAGCCATTGTCAGGATCCCATGGCCTCTGTCTGTCAGAATTCCAAAACTTTTAAGACAGACTTGCTAGTGAGAATGAGAATGGAGAAGTACCCCATGGTACAATGCAAAGAGTGTAGAAATCAGAGTCGTAAATCCACCACTATGTGTGTGACTTTGAATAAGTCACTTTTCCTCTCTGACCTTCAGCTTACTCATATGAAATGAGGAGGTTGGACTAGAAGACTGTGAGACCCTCACAGGCCTCACTCAATGATCCTGTGATAAGGTGATCCCAAGGTGGAAGGATGTTGTGCTGAGATACCCTTAATTACTTCCCAGTCACAAAGGGTGCTCAATGGCCACAACCTTAGGCAACTTTAGATATAGGCCAGTGCACAAGACTTTCTCCAGAGACACAGCACATAGGAGAATGGAGAAAGTCACCTGAAGGAGTAGACTCTTCAGAGACACATCATTCTGTGACACCAAAGTCCCATGATTCCTTATTTTCTCTTTGCTGAAAACACCTAATACAACCACCAGGGCATCATGAGCTAGTGTGAGCCCAGAAATCCCAGGGTGAGGGAGTGGTTGGTCTGAAAGCAGCGCTTCTGGAAGAAGGTGCTGCCTTCCTGCTGCACAAGCGAGTGGAATGTTACAGAATTAGTATAAACAAGAAAAACGTCGCTAGGTCAGAACAAGGAGAGATCAGAGTGAGCAGGAGAAGACACCCAGGCCAACTCAGACCTTTCGAGGAAGTACTAACTATAGAAGAACATAACCATCAAGTCTGTGACTTAAAACTGCATCCAGGGCCCGTATACCATAGTAGCAAGTGAAAGCCATCTAACTTGTCTCTGCCACCTCTGTTCTCTGGGGAACATTTCAGGGCAACTGAACACCAGCGCATCTTGTTCCATGGATAGAGGCCAAGCAGCGCGCTTGCTCTGATCTAGCAGCCACCTTCCAAAGCAATCACAATCACACATGCTGGGGACATTAGTTGGTGAAACTGGGCCAAGCCAAGGCAGGCAGAGCCTCCCCCCAAGCTGTCACACCAGGATCAGATGACAGCCTGGCCTCGGACACAGCCTGCTGTCCATCCATCTCCTCTGACATCTTAACAACTGGGAACATGGGAAATAAATTCAGGCAAGAAAGGACTCTTGGAGCCCAGGACAATGCTGGCTCAGTCATCAGTTCCTTGAGGGCAGGGATGATGTCTTATAGATTATTGTCATTATTATTTTGGTCCAGATTTCACTGATGCCGGGAACTTCTGGGGATGGGAACTCTCTCCATCAATACAGAAGAACTACTTGTCTATAACTTAGAGTTCTAGAAAGTTGCCCAGGGCACAAGGAAGTTAAGCAATTGGCCCAGAGTAAACCAGCAAGGATGTCAGAAGACATATTGGAGGCCCGGTGTTCCTGGCTTAAATGCCAAACCTCATGGCACTATACATATATTATTATTAATTTTGTTTGCTTCTTGAGTGTTAGTTGAATAAATGAACTAAGCACTCTTTCATAAGGGTCTGTGGGTGTTTGCTGATGAAAATATAGGACCTCAGAGCCACAGAGATGGGTTTCCAAGTTACCTACTCCTAATACTACTCCTAATTCCATTGTGAATGTTCCCAATAATGAGGCTTTCCCAGGGGAGGAAGGAAAGAAAAAACAATAAGACAATGTATGCAGTACCAGGGGCATCGAAGTTAAAGGAAGAAGACTGCTTGGCTGTGTGGTCTTGGGTAAGCCATTTCACATCTGGGCCGCAGTTTCCCCCCTTGTAAAATGAGATTAGGCTACGTGACTCTTGAGCTTTAGGTTCTAAATGGCATAATTTTCCCTTCTAAGGTTCCTCTCAGCCAGATTATCAGATTTCCTATTTTCTATGGTATTTATGCTTTTAGTCAGCTCCTGACCTAGCCTTCTATTGAGGATGATGAGAGCAGCTAGTATTCATCTATAGCTCTAAGACTTTCCGGCAATTTACAAAATTATCTCATTTTTTCCTTCACAACAGCCCTAGGAGGGAGGGATGATTATTGTCCATATTTTTAAAGGAGGAAGCTGAGGCAGACAGAGGTTAAGTGACTTCCCCAGGGTCATATCATGAATATGTCTGAGTCTATATTTGAATTCAGGTCTTTCTGATTCCTGCTCCAAATCCCTAACCACTTAGCCACCCAGATGCCTTGTGTGTTCTATGTTCTAATATTCCATGGGCTAGGGACCCTTCCAACGCAGAAGTGCTAGGGTCTAACATTCCATGTTTTAAGGAACCTTTTTACACTCTGTGTTTCAAAGTCCCTTCCCTCTCTACCATGGGGTCCTCTGATACTCTATGCAGTTCTGAAGTCCCTTCCCCCATAGTTCTAGTTCCATGAGAATCTGCCAGGTCATGGCCTGGAATAAAGACAGTGACTATGAAATGAAAAACGTGAGACCGTGACATGGTCAATTTGGTGGTTTAACCTCTCTCTTGAACTCCAGTCACACACCATCAGCTTCCTGCTGTCTCCTCCTAAATGTCCCCTCAGCCCTTCCAGCTCAACACGTTCAAAACCGAACTCATTATCTTCCCTTCCTAAACCTGCTGCCCATCCAGGCCTCCCTCTTCCTGTTAAGGCAAAGCCAGCATCCTAATCACCAAGATGTATAAGCCCAGAGTCAGCCCTTCCTCCTCCTCTCTGTCCTTCCTCATACCCAATCAGCTGCCAAGTGACTGAGGCAGCTAGAGGGCAGAGGGAATAAAGGGTGTGCCAAACGAATCCTGCCTCAGACACTAGCTGTGTGACCCTGGACAAGTCCCTTGACCTCTTTCTGCCTCTCACTGCTAGATGGGTCTCTAAGATGATAGATTGCAGAGAAGGGCCTACCTAGAGGGAATTTCCCCATCTAGGATTTTCCTATGCCAGTGAAATCACAGGCACAGTACCTGTCTTAATTGTTTCAGATGACTAATCTACAAATACTTATTGACTGCCTAGGCAGCATGAGAGACCCTGGGGACACAGACAAAAAATAGAATGGCCCCTGACTGGTAGAGACTCGAATTCTGCTATAAGCTCCCTGTATCCCTGCCCCAACCCCAACCTCCCAAAAGTGAGTTATTTGAGGACAGGGATTGATACTCATTTGTCTTTGTATCTTCTCCAGCTTGGCATACAGGAGCACTCCACAAAAGTCCGCCGGAGGAAATGGAACCACAGAGAGAATCTAAGACTCCCAATGATGCTCTTTGTGGTAATCACAACCTATGAGGTTGTTGTCCTGCAAGGAGTTAGAAATGTAGACTCGGAACTTGGTGAAGAGGACCAGCCTTCTAAGAAAACTTGCACCTCCTCACATTGACATCCAAAGCCCCGTGAGGTCTGCTCCAAGCCTCCCCTCCCAGACTTGTTCCACATTACTCCCCCTCACATACTCTGCGTTCCTACCAAACTCCCCTCCTTACTGTACTTAGAGCTTGGCATTCCATTAATGTTGGCCCCCATGTTGGGATTGCCCCTCATCCTCACCTTCACCTCTGAAAACCACTGACTCCCCTCAAGGCTCTGTTCCTGTGCTACCTTCTATGGGAAGGCTTTCCTGATTCCCCTCAGGGTCTCTTCACCATGCTAGTATCACAGACCCTTTAGGCAGCCTGGTGAAGCCTGGGCACCCCTGCTCAGCCATGGTTTTAAATGTATAAACTAACATACATAAGATTGCAAAGGGAATCCAATTATATTGAAACTCAGCTATCCAAATACTTTAAAAAAACAAGCTCATAGATCTCCTGCATCTATTTATTAGGACCCCCTTTCTCTCTCTTTCTCAAATTATCACAGAAGTGCTTGTCATTTTACATTGTGTATCTCCTCCCACCTCAAGTAGAATGTGAGCTTTGTGAGGGTAAGGGTGTTTTGGAGTTTTGTATTGTTTTTTTACTGACTTTTGTAGCCTATTCCTTCTGAGGATGTACAGTAGGCTGTGCCTACTGTAATCAGAGCATGTACAGGCATCTTATAACTTTGTTGTCTGGTGAAGAAAGGGACTTTTAAATGTCTACTGAGCTAGAACTGGGTGGGCACTCAAAATGCCATAAAGGACCACAGCCATCCCTGTCACTTTTTTGCTGACTGGGTTTGAATGATTGAGGCAAAAATTGCTGTAAGCCTCCAGGTGGGGAGAGAGGTAGGAGCAGAGACAGAATGTTCCTTCTGGCAACTGCGCATCTCCCCCTCCCCCATCCCCAGGCTGACATATGGGTGTGAACATAGCAACTGCCTCTTCACCTCTATGCACTTATCCTTTCCTGCTCTTGGCTGATTGAGTGCTGTGGATGGAATGGATCAGGGATGACCTTGTGAGGTCTTTCTTTAAAAAAACCCTTAAATTAAAAAAAAAAAATTATTCTGAATTTGACAAACATTTCCATGTACAAAGACTCCAAAAAGAAAATTGCAAAGCAAATTATAAATCTCCACTAAGTGCTGCTTATTTCCATTTTAAACATATATTAACCATCTCAATACATTTATTTTAAGGCTTGTTTATATTTCTCACTGAACTTCCTTGTGTCCTCTCTTGTATAGTCTTTTTTTTGTCTTTATTAATTTGTTTGTTTACTTTTAGTCTACAAGATTCTGTTCCACAGTCACTTGAGTTTCAAACTTTCTCCCCCTCCCTCTTCTTCCACTCCTCCTCCCCCCTTCCCCCCCACCCCCAGCTGTGGCAGCATGCAAACAAGTATAGTACTGCAAGTACTTTCACATCAGACATTAGTCTGGTTATGAAGGGGGATTGTAACTGATGGAATGAACAATGGGAAAGAGGAAACAAAACCAAACAAGAAAAGAAAGAGAGCAGGTAGTTTGCTTTGGTCTGCATTGAAACTCTGTTCTTTCTATTTCTTTCTCTGAATGTAGACATCTCTCTCCATCATGAGTCTTTTAGAGTTGTCTTATAACCCTGTGTTGCTAAGAAGAATCCAGTTTATCAAAGTTGGTCATCACACATATGATATGTCTGTGATCGTGTACACATTTCTCCTGGTTCTGCTCTTCTCACTCAGCATCAGTTGGTATAAGCCTCTCCAGGACAATATGAAGTCCATCTGCTCCTCATTTCTTATAGCACAATAGTATTCCATTACATTCATATACCACAACCTATTTAGCCAGTCCCCAATTGATGGGTCTCCCCTTAATTTCCAGTTTTTTGCCACCACAAAAAGAGCTGCTATAAATATTTTTGTACATCTGGGTCTTCCTCCCACTTCTATGATCTCTTTGGGATACAACCCTAGAAGTGGTATTACTGGGTCAAAGGGTATGCAATTATTTATAGCCCTTTGGGCATAGTTCCAGATTGCTTTCCAGAATAGTTGAATCAGTTCAC
>CM053586.1:345820298-345839051 GCA_028646515.1 Pseudochirops corinnae | reverse complement strand
TGTTCCAATTTTTCCACATCCTCTCCAGAATTTGTCATTTTCCTGTTTTGTCATCTTAGCCAATCTGACCGGTGAGATGTGGTACCTCAGAGTTGTTTTGATTTGTGTTTCTCTAATGAATAGTGATTTAGAGCATTTTTTCATATGCTTATACATATCTTTAATTTCTTCCTCTGAAAACTGCCTGTTCATATCCTTTGACCATTTATCAATTGGGGAATGACTTGTATTCTTAAAGATTTGACTCAATTCTCTGTATATTTTAGAAATGAAGCCTTTATTGGAGACACTGGTTGTAAAAATTCTTTCCGAATTTTCCACTTCCCTCTTAATTTTGGTTACATTGGCTTCGTTTGTACAGAAACCTTTCAATTTAATGTAATCAAGATTATCCATTTTGTATTTTATAATGCTCTCTAATTCTTCTTTGGCCGTAAAGTCTTCTCTTCTCCATAAATTTGCTTTCCTAGATTGCTTACAGTATCAGCCTTTACTCCTAGATCATGCAACCCATTTAGACTTGATTTGGGTATATGGTGTTAGAAAAAGTTCTATGCCCAGTTTCTACCATACCATAATCCAGTTTTCCCAGAAGTTTTTATCAAATAGTGATCTTGTGCATTCTTTTAAAAGCTTCATGGACATTCTTTTTGCTGATTGAGAAGTATCATGATCAATGCCTTTTTTTCCCCAATTAAAAAAATCACTCCCTTGTAATAGGCAATCATAGACAAGCAAAGGTGCTTTACACATCAACTCTGTCCAAAAATTCTGTCCTGTCTTATATCCTACCATCACCTCTCTGTCAGGTGACGAGAGGCATGCTTCATCACCAGTCCTTTTGAGTCATTGTGTTGGCTAGAGACCTTGGGTCTTTCAATGTTACTTTTCTTTACAATGTTGTAATGTGGCATAAATCATTCTCTCTCCACATCAGTTCATGGAAGTCTTCCCATGTTTCTCTAAGTCCTTTTTATCATTTCTTACAGAGTAATAGTAGAACATTTTATTCACTTATCATAAGTCCAGCTATTTTTCTAATTATGTGAACCTCATTCATTTCCACTTCTTTGCTATCCCCAAAAAAGCACCAATATGAATATTATGTATATATTTCTATTCCCAAGGCTTAGCCCAGTGGTGCCTGGCAATCAGTAGAAGCTTAATAAATGCTTGTTGGCTGATTGACTGACCCAGAGACAGCATTACTCGGTATAACCTCTCCCCTCACCTAGATCAAAAAGAGAGAGATAGAAAGGACATTTGTGTACAAAAATATTCATAAAATGTTCTCACTTTTTGTTGTTGCAAAGTCCCTGTGAAATCTTGAAAGGTCCAGAATGGAGTTTGCCCCTAGAGCCACCCCATGGAGTAGCCTGCGGAATAGATGCCAAGAGTAAAAGGAGCAGCCCATGGGCCATTTTCAGAAAGATGACTTCCTACCCTGCTTTTAGAAGGAAACTTGGAGGGGGAGGGAGTGAGTGCTTTGTTGAAAAATTAAAGTTTAAGTCCATGGAGGGGTGGGGTGCTATAGAGAAGAATATGCCCTTGGGGGCAACAGGGCTCTTGGTATAACTTCTCAGTAAATATCCATTTGTAAAAGCTGAATAATGTTCATTGATCAAATGATATGAAGGCACTAGTCACTGGCCAATCAATGATATAAGGGAAATACTGTCACTGGCTTGACAATAGGGAGAACACACCAAGATGAAGGTTCAATCTGATGGTTTAGAAAGAACTCAGCAGCCCTGCTGGGGAGCACCCTTAGAACCCTGAGGGGAAGATGGAGTCCAGCTTGGGAGAGTGGGCGTCAAAAGAAGAACCTCCCAGATCTTCAAAGGGCCACATCTTTTCTCTTGGGATCGCCGGTGCCTTGTTTAAATACTTGTTGGACTGGACCAGACAGAGATTAGGATTTGTGAGATTTCTTTCATAGATATAACAGAAGTGTGGGGTGAGAATTAGACCTCCCAGAGGGAAGGGGAAGGGAAGGGGGTTAAGGACATACTCCTGGGAAACATTTACTTTAAAGGATCAGGAAGAGGGATGAAAATCCAGAGACAGACACAGAGACCATAGTAAAGGAAGTACGAGGAAAACCAAGACAATGTCTGAGTGGAGGAAATACAGTGATCAAGATAATTCAATATTGGAGCAGCTTGGTGGACCTGTAGTGGATAGAGTACTGGTTCTGGAATCCAGAAGACTTGAGTTCAAATGTGACCTCAGACACTTACTAGCTGTGTGACCCTGGGCAAGTCACTAGACTCTAATAGCCTATCAAAAAAATTCAATATTGCATAGAGGTAAAAAAGAATGAGAATTAGGGGCTTCAGGTGAGGAGAGGAAAAATCATTTCTTGTCTATATTCAGAGTCAAACGATGACTTTTCAGAAAGCGGTGTCACAATATCATAACTGGAAAGAGTTATAAAATGAAACTGAAGTTTGCAATTATATTGACCAACCTCGATCCAAAGAAGAGTTAAGGAAATGCACCTCCTAACTTTCATTGCAGAGGTGGGGGACAATAGGTCTGCAGTAGTATATACACTGTCCGATACAACTCACCTGTAGGTTGCTTTTGCTGGAATTATTTTCATGCTTTTGTTACAAGGCATACAATAAGAAATTGGCATGATGGGAACACAAAAGGCAATAGTAATTTTTCTTAAAGGAAAACAGTTTCAGCAGAAGGTTCAGGCAGTCAGGTCTCAACATTTTAAGAAAAGACTGGGTGACCAGAAAGTGAAGGCAACAGGTAGAGATGGTTTGTAAAAGAAGTTTGGTCATGGAAAGAAGTGAGTAATATGCCAGTCACTAGATGAGGGCAGAAAGGTCAAGGAAAGTTTCTTTCTTAGATTGGGGTGCGTAGGACCGGACATTTTGTAGTAAGCTGGAAAGTCAGAGAGAAAGATAGGAAGACTGAAGATGGAGAAAAGAAGCAGGGATTATTTCTGGACCAAAGTCCTGGTGTCAGGGTAGGGGAGTGGTTCCTAATCTTCTCAGTTCAGTAGGATGCCACCTCTTGGTGGCACCATTCCCTCCCTACATGTAAAGTACCCTCAAGGATGCTTTTTAGATTGTTTTCCCATGCTCCCCTAGGAAATGTAACCCTTAGAATGACAACTGTCAGAACTCAAAGATCACCAGGCAATCTCATCCTTTGGCTGCCTCCAGACATTCATCCATAAGACCAAATTCCAACAGTTTTCCATCCTCAAGCAAGGTTTCAACAAGCAGGGACCTATGCCAAGAAAGTGATTTGGAGAAGCAGGATTGTTTAAAACAGTGGTTCCCAACCTGTGGGTTGCGACCCCTTTCACAGAGGTCACAGGGGTCGCCTAAGACCATCAGAAAATACATATTTCCAATGGTTTTAGGAACCGAGACACGGTTCCTCTATCCATCTCCAGGCGGGTCCTCCCACATGCAGATACATCCACATACGAGTATTAAAGGGTCACGGCATTAGGAAGGTTGAGAACCAGTGGTTTAAAAGGATGCTGGGTTGGGATTCCTGAGCCACAGACTTTTCTCCTGGCTCTGCCACTAAGGTGCTAGGTGACCTTGGGCTAGTGTCTTCCCTTCTGGGTCTCAGTTGTCTCTTCTATAACACAAGTAGGTTGGATTAGATGATCTCTGAGGTTCCTTCCATCTCTAATGTTCTATTCCATAGTTCTAAAGTCATCCAGCTACCTTAGCCTACTCAGAGTTTTCCAAATGAGCCTCCCCCCCACCTCTGAGACTCTGTACTGGCCATGGCTCATGCTCGAGGGCTCTGCCTCCCCACATCTCATCATCCATTTGCTTTCTTGTATTCTCTGCATTCCTTCAAGAGTCAACTTCAGTCCCATCAACATTAAGCAACCTCTTCTGGCTCACCTTCCCCCCAGCTGCCAGGGACTTCTGCTCTCAGTTGACTTTTGACCTATTCTGTGCATATCTTTATGTGTTTCTTGAGTGCATGGGCTATATCTTGTCTCTTTATAACCCCAACACTTAGTACATTGCCTGGCATATTGTAGGTACTTCATAACTGCACATTAATTGACTATCATGGTCTTAGGTCTCTCCCAGCTATGATTTCTTTGTAATTTATTCTCCAACATTCCATGTCCTAATATCCCTTAGAGGTTCAAAATTCTATGATGCACTGATGTCTGGTGGCCCCAAATTGTAGAGGGAAATTTTACCCTAAAACATGAATTTTGATTAGCTTTGCACAAGAAAAAATCAATTAATACCAGATTACATAAATTAAAGTTCTAGTCTGCCTTCAGCAGTTCATTTTTAAGCTTGGATTAATACCTTTGCTGACTGTCCTCCCCCTGATCCCTCGAATGCTGATTTAATGAGGAATTCCTACCTAACCTACCCACATACCACATACTTAAGGAGTAGCAGAGAAAGCTAGCTACTATTTCATTTCTCTGAAACAAGAATCCCCTTTAGAAAATAACTAAAGAGAGAGGCAAGCTGTTTTCAGAGCTCTCTTTGTCTTTTCTCGAACTTTTGCACTAAAGGCAAAGTGCCCAAAGTCCAAAGTTAATGAGATCTGGCAGTATAAAGTGCTTAAGGTCAGGGAGTGGTTTGGCATTCTGTACTTTAGTAGACCTTCCCAGCATTCCTGGGAGGTGGGCATTGAGTATTACCCTCATTTTCAGAATGAGAAGACAGAGTCTCCCCCAAGGGGTCAGGTGACCAGTCCAGAGTCATGCAGCTGGTAAGTTCCCAAGACATCACAGCTGCCTCTCCGCGTGGAAGGAATGGGCTTTGTTGGTGGTAATGTTCATTTCCTAAACAGGTTCACAGAAACGTATACAAGGCAGCTGGTGGCTTTGTGGGTAGTGCTAGACTTGGAGAGAGAAAGACCTGAATTCAAATCCAACTTCAGACACTTATTAGCTGTGTGAGCCTGGGCAAGTGACTCCTTACTCAGCCTCACTTTCTTCATCTATGAAATGGGGATAATAGGAAAAATATTCTAAGACTGTCTTGAGAGTCAACAGTATGTAAAGACTTACATGGATGCAAGTTCAATTATCTTTTTTTTTTTTCAGATCAGCCCTATTCTTTCTTTCTATGATTATGAAAAGCTACAAGGGTCAGGAGTGCCCAGACCCTTCTCGACTTTTATATTCAGCATTATCACAGCAGGGGGAGCCCCCACAGTAGACAGCGAGGAGGAGTGGATTGAGCAAGCCTTGGCTTATTCACCAGACTGCAGAACACTCTAATTTCAACATCATGCACATGAGAACTAGTGTTGCAAGAGAATTTTGCAGTGAATCAGAGCAGTGTATTTTAATCTAAAAAGGACTCAATTTGGAGTCAGTTCTGCCATGTAAAATGTGTTAAGCTTAGGAAGGTCTCTGGGCTTCAATTTTCTCACCTGTAAAATCAGGAGCTTGGATGTTTTTCAGTTTTTAAATCTTATGATCCTATTAAGTTTTCGGTGATAGAAATACTGGTCTATAGCTAATAGCTGGGATGGTGTATAATTAATTTTCCCTTTTAATATCAGAAGATTGGGGGGAGGGTAGGAGAGAGAGGGTCAGTGACTTAATTAGTTGGTACTCACTGGGTCCTATCTACCTACCTATCTATATTTCTATACCAGCCAATGCTGTTTTGTAGTCAGATTAAGGAGTGATTGGAAGGCAGGCCAGCCATTTTTTGATGGCTCAATACATTATGATAGAAACCAAGCTGGATGAACTTTGAGCATGGGCAGACTTTGGTTACCATTTACCTTAATCACCAAACATTGGGCAGTTTTCAGGAATCAAATCCATACCCTAAAATATTAATCCAACATGAGTGTTCAAAAGGATATCATAGATTCTGAAGGCAGCTCCAAAAAATGAAACAGCACCCCACTCCTAAGCCAATTTTTTGAGCAGCGACAGTCTCTCCGAAATCAGTTCATGGCTGTGCCCAAAGTCATCTGTCATTCATTGCCTGGAGAATTGTAAACATTCAAAGGGCAGTTAGAGACACCTTATCCTAGTTTTCAGACACCAGTGCAAAACTAAAACATTCCATGCCCTCAGAAAGCTTACATTCTAATGGCACAAGATGATGAATATTGAACTGGAGGAGGTTTGATAGATCATCTAATCCGACCTTCCTTTACATTTGAGCAAACTTTACTTAGATCTGATTTCAAATGCCAGTTCTTATGTTTACTACCTGAGACCTCAGGCAAGCCATTAGCTTTCCCGGGCGTCTGAAATCAGATCTAAGTTCAGCAAAAGTTTCATGTCATAGGTTTGGAGCTGGGAAAACATTTAGAGATCAGGCTCTGGAACTGTGCTTCTGCTTGTCCATTCGTTTGTTTAAACATGTTCTTGACACCTATATTTCAATATAAGCTCTGAGGGCTTTAAGATAGGAGGGGAAAGCTGAAAAAGAGAGCTGGCATTTTGCCCTCTTTGCAAAGTTAATTCGAAGTTCAATTTAAGAAGCTTTAATTTTCATTACTTGGAGGAGTGGACAGAAATTTCGTCACTACAGGCACGGAAGGAACCTTGGAAGATAACGAGAGAATGAACACAAGGTCTTTGAGGTAAAGGACTCTTTTTGTTCAGTCTCTGGGGCTCCAGGGCCTGGCACACTGGAGCACCTTATAAGGGCTTAGTGGTTGAATTTTTTTTTTGAAAATAATGATGATAATAATTGACATTTTATACAGTATATAAATTTGGGGAGATTTCGTGTGTAATATCTCATGTGAGCCTCACAATCCACCCTGCAAGATAGTTACTATTATCACCCCCATTGCACAGATGGAGGAAACAGAGGCAGGCTGAGGTTAAGTGACTAGCCCAGTGTCACACAGCTCATGAGTATTGAAGGGGAGACTTGAGCCCAGATCTTCCTGTCTCCCAATGCATCACTCTGTCTCCTGGGCCAAACTGTCCCTTCATTTTACAAAGGAGGAAAATGCCCAAAGAAATCAAAGGATTCGTCTGAAGTCACCTGGGTTCTAAGTGTCAATGCCAGGATTAAAATCCCGAGTCCCTCCTCCCACTTCTGACGTCGCCCATCTGGGCACCCTGGGACAAGACACGACCTCCAGGGCCAGAGCTTCCCATCTACAAAACAGAGGGATTGAGCTGGATGGCCGTGGAGGACCCTGCCAGCTCAGCATTCAGGATTTTATGATCCAGCTCCTCTTGACTCTAAACTCTGTGGTTTCCCCTACAGGTGCAGAGAATTCTTAAGACTACTTCAGATGTACTAATAACAACTCACAAAATATTGCCTGAAAGTTTGCAAAAGCATTTTGCACAGGTCATCTCACTGAGCTGTACAACAACCCTCTAAAGTAGGTACTACTACAATCTCCAATTTTACCCTGTTGTTGTTCAGTTGTTTCACTTGTGTCTGGCTCTTCATGACCCCATTTGGGATTTTCTCAGCAAAGATACTGGAGCAGTTTAGCCATTTCCTTCTCCAGCTCATGTTACAGATGAGGAAACTGAGGCAAACAGAGTGAAGTGACTTGCCCAGGGTCACATAGCTAGGAAATGTCTGGAACTGGATTTGAATTCAGGTCTTTCGGTTTCCAAACTGAAGCTGAGAAAGGTTGTGCTTTGCCTAAGGTCACATTAGCAGTCAATGTATGCTAAGATACTTGGGCTCTTTCTGAGCCCGGCTCAAGGTCTCCAGCCTCAGGACCAGCTTGTATCTTTTCTCCCCACTCATGGATGTGAGACAGCATAGAACTTCTGAGTTGGTGGGGTGCTAAGAGATCACTTGGCCCAACCCTCTCATTTTATAGAGCCCTATGGGAGGCACCAAAGTGCACAGAGCTCTGGACCTAGTCTTTGACACTAGCTCTGTGACCCTGGCCAAGTCACTTAACCACTATTCACCTCGACTCAGTAAGTGAGATAATGCCAGAGGATTCTGGGTCATAAAGCTAACAAACCATCTTTCCTGAGTCCCCCTCCCCCCAAAAGAAAATCAATCATTCATCTGAAACTTATAAGGTATGAAAATTGCGAAATTGGAGTCTGGGTATGGAACCACCATGAGGTCGTGATGAAGGTGCTGTGTCACCTTTTCAATGAAGCAGGATGTGTCCTATACTTCACAGTCCCAGAGGACGATGTCTCCCCTCTCCCTTGTATATAGGAGTAATGATCAGCTCTGTCTCCCAGGTTGTTGTGGGGATAAAAATGAGATATTTGCCAAGCTCTTTGCAAACCCTTACGTGGATGTAAATGCTATATTATTGTGAGGAACCCGCATCCCAGGGGACATTGCCCAAGGTCACACAGAGAGTGAGCAAGACTTGAACCCAGATACTGTGCCTCTTTGCTGTCCTGGCCCTTGGTCCAGCACTCTGCTCACTTCACAGGACTTTCCTCTCCTAAATAGCGAACGCCTCTCTTCCACAGCAGTACACGTCCTGGGTTTATAAAGCAGGCTTGTGAGGACACACAGCCTCTCCCACATCTGAAATCTCTCTTCTCCCTGGCATTGCACTCCCTGACCCAGGCACCATGTAGCCACAGAGATGCCTGCCCCTGGATTCTGACCTTTTGCAAGGCCATCTGTAACTCCCTAGGGCACAGTGTGATCGCTGTTCAACCCAGGGGTGGAAGCCTGGAAAGAGCAGAGGGAGGAGGAGGAAGAGGAGGAGGAGGAGGAGGAGGATCTGCCAAGCTGGGCTGAACAATGCCATACCTATCTTGCCCCTGAGCTCCCTCTTGGTGCTTCTCATTCCTTCACAAGAGACTCCACCTAGCCAGTGTGGTGGGAGAGGGAAGGTCTCCAAGAAGCCCCTGCTTTGTGTTCATCCCCAGCTCCCTTTGTCCAGGGTCCTCTAGACACCCTGCCCTCTGGGAAGGAAGAAAACCTGGGAGGAGCCAGAGATGAGCTGGGGAAGGGCTGCCCCCAGGCGTGTACCTGGTCCAGCCTGGCCAGGGAGCTAATTCCTGGGATGCTCCAAAGGGGCAGAGGAAGGTAGGCAGTGCCCCAACAGTAGCAGGGGCTAACAGCCAGGGGAGTCACTGGTGCCAGAGCCTACGTCTTCATCAGAAACCCTTTCACCAGAGAGCAGAGACATGGATACGGTAATGGATCATGATGTTTTTTCCTTTCTCCCTTTGTGATAACTTGATATTATGCTGGGGATCCTGAGACACTCAGAGCAACATCACTCAATGTTTGCATTTCTGTCTGGTTATTGTTGCTACCCACAAAGGTCTGGAGGGACCCAAGGAGAAGCTGCCAGGTGCCAAAAGAAAGGAGGAAGTAGGGAACCCTGGCATGGCATAGGAAGGAACCAACTCCATGCTTGCCGGTGGAATTCTGGCTGTTGTCTATGAGACCTTGGACCAGTCACTTCCAATTCCTCAATTTCTTCCTCTGTAGAAAAGAGACGGTTGGTTAACCTCAAGGATTAAGAACCCTTAATCCATGTAAGGGGGTCCATGGACCCCTTACATAGATAGATTTCAAGGGTCTGTGACTTTACAGGGGGAAAAAATGTAACTACTTCCACTAACCTGGAACTGAAATTCAGTCTTTCCGTCTATTATAAATGTAGGCAGCAAACATGATTCTGAGAAGGGATCCATAAATTTCACCAAGCTAATTGCCCAAGGGGTGCAGCGCACAAATTCCCAAGTCAAGAATAGATGATCTCCAGGGTCCCCCAGGGTGTGAGCCTGTGATTCCTACATCTCTTCTGCCCGAGCTTTCACAAGAGGCGGGAGAGAGAGACAGGGGAAAAGGGGGGGGAGGGGGAAGAGGAGAGAGAGCGGGAGAAGAAGGAGGAAGAGGAAAAGGAAAGAGGGGAGGGGAGAGGAGGGGAAGGGATGGAAGAGAGAGGAGAGGGACAGGAGAGGAGAGGAGAGGAGAGGAGAGGAGAGAAGAGGAGAGAAGAGGAGAGAGAATGTAATTGTGGAGGGCATCAGGCATCTGCTGAAGACTACCAGAAAGGTCAGCATGGCACGTTTAGGCACAGGAGTTGACCTCGTGAGAACGTTCACCTATTTATCAGAGACAGACTTAGAAGTAAATTCATCTTTCAGGGAAGGAAAGTGAAGTGACTTGCTCAGGGCCACTCAGTCCCTTGGGGCAGATAGAGCAGCAGAGCCCAGATCAGGTTCTCTTTTCATTCCCTGTATCTTCCTTTAAGTATGCTTGTGACGCTGAGACTTTTCTAAGTCTCCCCTCTCCTCCCCTTCACTGCTGATCTATCTGGGCTTATTTTCAACCTGGGAAGCTGAGGCAGATCACTGCAGGACAGTCCTGAACAGCCTCAGAAACACTTGGTAAGTGCTTGCAGTATGGGTAAAGTCATCTGGTGCAGCAGGGTTCCAGGGTGAGAGGACCTGAATTCAAATCCTATCTCAACTGCTCACCATCGGTATGATCTCCTTTGCCCTTGCTAACCTTGTTTCCTCATCCTTAAAATGAAGAGGTTAGACATGGGTCTCTTCTAGCTTTATATGTATGATCCTATGCACAAGAAAGTTACTGACTGTGTGACCCTGGACATGTCACCCAATTGCCTCAGTCTTCTCATCTGTAAAATGAGCTGGAGAAGGAAAATAGCAGACCACTGCAGTCTCTTTGCCAAGGCAACACCAAATGGGGTCACAGAGAATCGAGTATGACCAAACATTTAAGACACTCTGCTTGGCCACAAAGACCAAGGACCGTATGTCCCAGAAACCCTGGAGCTCCCAGTGTGGACAGGGCAATGAGGCATGTGCATGTAATTCACCCCTATGGCATAAGACCAAAGAGGCATAGACCAAAACATGTCTTAGAAAAGGTGTTGGTGAGTTGGGAGCAGAAAGGACAAATGCTCCTGGTGCATTGAGAAGCAGACAGCTCGACTGCAGGGAAGGGTGTCTCTGACTCAGGAGAGTTTGCCGTGCCTGGGACACCCAGACAGCAGGTGGGAGGGCTGAGAGCCTGATCATCTGGATTTCACTTCTGACTATGAGCTCTTGACTAATTGTGTGGCCTTGGCTCATCATTTTCCCTTTCGGTACAAAGGGCAGTGGGACTAAGTCTGGGGTAGGGGTGGTCTGTGCCATTCTGCTGTAGAGTGACAAGAATGTGGAAAGGGCCCTGGACGTAGAGTCATGAAGGCCTGAGTTCAAGTCCTCCCACAGATTCTTATTTTGTTGTGTTCTCTGAGGCAAGCCACTGAAACCTCTGTGAGCCTCAGTTTCCTCATCTGCAAAATGGGAAGGGGTTAGTCTCTAAGGTCCCTTTCAGCTCTCATCTATGATGCTCTGATACTGGGGTCTCATTTCCCTTAAACCATGTCCATCAAATCAGAAATCAGGCTCCCTTGGTCTTCTGTCTGAGAAAAAGCAAGGCTCCCCTTCCCAAAGCAGCCCCAGCTCAAGCAGCCCTGCTCTCAGAGACCTCCCTTGCATCTGCTAAGGCTGCTGAGACAAGCCCTGGGAGCCAGAGGATGTAACTTTCCCAGAGTTATGTTTCTGTAGCATTCTTCCAAGATTGCCTCAAGAAGAATTCAACTAAGCAGCTGCCCACTCCTCCATGAACCCTTCTATTGTTCTGGGCATCCTTGATGAATCTAGGATTCCTGAACCAATGTGTGGGGTGAAGAAAAGGTGAGGGATTTGCTCCAAACTTGGCCTCCTGGACTGGTTTCAGCTGCCTAGGCCTGAGGCCTCCACAGACAAATAGGAATCTCTATCTCAGTATAGAATGTTTATCTCAGAACGTCTATCCAGACTGGGGGCATTGGTATAGCATCCCCTCCAAGAGGTGGGCAATGAACTACTGTCTCACTTTCCCTGGGATGGCCAAGCATCAGGCTTGCCTCCCAAATAACCACAGCTACACCTGCCCTTATGCGTCCCTGACTAACACTGTATTTGCTCCACTTCTATGGACTCTTTCCCTGAATCACTCTTTTAAATGTATAAAATAAAGTATGTAGGATTACATACCAATGATATCAGAATAAAGATGTAAATTTTCCAGAGTTCATGGACTCCTTATGTGTCCATGGACCCCCTGGCTAAGAACTCCTTATCTAATTCCATTTCCCCATTTTATAGTAGACAAACCCAAGACCAAGGAATAGCTCACCATGAAACTGTAAGATCCCAGAAGGAAAAGAGCATGTCTCAAAATGTGTGATAACCCCCACGGGGCCTGACACACAGGAAATACCCAAATGGGGTCACAAAGAATCAGACACAACCAAACAACAATAAAAAAACAGTCATGCAATGAGGATGTGTCAAAAGTAGGAGGACTTGAACCCAGAACTTACTGGCTCTGAGGCCAGCTCTCTCTCCACTATGCCATATTGCCTTGGATGATCAACATTTTCTATTCCAAATTATCCATCTTTGCTCTTTCCCTTCAATCTCAGAGAAAGATCTGGCCTCCATTCTTGCCAAGACTAACCTCTCCACCTGTACCCTTGACCTCCTCCTTCAGTTTCCTCCATGTCTCTTTCTCTTTCATTCACCCATCCCCTCCTCCATCTGTGTTGACTCCTTCCTCTTCACATACAGACCTGTTCAGGTGTCATCTGTCATTAAAGAAACAAACTATGCTAAGTGAAGAGAAAGGACAGATACCAAAGATGTTGGAGAGGTAGAAACATGGAGTCTGAGCAGCTGATTGTCTATGAGGATGAGGTGTTGGAGGGGGAAGAGTTCAGAATGACTCCACTTTTATAAACTTGAGTGACTCTGAGGATGTTGATGCTATTGACAGCAAAGGGAGTTTGGGGGAGGGCATCGATCTGTGGCATGAGGTGGGGAAGATAATGAGTTACACTTTGGACATAGTGAGTTTAAGATGCTGATGGGACATTCAGGTAGGGACACCTGGCAGGTTGTTGTAGGAGTCTGGAAGAGAGATTAAGATTAAGTATTTAGGTCTGGGAGCCATTTCCCTCGAGATGGTCATGGAATCACTCTAGTTGGAGTTCAGTAAAGAAGAGAGCATAGAGAAAGAACGGAAGGTTTAGGACTCAGCCTTGGAGACCTCCATGCTTTGGGTGGCTAGGTGGCACCATAATACATGGAGCACCGTGCCTGGCATGAGGAAGATTCATCTCCTTGAGTTCAAATCTGGTCTTAGAAGGTTACTAGCTGTGTGACCCTGGGCAAATCACTTCACCCTGTTTGCTTCAGTTTCCTCATCTGTAAAACAAGCTGGAGAAGGAAATGGCAAACTCCTCCAGTATCTTGCCAAGAAAACCCCAAATGGGGTTGCAAAGAGTCTGAGGTGAATGAAAATCACTGAACAACAACAAAGTTGATGAATTCAGTAAGGAAGAGAGCATAGAGAAAGAGTAGAAGAGGGTTCAGGACAGAGCCTTGGACACATCTGTGCTTTGAGAGGGGGAGACTGATGATGTTCAGAGAAAAATAGACATGTAGGAGAAGAATCAGGAGGGGCTACAGTGTCCTCGATGCCAAGGGGAGGGGAGGATGAATTTTTGGTGCCAGGCATTGTGTGGAGGGCTGGGAATACCAGTACAGGCAAAAAGACAGTCTTCCTACCCTCACGGAGCTCATAATTCAATGGGAGAAGACAACACATAAAAGTAAACTGGAAAGTAGAGGTGAGTCCAGAGGAGAATCCAGCATGTGTAGTGGCAGTGGAGAAAAGAGTCAGTTGGATGGGGGACAGGTTGAAGATCAGAGCCTGAGGAGGACAAAAGACAGGCATAATCCTTGGGAAGAAGGAATTAAAGCAAGGGTTCTGCCTTAACAGGCAGAAGGACCTTCTCTTCTTAGTGTTTTTCTTGTTAGTCCTTTGTTCTCAAAGAGGCCCATGACATCAGGGAGATGGTGCCATGACATGCAAGTGAATTGGATTTAAGAGAGGCAGGGCTGTCCAAGGTCACCAGCCTTATTTTCTCCTCCGGAGCCATTCGGGTCCAGTGGCCAGATACACATCAGGACACCTGAAGATGACCACTTCTTCTTAGTGACTGGAACAAAGGAAGTGGGGCTCTACAGAGGTGTGGAAGTGTGGTGTGGAAAGATGAGGGAGCTCATAGCAGATGATCTCCAAAAGAAGATGGACCAGTCATGTGGCAAAAAGTCAAAGGGCTCCTGCCTGAATGAGCCCCTGCCTGATGCTGTCACAGAAACCTCAAGACATATAAGGAATACAAAAATAGCAGGTCAGACTCTTGTAGTGATTGTTAAGAATAATCACCAGATAAACAAAATTATAATGCAGGTCCTTATGCATATAAATGCTAAGTAAACCCAGGTTGGGTAGATGTTTAAAAGAAAAGCCTCTAAGTTGCCTCAGGAGCATGTGGAAAGTGATTTGTGTTCACTCAGAGCACTTGGAAGGGCTCTTTTAGAGGTTAAGCCAGAAGAAGTAGAATTATGTCTATAGCAGAATTTAAACAAAGATTGTGATATATCAAATTAGCTTGATTCTAGTACTCAGAGCACAAGGCTGAGAGTCTAGAAACCTGGGTTCTAGGACCAGCTCTTCAATTAGTGTGCCATGTGACCATGGACGTGGTCACCTCTGTGGACCTCAGTCTCCTCATCTGTAAAATGGAGGTGGAGGTGGTAATGAGGGGAACTCATATGACTCCATGACCACCTCACAGCATACTTCCACATTTCAGTGCCTAGATTTACTGGTGTGAATATCCCTTCTACCATTACACAGTAGGAAACATTCCCTTGGAGGTTCCTATGGCCAAGAACTTCATCCCCCTACATCCAGCCTGGTGAGGAGTTTCTCTGAACTTAGCTAGGCTGGTATTCTCACAACAGATGCCCAGATTCCTGTCTCTAAAGTCTTTCCAACTTGGTAGCACTGGCTATGGTTTATTCCTTTTGACATAACCTCCAAAAACCAGGGTCACTTTTGTACCACAATGAGGTATCACAAGAGGACTTTGATGGAGAATATTTAAAATTTATGATTTCATCCACTACCTTGAAGGTTATAACCATAGAATCATAGAATTTAAGAACTGGGAGGGATGTCAGCAGCCAACCAGTCCAACCCAAACACAAAAACTCTAACGTATTGGACAGCTGCCTGTGACACAGCAAAATTACGGACTTGTCCAGGGTTACACAGCTAGCCAGTGTTAGAAGCTGGATTGGAACCCAGCTTTGTGACTCCATGCCCAGGACTCTGTACAGTACACCAGGATGTTTTTCTGTTAAGAGTAAAAATAATATTATAAATGTAAAAATGTTCCAAAAAAATAAGTAATAGCGAAAGTGGAAGGCCTGAGGGTGATGGTAATCAATTAGGAGATCCCAGTTGCCACCAGAGTTTGTCCTGCTTCACTTGGCAAAGGCTTCATTTGGGGGGTTCCAGTCTTTAGTAGGGGTTACTAGGTGACTCAGTGGAAAGAGTGCTGGGCCTGGAGTCAGGAAGACCTGAGTTCAAATCTGGCCTCAGACACTAACTGGGCAAGTTACTTAACCTTGTTTGCCTCAGTTTCCTCATCTGTAAAATGAGCTAGAGCAGGAAATGGCAAACCGCTTTAGTATCTTTGCCAAGGAAACCCCAAATGAAATCATGAAGAGCTGGACACCACTGAAAACAATTCAACAAGTCTTTAGTAAAGTCCTGGTCAGAATCCTTGCCAGCGTTTTATATAAAAGGAACCACGGACATGTTGCCGTGGGTAGAAAGCACACGACATTTAAAGAGAGCAGCCTTGGGCTTGACTCCTGTCTCTGATGCCTAAGTTCTGTATGGTTCTGGGCAAGTCATCTCAACCACCTGACCTCACTTACTTCCTCTTAATAATAGGGCCAAGAATTCTTGTATGATTTACCCATTTCTCAAGCTTTTGTGAGTGCAGAGTTCTATTAAGCTTAAAACACTATATGAATGTCATTTTTTACCAGGAGGCAGTGGGCTACCATGGACAAAAAGTGGAAGATTTGGAATTAGAAGTTCTGAGTTCAAATCTTGACTCTATAGGTCTCTTATTTATTACCTTTGCAACCTTAGTTAATTTATTTTTCTTGTAAATGTTTTCATACTGAATTCATCCATAAAAGACAGAGGACAAGTACTGTCTTTTATCAATTGATTAAACTAGATAGTCTTTCAGGTCTTTTTTTCTGATCTGATAGTCTCTGATTCACTCATCATCAAAAATGTACTCATTGGTTCGCCATTTGTAAATCTTTAACCTCTTGCTACCTTAATTGTTCTCATCTATCAGGAGAAAATGGTTGGATTCAGTGATTTCTCAGGTTCCTTTCAACTCTAGAAGCTATGATCCAACAAAAGACTTCACGATTTTTACAGGTGTGGGCTCTATGTTCTTGGGTTTTAAGTAGTAAGAAGCCAGCAGGTGGGGGGTCATTACTGGCGAACATAGGAAGCTTGGAATAGACTTGCTCCTCCTCTCTCCCTTTAAAACTTTCCATGTTGTACTTCTGATCTGGAAATGAAAAGCCCAAGATCTATTTTTCTGTGGGACAACCTTCTGGAAATTAAAGGGTTTCATTTAACTCTTTAGGCTATGACTAATGATGTTAAATACATTAAAGTGGAAGTCAGATTTAACATGGGATCTATTTCCAAAAAAGAAGAGAAAGGAAGGAAGGAAGGAAGGAAGGAAGGAAGGAAGGAAGGAAGGAAGGAAGGAAGGAAGGAAGGAAGGAAGGAAGAAAAGAAGGAAGGAAGGAAGGAAGGAAGGAAGGAAGGAAGACAGGAAGGAAGGAAGAGAGGGAGGAAGGAAGGGGAAGGGAAGGGAAAAAAATGACCCATTCACCAGTTCAGTATGATTCCTGTTCAATGTCATTCTACTTCCAAGGACTTTCGCCCTTGGTCTAAAGCTATGCCTGAGATTGATTGGTTGAGTAGAGTAGGCTCTAAGCAGGGTAGACTGGCTTGACTGAGTAAATGAATCAACAGCACCCTTAAGTCGAGTTGGATAGTGATCACCTCCTCTTACTTTATCATTTTTTAAGTGAGGAAACAGTTCAGAGAGAAGTGACTGCCAAGGGTTGACAAAGCTAATAGGTGTCAAAGCCAGGTCTTGAATCTGGGTCCTCTCCCCACCAGGCCCGTCTCTGTTTCCATTATGTCACCACCTCCATTTTGTTTTCCCAAAGCATGTCCCTCTCTATTAGAAAGGATGTCCCAAAAGTCTTAGTGCAGTTTGAAAGGTTAATAACTTAACTACACTAACAAAAAAACCTGCACTCACACTTTTTAAACACGCTGTAACTTGAAGGTACACTTTATAGGTATAGAACACCCTTGGCACAGGTAACAGCCATTTATTTTTTTTCTTTTTGTATCCAAAGCTCTGGACACAGAGCCTTATAGAGACTGGCAGCAATCAATAATAATTAACATCTATGGAGCATTTTAAGGTTTCTCGGTGTCCTTTGTTTCATTCTCACAGCAACCCTCTGAGGTAGGAATTACAGGAATTATTAACCCTAATTTATGGTGAAAGAAACTGAGGCCCATCAAAGCTAAGAAATTGACCCATTCTGCCTTGCCTGGGGCAGGATTTAAAGAAAGGTTTTCCTTCACTATCAGTCCAGCCTTTCAGCCACTACATGAGTCTTACATGATACTTAGCAATCACACATGAATTCTCCCCTCCTCCACTCTGGTTCAGACCTGAAATTTCATCAATATGGGGAGTTCTGGGGGTGGAAAATCCTTCTGTTGATGCAGATTGGAAATTTATCTGCAATAAGAGGCTCAGAGATTTGTCCAAGTCACTGTGGGATTAAGTGACTTGTTTATATGGTTACACAGCTGGTATTCAGGAGAGAGAGAGCTTAAATACTGGCCTTCTGGACTCCAAGGCCAGTGCTTGACCCCATACCCCATTCTGCCTCCAACTCTGAATCCACTAAGTAACTAATCCAGAAATGGCTGCATGCGGAAGCAAGAAGTATCCAATTCAAATTCCATCTTTGAGACCTAGCAGTTTTTTGACCATAGGCAAGGCAATGATACTCTCTGAGTCACAGGTTTCTCATCTAATAGCACCAGTAGGTGATGAGATTCACATGATGGAATCTACAAAATGGTCTGTGTATTTTAGAGAGCTTGCTATGATTGTTTCATCTGGGGATGTTGGAGTTCATCAATGGAGGGACCTTTAGCCAAGGAAAATCCCTGCATCAGTGTAAACCATGACTTATTAAACCAAGCAGCCATTCAACAAGCATGCATTAAGCATTGGCTATTGGTAGGCATTGTACTAAGCATGTCAGAGAAAGGCGGAAAATGGCCTCTACTCTCAAGGAGCGCACATTATAAAGGAGCCAATGGGAAATCTGCTAAATTCGCTTCCAGACAAATGAGAAACGCAGGCATCTATAGTTTCTATTTCTGTCTTCTATCTAGAGATCTAGTTATACCTCTATATGGCTATGGCTATTCAGATCTACAAATAGATATATAAACATGGAGGGGAGAGAGACAGAGAGAGAGAGAGACAGACAGAGAGAGATAGAGACAGAGAGAGAGAGGAGAGAGACAGAGAGAGAGAGGAGAGAGACAGAGACAGAGAGAGAAAGAGAGAGACAGAGAGAGATAGAAAGGCAGAGAGGAAAGAGAGAGACAGAGAGAGAGAGGAGAGAGACAGAGACAAAGAGAGGAGAGAGAGAGAGACAGAGACAGAGAAAGACAGAGAGAGAAAGAGAAAGAGGGAGAGAGACAGAGAGACACAGAGAGAGGAGAGAGACAGAGACAGAGAGAGAAAGAGAGAGACAGAGACAGAGAGAGATAGAAAGGCAGAGAG
>CM053586.1:345762296-345819798 GCA_028646515.1 Pseudochirops corinnae | reverse complement strand
AGAGACAGAGAAAGACAGAGAGAGAAAGAGAAAGAGGGAGAGAGACAGAGAGAGAGAGAGACACACAGAGAGAGGAGAGAGACAGAGACAGAGAGAGAAAGAGAGAGACAGAAAGAGATAGAAAGGCAGAGAGGAAAGAGAGAGACAGAGAGAGAGAGGGAGAGAGAGAGGACGGAAGGTAGAGAGAGGAGAGAGAGAGACAGAGAGAGAGAGAGAGATTTGAACCCAGGTCTTCCTGACTCTGAGACAAGTTCTTTCTCCTATGCTATTCTGCTCCTTATTAACAACAGCAGTAATGATGACATGAAATTGATGATACAAAATGGTTGTTGGATTGAATTTGATGAATTTCTCCAAAAAGATGCTGCTTTTCAATAGAGTAAGGGAATGAAATGGTCTAAAGGGCCCTAAACGAAGATGCAGGAGGGGCCCAGGGAGGCCAAGCCCTGGTCTTGTGTCTGACTGATCACCGTGGTTTCATGCCTGTCTTTGTGCTGTGCAGCATAACACACGCATATTGGCATTTCCCCATGTCAGCTGGAGGAAGAAGGAGAAAAAACCGTTTGCCACGGTCTCCTGCCCCTTTCTCACCCTTTACTTTTGTCACCATCATTGACAACACTATGTTTGTGCCAGTGAGCTAAATGATCGCGCCTGCCCTCATCTCCCCCGAGGCTCACTGGGAGCCAAATACATCTGCTTCCTTTTGTCATCCTTTCAATGAACTATCAGAGGAGGGAGGCTTTTTGCTCCCCCGGTATTTTCCAAGGTTGGCTGCCAGCGAGAGGAAGTCAAGAAAGGGGAGGGAAGACGATTTCATAGCTATGGGCTGGGAGGTTAGGGGGAAAAGCAATGTGGGAAAGAGAGAAGGCAAAGAGATCATTGAAAAGAATCAAAGCAAAGAGGTAGGGAGCAGAGAGAATGCTCCAGGAGGATATGGGAATCGCTCCAGTAATTCAGGGTCAAGAAATGCACGCACACACACATGCACACACACAGGCACGCACACACGCACACATGCACACACACACACACACACACATCATATTTGAAGTGTTTCTGCTATTGACCACAAAATTGCCTTAATCTATAAAAGATGAAGAAACTGATCTTAGGATCTTAAGATCAGGGGGCTCAGAACATGAAAAATTAGAGATCATCTAACCTATTGGTTCCCTAACTGTGGGCTGGATACACCTGGGGACCACTGAATTATGGAATGAGTCTCCATAACATATGTGCTTAGCATTTGCCTGGTATACAGTAAGCACTTAATAAATGCTGTATTTATATAATTATCTTCTTTCTATCCAGCCAGCCAGCCATCATCTATCTATATAACCACTTATCATTTATATCTATCTATCTATAGACTTAGCTATCTATCTATTATCTCTCTATAATCTACCCATCTACATATGTTTCTATCCATCATTACTCTGAACTTTACTTAGGTCCAACAAAATATCTACTATGGGTAATACAGAGAGAGTGTGCTGCAAAGGAGAGAGCACTGGAATTGTAGCTAGGGGTCTTGGGTACAAATTCCAACTTATTTTCTATATGTGTGACCCTGGGAAAGTTTTTTAATCTCTCTGGGGAAAAAATTGATGTTTGGATTAGATGATCTCAGAGATTCCTTCCAGATGTCAATCTATTAGCCCATGACTTGTGGGCTGGCAGTGATGGGTTGTCATTTTCAAATGTACACAGATGCTGTTCTGATTAATAAAATGCAAGTCTTATCATAGTAGGGTATTAATAACTCTAGGTACTCAAAGCATTTAAAAGTATTACTGAATTGATAAGAGGTCTTTTCCTCTTATTGTGGAGGAATAAAGGAGCCAATGGGAAATCTGCTAAATTCACTTCCAGACAAATGAGAAACATAGGCATCTATAGTTTCTATTTCTGTCTTCTATCTAGAGATCTAGTTATACCTCTATATGGCTATGGCTATTCAGATCTACATATAGATATATAAACATGTGGCCCCAAGCTGTAACATTGCAGCCCCAGCTGTACCTAGAAAAGAGACAGAAATGAAGCTGCCAAGAACCAAAGAGGAAAAGGTAGATTAATTGGACCCAGAGATTGTGCTCCTTGCCATAGAAAACAGAAGCTAGCTAGGAGAGAGGCAACATGTGAGGTTCCATACACGCATATAGTTATATACAAAACAGAGCAAAGACGACCATAAGACGACCCTGAGAGTACAGCCCGAGCAGCGGTGTGCAGAAGGTGGTGGGTGCTTGGTTGGTTTGATTCTTGAAGGAAATCCATAAGCAGAAATGACAGAGGGGCCATCCTCTCACAGGAGACAGCCAGAGACAAAAGATGGAGTGCTGTTTGGCAGGACAGAGCAAGAATGCTGGTCAAACTGGATGCAGAGAATGGAAGGGGAGTCCTGACCAGTAAGGGTAGAAAGGTATGGAGGGATCACATTGTACTTTAAGTAGCAGAAGACTTTATGTTTGATCCTACCGGTGATAGAAAGTCACTGGAGTTCATTGAGTAGGGGAGGGATATGGTCAGATGCTCTTTAGGAAAATCTCTTTGGCAGCTACATGGAAGATGTACATGGACTGTAATGGGAAGAGACAAGAGGTATCTATTATGGAGAACAATTACAAGAAAATTGCCATGTTCCCAATGAGAGGTGATCAGGGTAGGAATTCATCTGGTGACTGTGTGAGTAGAGAAAAGAGGATGTATGTGGAGATGATGTGGAGGTGTCAATGACAAGATGAGACAAATGCCTGGCCATGTGGTGTGAGCAAATGTGGAGAATCAAGGATAAGATTGAGGTTGCAACCCAGGATAACCAAGAAGCTGGGGGGGCTGGAGAAAAATGAGGATATTCAAAAGGGGGACAAGTGTGCAGTAAAAAAAATAGCATTCTCTTGAGACAGGCTGAATTTCTGTTGCCCATGGAACATCAGGTATGAAGCATCCAAAACGTAGCCAGTAGTGTGGAATGAGAACTCAGGGAGGAGATCCAAATTGAGTATGTAGATATGGAAGTTATTTTCATGGAGATGATCATTGAATATATGGGGATTTATTTTGTCACGGAGACATTGTACAAATGAAAGAGAAGAGGGACCAGGACAAATCCATGAGGCACATTCATAGTGAATAGGAGCCACGTGGATGATGACAGAAAAGTGGACAAAGAAAGAACAATCAAATGGGTAGGAGGAGAACAGAAACAGGAAATTTATGCAGAGGGATGTGTTGGGGGGGGTAATATTTGGTTTTGGAAATATGGTGTTTGGGAAGCCTATGAGACCATGGCTATCTCAACAAGAGTGATGGTCTTAGTTTCTACAGCACTGCCAGGTTTACAAAGTACTTTTCCCCATGTGCAAGCATTGTTATTCACATTTTACAGGTAAGGAAATTGAGGTACAAGAAGACGATGTTACCTGTTCAAGGTTAAACAGTTGATAAATTCAAAGGTAGGATTCGAACCCACTTCTACTGATGTGATCTAGCTATAATAGCTACCTGGTGTGGGAAAGGAAGGAGGAGACTTCAATAATGTTGTAGAGCAGCGGTTCTCAACCTGTGGGTTATGTTCAATTTGTAACAATGAAAATACATCCTGCATATCAGATAGATTCATAACAGTAGCAAAATTACAGTTATGAAGTAGCAACGAAAATAATTTTATGGTTGGGTGTCACCACAATATGAGGAACTGTATTAAAGGGTCATGGCATTAGGAAGGTTGAGAACCACTGTATGTAGAGTAAGGCCTAGGGGCAGGCAGCTACTTCAGGGGTAACTGATAGCTGCCTTAATCTCTTATTGTTGACTCACTGTGGCTCTTAAAAAAACTTGTTGGAGACAAAAAGAAAGAAAAAGATCTCAAGTTCTAGTGAATGATTAGGACAGTTTATGGTTTAAAAGAACAAATGTGTCTCTTTGAATGACTGATAGCACAGTAATGAGGATTTGGAAATGACTGAATAAAAGAACTAAAGAACGAGCCATTTGGTTATTGGTGTCCATCCAAACACCCTTAGTATCTCAGGGTTCTCTTTTTAGTTCTGTGCAGATCAATATTTTTATCAGTGACTTAAAGCCCTAAATGGAACTTGGCCGGTTCTCAGGTGACACAAAGATGGTAAGGATAGGTAACAGGTTGGATGTGGCATCTAATATACATTTTAAAAATAGATATTACATTTGGATTTTCAAAAATCAATTTTAGAGAAGCAAGATTGGGGAAATAGAGCCAGAAATAGTTTGCGTGACAAAATTCCAGGAGTTTTGGTGATTCACAAGTTCAATATCATTCAACCATGTCACATAATGGCCCCCCAAGGCTATCACCTTTAGGCAGAACAAGAGAGATGATAGTCTCATGGTATTTTGCCCTGGGCAGACTATAGCTTAGGTACTGTGATCAATTCTAGATGCTATACTTTGGAAAGATATTGCCCCTTTGGAATACATCCAGTAGCGGGCAGTAAATGCCCTTGAGTTCACATGCTACAGGGATCAGTTAAAGGGACTAAGTATGTTTAGACTAGAGAAGATAAAAGGATGAATAGGACACCCAATAAAATATCTAAAGGACTGTCATGAGAAGAGGGAACTGCTGTCCTTGACCCCCGAGTGCAGAACTGAGTCATGGCTAAAGCAGCAGAAGAGACTTAGATTTGATGTAAGAAAAACCATCCTAGGCATGAGAGTTCTTCCCAAGGGGGATGGGTTGTTCCGGGAGACAGCACCTACCCTCACCGAGGCCATAGGACCTTTGCCGCTGCAACAGGGCTCAAGGCAGCTTTTCCCATAGCAGGTTTTCAGATTTCCAGTCGGTGCATTTCCTCCTCAGAAATTAGCAAACACTCCGAATCAGAGCTCAGTTTATTGCTTCGTTAATTGTTTAAGACAAAAGAAAATTAGGGTGAAATTTTTAGTAATGCAGATTAAATGTAAACATGCTTATGGATACATTTTTTTTCCCTCAGATCTTGTGGTTAAACACTTCCCAGCACAACCCGACTTGTCAGGGACATGGTAGAAGTTTTCAGACCTGCCCCATTGCCCCTCTGAGATCCTTTCCAGCTCCGAGAGTCTGTGATTCTTTCCTTTTCACCCAACATCATTTTTATTCAACAACACATATTCATTCAGCCCTTACTGTATTTGATGATATTGGTCACTAGTGGAGACAAAAAAGGCAAATTCCATCCTCTTCAGGAGCTTTGAGTGGAGGGGATAAGATATGACCAAAGAAATGAACTGGAAATCAGAAGGTGATGAATTAAAGAGGTGTGTATAGTGTGCGGCCATCACTCAGTTATTCAGTGAAACAGAAAAGGCTACATGTAAAGCATGTCTGATGGTGCTTATGAACTAAGATGGATACATTAATTTTTTTCTCCAACCAGATCACCAAAGGCATCTTAAGAGATCACGCCATTCAGGTTCTCAAACCTTTTTGACTCCACCCACCTTCATTGGAAAAATATTTTGAGCCCCCACCAATGTTTGTTTATAAATTAGGTACATACACTATTCTGCAAATAGTTAACTGCATTATAAAACTTAGATGAGAAACAGAGAAATTTTAAAAGAATAAGATAAAGATTAAATATTTGAACCTTGAATCATTGGAGATCTATGGAGGTCTACTGAGCATGAGGTAACATGGTCAGACTGTGCCTTAGAAAAATCTCCTTATCAGCTTGGAAAGGAGAAAGCCCTGAGATTTTTAGGCAGGGAAACCACCTATTGCAATAGTTCAGTCAAGAGGTGAGAAGGGTCTGGACTAGGGCTGGAGTGGAGAGAAAGCTTACAGAAGGAAGGCTTGGCCACCGATTGGCCATGTGTACAAATGAGAAGTCAAAGGTGATGCTCATTTTGGACCAACCCGTATAACTGGAAGGATGATGATTCCCGTGTCAGTAATAATGTGATATCTGTGTTCCAGAACATAATCCATTCATGCCTACTTGTACTTTGTGACTCACCTTTTTCATGTGTTCAGTCATTTCAGTCGTGTCCAACTCTCCATGATCCCATTTGGGATTTTTTTGGCAAAGATCCTGGAGTGGTTTGCCATTTCCTCCTCCAGTTCATTTGACAGATGAGGAAACTGAGGCAAACAGGGTAAAGTGACTTGCCCAGGGTCACACAGCTGGTAAGTTTCTAAGGTCAGATGTGAACTCAGGTCCTCCTGATTCCCAGCATGGCACTTTATCTATTGTACCACCTAACTGCCCATGACTCACCTAGTCCCACCCAAAATGAAAAGGGGAAAGATGGGCTTTTCCTAACCAGGTGACAGATAGAGCCTTCCCTGAGAACAGTGCCTAAGGTGATCTAGGGGGCAGGGGGCAGAGAAGGGGAGAGGCACATTCTCCCAATGGATCCCACACACCTGTTGTATAATTAGTTTGGGGCAAGTTATCACTCACCAGAGGGGTCAGCATCAGCCTCAGAACAGGGGAGGTTGGGACTCTGAGTAGTAGAGGGAAGGAGAAATGAGCAGATGTTAAGGTGTGAGGGCAAAAGTATCTGTGCTGGAAACAAGTACCATGTTTGCCTCTCCTGATGAGAATGAGAGGTAACTTGTCTGAAGCTGCATTTGAACTCGGGTCTTCCTAACCACTGGTCCGGGGCTTTATCTGCTGGGCCACATAGCTGCCTAAATAATGGCATTCACATTTAGGATAATATGATGACCCTCTGTGGTCTCTTCCTGTGATTTCATGGGAACTCCCAAGGGTGGAAAATCTCCCTGCTAACTCAGATCAGCCACTGACTTTGTAATTTAGATCTTTAGGGAATGACCTAGCTCTGGTCACACGGTCAGTATGTGTCAAAGGTGGGATTCAAACCCAGAACTTGCCAACTCGAAGATCAGCCTTTTGTCTACTGCCCTGCTTTGTCTCTCATATGCTAAATATGTCATACGTATAATAATAGTCATGATTATTTGGAATGTGAGCAACACTCATCTCAAGGACCTGCGACTATCAACGCATGCGTATTCCTTCTGACAGCAACCTTAGTGAGTGATGTTTTCACACAAGCAGGAGGGTGGTGGGTAGAGGGAAGATCCCTCAGTAGGAGCCTGGTCCTCCTTCACCTTCTCCTCCTCTGTCTGTAGGCTGAGAATTCAGACAGCGCTCAATGGCTCCCACAGTTTGGATGAGTTGGGGGTCAGTCTGTCAGGAAGGGTTTATAAGGTGTCTGTTGTGTGCAAATGCTGTGCTAAGGGCTAGGGTTACAAAAAGAGGCAAAAGACAACCCCTGACCTCAAGGAGCTTATAATCTAACAGAGGAGACAACATGCAAACACATACATACATATGTGTGTATGTACATATATGTATATATGTATGTGTGTGTATATATATGATAAATAGAAGTTAATTAACAGAGGGAAAGCACTAAAATTAAGAGGTGTTGGGAAGGCTTCCCATAGAAGGCAGGATTTCAATTGGGACTTGAAAGAAACCAGGGAGATCAGTGGAAGAGGGAGGGAGTGGAAGAGGGAGAACATTCCAGGCCTGGGGAAGAGCAGAGAAATGGAGTGTCTTGTTTGGGGAACAGCACGGAGGTCAGAGTCACTAGAGCAGACAGAAGAATTTGTGCTGAGGAGTAAGATATAACAAGGCTGGAGAGGTAGGAGGGGCTGGGTTATGAGGGGCTTTGAATGGAACATTTTGTATTTGCTCCTGGAGGCGATTGGGAGCCACTGGAGTTTATTGAGGAGAGAGGTGACATGATCAGATTTTAGGAAAATCACTTTGGTGGCTGAATGGAGGATGGAGTGGAGTGGGGGACACAAGGCAGGAAGACCCCAGCCCTGGCCCGCCAGGCTACTGCAGCCATTCTATTTTTTCCAGGCAGACATAGGACTTAGGCCTTGCCCTGCTACTCTGCCCTATGTTCCTCCAGGCCTTGCCATCTGCTGCTCTGCCCTCCAGACCCCAGGTACCATCTTCCAGCCTTCTGATGTAACCTCAGGAGGCCTGAACCTTGCCCTCAGTACCCCTGCTACTCTCTTAGGACTCTGGGGCTTTTCCATCTGCCTGCAAACAAGCTTCCTTTAACATGCTGTCTCGCCCATTTAGAGAGTAAGTTCCTTTGGAGGTAGCCCTCTCGGGCAAGTTGGTCCTCATATAACATACAGAAAGTTCATTCTCTGACACATACTCCAAGCCCTTCCAGCCTGGTATATCGATGCCAATTCTAGATTGCACTTCAATGGTAGCATCCCTGAGAACTCCAGGTCACCTCCACACCAAGAGAGGGCACCAGGGAAGGATGACTGGTAGTGGAGGAAAGGACCTTTTTACAAAAAAAAAGTAGCTTTCAGATAACTTCTTAAAAGACAAGAAAAGGGGATGGAAAGAGGTGAGAGAAGGCAAGAGGATGGATGAACAAGGAGAAAAAGAAATCAGATCTGTCCCAGTCACCTTCAGAGACATTCCTGTGATTTGCTTAACTGGTTTTACTACACAGATGGGGATTCTAATGTGAAAAGTAGTTAGGGTAGTGAAATGAGTCCTCATAGTAAGTGGTTTACATCATATATCTCTGTTGGCCACAGGTCAGAAAATAACAGGAAGGAAATACTTACTGGTTTTTTGGCGTTAGGTAAATTGAATAGAATAAATAAATAAATGAGATATAAAATAAATAAAACATCATTAATTGCAAGAACAACGGGCAATTGTCAGGACTAGAATACCCAGGTCTAAGCATTGAAAGGGTAAGGCCCCTTGCCCCTCTGAATAAGAACATGCTGTGGTCAGCTTTTCTCATTTCCTTATTAGACAGTTTCTAGGCAAGGATCTGGGAGAGTTAGTTAGCACAGTGGATAAAGTGACAGGCCTGAAGTCAGGAAGACCTCAATTACAAGCCGTGTGACCCTGGGCAAGTCACTTCACCCTGTGTGCCTCAGTTTCCTCATCTGTCAAATGAGCTGGAGAAGGAAATGGCAAACCACTCTAGTGTCTTTACCAAGAAAACCCCGAATGAGGTCATGAGAAGTCAGATGTGACTAAAATGGCTGAACAACAACAAAAAAGCAAGGATCATGATTTTTGACATTGACTTAAAGTGTCAAGCTGGCCCAGCTAGCATATAATCAAGGAACAGCTGAACCTGTGGGGTGGGCCAAGGGCTCAGGTACTTGTCCAGCCCCTACATACTGACCAAAGGACCTGCTCTAGGGGACTGACTCAACTGACCGTGTGTCCTCCTCTTGTTCAGAGTTCTCAGAAATGGTTTTTCCAACCCTTCCCCCAGGCCAGCAAGGAAAATGTGGCCTCACAAAGTAGCATTTCAATGTTTTGTAACAACTCAGAGACAGCTTTTGCTTACATTTTTGGCTGATTTCTATATTCTTACAATCTCCTTTCCATTCATTTCTTATTGCTTTCTGTCTCCCAGACTCCTCCTTGATGCTTCCCTGTGAGGTGGAGGTCACTCGGGGTTCTTGAGGCCACTCTATGCAAGTGGCATGAAAGTTGTGACAGTAATATCAAAGCCAAAAAGCTTGGAGCAGAGCCTGTTCATGTACTTTGTGTCTTTCATCAAAGGACCAGCCTAGCTGAATGCTGAGAGACTCTTCCAAAGTTGGCCATCGGCAGAACAAATTTTTAGTCACAGCAACGCTTGAAGACAGAGAGGGCCTTAGCATCACAGGACTGAAAGGAGCCTTAGATATTATCTAGTCCAAATTCTTAGTTTTACAGATGAAAAATTGATGCAAGGGGGAATAGTAAAGCATAGCCAAGAATTGAACCCAAGTCTTCTGACTCTATAGCTATAATTATTTTCCACTGCAGCATGCTATGCCTAAACACCAGTATGGCGGTGGTTGTGGTTGTTTTCCAAGGCTCTATCAATTTACTGGTAATTAGGCCAAGATTTTCCATTTAAAGAATGTACGATTAAGGTCGTGTTTGTAGCAAATCTAAAAACCGTGGAATTCCTAACTTCCTCTGCCCTCCTTTCTATAACATTGCCGTCTTTGCTGTGGCTCCAAAAGAACTGTGAGTCACTTTCTATTTGCCTTTGATTCATGGGGTGCGATGGCCAATGGGATCATCACTTCCTGGACAGCCTGTTACAGAATAGCTTTTCTCTGCTCCAGGAAGCTCAGTTATACTATGGGGAGTTGTTAATATTTGAGGATGATTTCAGGTTTTCTCCATATGGAAAATCAAGGGAGACAATCTTTCTACACAAAGGAATGCTGAACTTAATGGTTCATGATTATTTCCTAAAATAACTGTTTTGTGGGTAATTAAGCAATGTCAAAGTTAGTGGTCAACGGGAGAGAAAACTGGCCTGAAAAATGATGATGATGGTGGTGGTGACGGTGGTGGCAATCCCCTCAAAATCCAACTGGATATAATGAGAGGGGGAATGGAAGAGCAAAGAAATGGAATGCCACCTAAGGGAATAAGACATTGGGTATGCCCAGAGACCACCAGAGTAGTTGTGAATGCCTGGTAGGAACAATGAAATATTAGCCAGTTAAAGTATGTTGATATCAATATTGGCTTCACCCAAAAGCTCTTACTTCCCAAGGTTGTTGTGAGGATAGAATTAGATATTATTTGTAAAGTGCTTTACAAACCTTCAATTGCTCTATAAGGTCATGAGAACCCCAGTACAACCAAAAGTGGGTAACTAGCCATGTGGCCCAGTGGGGAAGAATCTTGGAGTCAAGAAGACCTGGCCTCAGACTGGCCTCAGACACTTATTGGATGGGTGACTCTGGTCAAGATATTTAACCCTAATTGCCTCAAAAAAAAGAATATCAACAGTTTTACCTTGTTTAGTTCCATACAACTTCTCCTTGATATTGAACTTTTTATGTTTCTCTTGAATCTTGTGTTTGTATGCCATATTTTCTATTCAGCTCTTGTTTTTCCATCAGGAATGGTTTAACATCTTCTGTCTTATTAAATATCCATCCTTGTAGGATTATACTCAGTTTTGTTCCTATATCCTTTGTCTTTCAAGATACCACATTCCAAGCCCTCCATTCCTTTAGAATGGTAGCTTCTAAGTCTTGTGTGCTCCTGACCCTGGTTCCACAGTACTTGAACCATTTCTTCCTGGTACTTGAAGTATTTTCTCCTTGACCTGACATTTCTGGATTTTGGCTATAATATTCCTGAAAGTTTTCATTTTAAAGTTTCTTTTAGGTAGTGACTGGCGGACTCTTTCAATTTCTACTTTGCCCTCTGGTTCTAAAATATCTGGGCAGTTTTCCTTTATAATTTCTTGAAATATGATATCTACAGCTAATATTTAAATATGTCTTGTATTACTTCATATTGCAAAACATATTCCATATTAGTCATAGATATCATATTTCAAGAAATTATAAAGGAAAACTATCAAGTTGATTTTCCTTAAGAGTATATCTGACCTTGTGACTCCCTCATTCAACCAACTCCAATGGCTCCTTATTGACTCAAGGATAAAATATATACTCCTTTATCTAGTTTTTAAAACAATCTGGTCCCAACCTGCCACAAGTGAAAAGGTGGCTCTTGTCCTTGCCAAGGCCAACACCTTTATCTGCACAAGTGATACTGTTCCATCCCATTTCTGTTTCTATGTTGCCCCTTCTATCATTCTCATTCTCTCACTTATCTTCAATTGCTCTCTGTATAATGGTTGCTTCTCTACCATCTACAAATATGCCCATTTCTCCGCCATCCTCAGAAAACCCTCACTTGATCCTTCCATCCCCACAAACAATCATCCAATTTCTCTCTTCTTCATGACTAAACTTCTTGGGAAAGTCATAATGAGTACCTCCACTTCCTCTCCCCTCATTCTCTTCTGAACTCTCTACAGTCTGACTTCCAACCTCATTCCATCAAAACTTCTCTCTCCAAAGTTGCTAATCATCTCTTAATCATCAAATCCAATTACCTTTTTTCATTCCCCATTCTTCTTGACCTCTCTAGAATCTTCTACACAGTCAATTACCTTCTTTACATTGATACTCCCTTATTTCTAGATTTTCTACTCTCTCCTAGTTTTTTTCTTATCAGTTTGACTCCTTTTAAGGCAACTTTGCTGAATCTCCATCCAAGTTGTGCTCATCAACCTGGGCATGTTTTAGGAGAGTGTCCCACAGGGCTCTGTACTGGTCCCTCTTCGCTGTGAATACAAGTGATATCAATCTCAAATAGAATGGGGCCCAATAATCTATAGACAAGGATTCCTAAGGGCCACATATTGTCTTAGTTTTAAAATGTAACATTGTTTATACTTTATCGGATTTTTATTTAGTTTGTTAAATTTTTACCAATTACATTTTAATCTGGTTCAGAACACACTTCAGAATGTTATGTGGGACCACAATCTATGTGTTTGACATCTCTGTTTTACGCTGTTTTGCATGGTGATTTCATCAATTCCCCCTGAATTCAAATATCATTCCTGTGCTGATAATTCTCAGATCTACTTATCCAGGCCTAACCTTTCTACTGACCTTCACTCTCACATCTCTAACTACCTATTGGACATCTTGAAGGTCCTCCAGACATATTAGACTCAACACGTCTAAAATTGAACTCATTATCTTTCTCCCAAACCCCTTCCCCTTCCAAATTTTCCTGTTACTTTTAAGGGCACCATCATATTTCCCAACCCTCAGGCTCACAGCCTACATGTTATCCTCAACTCAACCCCTGTCCAATCAATCTGTTGACAAGACTTGTCAATATTAGCTTTGCGATATCTCTAGACATACATTCCCTTTCTCCTGTGATATTTCCATCACTTTGGTATAGGCCTTCATTTCCTCATACCTGCACTATTGCAATAACCTACTGGTTAGTCTCCCTTTTACAAGTTTCTCCCTATTCCCATCCATTCTCCATTTGGCTGTCAAAGTGATTTTCTTAAAAACACAGGTCCAACTTTGTCACACACACACACACACACACACCCCGCCAGTGACTCCCTATACACTTCAGAATCAAATATAAAATCCTGCTTAGCAATCAAAGCTCTTTATAACCTAGTTCCCTCCTACCTTTATAATCTTCTTATACTTTACACTCTTCTCCCCTATAGACTCTTATGCAGAGACACATGCCTTCTTGCTCTTCCTCAAACAAGACACCCCTCTCAGCTCTGAAAATTTTCACTGGTTAATCCCTTATTCCTTGATTGTTCTCCCTCCTCTATCTTTTCTCTCTCCCCTTTCTAACTTCCTTGATATTCTTCAAATCTCAATGAAAATCCTATCTTTCCTATGAAGCCTTTTCCAAATCAGTCTTAATTCAAGTGCCTTCTTTCTTTTGATTTTTCCTATCTCTCCTGCATGTAGCCTGTCTGTACATAGTTGTTTCCATATTAGATTACTTATTAGATATAAGCTTCTTGAGGAGAGGGACTGTCTTTTCCCTTTCTTTGCATCCCTAGAATTTAGCCCAGTCCCTGGCATACAGTAAGCATTTAATAAATGTTTATTTAGTAGCCATGCTTATTATTGATATTGAATATTATGTTGGGGGTTTTTGTTGTTAAGTTGGGAGGCGGGTCATGGAAAGGATAGATAATATATATTTTTTAAATCTTTGCCAAGCCAGAGAGAGAGGGAGGGAAGGAGGCAGGGAGTTAAGGAACCATTGGTTCCAATAATGTACATCATTATTTTATGAACAAATGACAGACAGTAAATAACTATATGATGATATTGATGGTGATGTCAGTAATTTCTGACATTTGCATCACAGTTTACAGAACATTTTTCATCTTTTACTCTTTTTTATGTTCATAGTAATAGATGGCTCTAGGCCAGCATGTTAAAAGAAATCCACAAGCGATGGGACTTGAGCTGAGCTTTGAAGAATTGATAGCATTTTGATGAAATTTGGAGGGGGATGGCATTGAAGGAGAAGGGGAAAAAGAAACCACAGGACATACTCAAGGGGAAGTGAATAGGCTTGCCTGGAATTCTGAGGATTCTATAATCTTCGAACTGAAAGGAGCCTCTAGAGCTGTCTATTCCAGTCTATAATTGAATGAACATGGATCACTCTTCAACATGCCTGGCAGGTTATCATCAAGTCTTCAATGGAAAAACTCTAGTGAAAGATGTCACGAAAGATATGGTCTAAAAGGTCATAGAGGGTCATTTTATGGAAGCTTTGGAATTCCAGAATAAAGAATATTAGCTATAGGCCCTGGAGAGTTATTGAAGCATTATTAAAGGAATATCAGCCATATTAAGAGATCCCATTAGGTTAAATGGCCTTTTCTACCCAGTTAGTGCCTTGTGACATGAAACTAATATAAATTCAAGGTAATGGTGACTGTCTTGGTGGGGGGAGGGATGACTAAGAGCTGAAGCTCAGTCCAATTAGTTTCATCCTATCACAGACAAGAGCAATGTTGCTCTGAGGTAAAAATAGCAGAGAAGCTTTAGTTCATTAAAAGGATTACATTTTTACTTATGACACCTCTCAAAGTTTAAGTTTCAGGCTGGCTTTATCCCATACTAACAAAATTGATTTTTTTTTGCTTTTGCTTTAGGAAGAGCTAAGAAATGTAAAAATGCTTCAGACCCAATTCCAAAATGAAGAGAACATTTCTGCCATTCCGAGGTCCATCAGACTACAACCTGTGTATAATTCTGGCATTGACCACCAAGTGTTGACTAACGGAAACTCAGACTCATTTACTCAAAAGCAACTGACGGCACTTTGTCCCCATGTCAATTCACAATCTTTTGAACCTTCTAAAATCAAATCAGAAAGGCCCAGTGAGGAACAGAAACTCTCCATATCTCCTGAAGCCCCAGGGAAGAATGTCTCCTCTCTAGAATATTCTATGAAGGACCTCCTGATTGCAGCCAAAACCCAGTCACACCCCAAGATGACTAAATCAGAGGAGGCAAAGCTGAACAATTGCCTCAGGAACACTCTGGACAACTGGGAGAAAGTGGTGACTCAATATAGTGGGACAGAGGCTGCAACCGTATCCCTTACAAAGCATTCAAGTAGATCTCTCCCTCAGGGAAGCCAAAAAAGTGCTTTAGGGACTACTCCAGAAAGCCAAATGACAAAACCTAGAAGAAATCCAAAGTGGACCTTTCCTTTCCAGAAGCACATGAACATCCATGGACTAACAGTTGCTTCTTTCAAAGAATCTTCTGAAATCTCTTCTCTTCCCAGTGACAAGAACCCAGGGTCAACACTTACCTCTTTCAAAAATACCTCTGAGATTCTTTCTTCCTCTGGTAACAAAAGTTCATGGAAAACACTGGCATCTTTCAAAAAGACATCTGAGATTCCTTCATTATTCAATGACAAAATCCCAGGGGCAAAACTGGTTTCTTTTAAAAAGTCATCTGAGATTTCTTTTTCATCCAGAGAGAGACCAAAGAAAGAAGGAGTGTCTTCCAAAGAGTCTTCTGAGGTTCTTTATTCAACCAGGGACAGGAAACCAGGGAAAACTCTCACTACTTTCAAAGAGTCCTCTGAGATTTCTTCATCATCTAAGGAAAAGACAGCAGGGAAAACAATGGCTACTTCCGACGGGTTCCGTGAGTTTCCTTCTTCATCAAAGAACAAGAGACTAGAGAAAATACGATCTTCTCTCAAAGTGTACTCTGAGATGCCTTCTTCACAAAGTGACAAAAGTCTAGGAATAACACTGGTGTTATTTAAAGAATCTTCAGATATTACTTCTTCATACATGGACAAGAGACCAAAGACAACACTTGCCTCTTTCAAACTTCCTTATGACAGAAGCCAAGTCACAACTCTAGAGCCTTTCAAAGAATATTATGAGATTCTTCCTTTGTCCAGAGACAAGGGACCAGGGAAAACAATGGATTCTTCCAAAGAATCCTCCCAACTTTCCTCTTCAACCACTGACAGAAATCCAGGCACAACACTGGAGTCTTTCAAAGAACATTATGATATCCATCCTTTGCCCAGGAACAAGAGACCAAGAAAAATAGTGGACCTTTCCAAACAGTCCTCTGAACTCCCTTCTTCATCTAGTAACAAAAGCCCAGGCACAACAACGGACTTTTTCAAAGAATCTTATGACATTCCTCCTTTGTCCAGGGACAAGAGATCAGGGAAAACTTCTTCCAAAGAGTCTCCTAAACTGCCTTCTTTATTCAGTGACAGAAATCCAAGCATAGCATTAGACTCTTCCAAAGAATTTTCTGAGATTCTTTTTTTGTCCAGAGACAAGAGAGCAATGAAAATGCAGAACTCTGCCAAAGGGCCCTCTGAGAGTTCTTCATCTAGTGACAGATGTGAAAAGATAACATTGGCATCATTGAAAGAATCTTCAGAGATCATTTCTTTATCCAGAGATGTAAAATCAATGACAACAGTTGCTTCCTCCAAAGAATCCTCTGGACTTCCTTCTTCATCCAGTGATCAAAGCCCATGGACAATACAAGGCTCTTCCAAAGAACCTTTGCAGACTTCTCCTTTGTCCAAGAACAGGGGACCAAGAAGAGTACTTAGCTCTTTCCAAGAGTTTTCTAACCTTCTGTCTTCAAACGGGAACTTGAAATCAAGGGCAACATTTGACTTTTCTAAAGAGTGCTATGAGCTTCCAATTTCATCCAGTGTCAGAAGCCCATGGGCAACATTGGACCCTTTCAAAGAATCAGAGTTTCCCTTTTTGTCTGAGGACAGGAGATACAAAGCAAAATATGTTTCTTTCAAAGAATCTTCTAAGATTCAGTCTTTGTCCAATGACAGAAGCCCAGGAATGATACTGACCTCTCTCCAAGAATGCACTGAGATTCCTTCCTCATCCAATGAGAAAAGTTCAAAGTTAACTGTTGCTTCTTTCAAAGACTCCTCTGAGATTCCTTCAATGTACAGGAACAGGAGACCAAGAGCAAAAGAGTCCTATGTGCTACCCCACTCATTCAGTGACAAGAGACCAATGATGATACTCTCCTTTTCCAAAGAGTCCTTTAATACACCTTCATTCAATGACATAAGCCCAGGGACAATATTGAACTCTCTAACAGAATACTCTGAGATTCCTTCATCATTGAGTGACAGAAGATCAGGACCAACATGGACCTTTTTCAGAGAATCCTCTGAGATGCCTTCTTTGTCAGGCAGTCATTTGCAATCAGAACCAACACTAGCATATTGCAAAAAGTCTTCTGAGATTCATCCATTAAACAGTAATTTTCCAGGACCAAGGGTGGCTTCTTTCAAAGAGTCTTCAGAGATTCTTCCATTATCCAGTAACATACAAAGACCAAGGATGGCTTCCTTCAAAGAATCTTTTGAGATTCTTTCTTCATCAAGTGAGAGGATGACTGGGCCAACATTTATCCCCTTCAGAGAGTCGCCTGAGATTTCTCTAACTGGTCATATGAGTCCAGGGACCATACTTCAATCTTTATCAGACTGTATCACAAGCCCAGAGCCAACACTGGTGTCCAGTGAAGAGTGTTTTGATATTCCTCCATCCTTGAGTGACAGAAATCCAGAGCCAAAGTCGGTCTCTTTCAAAGAGTCTTCCGTGATTCCTTTATCTGGTGACATGAACCCAGGTAGCATCCTTCGATCTTTAAAAGGGTCTTCTGAAATTCCTTTATCCACTGATAGAAGTCCAGGGATAATACTTACTTCTTTCACAGAATCTTATGAGAGTCATTCTTCTTGTGAAATGGGTTTAGTGACCATATTTGTCTCTTTCAAAGAATCTTCTAAGACTCTTTCTTCATTAGATGACAGGAAGCCAGGACCAATATGTACATCTGTCAGAAAAACCTCTGCAATTCCTTTATCTGTTGACATGTGTCCAAGATCAATATTTTTCTCTGTGAAAGACTGTTCTGAGATTTCTACTTCATCTAATGATAGAATCCCAGGGACAACACTGGACTCTTTTAAAAAGTCCTCCAAGATTCCTTCATCATTCAATTACAAAGGATCAGGGGCAACAGTGGCTTCTTTCAATGAATCTTCTAATACACTCTCTTCAGCTATTGACAAGTTACCAGAAATAACCTCTACCACTTTTAAAGAGCCCTCCAAGATTCTTTTGTCATCAGCCAAAAGAAGACCAGGAACAATATTAATTCCTTTCAAAGAGTCTTCTGTTATTATTTCTTCCTCTGGAGACAGGAGTCCAGGGTTAACAGTGGATTCTTTAAAAGATGCTTCTGTAATACCTACTTCATCTAGTGACAAGGAATCAGAGACAACCCTAGCCTCTTCTAAAGATACTTCTAATATTCCTTTGACATTCAGTGACAGAAGGCCAGGACCAACAGTGACTTTTGTTAAGGACTCTCTTGAGATACCTTCTTCATCCACCAATAGGAAGCCAGGGAAACACTTTACTACTATCAAAGACTCTTCAGATGTCCCTTTATTATTGAGTGACAGGAGTCCAGAGCCAACACTAGTCCCTTTTGAAGAGTCTCCTGACATTATTTCTTCATCCAGTGACAGAGGACCAGAGTCAACAATTGTTTCTGTCAAAGAGTCTTCTGAGCTATCATTTTCATCCAGTGACAAGAGACCAGGTGCATTTACTCCTATCAAAGGACCTTCTGAAATTCCTTCTTTATGCACAAACAAGAGACTAGAGATAATACTTACATCAGTCAGAGAAACTTCAAAAATTTCTTCTACTTCCAGTGGTGAGGACTCAGGGGCAATATGTGCTCTTCTCAAAGGGTCTTCTAAGATTCCTATTTCAACCAATGACAAGAAGCCAGGAACAAGACTAGCTCCTGTCAAAGAGTCTTATGAAATTCCATCCTCAGTTCATGAGAAGAGATCAGGGACAACACCTTCCCCTGTCAAAGAATTTTTTGAGATTCCTCCCTCATCCACTGAAATAAGAGAAGGGTCAACACTAGTCTTTTCCAAAGAGTCTTCTGAGATTCCTTCTTCATCCATTGAAATAAGACAAAGGGTAACATTATTCCCTTCCAAAGAGTCTGCTGGGATTCCATTTTTATCCAGTGACAAGAGCCCAAGGAGAGTGCTTGTTCCTATCAAAGAATCTTTGAACAGTCTGTTGGTATCCAGTGACAGAAGACCATGGCAAATAGTGGGTTCTGTCAAAGAGTCTTTTGAAATTCCTTGCTTATCCAGTGACAGGAAGCCAGGGGCAAGTCTTCCTTCTGTCCAAGAGTTTTCTGAGATTCTTCCCTCATCCACTGACAGGCAACTAGGTACACTAGCCCTTGTCCAGGAGTTTTCTGAGATTCCTTCTTTAGCCAGTGACAAGAAGCCAGAGACACTTGCCCCTATCCAAGAGCCTACTGAGATTCCTTCCACATCCATTGACAGAAGACCAGAGACTACACTTATATCTTTCAAAGATTCTCCTGATCTTCCTTCTTTAGGCAATGACAGGGGCCAAGGGACAACATTTACTTCTGTCAAAGACTCTCCTGAGGGTCCTTCTTCATCTACTGACAGAAGATCTGAACCAAGAGTCACTTCTCTCCAAGATTCTTCTGTGATACCTTCTGTACCCAATGACAGGGGTCCAGCGATAACCCTGACCTCCTTCAAAGATACTTCTAAGATTCCTTTGTCATTCAGTGATGGAAGACCAGGGCCAACAATTTCTTTGGTCAAAGAATATTTTAAAATACCTTTATCCACCGACAAAATACCAGGGGTATTACTTACCACTATGAAAGAGTCTTCTGAGATCGCTTTTTCATACAATGACAAGGGCCCAGAGACAATATTTGTCTCTCTCAAAGAGCTTCCTTCTTCATCTACTGATGGAAACCCCAGGACAACATTGACTCCTATCAAGGAGTTTTCCGAGATTCCTTCTTCAGCCGATGACAGAAGACTTCAGCAAGCAGTGTCTTCCATCAATGTGTCCTTTAACATACCTTGTTCATTTACTGGCAGGAGACCAGATATAACACTGGCCTCTTTCAAAGATACTTCTGAGATTCCTCTGTCATCCTGTGACAGAAGATTAGGGCCAGCAGTGGCTTCTATCAAAAAATCTTCTGAGACAGAGACATTTGTCTCTTTCGAAGAACTATTTGATATTCCTTCTTTGATCAGTTCCACAAGTCAAGAAGAGACAAACCATAGAAAGGGTGGGGAAAAACCCCCTTCACTGCCTATTTATGAATCCATAGACCTCACTGAGTTAGCCCTAGATTCTCAAGGTATGTTGTTTTAGCCATTTCTTATTTGGGGAAAGGGAGTTCTTTTGTTATCCCCCTCACAAAAGCATCAGATGTTTTAGGTCATTGAAATTCACTCTCCCCACCCCTACCCTCATTTTAGAAAGAAAGAAACAGGCTAATAGAAAGTTCTTTGCCCCCAGGTCTCACAGGAAATAACTAGAAGAATTGTGATTCAAACATATCCTCTTCCTCCTCCTCTAAATCCAGTGTTCTTTATACCACATATTGCCTCTCATTAACTGGATGTTTCATGACCTCATGGTTTGAGAAATAGATATTAGAAAACCTTCCATTGTTTTTGATAAGACAAAGGGAAAAGGAGGTTTGCTTGAGACACCAATGGAGACATTTTATTTCTACCTATATAACTTCATTCCTAGTTGGTAGAAAGTTCAAGCTTCTTGGATCACATCTTCTCTTGCCCTCTCCCTAGACTGCCTCCCAAATTTTCAACCCAACCTTAGTTTACTGAAACGGCAACTTAAAAGTTAGACTCAGGTCTATGCTGAAATTAAGACTGACCCTGACTTATAGTAGGTATCATAGTGATATTATGAGCAAAATAATGTTGGGTGTGGATTCAGAGAACCTGAGTTCAAATTTCATCTTTGCCACTTGATACCTAAGGAGGCTTAACTTCTGTGGGATTCAATTTCCTTGTCTGTAAAATGAAGGGCTTAATTAACCAAATTTGGAGAAAAGCTTAGAGACCATCTAGTCCTGTGTTCTCATTTTACAGATGAGGGGCTGAGGCTTAGATAGGTGAGTGACTTATGTGGGGTCGCACAGCTAGTAATCACTGGGGCAGATTCAAAGCTGTACTTTCCTGACTCCCCAACACAACCTCATCTACCATGACACACTGCCTTATAATTTCTCATACTTATCAGATAAGAGACAGAAGTGGGATATATTCAAGAGAGAATGGGTTTCCCTTCAATGGAGGCTTGATAACCACTTATCACTCCTACAATTAAGGGGATTCTTGTGTGTGTGTGTGTGTGTGTGTGTGTGTGTGTGTGTGTGTGTGTGTGTGTGCTGGAATGCACTGATCCAGAAGTCCCTTCCAACACTGAAATATTGGGATGATACAATTAGGCTCTGGCGTCAGAGGTCATGGGTTAAATCCTCTCGATCTAACCTCTCTTGGGTCTCATCAACTGTAAGGATAATGATTGCACCATAAATAACTTCATTCCTAGTTGGTAGAAAGTTCAAGCTTCTTGGATCACATCTTCTCTTGCCCTACATCCTCCTTATGAGGAAAGTCCTTTGTAAACCTTAAGGTGCTGTAAAAACATGAGGTCTGATTATAATTAAGGTTATGTAAACTAAGAGGTTGCTTAACCCCCAGCAATGATTAAATTCCTCCAAGATAAGAACCATGCCCTGGGCTTTCTTTGTTTATCTCCCAGAACATAGGACAGAATAAATACAGAGTAAGTGTTCCACAAAGAGTAGCTAAATTGAACTTTAATGAATTTTTAAGGTGGGAATGTTTCACTTTATCTGAAAAAGATCTGAGGGTTTTAGAAGACCACAAGCTTACTGTGTCTACTGACTAATGATCATCCATCTTTTGATAGAATCATCCCATCCCTTCACCACCCCACCCAGCTAACAAGATCCCTTTCTTCCCCCATGAAGGGACCCATTCTCCTTTGTGATCTTGTGTTGTCAGTATGAGTGATTATAATCTGGAAACCCATCTGCTTTTTTATTTTGTTTGATGAGGAGTTTTCTTTGTTCTACTATAGGGGTTTAATATCTCCTTTTGTTTGCTGGTTGGTTTAAAAAGTCTACCTGACTTAAGTACCTCAACCAGATCATAACTACAACTACACCAAGTTCCCTTTTAACTATTGGAATGGAGGGTGGGGTGAGGATGTGTGTGTGCACACACACACATGCACGCGCATGCACATGTATGTTGGGGGTTTGAGGATGAGGAACAATTAACAAAATAATTAGGCCATCACTGCTTGGTTCTAATGAAAAAAAATAAGTCTCAGAAAAGTAAATCCCAACAAGTCATATGTCTGTATTTATGAGGCAACTTTCTGTTTTTAACAGGGCAACCCTTTCCTAATTCAAACCTTGTTTGCTTAAGATGTATGTATATGGCATGGATTGGGGTGCAGTGAAGGGAGGTGGGCAGGGTGATGATGGATGAGGCACACCCACAAGCCTTCAGATATGGCACAGACTCTCAGAGAGAGAAAAGGAGCAAGGAAAGAAGCTGGTGGGACCCATCTACACAAACAAGTTGGATGGGACTTCTGAGAGTCCTCTATCTTCCCTCTTTTTTTTCTCTTTGTAACCCTTCTATCAGGCATCAGCAGTGTTCTTCCATCCATCTCGCAGGGCTTCATGAATGACCTTCTTGACTCTAACATAGGTAGGAATGGTAAATCTCTTTTCATCCTCTCAACAGAAGTTCCTGAGTGTATTGTGTCATTAAGGTCACCCTCCCCTTAAGAATTACATTCTCACTTTATAAAAGTCATTTGATGGGTATATTTGCATTGAGTGAGGAATTTCCCCCCAAAATCCACTTGTTCAAATGCACATAAAACTTTTTCCTTCCCTTTCCTGACCTCTTTCCTAAGTGAGAAAGAAACCATCTAGTTCCCAGTTCAGTTATTTTGTTTATTAACAATAATAAAGGACATCTCACAAAACCCTTCCATCACTACCCTGTGAGACAGGTATGATATCCTCATCTTATGGATGAGAAAACTAAGATCCAGGAAGGTTTATAGTAAATAAATCATATTCATAAAACACTTTCAATTTTAGATTCAATTACTCATTCATTCCCTTTGGCCAGCCCAAGCCTTACTTATAAAGTACCTCCTGTGTGCCTAGTACTGTGCTACGTGCTTTAGCTGGTAGAAAGTTTAAAGTACACCTGGAACTCATGTGGGAAAGACATAAGAACAAAGAACAATTACAGACAATACATTGGATTGAGTTTATTTTGAAAGGTGAAAAATGTTTTCCTCCCAATAGTCCTGTGAGCTAAATTCTACAAGTATTCACTTTACTTTATAGATGAGACCTGAGGCTGATGAAAAGCCAAGTGATTCCCATAGTTATCAAATTCGTTAGTCAGAAGGAAGGTTCAAATGCAGACACCTGTCACCTCTGTGACCTTGGGTGAGTTACTGCCTCACATATAAGCCAGCATCCACCCTACCCTGCAGCCACCACTTCTAGATTTCTGGGATTTTTTTTTTTCATTTCTAGATGAGAGGGAAGCTCCTCGAATTTTCTGGATTTCTAGAGGTCGGTGTTCTAGAAAAGTTTGGCTGCTGGGAGTTTTTGGAGATTCCTAAAGCCCAATGGGAGAGACCTGCAATGACAAGACATCTACTAACTCTCTGCCTTTGCACAGACTGTATACGCTCTCCCTTCTTGATTTCTTGGCTACTGCTCATCCACCCTACCATGCTGCCCTCCTTCTAGAGATCCAGGGAATTTCTTCAAAAAAAAAATTCTAGATTTAGGGAGGCTCTTAGGATTTTCTGGATTTCTAGAATTTAGAGTTCTAGACGTGTGTGTGTGTGTGTATTAGAAATTTCTAGAACACAATGGGGCAGATCTGGAATGAGAAGCCATCTCCTGACTCTCTGCCTTTGCACAGACTGTGTATGCTCTCCCCCTTCACTGTCACCTTTTAGAACCCCTAGCTCCCTCCCAGACTCAGTTGAGGTGACAGCTCCTCCAGGAGCCCTTTCCTTACTTGACCTCTTCTCAGGTTTTCCGGCTCTCCTCTCCTCTTGGACATGGCTGTACTTACTTTGTCCATTTCCCACATTGCCTTCTTTGTGTGTCTTGCTTCCCCTCATAGAAATCAGGCTTCTTAAAGGCAGGACCGGGGTTTTCATTTTTCTCTATCTCATCAGGCCCTAGCACAGTGCCAGGTACATAGTAGGGGCTTAAGAAAAGCTCCTTGACCTGAAGGACTGCATTCATAACTGATGTGAGCTCTGTTCTCTTTTCAGAAACACAGGTTTCTGGCAGGGATATCCAGGTCCCTAAAACAAGACCATTGCCAGCTATTGAGACCATTGGCTGTCCACCACCAAAACCTCCAAGGCCTCCAGCCTTGAGTCTCCTGGCCCATCTGAGCATGGTTCCTTTAACTGCCACAACACAAAATACAGGTAAGGAATCCCACTCTGTCCTTTGTGTCGGGGTTGAAAAGCTTGTTCCATATGTCAGCCCATTGGAAGTCAAGTCAAGGCTCTGATCAGCGTGTGTGTGTGTGTGTGTGTGTGTGTGTGTGTGTGTGTGTGTGTGTGTATACTCACACTCTCCCTAGTGAATCTCAAGCAATGGCACACCCACTCATCACCGCTGGTTCCACAAAGTGGACACGGATCACTCATCTGAAGGAGACGTGATAGTTTGCCCGTGAAATTAGAGTCTGGGCCAGGTTTGGGTCCTTATCACTTCCTAACCAGTTAGTTTCTCCTGAGTGTGCTGCATTTGATCACTGGGCAGCTGTCCAAAGTTAAAAAGATGAACACTTCAAAAGCAAGAATGAGGCAGATCTAACTGCTTCTGTTTACTTGGACCGGATGTGTTTCCAATACAGTGAGTTCTGGAGGCTAATGGGAGGGAGAGAGGCAGGAAGAAATAGAGGGTGGATCATGCTTGGATTACCATATGGCTATTGTAGTATGGTCTTAGAATTCAGACTGAGTGGGATCAAGTGTGGGATTCCTATTGGGCTTTCCAGGCCCCAGGAATCTGCAGCAATTGACTGACCTGGAGTACTGAATGGAAGTGGAAAGGAACGTACTCATACTCCTCTCCCCACTCCCCCAGCCCATCCACAGTCTGCATTGGTTGATATTAAAAATGTCTTTGTTCAACCACACTTTCTCTTCATTAAAATAAAATTGGGGTTGACAAGAGGTTAGAGGTAGAATCGGGGTGTTTGTATGCATGTTTCTGTAGGCGACAGGAGTTAACATGGCCTGATCACCCATCATAATAGACTGACAGGCCTGAGGCTGTTTTTAAATGGTTTCATTGACAATTCTGATGGCCTCATGGTTGAAGTTTCGATATTTTTTGTTCAGATGTATGGGTTCATTGGTGTAGAGCAAGACAATTCCCTCTTAGCATGCAGATGTACAGCTCTGCCACCAGGCAGACAGCTGCCCTGGGGGCACCTGTGCTTTAGCATGCCTAGGGTCATACATCTCTAAGTATGGAGGATAGACACTGAACCCGGGCTTTCCTTACTCTCCTAACCTCTTTCCCCGGCCTGCTACCTCCTAGTAACTTTTGTAAATTTCAAAAAAAAATTTCAAAAAAATCTTGCTAAGTGCTCACTCAGGCACTATGTACACTAAAAATGGGACTTTGCAGAAAAAAATTACCATGGCCTGATATGATAAGATGTTTTAACAGAGGCAGTTGACTAGTGTATAGAGAGCTGGACTTGTAGTGATGAAGACTTGGAGAAGGGTGGTAGGAGGAAGAGAAAAATTAATGTTTGTTAATCGAAAAAAAGTTGAATAAAACAATCCTATTTCTGACACTTACAGGAGTTACTTAACCACTATATGCCTGAGGGTAAGACCAAGGATATTTTTCAAAGTCATTGATGTTAGTAGAAGGAGTTCTACACCAGGACTTTCCTACACAGCCCAAATTCCAGACCTTTCCTGTATTCGCATATTGTAAATCTTATAAAAAAGAAAATGGAAGGAAGGAAGGAAGGAAGGAAAAGAGAAGAGGAAAGGGGAGGAGAGGAAAAAAGCCCTTCAGTATAGTAAGAAGATTTGGGACATAAATCTCTTTTGCATAACTGTGTAAGATTCAAACAGGCTGAAATTAATTTCATTCATGTTAACCAGCTCAGAAATCAGGCCTGGCGAGGTGAGGGCAGAGTACAGACAAACCATAGACAGTTAGCTTTTGGAAGTCTTCAGACCATCTGGTTTCCATTGACTTATTTTCCCTTCGCACACTAAGGAAGATTAGGTGTGGTTTGGGGAGAATAAATAAAAGATACTAAGCCAGAGCGGCATTCCCACTGTGGGCAGGTGGAAGCTGATGTCTTGATGCCAAGGTCAGGTCTACATCCCAGACAGACACTCTGGGGGGCGGGTGGGTACTCCCAAGTCCTGAGGGAAATTGGCTTCAGACTTGAAAGCCTTAGCATATCAGTGCTGCTCTGCATTGCCACCTCCTTGGTGTAGCTCACCCACCATGGCAGAAATCTGCCATGGCTTGTTAAGGAATGTGATATGACTCATGCAGTTAAAAACAACACAAATGTTGAGCTTTCTTTCTTCTTTGCCTCCTTATAGCTGCTACAGAACAGAATTACCTCACTGCAGAAAAGTAAGTATCTGATTCTTAATTGGGTTGCCTATAAGCTGTGGCCATTAAACCAGCCCATGAGCCAGTAATAAGGGCTAGATGAACTTGGTGATGTTTCTAATGGTTTGAAAGGAGCACCAGCATCAAAGTGATAAATTGCTACCTTTGTTTAAATGAAAGATTAGGTAAACTCCATCAAACCACAGGATAGACATTAAACTGTAAAAATTAATCTCCTGGGCCTCCTATTTATTATACAATCAGGTTCAGTAAATTGAAACATCAACTGCCATTGTCATAAATCAAATTAAAGTCAGGCAAGCACTGAGCACCTGGACAGAATCAGAGAACTAGGAATGAAAATATGGCACCTTTTGGCTTCTAAGTGACCAACTCAATTCAATTTGACGAACGTTTTGTAGGTACCTGCTGTGTGTGGTGCACTGAGCTGGGAGCTAGGAATAAAATACACAGAAAAAAAGCACGGCCTTGCTCTCAAGCAGCTTACGGTCTGTGGGGGACGAGAGAAGGGCATCCCCTTGAGTCTGACTCGGGTGAGTGGTCGTTAAAATGTCACCGAGTCATTTGTAATGAGATTTGTTAAGTGCCTGCTTTCTGCCAGGCCGTGGAATACAAAGACAAAAAGGGAAATGTCTGTCCTCCAAGAACTTACTGTCTATGGGAGGGAACCAAAAGGTACCAAATGTATCAAAGAAATTTCAAGGCAAACATTTACTACTCTGGATCAGGACATGTTTTCTCATCAAGAGATGTTAGTTGTTGGAAGAGAAGGGAATAATTTATCAGCCATTTAGAGTATCCAGGCCCTGCACTGAGCACCTTTCAGGTATTGCCTCACTGGATCCTCACAGCTACCCTGCGAGGTAGGTACTGATAGCATCCCCCATTTTATAGGTGAGGAACCTGAGATAGACAAAGGCTAAGTAACTTGTCCAGGGTCACACGGTAAGGAAGTATTGGAGACAGATCTTGAACACGGGTCTTCTTAAATCCAAGCACAGAGCTCTAGCCCCCACAACACAGGGTAAGGAAGTCCAGTCTCTCCATTGCATCATGGAAAGCTTGTTCCACATGTCACCCAGCCAGGTCCCCTAAAAAAGCCAGGAATAATTCATTCTGGGCATAAATTTCATCTGATACAGTTTAATATATGTCTGAACCTGTGTCTTCTCAGGGGGGTGAGGCTATTCCTTCTCATTCTTGGTCCCTAGGCCTGGGCACCAAAACCTTTACTGTTCAGGTTTATGCTCTCTGAATCTAATTAAGTGGTATAGAGGAGCAGAGTTGGGGTCAAGCGTACCCAGGTTTAAATTCCACCACTGGCATTCACTGGTTCTGTCATTCTGGACAAGCCATGGCCTCCCTGGTCTTCTTTGCTCATCTGTAAAATGGATCCCCATTTAGTAAACCTGGATTGGTATAAAGTCAAATAAGACTATGTAGGCAAACTTTAAAGCATCCCATGAATATCAGCTCTATTTGCCTCAGTCTCCGCAACTGTGAAATTGGAATAACAATAGTACTGCCCTCCCACGATTGATTGTGAGGATCAAATGAGAGAATATTTGTAAAGCCTGGCACATAGTAGGTGCTATGGAAAGGACAGTTACTATCACTAATATTAATTTCCTGCTCTTTGCCATTCATAAAGCACGTTAGAATCATCCATTTTTGTTGTTACCACCTTCATCAGAACCATCAGTATCACATGCTTGTTTCAAAGGTGGGGGCTCCCACTGGTCCTTGGGAGCCCCTCCTCTGGGAGAAGTAAATCCTCTTATAAGACTGAGCTCCAAAGCTGCCTTTGCCACAGAGCCTTCTCCCACTCTCACCCCCTTGAAATCAAACTCCCCTGTCTGTTTCCAAGGTACTCTGTTCATTCCCTTTGTCTGGTACTTAGACACTTTTTGTCTTGGAATATACTGATTTGGTCACATTTCCATTTCCTCAGAGACCACACTGTGTTCATTTCTGCATTTTCCCCGCCCCGAACACCCTTTTGTGACCATTTGAGGTGGTTGTGTGTGTGTGTGATTTTTTTTTTAATTTATTTATTCATTTTTAGTTTGCAACATTCAGTTCCACAAACTTTTAAGTTTCAATTTTTCTCCCCTCCTCCTCCTTTCCCTTCCCAAAAGGGTGTGCAGTCTGATATAGGCTCTACATATACATTCACATTAAATATAGTTTCACATTAGTGACGTTGCAAAGACGAATTATAACCAATGGAATGAACCATGAGAAAGAACAAAAGAAAAAAAAGAGGAAATAGTATGCTCTGATCTATATTCAGACTCTGTGATTCTTTATATATATACATATATATATATATATATATACACATATATATATACACACACATATATACTATATATACATAAATATATATACATATATGTGTATATACATATATGTGTGTGTGTATGTACAAAGAATGTCTTTTCCTTCCAAAAGGCAGTCCTTCAAATATTTGAATATGGCTATATTTGAACTGGGTAGCTCAGTGGCACAGTGGAATCAGAAAGACTCATCTTCTTGAGTTCAAATCCAGCCCCAGACACTTCCTAGCTGTGTGACCCTGGGCAAGTCACTTAAGTCTATCTGCCTCAGTTTCCTCATCTGTAAAATGAGCTCGAGAAGGAAATGGCAAACCACCCCAGTATCTCTGTCAAGGAAACCCCAAATGGGATCACAGAGTCAGACATGACTGAAATGACTGAACAGCAATATGCTTGAACATCCTCTCCCCAAATCCAGGCTTCTCAAGCCTGGCTTCAGCAAGCCCAGTTCCTTCAACTGATCCTCAGATGAGATGACTCTTTGAAAGTTGGCTGGGAATCCCGGAGCTCCCCTTTCATGTTACCTCTACAGTGTTTGAGGGCATCATGAAGATACCTGAGGATAATTTGTCTTCTTTCACTTAGATTTACTGCTCTGATCATTCACTTGGGAATCACATACACACTAAAATCACATACAGCTGGGCAAGCAGTCCTGAGTTCTGGTCCTGACTGCCACTGTCTAACATTGTCTAACATTGGACCAGTTAATTCCCTCTGTGGGCCTCAGTTTCCCCCTTTGGAAAAGGACGATGAGACTAAAGTTTCCTGCTATATGAACATGTTAATGCCTCACTAGCCTTGGACAATGAAATGACTCTCTGAAGTTCATTTTCCATCACTGCAATATTTTATTGGCATAGCAGGGGTATGTCCTCCTTAAATAAATCATCCCTTTTTTGTGGGAACAAAGCAAGCTGGACCACAGGGCAAGCTCAGTGCTTGGTCTCTGCAGATACACAGTGTTAGCTAAGGCTTTATTCACCAGCTTCCCAGGGGGCTTCCCCCCACCCCATGATTAAGTATGGGGGGTGGAGAGAAGCAAAAGGAAAGCTATTTTTGACTCATATCTTTTTTTTTAACTTCTAACAAAAACACAAGAAAGAAAGGTCTTGTTGATCAAACAGCAGCAAGTGGCAGCAACAATTTCAAGTCTAAACATAGCAAACCTGGGATTGGGAAGTAGGCAACGCTGGTCTTTAGGAGCTGGCCACTTTGACATCCCTCTCCCACTCATTCAGAAGACCCTAACTGAGCCCCTCCACCAGTCAGGCCCGTCACTAGCCCTCCTTCTGACAGCTTCTCCTGGGAGGAGTTGTCACTGAGCTCTCCAAGGCCAGAAGCTGATCAGGACCAGGGAGGCTCTATATGCACATGAGACTGGGGGCTCTTCTAACATCTAACGATTTAGGCTGGTGAGGGTTTTATTTATGTAACAGGTTGTTTAAAATAAAAACAATTTCTGCAGAATCACAGATTTAGAGCTAAAGGCAATGTAGACTGACCCTCTCATTGTGTGGAAGAGAAAACTAAAGTCTGAGAAGGTTATGTGGTTTGCCCTAGAAAATCCAGCTGGTAAGTGGCAGAAGTTTTTGAAGGTTTTGAACTCAGATCCTGGGACTCAACTGCCAGGGTTTCAATTCCAAACTCAGTTCAGTGCTCTTCCCACATACCTGGCTGCCAACTAAAAGTTTAGATATCACTTTAAGAGATTTCCCAGGGCAGCTTGGTGGCACAGGAAATAGAACACCAACCCTGGAGTCAGGAGGACCTGAGTTCAAATCTAACCTCAGACACTCACTAGTTGTGTGACCCTGAGGAAGTCACTTAACCCTAATTGCCCCCCAAAAATAAAACCATTTTCCCAAGCTGCTGGCCTATAGCTCCTCTCCTTTTCCCAACCACAGTTCTAGGAGAAACGTACATTCCTTACCTCTACTTCTTTTCCCATGGGTTCCTTTATCATTTCTATACAGATGATTCCTCAGATCTACATATCCAGCCCTGGTCTCCAACCTAAGGTCTGGTCCTACATCACCAGCCAGCTGCCCATTGCATGTCTCCAACTGGATGCCCCAAAGGCAGTTCAATGCTTTGCACATAGTAGGCCTTCAATAAACTACTTGTTGGATTAAATGGAGTGATGGTAGCAATGATGAAATACTCTTCCCATGACCCTTCAAATCACCCAGACACAACCCAATGGGGTCTTTGACGGTTGATCTAAGATCAGAAATGAGACTCTATAGTTACTTTGGAGTAGCCTCAAAATCTTAATTAACTCCACAGAAAGAGGAGAAAAATTATCAATCAGAAAAAACCTAGAAGTCTGTAGATTGACAGTGATTTTTGGTATATTTTAGAAAGACCTAAAATGTTTGAATATTTGAAAATTAAGAGCTTTGATCTTACTTTTCCAAGAACCGCTGTGGGGCTTTTTTCACTAGGAAGGTCCTTGTAATTGTCCTTTTTCCTAGAAGAGATCAGAGTGTCCTGATACCTTTTTTAGACATGTTTTCTTTTCCAAATGGCTGCATTTCAAAACAAATCACTGAAACTGTCTGAAGCAGGCTCTAAGTAAGAAGGTGGTTAGCAAACTCTCCCTCGCCCCACATGGTGAATCTGGCAGTTTCTACATTCGTGATGCTTCTTAGACCTTCTCCTTTCTCACTCCTCACACAGCCCTCATCCTCTCCTGCCTGGACTATTTTGGGGAACTTTTAGTTAGTTTTCGTGCCTTGAGTCTTTCCACTGTGCTCATCCTCAGAGCTACCAAAATGGTTTTCCTTAAGCACAGGTCTGACCACATTCCTCTCATAGTGAACAAACTAGAACACAAATAAAACTCTTCTGTTTTACAAGTCAAGCAAACTGGGGCAGTTAGGTTGCAGTGGGTAGGGCACCAGCCCTGGAGCCAACAGGACCCGAGTTCAAATTTGACCTCAGACACTTAACAGCTGTGTGACCCAGGGCAAGTCACAGCCCAAGTGGCATTAAACAAGCTATCGGTTGACCTCCTTTCCATACTTGCTCTACATTATTCTCCCTCCCAAACTGGCCTTCTGGCTACCCTTCACATATCACACTCCATTTCCCATCCTAGTTTCTTTTCCTAGTCCAGTCTTCACACCAGAAATTCCAACCTCTCTCTCACAGACTCCCTTAGCCGCTGCTTGTTTGTTTGTTTTTCAAAATTTAGTTCAAGCATGACATGAACCCCCAACTACTAGTGCCCTGCCTTCCCATACCACTTTGCATCTATTTATATTTTTTCTGTACATACACACACACACACACACACACCCCTAACCCTAATTCTCTTTCCACTCCTACTTCTGAGTTATATATCCACTGGCTCCCCTGATAAAACATGAGTGTCTTAAGAGCATACAGTTTCTATTTTTTTTTTAATCTTTCTGTATTTAGCAAAGCACTTGATTAACTCAGGCATTCATTGGTTCATTCATTCATTCATTCATTCATCAATAAAGACATTTTTAAAATAGGTGCACACGGGAGCCTCAGACTCCAAGGTCCGGGTTTGAGTTGCTTAGGAAGCAGAAAACACCATGGAGCGGAAAGAGACCGAAACCCTGAATTTGGATTCTGGCTCTGCCGATTACTATCTACATAACCTGGGGGCAGTGATTTAACTTCTCCGGGATTCAGCTAATGTCCTGTGAAATGCAGAGGTGAGACTAGAGGAGCTGGATGGTCCTTTCTAGTTCTAAGATGGGGATCCCATGATTCCCTCCTCCTCACCCACTAAGTCTCTTCTTGTCAAGCACACCCAGTCCCTTCAAATGAAGCTCATCTTTTCACATAGACTGTATTCTGCACCCCCTCTGTAAACTCTGGAAACAGAAAGCTTTAGCAGCTTAAATTAATGTGACTTCAATTAATCTGAGTCATGCCACAGGTTCAGTTCTGATCTCATAACTGTTCGGCAGATATACATCACCACTCTTCACTTCTTTTTCTCTTTTTCCCTTTCTGTTTCACAAGGTCCCTAAATGGCGGGTTGTCCATAAGTCTTCTGGTTTTCTCCATGCTGATTCCTCCATACCTTTCCTCCTGAATTGTCTCCACTGACCTCTGCATGTGGCTTGTATGGATAACTGGCTTCCTTCTGGGGTCAACTAAAATCCCACCTACAGTGAGAAGCCCTTCAGGGTCTCCCTTGATGTTGATCCTTCCCTCCCACCCCAACATGCCCTGTTCATGACTATTTGTGTGCTGTTAAACTGGGAGCTCTTTGAGGGCAGGGACTGTTTCAGGCTTTATTTCCCCACCACCAAACACAGGTCCTGGCACATATTCAACCCTTACAAATGCTTCTTGTTTGATTGAGCTCTTGTGTTGTTGGTGTTGCTAAAAACAATCACGCACTTGTCCCATAATAGGAAATCCCTGAGCCAACAGAAGTACTGCCCCCAGCAATGGTGCCCTTCCATTTCATTAACTTTGCTATCACTAGGATGTATGAGCTGCTTGACTAAAGGCAAAAGGAAGGGGGCATTTCTCCCACCACCACCCCCAGCTTCCTCAGAAGGTAGAATTGGTACCGTGCAAGGAGCACTTGTGCTCTATTCAACAATTATTCCACATCTACTGGGTACAGAGTACTCCATGAGACACCAGAGAGGCCACAGTTCAGATCAAGTCACATCCTTGATCTCATAGAACTCATAATCTAGCACAGGATCAGATACAGATACAGACAATCTACAGCATTCCATAATAAGCATATCAGAGGATACCAAGAATACAAGGAATTTTATTAAAAAGGTGCAAAGGCAAGTCTATATTCTCCTTCCCCTTCCCCTTTCCCTTCCCCTCTCCTTCCCTTTCCCTTTCCCTTCCCTTGCCCTTTCCCTTCTCCCCTTCCCCTTTCCTTCCCCTTCCAGTTCCCCTTCCCCTTCCTTTTCCCTCCCCTTCCCTTCCCCTCCCCCTTCCCTCTTCCCCTTCCCCTTCTCTCTCTGTCTCTCTCTCTGTCTCTCTCCCTCCCTCGAGCTTGCTCTCTCTCTCTCCTCTCTCTCTCTCTCTCTCTCTCTCTCTCTCTCTCTCTCTCTCTCTCTCTCCCTCCCTCCCTCCCTCCCTCTCCATCTTCCAGAGGCTTGATTATCTGCATACAGATGACTCCCACATCTATATGGCCAGACTTCATCTCTTTCTTAAGTCCCATATCCCCAACCATCTGCTTGACATATCTACCTGAAAGACTCATCTCAATTTCAGTATGTCCCAAACTGAACTCGTATCTTTTCCCCAAAATCTTTCTCTCTCCCTAACTTCCTCATTTCTATTGAGGGCAGTAGCATCCTTTTGTGGTTCAAAGCTCATGAAATAACATACCAACAAATGTGTGAAAGTGAATGTCTGAGTGATCACGGCTGTTTGCTCGTGGCAATGGGAGGGCGCGTGACGGCCACACAGGACCTAAGCGTCACCATAGGAAGTTAGTGAAGGGCGGAGCCCGTACTTTTCAATCCGTGCAGATGATGTAAGAAATCAGAGAAACTGTTACACGTCCCTGTGGGGTAGAAAAATTCTGCATGTACTAATTACCCAGCAATCAGTGATTTCGTGGCTAGAATTATACACGAATGCACACTACCTATTATGAACTAACAGATACAGCAAACCGATTAAAATGTTTAAGTTATAATCATTATTTCCTATTCATCCCTCTGTGAGACATAGACTTCAGTGGTTGTGGAGAGTTGTTTTTCCAGTGGCATCCAACTCTTCATGACCCCATTTGGGGTTTTCTTGGCAAAGATACTGGAGTGTTGGCCACTTCCTTCTCCAGTTCACTTTACAGCCGAGGAAACTGAGGCAAATTGGATTAAATTATTTTCCTAGGGTCATACAACTACTAAGCTCAGACTCAGGTCTTCTTGACTCCAGGCTTGATGCTTTATCCTCAGAGCACCTCAACACGTTTCATCTTATAAACAGGCTATGTGTAGCCTAAAGAACTCAATTCATCAACTGTGCTGGAAACAAAGCATTATCTTAGAACCGTTACCTACAATTTCCTAGGTATAACATTGATCCATGAAAACTAAAAAACATTTTTAATAGATGTTGTCATATCAAATGGCCATAGTCACCAAACTGCTTAGAATGAAGAGTTTTAAAAATAGAGAACTAACTGGAAAAAAAATCAAAATTACATGGTACCTGTCGGAGGTCCATATGTTTTCTCTCATCCAGTCTGCTACTGGAGCTATAGCAAAGATGCTTTGGGTGAGCCTGTGAGATGTAATTAAAACCTGTTACATCTTATTCAACTTCAGAAGGCAAATGTTCTCATCCAGCTATGCAACATTCCGTGGTATTCAATGTAAAAGAATCATGACAGCAAAGACACTTATCCCAGAACGATCTCAATCTGAACACCATTGAATAAGATGACAATGACTTATCTATTATAATAATAATAATTGTCTATTATGATAATAATGTTAACAATCTGTAGGAAGATGAACATTTTCTTGTCAAAAAGAGGACAAAAATTTCTAGATGTCTTCAGAGCACAAAATCAACAGACTTAAAACACACAGAAATACTGCACTCTCTTGGCCTCCATTTCTTCATCTAAGCCATTGTGAGGAGAGAGATCCAGAAATTCCCCAAAACCAATTCTGAAACTTACCAAAAAAAATAACTTCTACCCTTCCTCCCCACTGCTTCTTAGTCAAGAATGTGAAGAATCTCATAATTATGAGGCAATAATCCCGTTCCAGAAGCCATCTCAGGACTCTACTTCCCCCTGCACTGACAAATGTGAGTACAAAGTTGATGAATGTACAAATAGTCTGGGAGATCCATATGGCCGCACACCATGCTGCCTCACCTACTTTGGGCAGACAGATATGGCACCTCTGTGGCTTAGCCCACACTCCCTTTTTTTTTTCTAAGGGGAGGGAAGGGAGGTATGCACTAATGCTCTTTCCCAATGCCTCGCACAACCTGGTTTCTGTCTCTTTTGCTTCCTATCCAATCAACTTTGATGTCCTTCTTTTTGTAGATATGTTGGTTGGGGGCGGGAAGAAGGAAATCAAGATAGGAAGATTAATTTTTCTCCCTGCGCCTTCTACAAGAAACTTAGCCTGAAAGAGGGCTTATAGCTCTCTCTGTGCTTCTGCTATCTCCTTTGAAGTCACAGGCCGTTCTGTGTGTGTGGAAGGAGATAACAGACCCAGGGAATTAGGGCCCTGTGTTCTGTCTGAGCCAGGGCATAGGCTGCCTCAACTGGATGAAGTCACTGGTTTGTAAGCCTTCCCGGCTCAGGTATTTCTGATGGGACTCAGAGCTTTCTGTGGAAAGATTTCTTTTTAGGTAAGGGGGAGAAGGGATATAGCGTTGTGTTGGTGTGTCTTTGTTGTTGCTGGTTTGCAATTCCTACTGCCTTTTATCCATTCCCACAGTACTCCAGTAAATTGGTCAGTCTTCTGTGGTGAACAAAGAGTTACAGAGCTTGCTTGAAAGGACCGCCGAGGGCAGGAGTTGGGAGGGATTTCAGGAAATCAGATGTTAGAACAACAATACTAACAGGAACTCTCTTTGCTATCATACTTTGGGATTCACAAAGCACGCTGCCTTCCCCATGAAAGTCCGAGGTTATGTGTAATGAAGCTTTGTTAGCTCTGTTTTAACTGATGCTCAGAGAGATAAGGTGGATTTGCCCATCGTCACATGCCAAAGGAGCTATAAACCCAGACCATGAAAGTCCAGGGCCCACTCAGCCCCCCTGGTTCAGGCACAAGCAACCACATCAATGTTTTCATGAGCTTATGATCTCTTTAATAGGAATTTTCCTTCTTAGGGGCTGAGTCTTCCCATCCCATGTGATTCTTGGTCATGTTCTCCCACAAATCTTCCATATAAATTCTGACCATGGCTACCGATGCAATACTCAGGCTGACCAGCTATTGCTCCTTCTACCTAACTGGCCTCACCCCCTTTTGCAATCATACATTTCCTGAGTGCTCTTAACACCACCCATGTTGGGATAAGTCATCACTGTTAATACAGTATGGTCTATTCACATTCACTATTTGTCTTTCCTTTGCTCTTTGGCTCACCCCATGAGTTTGGATTTTTGATGTTCCACGATTTGTGACCATAAACAATATTGGAAGAATGCCAGTATTTAAAAAAATGTTTGGTTTTGTCAGGGAGCATCTAGGGATCATGAAAAGTGAAGTCTTCCTTCTGTTTAATTCTGGGTTCAACTCCCATCTGCAGTATCTGTCTTATACATGCTGACAGAGTGACTCAATGGATCATCAGACCCAAGTGCATGTTCTAGTCTGGATAAAGGCCACTCATCATTCGTTTTATCACATGAGGATGGTTAGTCTGATATCCTGAGTGGCCAAAGATCTCAGTGAGAAAGTTCTACGTTTGTCACAGTGTCCTGACAAGTGTGACAGACTGAGCATCAGGAGAACCTGAAATCTCTCCTGCTTCTGAAACTTGTGTGTGACTATAAGATAGTCATGACCTCTCCGTGGCTCAGTTTCCTCATCTTGTCAAATAAGAATAATAATAATAATACCTCTAGCATTCTCCTTACAAGATCTTTGGGGGCTTAAATCAGATGCTGAGGTATTGTGGCACAGGGATTTGTGACCTCTGGAGACAGAGTGCCTGGATTCAAATCCTGATTTATTTGCTATGTGAACCTAGAAAACTTATTCAACTTCCCTGGGCCTCAGCTTAGTCATTGGTAAAATGATGGCATTGGATCCCATAGCCTCCGAGGTCCCTTCCAGGTCTGGTGCTTCAGTTCTAAGACCATGTGTCTGAAAGTGCTTTGCAAACTTTAGAATTCAACCAGTCATTGCTATTATAGGTATATGTGAGCACCTAGGGAACCTCACATCTCTGGATGATATACTGTATACAGAGCTGGACTTGAAGTTAGGAAGATGAAGGTTTAAATCCTGCCTCAGACAGTTAGTGAGCTGTGTGACCCGGGGACAGTCACTTCATCTTTCTCAGTCTCAGATTCCTCACCTGTAAAATAAGAATAATAATAACACCTCCCTCCCAGGATTGTTGGGATTCTGAGTCCCATCAGAAATACCTGAGCCGGGAAGGCTTAAAACCAGTGACTTCATCCAGCTGAGGCAGCCTATGCCCTGGCTCAGACAGAACACAGGGCCCTAATTCCCTGGGTCTGTTATCTCCCTCCACACACACTCACACTCACACACACACACACACTCACGCACACATACTTTCACACACACTCACACACACATACACTCACACACACTCACACACACTCACACTCACACACATACACTCACACACACACTCACACACACTCACACTCACACACATACACTCACACACACACTTTCACACACACTCACACTCACACACATACACTCACATACACCCTTTGAAAACTTTAAAGCCCCTATATAAATGCTATTACTATCATCATCATCATCAGGCATCCCCCTTCTAATTGGAGTCTACAAAGAACTTTGCTTCTTCAAACTTGACAAACACATCCAAGTCAGTGATCAAAGTAGTAAAGAGCACAGGACTTAATGTTAATCCCTGGGGGCAATATTGCCACAGATCTCCCTCCAAGCTGACACTCTTCCATGAATGACTCCTCTTAGGGTCCAGCCAGTCAACAGTGATGAATCAGCCCAACTGCACCATCATGGGATCTCCATCTTGTTCACAGGCATGGAAGATCTAGTTAAACTAGAAGTAAAAAAAATCTTTCTCCTGATCTACCAGCTTAGTAACCCTGTTGAGAGAGAGACAGAGACAGAGACAGAGACAGAGAGAAGAGGGAGGAAGAAGGAAGGAAGGAAGAAAGGAAGGAAGGAAGGAAGGAAGGAAGGAAGGAAGGAAGGAAGGAAGGAAGGAAGGAAGAGATTGGAAGATTTCCAGGCCCCTGCCAAGCATCATTTTCCAGAATTCCTTGACCAGAAATGTTCCAGTATAACCAAGAATATGGTTAATTCAGCACTTGAAGGCTTACCAATTGCCTTCCCCATCACACCTCTTCCGCTAGGCAGAAGATATTGGCATATTGACGTGCTCAGTGTATGCCCCATAGTGTCAAATTTGAAATCACATCTGATATATTTTCTACAAAATCACAGATGCTTCATATTAAACCATAGGTTTCCCAAATGTTTTATTTAACCCAGTGCAGCACATGTGGCTATGTACTGGGGGTGGGGAAAGGAAAGAAAGGGATAGAGCCGACTCGGTCTTGAAAATCTAACTTTTTTTTTGTTGTTTACTTTAGCACCTTACGACATCGAAATAGAAGTTATCACAAAGGTAATTTTTTCCCTCTTTCCCAGCAAATGCCTAACTGAAAAAGCAGAATGCCAAGCTAACAGACTTGCCTCTAAAGCCTCTTGTTACTTTGAATAGCTTTTCGATTTCTGAGAGTATATGTAGGGGCAGATTGCCGAGGCGCTGAGCCCTGAGCCCTTTGATAGGCATAGCACAGAACTGGTGCAGAGGGAAGGACGGATAGGATCTTATTCGGATGTTAGCCCCTTATCTAGACCTGACAGCTCCTGTTTTACCTTTAATAAACTCTCTTTTCAGAGGGAAGAGTCCTCCAACATTTTCTGAGATCTCATTTCCTCACTTCCAAAAAGGGCAGTCACCTTAACCCCTTTCAAAATCTGAAAATATCCCTGAATGTGTTCAGAGGGAGCCAGAAGTTACCCAGAAGCTAGCTCCTAATTCTGAGCTCCGGTGACTTTCCTTCTCCCCGGGAGCTGACGGGCAGCCCTCAGCTGGTGCAGAGCTTCCTTTGTCTCAGGAGCCTGGGTCCCTAAACATTCCTGTTTCTCCATCCTTTAGGATCCCAGACCTATGCAAGTATTGTGGCTAGAAACATAAGATAATGAGCACAGCAAATGGAAAAGGCCCAGAATTGGGAGTCAGAGGCCCAGATTTTAAAGCCCTGCTCTGCCCCATACTGTGGGGCTTTAGACAAACCACTTTGTTCTCTGGGCCACTGTAAAATGCAGGCATAATTCTTGCCCTACTAACAGCATCCCCTAGTGCTTGGGAGTCAGGTGCTTAGAGAATCTTACAGTGTTAAAGAAATGCAAATGTATTATAATGACCACTATGATTATCTTAATGCTCATCATGCTTGGCACAGTACTTTATATACAGCAGGTGCTTAATAAGTGCTTCTAGAGTTGTACTGAATTGAAAACACGATGGCAAAATGTGGACGGCCAAAATGTTAAGAACAAGCTTTAAGTCAGCCTCCTGAGCCCTTCCTTCTAAAGCACCATACTCTCTCCAAAAATCAATTCAATTGTATTCAACATGTGCCAAGCATGGGCCTGGGTTCAGGAAATACAGAGACAAAAGTGGGACTGTCCTTGCCACAAATGAGCTGACTGTCTACTGGACCACAAAGCAATGCTTGCCCTTCCCAGATAGATATTCAGGGCCATCATTTTGGTCTGAAATTCCCAGGCCATGAGATCTAAACAATTTTTTTCCTAAACTGGCTGTCCCACCCCGAGATCTCACACTGAAACTGAAAATCCAGCGCAGGAATATCAGAGGTTCTGAGCAGAGGTTTAGAAACCACAGCTCCAAGAGGTGTCTTTCGTGGGTTTTCCTCCAGCAAGTTTTCTGTGTCTAGTTGGGGTAGGAAAATAAGAGATCAGTGCATCATTGTCACTGGCATCCGAGGATATGGAACTGTCCCAAACGGATTGTCCAGATGCCTGAAACTCTGCTCCTTTCAGTCTTCCAAATCAGTTATTGCATCAACAAGCATCTCTTGAGCATCTACTACATGCCAGGGACCTACTATGGGCCAGGCACCGTGTTTGACTTTGTGGCTTCGAAAGCTACTGTCCCTGCTCTCAAGAAGCTACATTCTTTCCAGGGTGGGGAAGGTAGTATCTGAGCTAAGTCTTCTGCAGGGAACCTTGAGGAGGCCTCAGCCCCTATTAATATCATCAGTGGAATGTGCAGAAGCTAAGTCAGCCCCTTGCTGGTGGCTAGGATCCCTGTTCTGGGCAGTGCCCCTGGGAACCCCTGAGCACCAGGAGCTCCTGATTCTATGAAGCTCAGTGGTTCCCGGGGGCACTGCCCAGAAAGAGGCACAACTCACCATCTGACACCCCAGAAAAAGAAGCTCAAAATGTACCCGGGACAAATGGAAACAGACACTAAAATTGACATCTGAAGACAAATCCGATTGGACAGAGAGAGAGATCCCAAGGTGTGAGATCCTCTGAGGGGGTGCTGAGGTCCTGGGACACTAGCCCCATCTTGGGGGTGGGAAAGCTGAGGAGGTGCTTGCCTGGGTTTCTGCTAGAGGAGGGAAAGCAGGAAACTGAGGCTAAAAAGGAGTGACTTACCTATGGCCACACAGTCAGAATTTGAATTCAGATCTCCTGACTACAAGTCCACTGTCCTTTACTAGCTAATAATTAACCCCTGTCTGCCTCAGTTTCCTCACCTGTAGAATGGGGATAATAATAGCACGTGCCTCACAGGGTTGTTGTAAGGACAAAATGAAATGCTTAGAAAGTGTTTTGGAAGCGCTAAAGTTCCAGATCAATGCTAGCTGTTAGGGCGGGGGGGGGGTGGGGGGTGGATCATTATTTAGTCATTTTTCCACTCATTTATTCATTCATTATGCTGGGAAATGAGGCCCCACTGTGCTGACTTTCACTCCTTTCCAGCAGAAGGAGGATTCCTGAGGGTGACTTTTGTTTTTCAGATAGTCTTGGCTCAGGGAGTCTGGTGGGAGTTCCCATTAATAACGGACATGCATAAGGCGTTCGCTCATCGGAACAGTTGTCAGATGTGGCCAGTTTTAAAGCCCCATCTTCAGTGTGTTGTTCAGGTTTTAGGCTGGGCTGGTGAGAAAAGGGTAAGGCCCAGTGGGTGTCTAGTTCCCCGGATATAGGACTTTGACCTTTAATTTGGCAATTAGTGTCGAGTCTACTGCCAGCTCCTCCACCCCCAACTCAAGGTCAGATCACTGATGTAAATGTATTTTGTTTGCAATCCTCAACGCTCTCTCTTCTGCTTTCAGCCTCGGAAGAGTTTTGTCCATCAAGGTTTTAGGTGAGTTCTCAGGCCTTATGTTCTCCCCCTGCCCCCAAACTTCTGTTTTACCAGTCTGCAGCATTTGGGTTTGGTTTGTTTTTAAGCCAGTTACAATTTCCTGTGACCTTGTGACTCTGGAATAAGCCAGTAGCCCATCTGTGCTAAACAACTAGATCAGAGTCTACACTTTTAAGTCCAATAGGCCAAGACAAACTATCAGATATACAGTAAGAGTGGGAAGAGCTGTGGATCTGAAGCCGGCAGATCTGATCTTGTATCCTCGCTCAGCCTGACTGTCTATGTGACCCTGCCTGGGCCCCCAAATCACAGAGTCTCAGAGGTGAAAGGAACTTCAGAGAGTGTCTAATATAAACCACACGCAAATGGGAATCTTTCTACTGCGTCCTTGACAATTGATCATCCAACACATACTCAGTTTTGTGAAGATGCTTTGATGAGGAATCAGACCAGAAGCCTGGCTTATAGAATCACAGAATCTGGAGGGGAGATCGGAGGTCCTCTGCTCCAACCCCTGCCTGAATGAGACCTGCAGGGATGGAGACCTCACCACTTTTTAACTCAGTTTCCTTGTCTAAAAAAATGATGGTGTTGGTTTAGATGATTCCAATCTCAGAATTGCTCCTTCTGAAGCCAAAAAGAAGCTGAATCCCTCTTCTTAGGTGCCTTTCCCCTGGTTTAGTCATGTGGTAGAGGAAAAAATTTTAATCTTCTTGGTCCCAAAGGTCAGAACAAGATCAAAAGAGGTGTCAGCTTTTGATAAATCAGAATTGCCTCCACATTGATATTAAACATCAGCGTAGGGTCTAACTTGATAGAAATGAGATAGGGTCTGGCTTTAGACACTTACTAGCTATGTGACCTAGACAAGTCACTTAACCCCAATTGCCTCCAAAAAAAGAGAAAGAAAGAAAAGATAAAATGAGATATGGAATCTTACATCTGGGGCCTGATTTGTGAGTCAATGTGATTTTAAGCAGATCCAAGGGAGGCTTAGTGTCCATAATGAGGGGGATGCCTTGGCAGACCACTTGAGGAGCATCATGATGAGTTGTAGGGAAAGACAGGATTCAGGAAAGACAATGGTAAATCCAAGTGTTTCTAGAAGAGGGAATAAGAACTGGAGACCATGTCTTACAAGAACTGGTGGAATGATGTGGAGAGGATTTACCTGGAGAAGACTCAGGAAGCCATGATTGTTGTCTTCAAGTATTAAAAAGGTTTTCATGAGAAAAAGGAATGAGCTTTGTTCTGCTGTGGGAGAAAGCTGCAGAGAGGTAGATGGCAGCTTGATTGAAGGAAAACTCTCCAATGATCGTAGCTCTTCCTAAATGGAAGGGGTGCCTGCAGAGTCGGGGGGCTTTCTGTCCCTGGGAGCTCTTCTGGAAGGGCTAAGCCAATATGGAGGAGGGACTCCGCATTCAGGCAGGGGTTGGAGCAGACGACCCCTGAGCTGCCCTCCAAATTCTGTGATTCTATAAGCCAGGCCTCCAACCTGACTCCTCATTGAGATCCCTTTGCACCATCGAACTCTGCCTCCCTAACACTGCTAACAAATGGATTAAAATCTCTCTGTGTGGGTGTCAGACAGCTAGCTCTGGGCAGAGTGGCCTTGATGCCAACTAAATCTCGTGACAGATGGGCTCAGGAATAAATCTCTTTCTGCTAGAAACAGATCTCTTGCCCTCCAATCACATTTGGGAGTAAAGAAGTATCTGATGGATTACTGAACAGCTGCCAGAGAGGCGTTCCTGTCCACCCCCAAAAGGGTTACAGTCGGTTACTAGCAGACTGAGATGCAACAGTCTCTAATTCATACATACATTCTGTCTGTTGCTACATGTTAGACTTTGATCAGTTCAGACTTTGCTCTGTCTTAATTTTTCAGTCATGAAGCTATCTTTGGGGACAACAAAAAGAAGGGCAAACAGCTGTGGGAATGTGAACTGCACAAAAAAGACAAGGACCCGATTCCTAAGAAGGTATCTCTCTGCTTGGGTGGACATCTGGTTCAATTCTGCCCTCCAGCGTTTTCTTTTTTTCTTTTTGGAGGGGGGAAATCAGGGCAATTGGGATTAAGTGACTTGCCCAAGGTCACACAGCTAGTAAGTGTTAAGTGTCTGAGGTCAGATTTGAACTCAGGTCCTCCTGACCCCAGGGTCAGTGCTGTATTCACTGTGCCACCTAGCTGCCCCCCTCCTTGAGTATCTTGTAGACACTTTCTATGCACATGGCATCTCATCAGGGGCTCTTTGGAATGTTTGTCTGAATTTTAGAGCACCTAGCACAATGCCTTACACACAGTAGGGGCTCAATGAGTACCCTCTGAAGTACAGGGAAGTGAATCCTAGTCTCTAAGAGTCTATAATGGGCCAAGAAGAGCTGACGGTAAAAAGAACTGGATTATCTCTGATGTTCCTGTCCCACGCCCATATTGCATGTTCTAAGGTCATCCCAAGGTTCCACATTCCACTGTGTTCCAAGGCCCTTCCAGTAGATACTAATATTGTTCACATTTGACTTTCCTGGGGTCACGTAGCTACTAAGTGTCTGAGCCTGAGGCAGGACTTGAGTCTTAGATATAAGTTTACTTATTTGTAATTACAGGAACCATGCAAACTTTTTAAAATAATTTAGGGATTTAATTAATTCAATAGCCATTTATTAAGTGTGTGCTCTATGGCAAGACACTGTGACAGATGTGAGCATACAATGTGCTCAGAATAACGTATGGAAATCATTGTGTGCACCTTCAATCACTACATACATGCTAGCTACTATTACTGGGCTGTTTCGTGGTACAGTCGATAGAGCACCACCAGGTCTGGAGTCAGGAAGATCTAAGTTCAAATCCAGCCTCAGACACTTGCTAGCTGTTTGACTCTGAACAAGTCACTTAAGCTGTTTGCCTCAGTTTCTTCATCTGTATAATGAGCTACAGAGGGAAATGGCAAACCACTCCAGTATCTTTGCCAAGAAAACCCCAACTGTGTGACCCAGGGCAAGTCACTTCACCTTGTTTGCCTCAGTTTCCTCATCTGTAAAATGAGCTGGAAAAGGAAGATGATAAACCATGTCTTTGCCAAGAAAATCTCGAATGGGGTCACAGAGAGCTGGACACAACAGCACTGTATGCAGAACCCTCTAAAGTTCGTGCCAGTCCTCAGTCCTGTGAGCTTGTTAATTAATGAGTCCTTTTAAGGGAATGCTATTGCCTTTGGTTTATGATAGGATTAAAAGGAAATATCGCATTTTGAAATGGAAGTAAAGTTCATACAAACTTTGCTGATTTCTCCTACTTGCCTGTCTTTAGACCAATGTGGGTGAAGGCATTCTTCGAAAGACCCAGGTGAAGGAGGACCACAGAGGCAAGAGGAGCCTACTGCGGCTGAAGCCAGGTCAGCACCTCAGCAGCGTCCCAAGGGAGGCAGGTGGGGATGTCGCTGTCCAGGGGCAGAGCCAGGCCTTGGAAGAGTTCTGGCCCTGCTGCTGGCCACGCCTGATCTTTGAGCCCAAACGTGACTACAGAGGTGGCCATAGCTGCCACTCACCCACTTATGCTGGGAGGGGGTTAGAAAGGACACTGGACAGTCACAAAGACCTCTGAGGCTCGGAGGAGAAAAGGAGGCATTTTTAAGGCCACGCAGCTGGGTTGCAAGGACTAAAACCAGTCTCCTAATCTAACCCAACGAGAGCCAATTAATGCATGTGAAGCACCAGGCACCGTGGCGGGTATTGGAGATTTACAGACAACAACCAAAGCAGTCCCTGTCCCTGAGGAATTTACCTTCTCCTAAGATCCCTAAACAGGCAGATACACACTCAGTATTTCAAGGAAGGCGAGAGTACTAAGAGCTGGAGGAGTGGGGTGTTAAGAACTTCTCCCTGAAGGAAGAGGTACCTGAGCTGAGGGTCTAGTAGAGCAGAGATGAGGAGCCTGCGGGCCCAGAGGCTGGCTTTTCTCGGCTCCCACACCTGCTCCCTTCTGCTCCCCCATACACACAGTGGCATCATCGAAGGGGCTCAAACACACATAGTGCTTTAATAAGCTGTAGCAGTTTGGACCTGAAGGAAGCTTTAGGGTAGGGTGACCTATTATTTCTAGGAAAGCTGGTGCATCCCTGTAGGGAGCTGGGGAACCTGGAGAGCCTGGCATGAGACCCCATGATCTCATTCATTTCTCTCTTTCTCCAAAAGGTGTAGATTCCAATGTATCCCTTCCTGTCCCTCCTGCCCACGTTCCTGGGGGCAATGCAAACCCTAACATTCCTCTTATAATTATATAAAATCAGACCAAACCAGAAAACAACTTTTTCAACATCACAATAGTAAGGAAACCTACAGACACTTAGCAAGGACCTGAGATCATGGGGTCACATGGGCTTACAAAAGGCATTTAAGGAAATCAGATCTGTTGCCTTTCCCAAAAAAGAGGCCTTGGGGTAATTAAAGAAATTGTATCCACATCTTTCATAGAGGAACGATTGTCAGGACTTGGCTGATACTTGTCTGTGGAAGAATGAACACTGAGAGCACCTAATGCCCCAGCCCTGAAATAAGGAGGACCTGAGTTCAAATCTGTACTCAGACACTTACTGGCTGTGTGATCCTCAGCCAGTCACTTAACCCCCACTGCTTCCAAATTAAAAAAAAAAAATTTAAAAGAACAAACAGTGCCTCCAAGGTGGAGCCCTGGGTGATTGGGAGAGAACTGATGTTGTAAATAGAAATAGGGAAGTTGGGAGGAGGAGGGGCATGCTGAGATTGGGAGACAATGAGTTCGTTGAGTTAGAGGTATCAGCTGAGAGCAATACCCAGAAGGAAGCTGGAAAGGCAAGATGAGGTCAGAGAAATCAGAACTGGAGAGAAAGTGTGAGGAGTCACTTGGTGACGAAATGAATGGAGAGCTGGACCTGGAGTCAGGAAGATCCAGGTACAAATCCTACCTTAGATACTTACTGTGTGACCTTGGCCAGGTCTCCTAATCTCTGTCAGCTTCAATCTCTTTGTCTGTAAAACGGAGATGAGAGTTACACCTGCTTCACAGAGATGTCGTGAAAGTCAAAATAAATAAGATATTTCAAGTGCTTTGCAAATCTTGAAGCACTTCCCAAGGCCTCTCAAAAGTTTTATGGTAACTTTATTATATATTTAAAAGGAATAACAAGTTGTACAGAATGGATTTGCAATCTTTTTTATTACGCTATGTTATGGAAATGCTTGTTTTATACCGTAAATTAAAAATAAAAAACATAAATGTGGGAGGAAACTCTTAGTTCAGTTTTAAACTTTAATAGCTCAAAATTCTGCACAAAGGGCATTGTGTTAGTTATCACCATCATCATCACTCTCAGACTGATAACTGGGGCCAGGAGGATGGATGAGGTAAGCAAGAGACAAATCTAGAGAGGGAAGAGAAGACTTGAACCCAGAGCCTTGGAGGATGCTCATGCTGGGGGCGGAGGACAGCAGTGTTAATCACTATTATTATCTTAATTGGCTCATCTTAGTTCCGTGGAATTTATACAGAAATGGCCTTTGGAATCCTCTTTTCTGCTTAATGGTCTGGGGCCTACTGAACAGGTGGAGAAAATCACTTTCTTTATTGTTTGATTCTTTTTGGTTTTGGGGGGGTTTTTTGGCGACACAATGAAGGTATGGGGGTGTTCACTCATTCTCTGCAGATTCAGTCAGGGACAGAATCTTTGGAATAATTTCAGTAGCAGAAAGGATGAGTGAGGTGGCATGGGCTTCATCCTTTTCCTAGGTTTCTTCCATTGGTATTCTATATTTTGAAAGCTTTTCATTTGGTGTAGCTTAGAAATTATAAGTATTGACTATGGCGTATTAGAAATGACAAGCAGGATGATTTCAGAAAAGCTTGGAAAGACTTACATAAATTAATGCAAGGTGAAGTGAGCAGAACCAGAAGAACATTGTGCACAGTAACAGCAACATTGTGCCGTGATCAGCTATGACCGATTTAGCCCTTCTCAGCAATACAATGACTCATGATGGAAAATGCCATCCACATCCAAACAAAGAACGGATGGAGTCTGAATGCAGATCAAAGCATGATTACTTCAATTTCTTTACTTTTTCATGTTTTTTTTCTTTTGCAAACTGAAATGTTTTGCAAACTATTTCTCCTTTCACATGACTGATGTGGAGATAAGTTTAATATGATTGCACACATATAAACTCTATCACATTGCTTATCATCTTAAAGGAGGGAGGGAGGAAATTTGGAACTCAAATTTTTTCTTAAAAAATGGATGTCAGAAATTATGAGTACTGGATATAGATACTTCTATTTTTAGAAGTTATTCTAAAAGTTTTACAGATTTTGGTTATGTCTGGGTGATTGTGGGTATCGATTGCAGTTGAGATAATGCTTGGGTTCCATTACATCTTATTTGTACAATTGTCACTAATATTTTAACGTCTATAGTTATATTATGGAGGCTGTATCATCTGTTTATTTAAAAAGGTAGTGGGTTTCTGATGCATAATTTGGGACACCGGATCAAGTTTTGTCAGATAACTGATGGGTAATAAATTTTTGCAACCTTCAGTGATCTGTTTCATATTTTCTCTAGTTTCTTTGCAAAATGTCATTGATTAATAAGTCCAAGTGCCATGAGCATAATCCTTCTGTAATTTTTGGTAGCAATAACTTAGTCTTCAATTATTATCACAAACTGCTCCAATTGTATAAACAAAATCCAGCTTTTTGTTTGACATATTTTCATCAATATATATTGGTTCAATTGCCTGATTCCCGTATTGAGGATTGTATGCTGAAGGCAGAGTTGTGTGCTGGGACGTTACAAGCCTTGGATTAAAGGGCAGTTCTTTGCAGGAAAACTCCAGTCATACAAACTGCCCTCCTGATATTCCTTCTGGTTATCCCTGACCTTCCTATGGCAATTGCATCTTCGGGCTCCTTTATACCCACCTGCTTCCATTCCATTCTGACCTTTGCTAATATCATGTCCTTGGGGAGATTCCCTAACCCACCTCACTTTGTCCTGGAATCAGCTCTTGTAGCTTTAGCTCACGAGTGCTTGCACATATATCTGCCTGATATCCATCTGGCACAACACTTTGCCCCCAGACCCTCTTCTGAACCAACACCTTAGGTTCAACCCCACCCACCTTGCTGAGCTGGGCAAAGCCCAGAATCTTTGGCAAAAGAGGCATTTACCATAAAGCCCAATTGTTTCTTTTCCTATAAAAATATATATAGCTCTTTAAAGCACACTGGACTTGGAGCAAAGGACCCACATTCAGGTCATGCTCTACTATTTATCAGCTGTATAACCTTGGGCAACTTAATTAACTTCTCTGCGCCTCAGTTTTCTCAACTACAAATCAAGAGAGTTAGACTAGGTGATCTCTTAAGTTCCTAGGATCCTACATAAATTTTTTATGATGTTGGATTTGGTGATAAAGGATTATCAGTGACAAAGTTTGGAGATCTAGAGAAGGACAGTTGAAAAACTAAGAGGGAAAATGACATGGAGAATGGGCTTCCATACTGAATATCAGAGGGGTTCCTGACCCACAAAAATACAATGAACCCCTACTCTATAGAAATGTGACCTACTGTTCTTCAGAGAAAGTCTGTTTTTCTTTTTGGGTAGCTACAGGGGGCTTGACTAAAATTTAAAAATACCACAACTTGGCATCAGAAAATCAGATTGGGAATACAGACTGCTAGAGGTGTATGAGGAGGAAATACCCTAGAAAAGGAGGGTAAGCACTTCTCTACTCCCCCCAAAGACGCATTCGATGTGAATTTAAATTCACAATCAAACATACCGATTTTTATAGTTTATATTTCTCTCTCCACATAGGCCCAACTCTGATCTACATAATTCGTTCACTTCACATAGCTGTAAGCATAGGAGAGAACACTGGAAACATCCCTCTGCAAGTGGGAGTAGTCCAGACTCTAGGCACACCTGCCAAAGTGCTTGTCTTTAAAAGCTCCTACGTGTCAGGACTATGGTTTAGTAGAAATGATCCCAAGGTGTGCGCTGATGAAATCCTTATGGGTAAGGTGATGGTGATGAATTCTTTCAGTAGAAAATTAGCTTCTTAAGGTAGTTCTTAATTGAAATCTAGTGGAAAGAAAAATTTCTAGAGTAGAGAGATGGCTTTTTCTAAATGGCTAGTCTTTTTAAGGGTAGATCAGCTCTAGGGGCAATTCAATTGAATAAGCATTTACTCAGTTCTTATTTTGTGTGAGTTCTGTGCCATGTCTTCCAGAACAAAGCTGGAACCACAACATAGAACCTGCCTTCAAGAAGCTTATATTCTGAGTAAATAATACTTACACATATAAATAAATGCAAAATATATGCAAATCATTTCGGAGGAGACACTAGCAGCTGGGAGAAAAGGAAAGACATCAGGTCGGAGGCAGGATTTGAAGGGAATGGGTTCATCTGAGAGGATCTAGGAAAACTCCCTAAAGGAGATGGCATCTAAGAAGAGATCCTACCTCAGGTTGAGAGCATGTCAGTAGGACCAGGTAAGGAATGTGAGTCAATTTTGTAGCTTCCAAGGGACATAGTAAGGAAGAGCATGAAGCTTCCTAAAATGGAAAGAACAGTCACTGAACTATCCTAGGAAAATGCTGGATGGATATCACTTTGGAGCAACGGGGACTGTGCTCTTTTTATTGTGCCTGTCCTTCAGGTAACAAACGGAGGGGTCCTCAAGCTCTGGGACCAGTGCTCATCCCCTCAGTGGCGCTATGTTCATTCTTGCAGGGGAAATCTAAGTGAGCCCTGAGAGAGTTTAGTGTTAGAGAACTGTCTGAAAGTGTCATAGAATCACTCACAAAACTACACCGTGACTCAATAGTCCCTTGGGACATCTTTAACCTCTCACACCAGAATTTCAGTCTATGAAATACAAACCCCCAACGGGCTATCTTTCCAAGAATACTATCATCCCAAGTAACTATAGACCCATAGACAATAGGAACAAATTATTTTTTTAAGAATATCAGGCTTACAAATACCATTGGGGTTGCAGATGGTGAAATAGAATATAGCTGAATTTTTTCAATTCCACCTAAAGAGATGGAGAGAGGGAAGAGGAAGTAAAAGGCTCTTAGTTGTTGTGCTTTGAAGCTAAATGGGGCAGAACCTAATTGGCCCCTTCCTCCAATTTGTCTGGTCTATCTCCTATAGAGGATGAGGCAGTTCACCCCAGGGAAGCCAGATTGTTTTCTGTTCCATTAAACAATCTTTGCTCTGCTTCCTCATTTCTGTGGCCGCAGCTTGACCCTTGTCACATTCCTTCTCCTCTCTCAATGTCCCAGACTTCATGTGGCTACAAGACCTCATCTCTTCTTGATAAGGAAAGCCTCTCCCTCAGGGACCCATCTCACTGGTACATGTAATCTAATAGGAGGTTCGCCATTCCTTCTTGGAAGCTGCAAAACCAGCAGGAGTACAGTTGCGACCCAGAGAAATAGAGCATGGTAGTGAATATCCATCTGTACATACCATGATGTGAAGATGCTTAACATACTGCCTCAGGTGTCCCTCACAGCAGTTCCACAACACAGCACATGTAATGGGCATAATACAATGCCAGGCTGTTTTCCATTCTATTCAATCATCTCCTCCCGGCTTCCCAGTCTCTGTGGCCAAAACATGCTCCTTGCCACACTCCACCTCCTTCACCCTAACTCCAAACATCATATGGTGACAGGATCTCATGGCATCTCCACCCTGCTATAACCAAGATAGATGGCACCATCCTTCCTAGTATTTCTCACTGTTCCTTGGATGTTTGTAAGATGGGCCACACTAACTAGCAAAGAAAAGCTGGGGGCATTGGGTAAAGTCTGACTGGCGCATCTTTTAAAACCTGGAGCATGTTAAGTGTCATTATTAGGACTTTTACTACAACATTAAACCATAGGGAAGCACATGTCTGAGCAACTGAGAGAATGAGCCCTTTCACTTGTCCTCAATAGGCAACATTGATTTTAACAAATAATCAGGTATTTGTTTATCTGCCACATTTTTCCTGTGTACATGAGGAACTTGGGTAATTTGTTTGCATATAATTTCAAACTAAAAAGCAGAATTGTAGAGTGGAAAAGAGAGTAGGAATCAGGCAGGGGTTCTAGTCCTACACTTGCTAACTGTGTGACTTCAAAGAAGTTACTTCATGTCTCTGAGCTTTATCCATATAATGGGGACAAGTGTACTGTCAATGAAGGGCAGTCTGGCATTGCAGCTTGAGGGCCAACCTTGGACTTAAGCAGATCTGGGTGCCAGACCTGCCCCAGACACACGGGGGCTTTATCAACAAGGATAAATCATTTCACTTCTAACTATTGCCTAGGAACTTTCTAAGACTCTAAGTCAGAAATAAGTTTCTAGTTTGCATGGAGGGAAAGAGTTGCCACATTGCAAGCTGACCACACATAGAGGCCCAGACCAAACACCCACACACACACCCACACACACACACACACACACACACACACACACACACACACACACACTCTACAAAAATGGAATTTGGGGGGTTTAGTTTTGTTCAGGGTTAACACACTATTTGGGACATCTAGATTCAGCTTGATTGGCTACATCCTCAAGAGGGCCTGGATATTACCCGATCACAAGCTAAGCCTTGCCTAGCAAACTGCCTGAACCAAGCAAGCCCTCATGCCACAAAAAGGGTTCAGCTCCTGACACCATCACTCCCTCCTAGCAGGGCAGGCAAGATTGTGGGCCTTTGCTTATGGGAAGCCTGGGAAGAAGCTTTGCCTGGAACTCATCTTCAAGTTGCTCTCAGAGTTTCTCTAAATGTACCAGGACTCTTTCCCTCTAAAGCAACTTTCTTCTGGCTTTCACACTGTATCATTAAAGACTGTGACCAGACCCTTTTCTTTAGTTTCAGAAGCAAACAGTGAAGAAGCATATGAAGACCTGTGCAGTGGAGAGAGCAGCCAACCCCAAACAGAGTGAGTGAGTCTCTCTTCAACCCTGCCTGGGTCCAGCCTCTGTAGGCAAGCTGGGGGTGCCAAGCTTGGAGAAGAGTAGACTGCAGGGAGTGGGATGAAGGAACAGATACCTGAAGGTCAGTCATGTGGAAGAGGGAATAGTCTTGGTCTAACGAACCCCAGGAATCAGAAGGAAGAGCAAACAGATGCAGTTTCGTGCATAGATTTCAATTTGATGTAAGAAAAAAATTTCCTAAAAATGACTGCTGGTCAAAAGTAAAACGGACTGCCTCAAAGGTACTGGAGATGACCATAGGCTGGCAGCATTATCACTTGACAGAGGGATTAAATGGGCTACTTGACCCTACAAGGCAGAAATAGGTGGCAGATGGTCAAGAAAGGCAGATTTTGGATTTATGTGAGGAAAACGTTTCCCATTAGCTGATATAAACCGGAGTCATCGTCATCCTCATCCTCATCCCTAGCACGTATATCACTTTAAGGTTTGAAAAAATTCTCCACAAATATATTCTCATTTTAGCTCCATAATAACCCTGGGAGATACTATTATCCCTATTTTACAGATAAGGAAAGCAAAGTTAATTGACTAGCCCAAGGTCACACTGCTAGTAAGTGTCTAAGGCAGGATTTGAATTCACATCTTCCAGACTCTAGGTCTCATGCGCTATCCACTACACAGCCTAGCTGCCTAATTTAAATGTAAATGTTTTCTGTGAACGTAGCAACGTTACCATCCCCTTACACCCCATCCACTGCTCCCCAATGGCTAGTTTAGACATTGGTGCTAAACTATTTAATTCTAACATACTAATGACTGGACTCCTTCAGGTTAGAGGAAGAAAACAATTCACTGAAATGCTACCGTTACTCTTGTGGCTGTTGATTTCATATCTAACTATTATGGAGAACATTCCTTATATGGAATTTATTTCTAACTTAAATTTTTCCTTATTTCTTCCTTTAGTTTCTTGAGACAACGTGTGTGTGGGTAGGGCTTCAGACTAAAGGAGGAGAGATCTGGCTCTGCAAGTCTGATAACTGGACACTTACTTGTGACCATGGCCATGATAATAGTAACACAATAATAAAAATCAATAGAACAAAATTTTAATAGATATTACTCTGCCAAATACTCATGTTTTTCAAAAATACATGGAATGGAAGGAAATTAAAACCACCTGGAATGGGAAAAAGAACATTCCTGTCACTGTGTCTATTACTAGAGAGATGCTTTCAGTGAATCAACATTCGATGCACATCACATTCATTGAATTGATAAGAAGTAATCCCTATAGTTTTCTGTACCCTAGTCAACTCCATGGAACATCACATATCAAAGGCTAGGAGCAGAACAGTGACTTGTCTTCCAAACAGTTCTATACGAACATCATCCAAAAAGATGAGAAGAGAAATAACAGCGATGAAAACAATAAAAATAAGGAACCAGAAAATGCTGGCAATCTGCATTGTGGAAATGCTCTTGATCAAGTTAACACCCTTGTCAGTATGAAGGAAGAGATCCGGGCTGGTGTAGTGGCTAAAGTGCTGATCTCAGCAGATAAGAAAACTTGAGTCCTAATCCCTCCTCATACACAGACTAGCTGTATGACCAAGACATTAGCCATTTCTTAGCCTCAGTTTCCTCAGTTGTTATAGGAAGGGTTTAGTCTTCAATATAAGGTACCTTAGAGTCATCTAACCCTAAGGTATAGACTTAGACTCTAAGGCATATTCTAGCTCTAAGCCTGTGATTCTGTAAATCAAAGAATGAGATGGAGCAGATGCCATGATGAGTGATATAGCACAAGAAAGCAGAATACATTGGGACAAACCAAAGGTAGCCAAACACTAGCTCCTTGAAATCTTTCCATGCAGATAGGAAAGTAGGCAAACCAGGGGTACCCAATAAATGAACTGAAGATAAAACACTTTCACCAAGTAAGATCTCCATTGCATATTGGAAACCAATCTTGCATTTATAGGCAAGGACTCCATGCTACCATTTGTCATCACCTTCAAGTCACACAACAATATATTGCCGATCAGCACCAGACAATTGTAAGAACTGAGCCCTAAGCCCATAGAAGATGAAGTCAGAGCCTAAAAGTTGAGGAGGGAAAACTTGAAAAACCTGAAGTTAATGAAAATTTTCCACTTAATGCAAACTCTAGAAAGTCTATTTAATATGAAAAGAGATCTCAAAAATTATTCTCAAATGACTTTGAAGAGAAGATGGACAAACCAAGACTGGAATTTCAAAAAGTGCTTTTTTAAAAAAATCTGTTGGTATGAAATTGACTGAAAGATCAGCTATACCAAAACACAGTCATTCACCAAAGCAGGTATTCATTATAACCATCACGAGCAAATGCGGTCTTGCACAATACTTGGCAGAAAATGTAAAAACCTTTCAGGACCTGCATATAATAGTATATATGGCAGCTGTACATGGTAGGAAAGAAAGGTGAAGCTGTCAAGTGAAAGACTTAAGGACAGGCATCAATACTATCCTGTTAGGAACAACTTGAGAAATCTGCTAAAGAAGACATGCCCATTAACTGTGGGTGCTCCCCGGGCCCTCTCTCCACACACTCTCCAGGAAAACTTTGTCAGCTCCAATAGGTTTAAATATTATCTTTCTGATTATGATGCCCAGAGCTATATTTCTAACTCTAATCTCTCCTAAATTCCAATCTCATATCATCGATTGACATTCTAAACAATATGTCCAACAGACATGAGGAGCTCGACATGTCCAAAGTTGAAGGGAGTATCTTTCTCTGAAAGTTCAGCCCTCTTCTGATCTTCCTAAGTTCTACTAAGGCCATCGCCATCTTTCTAATCATCCAGATCCCAGTGTCAACATCATCCTTGGCTTCTCATATTCACTGACCTCAAATATGCACAAGGTCTTTCTTTCTCCACAACATCTCTTGTCTTCATTCTCCTCTCTCCACTCATGCAGCCCCTTCCCAACACCTCTACTCCATTAGCCTCTTAAATGCTTTCCTTGTCTCAAGTCTCTGCTTTCCAATCAATCCTTCCCACAGGTGCTGGAGTTTCCTAATATATAGGTCTGACTGTGTCATCCCCTCTCCTGTATATAATCTTGACTCCCTCTTATCTCCAGCACCAAATATGAATTCCTCCTTGGGGCATTTAAAGCCCTTTACAATTTGGCCCTGACACTTTTCACAGAGTGGCAAGAAAAAACAAAAGTTGGACAAAAGGTCCAAAGGAAAGCTCACTAAGCCCACCGGCTAGAGTGAGCGCCAGAAGTTGAGACGGGGCTTGAGACTCTCATTTCTCTGCCACGCTGTGAAGCGGAGGGCTAGACAAGATCCATTATTTTTGGCACGAGCTCTTCACAGGGCTGCATAAAGGAATCATGAAGCACTTCACCAGTTTTCTCTCAGGTGCAAGTCTTGATCCCACCATTCTTAATGAAAGATTTGACAAGTCTACCATCAAGATGAGAGCACTGGCAAGCCCTTCAAAGACAAGCCAATAACATTCACGGCTTTAACTAAAAAGCATCCACCAATTCTTATGAGAAATTACATGTTTGTGAAGGGATAAAAAAGGGTGTGCCTAGAAATCCTCAGGGGCATCAAAAGCAAATTATTATTGACTCAGCAATCACTGAATAGGAACAGCAAAAGATTGACTCAAATCCCTAAGTCAAAGCTAAATGGGGAAAATACATTTAAAAATAATTGATACCTATACAATTCCAGTCTTAACGTATATTTTCGGTAGTATAAAATGGACTGTAACATATTTGGAAAATATTCTAACAAAAAAACACAATGTTACAAAATGCAAGGCCTATTCCCCTAAGGTCAGTTAGGTGGCACAATGGATAGAGCATGGGGCCTGGAATCAGGAAGACTTGAGTTTAAATTCAGCCTCAGACACTTACTAACTGTGTGACCCTGGGCAAGTCACTTAACCCTGTTTGCCTTAGTTTATTCATCTGTAAAATGAGCTGGAGAAGGAAATGAAAAGCTACTTTAGTATCTCTGCCAAGAAAACCATAAATTGGGTCATGGAGAGTCAGAGAGGACTGAAAAATGATTTTTAAAAATTTTAATAATCTCAAAGTTTGCTCTTTTTTACTTATTCTGTATTTGGCAAACACCAAAATAAATGAGCATTGCCATATACCTAGTAGGACAGAAAAGGATTGTACATGAAACTAAAAATCTCTGTTATTTAAAGCACTTTTAAAATGTTCAATCTCTATATAGTTTTCATTATCATAATTATCTTCACAGCGTGGCCATTGTCCACAAAAAAGATGGTCTTGATAACAAATGGTCAAGAACCAGTCTTGACCCACCCATGTTGAATGAAACTAGTAAAATCCAAGCTCATTCTTAGAAGCAATGTCCATCATGAAGAGTATTCAACAAGCCCTCCCACCTCTGTCACCTCTACTGAGTAAAGTGGAAATCAATCATTAGACCATTCAGGCGACCAAAAACGAGCCAAGGCTAG
>CM053586.1:345738713-345762196 GCA_028646515.1 Pseudochirops corinnae | reverse complement strand
TTCTGAGATGTTCACTGTGAATAGGTACCCCTGCAATGTGTCATTTTGTTCTATGAAACTTACGATTTCATAGAAACCTTTTAATACAGAAATGGCACCTGAAAAATAATTTCTCCTTTTACAACAGAGATCAGCTCACTGATCCTTTGCAAACAGGGAAGAGAAGCCTAGAATGTGTTAAGATTTGTTACTGAGATCTCTGTTGGGGTTGTGTCTACCATAAAACAGCAGCAAATCTCTGGTCCTCACTCAGTCTCTCTGAGGTCACTCTTTGGGACCTGCATTTATATCATTTCATTTTCCTTAGGTTGGAAGGAAAAGAAAAATTTAAAAAACTAGGATGGTTTTTTAAGAAAGAAAAGGAAAAACTGAAACCGAAAAAGACGAAAAAAAATTTAAGGTAAAAAAAGAGGGGTTTTTTTTTGGGGGGGGGGTCTTTCTGTAAAAAATAGAGACAAGCACAGCACACTACAATCCATTCTGGGAAATAGGGGTGCTATCTAAACAAATGAAACCCAAGTTAATGGGAATTGCCTCCTCTTTTATACTAATTTCTAGAGGAGAAGACATTCACATACGTACCCATCAATGGGTTGTATTTATTTTCCCTTTAAAGATTGAGGGGAAAGAATTTCAAAATATAGGACTTTGAATAAGTGGCCTCAGGAAGCTGGGGAAAGAGAACCTGACTCAGGTTCAGAGGATCTGGGTTTAAATCCTGACTGCGAGGCTCGCTCTGTCACCCAGACTAGGACTGAGTTCAGATCTTGACTAACACTTACTAGCTGGGTAAGAAATTGAGCCAGTCATCAAATGACTCAGTCTGTCTTCCTTGTCTGTCAAATGAGTGAGAGACTTGGGCAGTGGGTGGAGTACCTGGGCCATCTCTAGGGGGTCAGACTGAACTGGAGGACATGGGTAGGACATGGTAGAGCTGGGAATCAAATGAAGAGACTTGTCTAAGACCCTTGGACATGTCTTATCTTTGGGATGGAAGAAGAGGGTAGAGAACAGGACACTTGTGAGATCATTGTAACAGGAAGGTCCAGATAAGGAACCTCCCTCTGCCGAAGCAAAACAGAGACTTCTCTGACATTGAAGGTCTCAGAAAGGTGCCTGGGACTCTGACAGGTCAAGTGACTGGCAGGACTGGAACCCAAATCTTCCTTCTTCCCAGGCGATGCCACCTTTCTTTGAGATAAATCAAATAAATGCTCTCTAGAATAGGTTTTTTTCTAACTCTCCCACCCCATTTTTGTTTTTGTTGCCCAACAGCGGATTTTCCATTTCGATGCCCAATTTAGGTGAGTGACAGTTACTTTTCTTGGGTTTATGGGAATATATCTAGATAAGATGGAATGGTGGAAGGGAGAGGAGAAAAACCTGATGTACAAAAACAAGTTTTCCAAACAGATCAATAAGGGATGATGCTTCATTTTACAGTCTTCCTCACTTTACCAAGCCTGAATATGGTTCGAATCTCTCTAATTCACTTTTGAAACAGTGATAACATTGATGCTTCACAGTCAGTCCATAGGGTGGTATAGTGGACAGAGCACTGGCACTGAAGACTTAAACCAAAATCCTGACTCTGATACTTGTCTTGTGACCCAGGACAGGTCACCTAATTACTAGGGGTCTCAGTTAACTCATCTGTGAAATAGGGATAATAAGAGACCTTATTTCACAGAGTTGTAGCATTAAAATGAGATCACGTATGGAAAACACTTTCTAAACCTTCAGATTGACAAAGTTCAAGGATTATGGTACAGTAGACAGAACACTGACACTGAAACAAGAGAACCTGGGCTTGCATCCCATCTCTGATAGTCTTCCTTGCATGACCTTCCATGGGCCTCAGACTCCTCATTTTTAAAATGAGGAGGTTGTATGAGGCGGCCTCTTGGGCTTTTTCTGCCTCTATGTCCATGCTCCTGTGAATTGTCCTATAAACATCCCTTATCAAGATGGTGGTGGTGTTAGTGATGATAATGATAATTGTGACAACATGGAATTGTCAGAGAAGCTCGTGAACTTGAAACTGTGTGCCCATCAGGGAAAGTAATGTAGTCATCCTTGGGTCTTACTCGGAAATTATCCTATTCTGGCCATTTTAAAGTCTTTCATTCCTTCTTCACACATTTACTAAATGCCTACTCAGAGATGGGGAACCTGAGGCCTGAAGGCCACATGTGGCCTCGCGGATCCTTAAGTGCAGCCTTTTGACGGAATCCATATTTTACAGAATAAATGAGATAATAATTATAAAGTACTTAACACGGTGTCTGGCATATAGCCAGACAGTAAGTGCTACATAAATGTAAGCTATTATTATTATTATTTTTATCTATCAGCAATAATTTATTAAGCATTCGGATTCATTCAAAAGAGCACACTTCAGGACCTAGAAGGCCACAGGTAGCTTTCAGGCCGCAAGTTACCCACCCCGGTTGGTTCTCTCTCTCTCTCTCTCTCTCTCTCTCTCTCTCTCTCTCTCTCTCTCTCTCTCTCTGATTCTCTTGTCTGTCTGTCTGTGTCTCTCTCTGTCTACATATAAACATATACATACAAACACATATGTGTGTACACATAACATACACACATATATAGTTTACATATACCTATGGTAAGAGAGAGCTTCAGTTTCCACCTCTTAGTGAAGATTGGGGGCAGACATGCATCATCATACACTTATTTACCGTCTGAAAGTACAGTAGCTTTCCACGTTTGTAACTAAGAATTTCTCTTTTTGCCCGTCCTTGTCTCCATCCTCAGTACTTAACACAGTACTTGGCCCACAGCAGGTGCCTAACACATGTCTACAGACTGACCGATGACTCCCATTTCCCTTTGATTCTAGAGTTGAAGTCTCAGGATGACGTGTTCTACGATGATGTGGCAGTGGACAAGAAAGATCCCAAGTATGTTGATTTTGCTCTTTCGTCAGTAAGATGTCCTGGAGGTTTAATCTGGCCTCTTGGTGTGGGTCAGGTATATGCTGAGGACAGACTGCATACTGCAGGGAAAGCCCTGGGTCTGGAATCTTGACTGGATTATTAGGTGTAGGACCTTAGGCAAGTCACTTAACATCCAGTGGCAGGCTTTAGTTTACTCATCCAGCTGACCCACCAAGTGTCATTCAGCCCCCACTCCCAAGTGAGTCTTCCAGCACTAATTCACCTGGCCTAATTTCTCCCTGCCTTTTTCTAGGACCTTGAAGTCTTCTTCCCTCTCCTCTCATATTATCCCTCTCAGTTGGCTCATTCCCATCTGTCTACAAACGTGCTCCCTTCTCCTTAATCTTCCATTAGAAACCACTTTCCTATGACCTTCTTCACCACCTAGCTACCCCCATGCCATCCCCTACTTGGTCAAACTTGCTTTACTCTTGCTTCTATGTCCCTTCTGCCCAACCTCCTTAGCATCTGGCTTCTTTCCCTAGCACTCTACTCAAACAGCCTCTGAAAGGTGCCCAGCAGGCTCCTAATTAACAGGGCAGCTACATGGTACACTGGATAGAGCGCTGAGCCTGGAGTCAGGAAGACCTGAGTTCAAATCCAGCCTTAGACAGTTACTAGCTGTGCAACTCTGGCTAAGTCACCAAACCCTGTTTGCCTCAGTTTCCTCATCTGTAAAATGACATGGAAAAGGAAATGATAAACCACTCCAGTGTCTTTACCAATAAAAGCCCAAGTAAGGTCATGAAGAGTCAGTCACAACTCAAAATGACTGAATAACAGTGGTTTCCTAATTGCCCCATTAAATAGCCTTCTAGTGTTTATTCTCATTGGTCTCTTTGTAGCCCTAGACCTAGCTCCCTCTTCTTGGATGCTCCACCCACCCCCAGGTTTAGGAGACACAGCCCTTGCCTCATTTTCCTCTGACTCAGTTGGTTCATATTGTCTCCTCATCCTCTGTTAATGGCCTGCTTACAGTGTGGCTATGATCAATCCCTCTATTTCTATCCAGTACCAAACTGTCTTGATGACTACCACTTCCAAGTGTAGCTTGAGATCTGGCATGACTAGCCGCGACCTCCACAATGAAAGAGGTCATGACACATCTAAAATTTATATCTCACCTAAAAGAAAATGAAAATGAGGAAAGTGCAATTGATTTTCAAAAATGGATAATCTTAAGAGGAGAAAACTTGGCCAGACAAAGTCCCTGCCTTCAGCTAATTGAAGAGGATTTGACAGATTCAGGGTCCCAGTGCTTCAAATGGCAGTAGAACTGAATTGTTAACGTAGACCCTCTCGCCACTGGATGGCCATAATTATTAGGATCTTCTTTCTTCTATGGAGCCAAAACCTCTCTTCCCACAACTTCCTTCTATCAGTCCTCACTAATTATGTGCTTCGGACCCTGAATCTGTCAAATCCTCTTCAATTAGCTGAAGGCAGGGACTTTGTCTGGCCAAGTTTTCTCCTCTTAAGATTATCCATTTTTGAAAATCAATTGCACTTTCCTCATTTTCATTTTCTTTTCCCTTTTCAGAGAAAAAGAGGAGAAAGTGAGACTCTGGAAACCAAAATTCCTGATGATGAAAGAAAACAAAGAGAACAAAACTCGTGAGGAACCGGAAAGGTAATGGCCAACCTGTGCCTCCATCCCACCTGGGCTTTGCTACTTCCAAGGGTCTTCTTGATTAGACTTTCAAACAAAGTTCTATGGTCAGAAACCTGTCGAAGACGTTCACTCATCAAATGCTCTTTTTTAAGAATGTGTGCAGCCCAAAGCTAGGCACTAGGCACGAGGCACCAAGCTTGGGGTGAAAGAGCAGATGCAAAGTTTAGGTGAGACAGAGTCCTTGGACTGGACAGTCTCATGGGAAGGACAGTCTTAGACACTAAGTAGAAAGCTATTAATGAATGGATTACTGAGACTAAAGCAATCATTTTCCCCCTTCTCCATTATAAGTTGAATGAAACTTTAAGAAAAGAGACTTAGTTAAGTTGATTAAATATTTACATTAAATGCCTACTATGTGTTGTCATGAGAAAGAGGAACTATACATGTTATGACCTGGGAGCAGTGGGTAGAAGCCACAAAAAAGTACATTTAGGCTTGATGTTAGAGATATGGAATCAGAGATGTGTCAAATTAGGGGGGGGCTTCTCCGAGAGGTAGCAGGTTCCCTCCCAGCACACATCTCTCTCCAAGCACTCTGGATGAACATTTTTTTGTTGGGCACATTGTATCTGGAATGCTCTTTGGGGTATGTGTGAGACTACGTGACCAAAGCAGTTTCTTCCCACTCTGCTTCCATGAAGGGCTTTATGGTGTGTGCTGGTAATGCAGGGAGAGATGGGTTGGACGCAGTGGGCACTGGAATGGGTCACTTCCCACTAGGAGATTTTTTGCTTCTGGGAGGGAAGACTCCGTGGAAGCAGTGACCCATGATTTAAGTCTTTAATTGCGGGAGAGAGATTTCAAAAGATGGAGAATGGGGCAAGTCCACTCTGGCAGTAGGGTCAGGAGAAGTGAGAAAGGGGGAAAGGAATTATTTAGTTCAATTGGAATACAGAGTATATAAAGAGTTGTGAGAGATAAAGCTGGAAAGGTAAGTTAAGGCCAGATTCCACAAAGGGCAGTGTAGTATATAATGGAAAAACCAAAACAAGAGATGGGTTCAGAAAGCCTCTGCTTGAATCCCTGCTCTGACACAGAGGAGCAGAGGAATAAGAACCTAAAAGGAACCTTGGGACATAATCTACTTCAACCTCTTCATTTTACATATGGGGAAACTGAGAGGGAGAATCACTTGCCCAATGTCACAATGATAGTAAGTAACCAAGACAAGATCTGAACTCAAGTCTTCTAAGTCCAAATCTAATGCTCTCCCCACCCTCCTCCTGTGGTCTGGGCAAAGTCCCTTATTAACTCTACAAGCCTCATCCTTAAATTAGGGAGAGTAACACCTGAAATACCAGCCTCGCAGATTTGTTTCGAGCAAAGTGTTTATAAACTGTCAAGGACTCAGAAATGTGGGCTGTTATTTTCATCATCTTGTAAACTACTATATTCATTGATAGACAATAGGGAGGAAACGAAGATTCTTGAGCTATGGATGGACGTGTTCAAGTTCTAAAGGTGAAGATGGCTCTGGTAGCTATGCTAGACAGTCACCTGGCATTTTATTAAGCGACGAGTATTGTGGAGTACTGTTTTCAGGACTGAGGGTTCAAAGAAAGGAGAAAACAAAACAGAAAACAATCCTGACTCTCAAGGAGCTCACAGGGGAGAAAACAGGCAAACCGCTGTGTGCATAAACAGGATACATATGGGGCAAACTGGACATAATCAACAAAAAGACATCCTAGAATTAAGGGGAATTGGAAAAGGCTTCCTGGGAAAGGTGCAATTTTAGCTGGGGCTTGAATCTATGTTATTCAAAGTTATGTGAAAGGCAAATTGGAGGCAGACATAGCTGGGAAGCAGGCAGGCTTTTATCTTTATCTTTATCTACATAAGTAGGTGAAATGAGCTGGGGGCTCTGAACTAGCAGGGTTGTTTTCACAGTAGAAAAGGACCAAATGTAAGAAATGCTGAAGAGGGCAAATTGACCAGAGCTGGACTATAAAGTGAGGAATGAGAATGAATCAAAGATGAATCTGAGGGTAGGAAGCAGGATAACTGGGATGCTGGTGGCACGACCATTAAGAGAAGTAGGGAAAAGGGGTCATTTTCGAGAGGCTCACATTGGGGCATGCTGACTGTATAGTTTCATTAGAATATTGTGAGATATTAAAAAGGCTGAAGTTGGACATAAAGATTTGAGAATCATCTCCATTTCTATGAAGTACAGACCCTGGAATAATTTCATTATTGCATAAGCATTTACTAGGCATCTACTACGTACAGAAATCCATGGATGTGCATGAGATCCCTAAGGAACAGTGCAGAGGAAGAAGAGAAAGGGGCCAAAGTGAAATCATTTAAAGGGAAGCAGGAGAAGATGACCAAAGACGGAAAGAGGAAAAGGAAGGAAACTGTAGAAGGGGCTTCCATACTAGGAGCTCCACATGCTGATTAATGTAAACCAGACCTAAACCATTCCAGTCCAGCAATTCAGGATAGAGGCTCATAATGCAATGTGTGACAAATGCAACAGAAACCAATTTTATTGATATTTTTTTAAATGATTTCAGTTAAAAATAAAACATTTATTTCCTCTTCCTTCAAAGCCACCACAGCAAAGAGTCAGCTGGGCCAAAAAGCCTTCCTTAGAGGGCAGCAAAAGCTCAGCTGAAGCTTCTGACTCCAATTCTCACATAACTGGGTCTTTTTCTACTGAAGGTGGCAAAACTGCTCCCATTGCCCCCTGAAAGAATCAACCCAGCAGGTCTCACAGCTAGAACCACAACCAAGCAAGGGAGGTACAAGAGTTATGGGGCAGAGCAGGACCCTGCTGCCCCCTTCTGAGGGAATCATCCCACTCCACTGTTGGGCACCTCTCTAGTTAAGAAGGCTTGTCCTCTACTGCGTCCAACTTTGTCTCCCAACAGCTTCCCTTCGTTGTCTTCATTCTAGACCACGGAGAACAAATTTGTCAACCAAGAGAATAGCTGTCCCATCCTCCCAGGGTCCCCTTTTTCCAACATGTCCAGCACCTTCAGCTGGTCCTCCATAGGACATACCAAGGAATCCATTCCCCTCCCCACATTCATAGTCATCTTGAAGAGTTCCATCTTGTAGGAATAATCGAAATCAAGCCCTCACGTGAAGATGATGCATTGTAGTTGGCTAAGCATTTTCTTCCACCAAACTCATGAGATAGAGCTGGCAAATTCTATATTCAAATTCAAAATTAAGTTCAGTAACAATCTATCAAGTGCCTACTATGTGTCAAGAACTGTACAAGGCACTGGTGGAAAATAAAAGACAAGAGCAAAACCATCCCTGTCCTCAAGAAGCCATCATTCTGTTGACGGAAAAGATGTAGACAGAAAAGTAGATTATCACATATAGACAGAGGAAATACTAAGTGGGCAGCTGGGTAGTGTCATAGTGCATAGAGCGCCCAACTTGGAATCAGGAAGACATAGTCATGAGTTTGGATACAGCCTCAGACGCTTACTGTGTGACCCTGAGCAAGTCATGTCATCTTATTTGCCTCAGTTTCCTCATCTGTAAAATGAATGGAGAAGGAAATGGCCAACCAGCCCTGTATCCTTGCCAAGAAAACCCCAAATGGTGTCTTGAAGAGTCAGATGCAACAAAAACAATGCAATAACATCAACAAAAATATGAGTTTGTAGCATGTCCATTTGACAAAGCAGAAATAGATCAGAGAGCGTTAGGTGATGTGCCACGGTCTCAGCTAAGATCCGAGAGCTGGTTCAGCAGTACTCCAGTCAATGGTCTTCCTCAAGAGCCACGTGGCTTGAGGTTCTGTTCCTCACAGCAGAAATTACCTGAAGGTCTGATCTAAACGAGCGTGGAGAGAAATGCGGAAGCAGCTTTGTGGTGCTGTCCCTTGGCACGCTTGGCGGGATGTTGGAGCTGTCTGGGAAGTAGGCATGTTACCTACTCTGTTGCTGGGCTGAGAGCAATCTCTCAGTGGCTTTGTTGTAGAAGAGATTCTCATGCAAGTTATCTTCCAAATGATTTGGTGGCTAGGGTGGCTGCTTTACGAAATGATGCTGAGAAGAACCAATTGGGGAGCCCCCTGGGAGGGCTCCTATGCCTGGCCAAAGTAAACACAGACATGGAAGATGGAATAGAATCCCCCTTTCCTGAAGTTTATTTTCTCTGGGCTCAGACTTGATGTCATTGATTTTTCCTGGGGTGGTAAGATGGATTCATGGGTTGGAAAAGCAGTTTTCCATTTTAAACTTTCAATGCCCTAGTTATTGAAGTCTCTGTACTTATGTATTTATACCAAAGAACAGCTAGACATTCACAGAGTGGGAGGAGGGGATACCTATGCTATGCCTAAAAGGCAAAAGGCTTTAAAGAAACAAGCACTTCATTGATTATATATGAGCATTTTTATAGACAGATTCCTTTTTCAGTCATGTCTCACTTCTCATGACCCCATCTGGGATTTTCTGGGCATAGATACCAGAGTGGTTTGCCATCTCTTTCTCAAGCTCATTTTACAGATGGGGAAACTGAGGTAAACAGGGTGAAATGACTTGCCCAGGGTCACATTGCTAATAAGTGTCTGAAGCCAGGCACTCTATGCACTATGACACCTCCTACCTGCCCCTAGAGACAGACTACCAGCATGCTTATCTGGCATCAGAAAAACAGCTTGGAAACATGGAAGAGACCTGGCTGAAGAGGTGGTTGGTTCCTAGGTTCCATTTTGCTACATTCTTCTTACTCGCCATGACTTTGGGCATGTCATTTCTTTTTTGATCTCACTTTCCTCTTAAAGGGTTGGACAGAATTTCCATATAACTCTAAAGATCTGTTTCTAGTAAATGTAAAAAATGAGCAAAAAACCTCTCTTCCATTTTAGAATTGACAGGAACTTGAACCAAGAGATTCTGCATATTATGAGATGATACTTTGTGGCTGAATGAACTTCTCTGAACTTCTGTTTCTTCATTGGCAAAATGGCAGCAATACCGGTAGTTGTACTACTTGTAGGGTCAATCAAATGATAATATATGAAAAAAAAGTCCTTTGCAAACCTTCTGACACTCTATTAATGTCAGCTGCTGAAATCATTGTGAAGTTTATATCGATGCAATTTCCTTTTTTTTTTTTTTTTGCTTTTTGGAGGGGGGAAGGCAGGGTAATTGGGGTTAAGTGACTTGTCCAAGGTCACACAGCTAGTAATTGTTAAGTGTCTGAGGTTGGATTTGAACTCAGGTCCTCCTGACTCCAGGGCCAGTGCTCTATTCATTGCGCCACCTAGCCACCCCAATATCAATGTGATTTCATCCTGCTGGGTAGTTGTGCTTTGAAGTAGGGGAGAGAGAGGAATTTGCATTTGGAATCAGAAAGACCTGGGTTCAAATCTCCCATCTCAGTCACTTTCTAACTAAGGCATTTCACGTCTGTTGGCCTCAGGACGCTGTGTAGACTTGTAGATGGAATCCAATATGCATGTAAAAGTCCTTACGCTAGGGTTTCCCCTCCACTGACAAAATCACAACTCATTCACATATTAAAGTGTTTAGTCCCTGTCCCAGAGAGGCAGAGCTGACAGAGAGCCAGCTTCAGTCAGGAAGGTCTGGGCTCAAGGCTCGCCTCCAAGACACACCACCTGCTTGACCATGGACAAGATCATCTTATTAACTCTTAGGAATTCTCTAGGTTTATATGCTGTAGGGAAGTTGCTGATCTATATTGGGAGAGGATTTTCTTCTCTAGCTATCCCCTATGCCAGTGAAATCACAGGTCTAGACTCCAACTCCTCCTTTTTTGTAGAACTCATCTGTCCTGTCTCCCATGTGACAGCCCACAAATACTGGAAGACGGGTAATGTCTCCCCCACCAAGTCTTCTCTCTGCCAGGCTAAACACTCAAGTTCCTTAAATGAATTTTCATATGCCATCTACTCCAGACGCTTTTCCATCCTGTTCACTCTCTGCTTGTCAATGTCCAACTTTCTTGCCCATCAAATACTACTCGATAGCCATTAAAAACAACTACACTGATACCGACATCTTTGAATTCTATCACTTTTCTTTCCCAGCCAGTGCTGGAGATACCGATAAGGAGGAAGAGAACAGTCATTTCTGAGTACTTTTAAATTTTACGAACAACTTTCCTCATAACAAATCAATCAACAAACATTCCTTAAGTACTTTCTGTGTGTCAGCTGCTCCACTAAAGGCTAGGGATACTAAGAAAGGCAAAAGTAAGGTCACTGCTCTCAGGGAACTCACCGGGCAGTGGGTGGAGGGGTGACAATATGCAGGCAGCTGGGGACAAACAAGTTATAACAAGGGGATGGAGATGATGACAGAGGGAAGGTGCTAGCATTAAGGGTGATTGGGAATGGCTTCTTGTAGGAGTTGAGATTTCAGTTGGGACTAAGGAAGCCAGGAAAGCCAGGAGGCAGAGATGATAAGGGAGAAAATTATAGGCACAGGGGACAGCCAGGAAAAACAGAGTTAGGAGATAGAGTGTCTTCTTCAAGGAACAACAAGGAAGTTAGTTTCACTGGATCTGTAAAGTAAGGTATAAAAAGATGGGTAGAAAGGTAAGAAGGAAAGAGGTTGTGAAGTGCTTTAAAAAGTCAACTAGAGGATTTATATTTGAGCCTGGAGATAATAGGGAACCCCTGGGATTTACTGAGTCTAGGAGTGACGTGGTGAGACCTGTTCTATAGGAAGATCACTTTGGAATCTGGGTGGAGAACAGCCTGGAATGGAGAGAGACCAAAGGCAAGAAATATAACCAAAAGTCAGCACCAGGGTAGTGGTTGAGCAAGTAAAGAGGATGAAGAGAGATGTTGTAAAGATAGAAAAGACAAGATTTAGCAATAGACCAGACAGGTAGAGTGAATGGGAGAGAGGAGTTGAGGATGTCCCTCAAGTTGAAAGCTTGTATGAGAAGGAGGATGGTAGTACCCTGGACAGTTATAGGGATGTTAAAAAGAGAGAAAGCTTTAGAGGGGAAATTGAGTTCAGTTTTTGATATGTTGAGTTTGGATGCCTATGGTATAACCAGCTCACAATGTCAAGAGGCAGTTGGTAATGGGATATTGGAGCTCAGGAGAGAGGTTGCAGCTGGGCATATAAATCTAAGAATCAATCTGTATAGGAATGACAGCTGAACCCAGGGGAGGTGAAAAGTATGAAAGAAAAAGAGGGCCCAGGACAGAGCATTGGGGCATTCATATTTAGTGGTATGACCTGGATAAAGGTCTAACAAAGGAGACTGAGAAGGTATAGTCAGATAGTTAATCAGGAGAGAGTGGTGTCATGAAAAGCTACAAAGGAGAAAGTGTCCAGTGTCAGAGGCTGCCGAGAGGTCAAGGAGAATGAGGATGGAGAGAAGGGCATCATCAACAGCATCAACAATGTCACTTATGAGGACAGACAATGATCAGATGATGTTAAAGGCTTTAGTATCAAGTGAGAGGAAGGTAGAGGCACCAGGTGTGACTTTCTCAGGGAGCTTAGCTGAGAAAGGAAGAAGAGATATACAGTGAGAGTTGGCAAAAAATAGTGGGGTCAGTGAGGTTACTTTAAAGAATAGAGAAACACAGGAGTGCTTTAGGCATCAGGGAAGGCAAGAGTACAGAGAGAGAGAGAGACATGGCAGGTTAGAGAAAGAGTGGGATTGAAGTGTGTCTCCTAAAGAAGACACCAAAGATGGAAGCAAGGTTGGATGTAGATAGGCTTACTGTGTTCTCCTCTTCATGAGAGATGGGGTGAAGGAGGAAATAGTGGGGGAAGATGCCCAAATGATGTGAGCTAAAGGGAAGTGAAGATGGATGACCTGACACCTACCTAGCCAGCAAGAGGACAAGCCAGGACTTAAATTTGCATCTTTGGGGGCCAAGCTAAGGGCCTCTTGCCCATTCACCCAAATGGATGGATCTAGCGGCCCAAAGATCTACAGCCCTGACAGTCCAGAGACTGTATGGCCAGTCCCACAGTCAGGTGCCTGGCAGTTTGAGATTTGGTGCTTCTCTTCGGCCAAATCTGACACTTATCTCTACTCCTCCCCCGCCCCAAACTGCAATATTCTTCCAAGTCATGGAGCAAAAGTCACATTTATTCAGATGAGCAAGGGGGAGTTAGAATGTCTGTCCCCACAGACAGCCACGTAAAAAATAATTAAGTTAAAGAATAAATGCACAAAATTGAAGCCATAGATAGGCATCAAAAAAAGGCATTTAAATAATTGTGAAGGGAAGGAAAGATTTTAAAATATTTTTCATTAAGTTTCTTTTATTCTACATTATGTATTCTGTAGGATCTAAGTACCAGAGGATGTTTCTTGTTTAACTCATTTGTTTTTCCTTAAAAAGAATTAACTTTTTTGCTGAAGTAGGGTGTGTTTGTTTTTTCATTTGGTTGGTTTTTGCATAAAGGGTTTTGGGTCTGATTTTCTCAGACAACCTACACATCTGCTGGTGTGTTCTATGTGCCTTTCTATGTGTTCAGCTGTTAACGGGCATTTCCGCTAGTTTGGTGGCATATATTAATAATCACTAGCATTTACGTGGCACCTGCTATGTGCCAGACACTCTACAAATGTTATCTCATTTGATCCTCACAGCAACCTGTGCAGGTAGCTGCCATGGACAGATGAGGAAACTAAGGCAAAAGGAAGTTAAGTGACTAACCAGAGGTCACACAGCCTGTGTCCTGAGTTCAAATTTGAACTCGGGTCTTCATGACCTCATGTTCAGTGCTTTGTGCACTTTGGTGCCCCCAGACCACAAAAGAATATATATTTCACATTGCTTTAAAGGAGACGGGCTTTATTGAGTTTTCTACACATAAATTTGTCCTCCCAAAGTGGGAGGATTTCATCATTCTTGGTGTCCCCTCTGCCACAGCTGGCTATAAGGCCACCATGGTCAGTGCACTGAAAACACACAGAAGGTCCTAGGTCTGGAACTAGAAGGGATCCCAAGGGTCATCTAGTCCAAGCCTCATATTTTACAGATAAGGAAACTGAGGCCAAGAGAAGTGAACTGTCACACAGCATCAAAAGTTTGGTGCTTCCAAAGGCATTAGGGGTCATTTAGTCCAAGCCCCTGCCCCAATTTACAAAGAAGGAAATTGAGTCCCAAAGACACAGGGTGACTTGCCTCATTTGCTGGCTGGCCTTTCAGTGATGAGCCTCTTAGCCAGGCTGGTTTTTAAAATGACTCTGAACAAATCACTTAACCTCTGTTTGCCTCAGTTTCCTCATCTGTCAAATGGAGATCATAATAATACCTACCTCCCAGAGTTGTGAAGATCAGATGACAAAGTATTTGTAAAGTGTTTAGCACAGGGTTAGAACTGGAATGAATGAGTTCTTATAATTATTATGACCCATTTGGGGGAACCTGTGAGAATCCTCCCTACTCTAGGAAGGCTTCCAGAGCTTGTCTTCCTCTAATAAAACCTCTGGAAGCGCAAAGAGGCATCCCAGGAGCCCCTGGGTAGAGGAACCAGATGGCAGCTAACTAAAACACCCACCCACAGCTTACACGAACCTTTCTTTCTGCAACTTATCTCCTAGATTCTTCTTCAGAAAGAAGAAACCCAACTTAGAAAAGCACAAGACTGAAAAAGAAGAAAAGTTACTTAGAAAAAGATTTGAGGCACGCTGATGCTTTATGGAAAACGATACCCCAGCAGGCGAAGGATCTGGGAGAGAGGAACGTGCAGTCTCCGTGAGAGATGACTCTAGAGGAAGTCCCAGGGCGTTCCTCGATAGGATGTGACTTGCCCAGGGTACTACCTGCAAGTGTTAAGGATGGTGTTTGAACCCAGGCCTTCTGGACTCCAAGACAGCATTATGTTACATTGCCTCTAGATAGAAAAAATTAATGTTATTAAAGATTGCTCTGAATTAACTGGCTTTTGATAGAAACGATATGGATATACTCTGCGGAGTAACTAACACATCATGATCCTGACTTTCCACTACTCACTGCTTTATACCAGGGAATCCAGCATTCCTTGCCCCAAATCACTTCTGCCAAGTAGGACAGGGTGGGGGTGGGAAAGGTAGGGTAGCATGGCCCACAGTCACACTGAATGGACATACCCGTGAGAAGAGCTTTTTGACAAGACTGCCAAGTATTAGCAGGGATCAGTTATTCTAAAGACCTACTGAAAATTATTAATTAGCTGAAATGCAATGTATGGGACCAGATGGGTGGAGAAGGATGAAGAGGGGAAATGGGTTGTTGATTTCCCAAAAATCTTAGAATTAAAAGGGTCCAGAGAAGACATCTGGTCTAACTCTTGAAGAGGAATCCTGTCTACAACATCCCCAATCTGGTCTTTCTTCAAAGATCTCCTGGGCAATCCATTGCCTCTTAGTTCAGGCCCTCGTCACCTCTTACCAGGACACCTTCTAACTTGTCTTTCTGTCTCAAGTCTCTGCCCACTCCACTCCATTCTTGCCTTTCCAAGGTGATTTTTCTACAGTGTAAGCAGGTGCAGGAAACTCCATGGTCTCCCTATTGCCTCTGTGTTCAAATATAATGTCCCTTGTTTGACATTTAAAGCTTTCATAACCTGGCCCCTATTTCCCTTCCAACCTCTTGTACCTTAGTCCCCTCCATGCCCTATGATCTAACTATGTTGGACTCCATCCCTCTGTCTCTGCTTTTTTATTAGGTGCCATTACGGTCTGGCCCCTCACTTGTGGCTTGCTTCAAGACTCAACTCCAAGCCCAGCTTTGGCAGGAGGCCTGTTTTAGGCTCCCCATCCCCACTCCCCAGGCATTAATGCCTTCTTCTTTCAGACTGACTTCCTCCTACTCTACTTAGATCTTGTGTGTAACTGTCCACATGTCATTTCCCTCTTAGAATGTACACTCCTTGCAGTCAGGGATTGCTTTTGACTTTCTTTGTAACTATACAGTAACCATTTAAAGGTTTTTTTGCAAAATGAAACCTAAATTCACTTATTTGCATCTTCCACCACATAATTCTAGGGTCCCCTCGGGTCCGGTATAATGAGTCTAGTTACTTTTCCTAAAACAACTTTTCAAATGCTTGAAGATAGTTATAAATTCCTGGGGGGGGGGGGCATTTGGGGGATGGAAAGAGAAAAGGAGGAGGCTAGATCTATGGTTTCACTGTTTAAGGAAATTTCATTTTGTGGAAAGTCCTTCCCATAACGGTGCTTGAGTGCAAGGCTAGATACCTATCAACTGTGGAGCCTCATCATTTCTCGGCAATCCTGACCCTCTGTAAGCACTCAATGTTTGTTGGGCCTCTAGAATGGAAATCCCTCTTGCCTCCCAGTGTGCAGCTTTATAAACCTCTTACTTTGATGAAGTGATTAAGCTCTCTATAGTTATCCCAGCTATCCTACATACATATCCATGTATCTTTCCCCAATAAATGCCTCTTCAATATGTACAAGAATCTACTGAATCTTCTCATTTTGGAAAGGATGGTTTGATCTTTCCATTGGAAAAATGATGCTCTTCCCATAAAGATTCCCCAAGAAATGAAAGTGAAACACTTTGTAGATGAAAATCAATTTTATACTCAGCAGAAGAGTTCCCAGTTGGTGCAGCTGTGGCTCCCTACAAACACGACAGATACATGGGATGTTTTCTACCTCACTGATGTCCATAGCGTATGATTATGCATTCTTGGCTGGTTACTTACATGCTCTTCAGGACTCAGTTCCAAGGAAGACAGAAAGGAGGACCAAGGCAAAAATCTTCCTGAAAACTCCCTGTGACTGCCGCAAAAAAATGTGTCACCTCTGAGCACCCACTGAATGCATCTGCACATGTTACAGGGGAAGTCCTTGAAGACTGGTTGGGCAGCAAGATTTCCTGAAGAACTGTTACCCAAGGCAGACATGGAGGAGTCTGCCTGTTGTTCCTGCTAGTGAGAAGGTTGAGGCTGGTGAAGCTCTTGAGTTCAGGAGCTCTGAACTGCAGTGGGCAAGGCATGGAGAAGGCAAAAGAATTTATTAGACTCCTACTGTATTTTAGGCACTGTGTTAGCACTTTGCAAATATCTCATTTGATCATGACAACAACCCTGACAGGTAGAGATACTATTATCCCTATTTTATAGATGAGGTTATAGAGGCAGACAGAAGTGACGTGATTGCCCAGGGTCACATAGTAAATGTCTGAAGCTAAATCTGAACTCAGATCATCTTGACTCCAGGCCCAGTGCTCCATCCATTGTGGGTACAGTAGGGTTAAAGACCATCAGTATCCATATCATGTTCAGCACCGACTTGATGAGGCATAAGATAAACAGGTTACTTAAGGAGGGATATGCTCATCCAGATCAGAAATGAAGCCCTGCTCCAATGCTAATCAGCAGTGAGATCTGTTCACGCATGGCCACCAAACTTCCAGCTTCAAAGGGATAGGGAGACAAGATAAGACGAGATTTGTTGGACCTGGAGTCAATCCAGCCTCAGACATTTACTGGCTGTGTAACACTCGATCAGTTACTCAACCTCTGTCTGCCTCCATTTTCTCATCCACAAGATGGGGATAATTGGGGCGACTAGGTGGTGCAGTGAATTGAGTATTGGCCCTGGAGTCAGGAAGACCTGAGTTCAAATCTGACCTCAGACACTTAACACTTACTAGCCGTGTGACTTTGGGCAAGTCACTTAACCCCAATTGCCCTCCAAAAAAAAGGGCAAAAAAAAAAAAAAGATGGGGATAATTGTAGCACCTGCCTCCCAGGGTTCTTTAGAGGATCAAATAAGATAACATTTGTAAAGTGCTTTGCAAACCTTAGCTATCACTATTTCATCTTTAATACATTTGATACATCTTTTATATTTATAGTTATTTATACAGATATCTTTTATACATCTTCTATATTGTGTATGTTTTATAATATATATATATAACATGTTATATATAACATAGTCTAGGAGCACATGTGTATGATTTATAAATAAATATGCATATATTTTAAGAGTGTATGCTTCAATTTCTTTTTTTTACTGATGATAAGTGTGGCAATCACAGATTCTAGAGCCGTTACAGTCTGCTGAAGAGATTGCTACACTCAGAGTCAGGAATTCCTAGGCTCTAATCTCACCTCTGAAATTTCCAAGTCTGCAAATGAAGGCAACTCAACTTTGCCTCACCTAAAAATGAGAACATTAATTTCTGCAATCCCTCACAGGACAGTGATGAGGCTCAGAAATGTAACACAGAAAGGGCTTGAAAGTGCCATATAAACGATCAGCAGAATTATGACTACTATAACTCAATAATAAATAATATTTTATGTCTGAAAAAGTCCACAGGATTCCTCCAAGAACCTCCCCCACTTATCATCGAATATTTAAGCATCAACCATTTATAGAGAACTGTATTAGGCACTGAGGAAAACAAAGCTTAGATAAGATGCCCTTGTTGTCATGGAGATTGAAGTTTGGAATTTCCAAGGAGTGGTCTTCTAGCCCATGAGGATATATACTGGTAAAAGAAGGTAATAGATAAAGTTGAAAGCATTGTGAAAATGCGGGGCAGCAATGCTTTGTTATTACTCACTAAACAATACCTCATTCAATCCCAGGTGTTTCGTTTTCTATTCCCAAAGACACTGCTTAGTAAAGCAACATATAGTAAGAGTGAGGAGGGGAGGAAGGAAATTGGTTCTTGTATTTGTACCCTCAAATTATCTTATTATAGCAAAGGATCAATCAGTAATCACATGATTGGTTCTTTTCTACCCTAATATGACAAAAAGATTGCAGTCATTAATGTCACAGTAGGTCCTCAAATTCATGGAGACGGATGCTAGATTTGCCAATAACCCTCAGAGGGGAGCTTCCTGTCATCAGCATCACCCAAAATAACCTAATCATCTGTCATGATTTTGATGGCAAATGCAAGTTTCTCAGCTATATTCACAAGGTAAAACACTGGGTTTTTTGTTTGTTTTGTTTTGCTTTTTAAGACAGACATCTCAAAACAATCTTTAGTTTACTGCCCAGTGATAGTGTCTCCTTCTTTTCTTTAGATAGATACATGCTAATTCACCATCTTGATTTCAAGTAAACGGTTTGGTTTTGTTTCTCAGTTTGTGGGTTTTGAAAACCCTCACCCTTAACTGCATACATAGCCAACAACACTCAGATCCCTGATGGAAATGTAGTCCCTTCATAAAATCATAAGATTCTTAAGTTAGAAAGAACGCCAAAAAAATCACTTACCCAATCTCTCCAAACTTGAAGTAATTTTTGCTCTAAAATATCCCAAATCATTGGTCACCAAACTTCTACTTGAGTACTTCTAAATGATGGGGAACTCACTACTTCAAAGGTAGCCTATTCCATTTAGGGAACATACTATTCGTTTAAAAAATTCTTCATAGCTTTGAGCCAAAGGTTTGCTTCCCCTTAAACTTCTACATATTTAACTCATCCTCCAAAGTCTAGACCAAGGCACCCAGACTATCTCCTCCTTCTTCAACATGACATCCTTCCCCCATATTTAAAAATAATGATTAGAAGATTTAGAGGTAGAATCTTGATATCATTTACTTCAAATGCTTGATTTTACACATAAGACTGAGGCCCAGAGAGATTAAAAGTGTTGCCAAAGATCACAGAGGTGGCATAAATGGGATTCAAAGGCATATCATACACCCTCAAAGTCGGGGCTTGCATCACATTTTTGTGGCATGGAAGTTTGGGGTACAGGTTATAATTTTGTTATGGAGGGAACTCTTGGCAAGCAAACTCCATCCACCAAAGCAGAGCAGCACTAGCTGCTCTGAGACTTGTGTGGGTTGAGTACCTTGCTCAGGGTCCCACAGTTAGTACATGTCTAAGGCAAGATTTGAACCCGATCTTCTTCTCTCTAAGGCTGACTCTCTATACACTACTGCCCATAATCCAATTATTGCTCCCTTGAGCCTTCTCTTCTCTAAGACAAATATCCCCAACCCCTTTGTCCATTCTTTAAAGGACATAAATTTGAATCCTCTCACTATCCCAACCACCCACTTCTGGGTTTATGTCATCTTGTCAATGTCCACTTTAACATATGGTACCCCAAACTGATGACAACACTCCCATTTAATTCCTAGGAAAAATAACCCATTTAATTCCTAGGAAACCAAAGAGCTAGTTTAAAAATCAAACATTGCTGCACATTGAGGAAGCATCTTGAATGCTTTGAAAGCATTTTGCTTTGAAGCCTTCCTAAATTCAGGGATCATATATCCAATTTTAGTTTAAATATAATTAATAAACTTTGTATACAAATGTGAAAACGTCCTGGTTATCATTCAGGAGATTCCACAAGGGATTCCTTCCTATCTCGTCCCATCTTCTAGGCTTCAGATATTTGGTATTTTGATTTTTTGCAGGCCCCAGAAATGCTTTTCCTAGGATAATCCGATAACTTCTTGCATGAGAAGCAGTTCCTAACGCTCTCCCGCAATGGCATTCATCATTAACACCTTGTCAGTAACAGATTCTACATTACTGTTGAAGACATTGGTAATTTTTTTTAAAAAACACACATCCCTGTGGCCCTTCTAAGTGTAATCTTTTAACATAAGTCAGTATTTCCATGGATACGTATTAATGAGTAGGAGTTGGAAATAAGGCCGGTTATGTGGTAACATTAGGGTAGTGGGTTAATGAGCGGTCTCAAAACTGGAACTTCACATGGTTTATACAACCTCCTTGGAACATGACTGTTCATAAAAATGGTGACTTTCATTCCTTAAGACTCTAGAGTTTAAATTTTCTGTATGGAAGATTTTTAGTATTTAAATAATATACAGAATTTACTTTAAAACATTTAACAGTAGGAAAGACATAAGCTCTTGTGAAGTCTATTTAAACACTGGAATGCATAGTATTAAAATGAAAGGGATGAGGTCACAACCAGAGAGCTGTCCCGCCTGAGAGCAGAACTGCTATCACCTCCACACTGACTACTCTCACTGATGTCACTAGGAAAGGGCATATTTCTTCAATACGCGCCAACTTCATTAATTTGCTTTTTTTTTGCTTTTTTTTTTTTTTTGAGGGCAATTGGAGTTAAGCAACTTGCCCAAGGTCACACAGCTAGTAAGTGTTATGTGTCTGTGGTCGGATTTGAACACAGGTCCTCCTGACTCCAGGGCTGGTGCTCTGTTCACTGCACCACCTAGCCATGCCATTTCATTAATTTTCATGTGGGCCAACCGTACTTGGACAAAGCCTAACTGATGTGTATGTTAATGGCACTTTGAGAAATCCTGTTGATCAAAGTACCAAGCTGTTTTGCCTGTACACTTCTAATATCTAAACAAAGAAAACACTTAAATGTATTTTTATATTTGAAACATAATAAAAAACAGGATTGTGGGGGGCAAAATCATTTATTAGAAGTTGGGTTGCTTGGGTGTTTTTTGTTTGTTTTTTAATTATGTATAACAGGCATATTGTCAGTGACATGAAAGGTTTCATATTGGGTCAACGCCAAAGTTCCCTGAGTGGCATTGTCGCCACTGGCAGAGGCAAGTTAATACTTCTAGCCAGTCTAATTGGTGAGGTAACCCCATCGTGAAACATAGTGCCATAGAATGGCTATGCTCCCAGATGGTTGTAGGTGGAAGCAGCTGGCTAATACTCAGTAGCCTTCCTGAGGGCAGAGATACATCCAATTCCTCTGTCTCCTCTGAAAACTTAATAAATATTTGTCAGATTGGATTACCTAAAACTCAAGGAATGTGTTTTCCTTCCAATACCATTGATTTTTTCACTTTTTATATTAGTTAGAGTTAGGCTATTTCATGGAATGTCAGATTCAGAAGACATCTTGAGCAGAGAATGTTAGAATTGCTGAGAAGGGAGGGCTACCTTAGAACAGAGACTACTGGAACAGAGAAAAAAGGAATCTTAGAAGAAACAAGATTGAAAGAGAGACTTTTCAAGCTGGCAGGGGACAGATCTGAAGTTATTCAACCCAACCATTTGCTTTTCAGATGAGGCAACAGAAGCCCATCAGGGTGAAGTGACTTGGGCACGATCACCCACACCTTCCCCCAACCTCCATGCTCTTTTCTCTCCTGGAAGTTTCCATCCCTCAAACTGAAAGAGAACACTCCATATTCACACCTTAAAATTTCAGCACTGATATGGTCGACATTGCAAAAACAGAGCAAATATTTAGAATGTAACTTAAATCAATATGAAGGAATTTTTATCTTTATTATTTTAGCATGTGTTCACCAGTTTATGTGGCCGTCTCTTTCTTTCAGCCTGTGTGGGTCTGTGTAAGTGCCAACACAAATATTTAGACATTTCCAAAAGAGAAGTAGAAAGTCGGACTGTTTTGTTCTGGATCTCATATAGCTTACCCTATATTGACAATTTTCTCAGCATCTCAGCCCCTTTTCTAGAATTGATTCTCTTTTGCAAGATGAGTTTGAACTAACTTCACAGCCTCACTTGAAATGAACTGGGTCATGAGGTCAAAGAACCATATAATCTCTGAGTTGGAGGGGTCAGAGGTCAGCTAATACAACCCAAAAAAGAAAAGACAAACAAGATTTCACTTGGAAAGTCTGACGGGCCATCTGCGCTAACCCTTATGTGAAAAATCACCCTATCGACAACATGCTGATCCAACCAATGGTCACCTAGCCTTTGATTGGTTTTCTCCAATGAGGAAGAAATCTCTACCTCATTCAACAACCCAATTAATTTCTCAGCAGCTCTTAATTATTAGGAAGATTTTCAATGAGCCTAAATCTACCTCCTTCCAGCTTCTCCCACCATGGCTCCTGGCCCTACCCTCTGGGGTGAAGCAGACAGCCAACCTCTCCTCCACAGAGGCACCCTTAGATACCTGAGGATAGTTATCACTGCATTTAAAGCTGGAAAGGACTTTCAGAATCATTGTCCAACCTCCTCATTATACACAACAGAAATGGAGGTCCATGTTGTTTAGGGTATTTATCTATCAGAGCCTTGTTTGTGAAGAGTTAATAAGCTGCCTCTGCTGGAGTTTTCCCAAGAAGCTCCTAGATGTTTTAAACAAGCTTTAAAATTGTTTTGAAGGGAATTCAAAACTTGAGATCTCAAAGTATGGTTTAACTATTTACTATTTATAATAGTATATAAATATACTATTTATCTAACAAACAGGAAGAAAGTTTCATTTTTGAGGATCCCCTGAAGATATTTTCAAAAGAAAATTATTCTTCTTCAAGAGGACTTACCTGATTCGCCCAGCTTTACTGGCCTTCTCCCCTAATGTTATCTTCAATTGAGTTTGTACTTACTTCATATAAGTGTGTGGATGCATGAGTATATATGTATATATAGACATAGGTAGATGTAGATGTATATGTAGGTGTAGATGTAGGTGTAGATGTAGATGTAGGTGTAGATGTAGATGTAGATATAGATAGATATGAATACGCACGTATGGGTATATATGTGTATTCTGTGCATGTGTGGGTACATACGTGTACATGTGTGTATACATATCCAGATACACATGTGTGTGTTCTTTTCCCCAGTCTAATGTAAGGCAGGGCCTGTTTTGGTTTTGAGCTCTCTCACAGTGAACACAATCCCCACAGGAAGAAGGACAGAGACCAGATGTGTGATTGCACTGGCACAGGGAGCTCCCTAGCAAGAAACATCCTTTGACCAGTGCAAAGCATCTTCTCTTTGACTTAGGGTCTCAGAGAGTTGTCTAGAACCCTGAGAAGTTAAGTGACTTGCCTAGTGTAATAGTAATTGGTTTAGCAGGATACTGTGGAAGGTGCAAACTCTGTCCCACTGTTGAGAAGGCATGAACTCCCCTGTTGATGCGGAAGAAGGGGATTGGCTGAGCCCCTGTCGATGTGGAAGAAGGGGATTGGCTGAGGTGTGTACATAAG